>JAPYXD010000177.1:317500-978158 GCA_030998225.1 Diplolepis rosae
GAAATGTTGCTTCATGGCTTGGACATGCTGCCAGGCTGATAATCGGTTAGTGGCAATGTTCCTGAGGTCAGCTTGAGGGAAGCTCATTAATGATTCACCAATTAGGAAATGACCGGGAGTTAAAGGGCGGTAGTCATTAGGATCAGAGGACAATGGAGATAGAGGACGGGAATTTAATATCGCTTCAATCTCAACCACGTATGTGTGAAACTGCTCAAGTGTTAGCAATGTATCACCTACTATTCGAAGCATATGATGCTTAAAGGACTTAACCGCTGCCTCCCAAAGTCCTCCAAAATGAGGAGCGCGAGGCGGTATGAAACTCCAAGAAACCCCTTGCTTACTTAGAAATCTCTCAACTTCTACATTGTGTTTTTCAGAAAGAAGAAGTTCATGCATTTCTTTAAGTTCCCGATTGGCCCCCACAAAATTTGTCGCATTGTCAAACATTAAAGAATTGGACTTTCCGCGTCGTGAAAAGAATCTTTTTAAAGAAGCGAGAAACGCCTCGGTAGTGAGATCACTCACAACTTCTAAATGCACTGCTTTAGTAGCAAGGCAAATGAAGACAGCTACATAACATTTAACGTGACCCCGGTTTCGTATTCGTCTCTCCTTTATATTAAAGGGTCCGCAGTAATCAATGCCGGAATTTAAAAAGGCTCGAACAAAACTAAGTCGCTTTGCAGGTAAGTTTCCCATGACGTAGTTAACACCTCGGGGCTTGGCTCGAAAACAGGTGTAGCATTGATTAATAATTCGCCGTGTGACATTTCGACCATCGATTGGCCAGTAAGATTCCCGAACTGCGTATAGAGTAGTTTGATTCCCAGCATGCTTAAGGTGTGTGTGCACATCGCGTATGATTAGAGTCCTAATAGGGTGATTGCGTGGAAGAAGTATGGGATGCCTTTGATTAAAGGGTAATTCAGACTGAGAAAGTCTCCCCCCAACTCTGAGAAGGCCCTGATCCATGAAAGGATTTAAACTCAAGAGTGGACTCTTACAATGAATAGTTTCTCCACACGTCAAACGATCGATTTCCCTTGAGAAATCTCTTGCCTGTGTAATTTGAAGTACCCGATTTATTGCCAAATCGAGCTCAGTAACAGTCAGAGCTCCCTGCAATCTCTGTTTGCCCTTCGCGTTATGTATGAACCGAAGACAGTACGCGACAACTCGTTTAAGGGTTGTTAGAGAAGAATATTTCTCGAGAAGATTCCATTGCGAGATTGTGAGATTAAAGGAAAGCTGAGAGGAGGACGGTGCTTTCATTTCAGGGATTTTCTGGATTTGGATTCTTTCCTGAGGCCACGTATTTTCATGCTGAGTGAGCCATTCAGGACCATGAGGCCACAAACGAGCCTGTAGGAAATCATCAGGCATCTGACCCCGTGAGACAAGGTCAGCGGGATTATCCGAAGATGGTACGTGCCTCCAATCTTCAGATAAAGTATATTCCTGAATTTTTGCAACGCGATTTGAAACGAAGGTTTTAAGAAGATGCGCTGGCGTTTTAATCCAGTGAAGAGCGACTGTTGAATCAGACCACAAGAAAGTTTTATTCACTTCCAGCTTAAGTGCTTGTCGAGTAACATCTTGCAGTTTGGCGAGGAGAAGGGAGGCACATAATTCCAGTCGTGGAAGTGAGATAGTTTTTACTGGCGCGACTCTTGATTTAGAGCACACAAGATTTGCGTAATGTCGGCCTTCATTATCGGTGGAGCGTAGATAGATACAAGCTCCATAGGCCCTCTCGCTAGCATCGGCGAAACCGTGTAACTGAATTTCCTTGAAATTAGTGACTAGAGTCCATCGATTAAAACGAATATTATTGAGCAGCGAAAGTTGAGAAATATAGGTCAACCACGAAGTATGGATATCAGGTGGTACACTCTCGTCCCAGGCAAGGCTTGCTTTCCAGAGGCGTTGTATCATAATCTTTGCGTGAACTACAATAGGGCCAAGCAAGCCGAGTGGGTCGAAAATTTTAGCAACCTGTGACAGTATGGAACGCTTCGTAACTTTAGAATTGAGCAAAGGTGCATTGATCGTATAAAAAATCGAATCCTCACCTGAGTCCCAATTGATCCCTAAGGTTTTAATTGAACTCGACGGATCAAGAGCCATGTGCGGACAATCTCGACTACTCTTAATATCAGAAACCAGGGAGTGATCACTCGAAGCCCATTTTCTTAAATTAAAGCCACCCTTATTTAAAAGTTCAATCAGATCATCTCTTAGAGCTAAGGCACCTTCTCGAGTATCAGCGCCTGTAAGTAGGTCGTCAACATAGAAGTCTTGTGTCAAAGCTGACGCGGCTAAGGGGTGCGCAGCACCTTCATCTTTCGCTAGTTGATGCAGTGCACGAATAGAGAGATAAGAGGCACACGCTGTGCCGTAGGTAACAGTATTTAACGTATAAGTCTTTACTGGTTCATTCGGATTTGCTCGATATAAAATTTTTTGATACAAAGCATCCTCAGGGTGGACTCGAATTTGGCGATACATTTTCTCCATGTCCGCAGTGAGAGCATATTTTCGAGAGGGAAAGCGAAGTAACCGCGAGAAGAGATCGTCCTGAAGAGTAGGACCGACCATTAATGCATCGTTCAGAGAGATCCCAGAGGAGGATCTCGCAGACCCATCGAAGACTACTCTTACTTTAGTAGTAAGACTGTCTTCCTTTACTACAGCATGATGGGGCAAATAGAATCCCTGAGTTGCAGATTTGTCATCGTGAATTGACATGTGAGTGAGCTGCTCATATTCTACGAGAAAAGAAGCATATGAAGGCTCAAGAGTTGGCTATCTTTTAAAGCGGCTTTCTAGGGAATATAAACGTCGCAAAGCGAGATTCCGAGAATCGCCAATTTCGTCCCTTTTTTCATTAAAGGGGAGCCTAACAAGATACCGCCCGTCAGGATTTCGCAATGTGGTTTTTGCGAATAGCTCCTCGCAAGCGACTTCGTCGGGGGAGAGTATCCTTGCATTAGGTATCTCTTCTAATTCCCAGAATTTACTGAGTTCAACATTCATCGAGGAGTCACACGCGAAATTACACTGAACAGTTTTTTGAGAAGACACTGATGTACCATATACTTCTCCAGCAACAATCCAGCCCAAGTGAGTTTTTTGTAAGATGGCAGGATGATTTTTAAACTCTACTTGGCCGATGCATAAAAGCTTAAAGAAAAGTCCGACGCCAATGATGCCATCGATATCACTTATTTTATCAAAGGTAGGATCCGCTAAGAAAATGTTTTTAGGAATTTCGAAAGAGGCACGGTCAATGATAATTGAGGGAACTAAGTAATTTAGCTCCTTTACAACGAGAAAATCAAGATTTTGTTCGTACTTCTTGTACCTGGATTTAATTCTAGCTGATACACTGTGACGTACAGACGTGTGCATTGTGCCCAAACTCGAAACCGAAATATCCACAGCCCTTCTATGCAATTTTAGAAGAGAGACGACTGACTCTGTTAGATAGTGGGATTGAGATCCGTTATCTAAGAGCAATCGACACTGCCTGGTTTTACCTTGCTCGCTAATAAGATCCACAATGGCAGTGGATAAGAGCATGTTGGACGTAATATTGTTTGCAAAATACGTGTGGGTAATGCTCGAAGGAGGAGCTGCACGATCGTTTGTCTCATTATGCGGTTGATTCTCGAAATGCAAAAGGGAATTATGCTTTTTCTGGCATTTTTTGCAAGGCCCGCCTGAGCACTGACTTGTACGGTGAGTTGACTGCAAACAATTAAGGCAGAGTGATTTTTTCTTTGCGAATTTGAATCGGTCTATAATTTGAAGATTCAAAAAGCTATCACATGAAAATATATCATGTTCGCCCTTGCAATAAGAGCAGAAATTTTGTGACTTGGTTGCTAGAAAAGCGTGCTGTGGTTGCATTTGCGAACGAGTACTTGGACGCGAGTTGAAGGGAGGTTTCTTTTCTGCGAAATTATGTGGCTTGATTCGCGACTGAGCAGATTTAGTATCCTCTAACTGAGCACGGCGCTGAAGGAAAGCAATAATTTCTTCATACGTGGGGCATTCAGACTCGCAGGAGAATTCATCCCATTTTTCTAGAGTCATAGCATTCATTTTATTTCTTATTAAAACAATTAATAGGCTACCCCATGATTCAACCGGTTCGTCGAGAACTTTTAGGGCTCTGACGTGTTTTTGTATGCTGTTGAGCAATGATCGCACGGAAAATTCTTTTGACATGTACGGGATATTAAGTAAGTCTTTTCGCGGACACAAAATATTCGACGCCCTATTATATAATGAAAAATATCTTTTCTCGAATTCATTTCTCGCTTCTTCATTACAACCGTCTTCAGATAAGTTTCCATCACCTAAAGCTTCTAATTTACTTTGAATTTTATTGAAATTATCGCGATTTTCGTCCAATTCTCTAGCGTACTTAATTAGGGCTGGATGCTCTTTATCGGGATTATATGTCGACAGAAATTTCTCAAAGTTCGTTAATTGCCGCCTAATATTACCGCGTTCACTTCTTAAAGCTTTAATAGATACTTCGGACATTTTATACGTGTTTGAGATCTAACGAATTAAGACAAGAAACAGGTGGGGATAATAAAGAAAGGAAGTGGTGAATCAATAATTTGCTTACTCGTATGATGATTTTCTCCAATTGTGCTTGGTTGCCTGAGCTGCTTGCTGTCGATGACGAATACAGTGGCTTCGGTAGACGGCTGAAATCGGCGATGAAAGTAGTCTTCGCTGTGTTCTTATATCCAACACTTATAGTTCAGTTTATTTGGTGCTGAGCACTGTTCACACACTTGGACGGATTACACTGTCTTTATGGCTATTTGTGAACTGAAGTTAATTTGAAATAGTATTTGCACGGAATGAATATCCGGCTCGAAGGACCAATGTTTTGTGCCCCAAGTCTAGTTTGACTTGGAGTTCTTCGAAACTGATTAAAATTATATCAGCCAGAAGCAGGATCTTTTAAATCACAATAACTTAACACTTTATTTATTATTTAAAGTGAATTTAATTGACAAAAATCCAGTATAATTTGAGACTCGCGTACATTTGCAGAGAATGGAAAACACGAGCTTGTTACCATTCCGCAGTTAGATTGTATTTGACTTACAAAAGTAGAGGAGTTAACCAGAGGTATGTTTACAAGGGAAAATGATCAATGTTTTGAAAATAGAGGGGGTAGAGAAATAGATAATATTTAGACGTGGGAGGCGCAAGGCCAGCCCTTCCAGTGTTACAATAGTAAAATCAGGTATGCTCATGAGTCCCTCTTCGGGTAACCCTTGTAAACCATGAATTTCAAGAAGACATAAAAACATAGAAAGATAAACATAAAATGTAAAATAGCTTAAGACGAAAGGTCTAGGTTCGTGCCCTAATCCGTTTTAAACATAAATAATTAATCGTAAAATCCTCCTGTTGGACATTTGTTTTCGACGACAATTTGGGTATCCTTTGGAGTATCGAAACGTTGCTAAATGTATGAATAAAGGTACAATAGACCTCAATGTACAAATAAATCTGGAGTTTAGGTAGTACTCGGAACTAGTCGATCTATTTATGATTAGTTATAACGAAATGCTACTGAGCATCGAAAGGTAAAGTTCAAGTTCGTTACGTTCCTAGAGGACGTAACAATAATTAAATATTGTTTCATGCCATACGTAACTTATTTATTCTCTCTTATTTTTTATTGTTTAATTCATAATTATTACAATATAACATTATTGATACATTTTATTTTTACTATCTTTAATATTGCTTAAAACATCTTTTTTCATATTAAGTACTCTTAATTTCTTTTTTTTTACTTCAGGTACATAACCGACTAGCCGCGCCACCCAGGCGAGAAATAAACAGATTCCTCCCCCGAACCACGCGGACAGTCAAGTCTACCCGAGACGCAGGACCGCGGGTGCAGGCCCCGATGCGATTTTTACTGGCCTTCCCCGTTGTTTCGCTCTCGACGCCCATCAAGTTCTCTCGTCTTCATCACAAGTGTTACGAATGACTCGATGAGCGTCCAGAACCGTTCAGACTGGAGCATGAGAGGGACCATCGTGTCAGCAGTAAGTTCGGAACCCACCGCCTGACCGAGGACCTCCCTAGCCACACCCCATTTTGCGCAGACGAAGAGTGCGTGCTCTGCGTTATCCACCGGGAAATCGCAGTAGCAACACGTCTCCTCGTCTCTCTTCTTAAAGCGCCTCAGGTACGCGTTAAAACAGCCATGGCCCGAGAGCGCTTGCGCCAAGTAAAAACCGACTCCCCCGTGCTTTCTGTTCAGCCAGGTGGCGAGCTCCGGGATCAGGCGGTAGATCCATCTCCCTGTCTGCTCACCATGCCATCTCATCTGCCATTTCTCGACGAGTCTGCGCCTTCCATCCTTGCGGATGGCCTCCTTCGCGGGAGCGATTTCCTGCAGGTCGGCGCAGGTAAGCTCATTGCGAAGCTGAAAGGTTTCCTGCCTTTCCTCCGCCAATAAATCTATTGGCGGGACGCTCGCCAGGACCAGCACAGCGCTCGTCGAGATAGTTCTATATGCCGAAACTATTCTCAGCGCGACAAGTCTCTGCGCCGAGAACAGCTTCTTCTGGATAGCATGGTTTTGCAAAGCATTGGCCCAGACCGGAGCTGCATAAAGCAGCTTCAAATGGACCACGCTCGCCACCAATCTTCTTTTCGCTTCCCTGGGTCCACAAATGTTTGGCATAAGCCGGATCAAGTTCGCTCCACATTGGATGGCTTTGGCAGCTGCGAACTTTAGGTGTTCGCCAAAGCTAAGCCTACGATCCAGCTGCACCCCCAGGTACTTAATGCTTGTTTTCCACTCGACTTCATGCTCTCCGAGGACGATCCTCGGATATTGGAAGGATCTCCTGTCCGTAACGAGCAAAGCCTCGCTTTTCTCAGGGGCCATTTTAAGACCTCTGCCATCCAACCAGCGCTTTGCTCGCCAAACGAGTGGACCCACCCGCGATCCTTGAGGAGCGCCACATGTCATCTCTTCTTTGAGAGACCATTTGTCGCCCTCGTATATCACCCACCTGTCGCTCAGGTAGTCATCTATCATTCGCAACAGGTAGTCTGGAACTTTTTTCCACATCATCGCCTGGATGCAGATGTCCCATCTCGCGGTATTGAAGGCATTGCGTATGTCAATGCTAATCAACGCAAAGAATCCCTTACGCTTACCAGTTCCTTTTCTTGCATTTGTGGCGATGTTAACCACAGCTTTGATGGCGTCCACAGTGGACCTGCCTTTCCTGAATCCGAACTGGTTTTCCAAGAGTCCGTTCTCCCCGACCAAGAGAGCCTGAAGCCGTTGTAGAATCAACTCCTCCAGAAGCTTCCCCATTTTATTCAATAAGCATATTGGTCTATACGACGAGGCAACCCCTAGAGGTTTGTTGCCCTTCCTCAGCAGGACCAACCTCTGCTTCTTCCAATCTGCGAAGAACCTCCCATCCCGAAGACAGGAGTTGAAGGCTTCTACGAGGATCTCCGGGTATGCCCCGATCACCTCTTTGAGGATCTCGTTCGGCACCCCGTCGATACCCGGCGCTGTATTTGCCTTAAGCCTTCCACCCGCTCTCTTTAGTTCTTCGAAAGTGAAGAGTTCTTCGCGCCGGATCACGCAGGAACTTCGGTCCTGTCTTTGGAACGGCTCCACGTGTGGAAACAAGCTTCGCACGATGTACTTGACTCGATCGGGATTATTCATGCCCGGGGTCTTTCTTCTAGTCACCAATCTCTTTCCACCATTGAAGTCGGCTTTTCTTTATGCCTCGCCTCAATGCTGTTTTTGCCCCTTTCCATGCCCCGTGCAGCGTAGCATCCCCCTTTGAACGGGTGAATTTTCGCCGCGCTGCGAGGCATTCTCCACGTAGGGCTGCCAACAGGTCGTTCCACCTGTACATCGAACCCTTCGCTTGCCTGCGCTCGCGGCGAGGCATCGAGTAGTCGCAAGCCGCGACCACCTTCTGCCTCACCGGGCGCACAGCAGCTTCAAACGACCCAGCAGGGCAGACCCAACCAAGCTCATCGATGAGCCTGGTTTCTTCGAGGTGTTCGCGAAGTCTTTCCCTGCTGAGTCGTCTTCTGTTCCAGGAGGGGCTCCTTCATTGCCGCCCCTACCCTTATCCACCGCCTGACACCGTTGTTCTAGTGTAAATTCGATGCACCGGTGGTCACTCAAGGTTATTACCTCGAGGACCGACCAGTCGCTCATCCTTGAAGCGAGGCGAGGTGCGGCAATTGTGAGATCGATTATTGACCCCCCCGCTCCTCGTCTGAACGTAAAATCCCCGCCCTGATTCAAGACGATCAGTTCGTTCCTAGCGACCATCTCGCCAACCAAGATTCCCCTCCTATCCAGGCGGGCCTCACCCTACTCCGGAGGATTACTGTTGAAGTCACCCCCTATGAGGGATAGCCCGATGGCCTCACGGAGGCTTTCCTCAAGGAGGAGGATCTGGGTCTCAAAGAAATCGAAGGGATCGCCGGGAGAGAAGTAGCAACTGTACACACGCACACCCACCACCTCCACCCTAACGAACCCCGCGTCGGTCTCCAGGAAGTCCCCGACGCCCAAATCAGTGTTACAAACAAGGATGCTGGCCCTCCTTGATGCATCCTGATACCAAGCAGAGTTATCGGACCACTTGTACTGCTCACTAATGAGCAGCACATCAGCTCCCCTCTCCCTGGCAGTCTGCATCAGGAGGTCCTGGGCATCCTTCCCCCTTCCGAGGTTGAGCTGCAGGAACTTCAATTCCTGCTTCTCAACCGTGGCGCCGCATCTCCAACAGGCGTTTTTGCTGTCGGGGTTTCTGCAGCCCCGGGACCCGTGGCCGTACCCAAGGCACCTGAAGCAGCGGGCGACTTCCACGTGCTCGCGAATGCGGCACTCTACCCACCCGATCCTCAACTTACCTAGCTGAAGCAGACGCGCGGCGTCTGCCTCAGCTAGCCGGATTACTGCAGTCTTCACCCCACCAAAGCGGGTGAAGAGTCTGCAGGACCCCTCAAAAGCTGGTCTGCCCAATGCCAAGCACAGGGCAGACACAACCTCTTCTTTTTCAACGGTCTCGTCGAAGTCCCTAATTTCGAGGGACCTCGTCGAGACCAGGGCTGAAATTTGCGCCCTTTCCGCGACCGCCAGGTCGAGCTCCTTTCGGAAGGCCGATACGTCTCCCCCCTTTTTGAGAACCAGAAGGAGTTCTTCCTTCCTGGTCCTCAATATCATTATCATCAGGTTTTTTAAGTCTATTATTAGTACGCAGTACTTTGCTTTTTACATCAAGATTAACTTAATTAGCTTTTCGTTTCTTACTCTTAGTCTTTTCAGTTACCTTAACTATATTTTTACTCTCGGCTTCCAAATTTTTTATTGATGAAGATTGGTCAGAAGCAGAGTCAGTATCATCAATATATTTTATATTATCATAGAAGCAGTGTGTATCTCTCAGCAACACTTTTTTTAATGCCTGTAATTGTTACCATTTACTTTTAGTTCTTTTTAATCGATCTACAAACATTTTTCAAAAAAAGTCAATTTCAAAAATTTTGTGGGATACGACATATTAGAACGTGGGTATCGATACGTGAAATTACCGGCAGAATATTTTCTTTTCCTCGCTTCAACCAGTCCCGAATTTCGACGCACTTCATAGTCTAAAGTTTTGTTCTTTATAAATCTTCCTTTCCATCTCACTTGACCTGACATTTCTTTAATTGTTAACAATAACCTTTGATATCCAGCTATTCAAACGCATATCACAGTTAGGTTCAAATTGCAGTGTTGCACGATCTACGAGTCGGCCGCTGGCATAGCATTGGTATACACATACGTATACACACATACTACGAATTCTAAGCCAGTAGCGCACTAAAATTTTCACCATGCGAGCCCATGAAATTTTTTCAAAACAGCATAGCTCGACAGCGCCCCACGGGGCTCTACTATTTGTACGGAGATGGGACTTACATTCAACCTTAAGTGGAGCTCTCTTATATGTTCTTTGATCCAAGAACGTATTTCCTTTATTTTCTTTCCTTTCATTCTTAGTTAATATTTACAATGACTATTAAAATTTCTATTAATGCTCTAGTTTATAAGAATTTTAAGAAATAAAAAATGTTCACATATCATTGTTCTATTCGTTAATATGGGGATAATATTGGATTTAAATCATTGTTAATAATCACAAATAACAATAGATATTTTTTAAAGTTTAGAATAATTAGAAATAAAATTACTAACGAACAGAATCAAAAAAACATATAAGAAGGCTCTACATTTTTAATCGTATCTCGGGTACCCATTAATATTTTTAAAGGTTTCTTGGCTTAAATTGAAGATAAGATTTCAGACGCTATGTCGTATAATTTTCAGGTTGTGGAAAAATTTTCCCTAGGTCATGCTAAAAGTTGAAGTTGAGGTAGAGAATTTGAGAAATTCTTGAATTTTTTTTTAACTCCTCACGTGCTGTATTATTTTCATAAGGTCAAAAAAATATTTATCGAGCATCACTAGACGTGAAATTTCATAAGCTTTCCAACTGTTATTTTAAAAATGCCCTATCTCTTTTTTTCACTGAGATATCGTGGTTCAAAGTCAGCAGTGATTTTTAATAGCGCTCACAAGCACCGTGCGCACAATTTCCGACGGTAGTGTATGTTGCATTATTTTAAAGAGTTCAATCGCAATTTTCTAAGTATATAATACGATTTTATCCCATTGGTCATAGAATTAGTAGCCTGTAATATTCAATAATATTCCCATTGTGTGCTTTGACCTACTAAGATCCTAATAGGATTTACTTATTTATAATCAAAGCTTTCAACACAAAGCTATAATTTTGGCACGGAAGGAATTTCATAAAAATTTTGAACTAAATTCTTTATATAATTTGACATTCAAAATTTGTATGCACCAAATCAGGCAAACATGAAAAAGTATTGGAATAACAAATGTATTAGGAATTTCATAAGTCACTGAATGTTTCAAATGGTTCAAAACAAACAAACATTTGTAACCTCCTTTTTGAAAAAGCTTTCTAAAATTTTCATTAACTTAGATTCTAATTTTGTACTTTTGAAATTTAATAAGGTCCATACTGTTAGAATTTCCAAGAAATATTGTTCAAGATGGACTTTTTACATACAATAATAAGTGAAATCAACTTCAATGCCACTTTACAGGTGTGGTTGATAATATATTAATGAATGACACATGCCCACAGAAAAAAATTAGTCTGAACTTTACATGTGACTAGGCTACCCTAATGTATTTTGAGCCTCTGAATCCGAACTGGGTCTCAGAATTTCCCCTTAACCCCAAAATTTTCTTCTAGCCTAGGCAAAAAGCGTGAAATCTTGAAAGTTTCAGGCTTTGTGAAAGTAATATTTATCAACGGGAAAGTTAATAAAACAATGTGGTTTCTACGTATTTCGAGTGGTTAAGTTTGAATCCGACATTAGAATTTTTCTACTGTACCTCAGAATTCCCCTAGCCTAGGGGGAAAAAATGTATAACTTAGCAAAACTTGAGGTTTCACGGAGGCTTTATTTTTGCACCAAAAAGCTAATATCTTTCCATATTTTGAGTTGTTGAATTCATATCTGATATTAGAATTTTTCTACAGTACCTCAGAATTCCCCTAGTTTAGGGGAAAAAGTGAAAAGCTGAGAAAAACTGAAGGTTTTATGGAGGTATATTTTTTGCACGGGAAAGCTGACGTGCACATGTTATATATTTGAGTATTTCAACGCACAGAATTCAAATTTGTTATCGATTTTACTGGGCCGTGCCTTAGTTATTTAAATCGAATGATATTAGGTTTTTTGATGTTTCCTTGTTCCTTTATCGTCAAACGCCCTACAAAGTGGATTTCTTTTACGTTTTTTTCTTTCATTTGCAACATCTCTCTTCAACATCCAGCAAAAATTTGCCATCATGTGTTCAACCCATCGTCCCTCATAACTTTGCTCCAAATCTTTGATATCCTGCTGAGAGTGTTCTCCCTATTCCTTACTCTAAAACATCCAGATTTTCAGAGAAGTTATCGACATGGGAGTGAAGAAAGTGCAATTTTATGGCCATCAGGCAATCCTCTTCTCTGAAATTTCTTCACCATGTTTTTCACTATTTCCTTATAGTTGTCGCTTTTAACGTTACCAAAAAAATTTTCGACAACTTCCTTGAAACTGATCCAACTAGCTTTCTCACTTTTATTCATATTGTCAGTAAACTTGTCGTCGTTCGACATTTTACGGATTTGAGGACCATCGAAGACTTCTGCCCTTAACTTGGCGTCAGATATACTAGATAATTTGCTTCCTAAGTGTCTAAAGCAATCTCCTTCTTCGTTTAGTGATTTAACAAACTGTTTCATTGAGTCAAATTTAATATGAAGGTGAGGAAGAAGAATTTTCGTAGGATCTACCAAAGGCTTTTGCAGTATATTTTTTGAACCAGGTTCGAAAGAAGTTCTCTCTGGCCATTTTTGTTTTTTATAGTGGTTATCGCGGTCTCTGTTGTCCCACAAGCACAAAAAGCATGTTTGTTTGGTGAAGCCTAATTGTTACCCTAACAGTATTGTTACAATTTTGAGATCTCCTCAGAGCTTCCAGTTATGCGCCGAATACTTAGTCACACTTAAAACTTTCTCAATATTCATATAGCTTTCCTTTAACATGGTTGAGTGTGCTATTGGCATTGATGCGAATTTGTTTTTATTGTGGATCAACACTGCTTTGAGACTACGCTGGGAAGAATCAATGAAAAGCCTCCACTCCTTATCTTTATAAATATTCGGTTTTCGTTTATTCATTATTCCGATAACATCTGAACAATAAACCAAATCAGTGTCTCGAAAAAAGAATTTTAAGAACACTTTTCCTCTGGTTTGATAATAAAGAGTGAATTGAGTTCGTTTCGTTACCAAGTTTCTTTTTTTCAAATCTGGAGCTAAATTTTCAGCAGCATCTTTAGGTAATCCCGTGTCCTTTATAAGGTTATTTAATGATTCTTGAATATAAAACTCCGGTTTTTTTTGCTGCCCTGGAGGAATGAAGTCATCTTCACTGTTATCATCATCAGGATTACTCGCACCACTGTCGCTTGCGTCTTCTTCATGTGAATACGTTTCGATTGCGATTTCATTCAATGCAGAAACTATATTCTTTTCAACATCCTCGATATTTTCAACAAGTTCATTGCATAATGGAGTCGGCTTAGTAACACTGGAAACATTCGCATACTTGATTTTTTGGGTATTTGAATTTTTCTAGCCAACGATATTTGTCTTACAAAAATAGCAATCTTTTCATCTTGAAGTTGTCTCCAAAGCGTAGATGATTTGAATTTTATTCTTTTGTTTGCCGTACTGTGGCATATCATATTATAGCAAAAACCGCATGTTTCGATTTTCGATTTCAACATGAAAACACTCTTTATACAGTTTTTTGATTGAATCTTTAATATTTCTTTGGCATTTTTGAGTGATAGAAACATAACAGAAAGTGTTTACGTTTCCTCTGTATTGGTGCCTATGGCCGGATTTTGGCTTGTTTGTTTTTGAAGATCCATATTTGTTAAAGAAACCCGCAAGTTAGGGATACTGGTCCGATCGCAGGTGAGTCCGCCGTCCTAGGGGTGATAACCCTTATACCTCCCTAGGCCTGAGTATGAGAGCTTTGCGACTTTGACGAGAACCGTGTCAACTCGTCGTCGGACATGCTACGGCATCATCCTCACACGCTAACGCCCCCTTGTAGGGTAGTGCGTTGCCACTGGCATCATTACCTCGATGAACTGTAAGACGAGTTAGGCCACACATCTATTTTCGGACATGAAAAAACTAAAGCTCTGTAAAGTAATGACAACGCCAATTTCTAATTTATTGACACAACAAAAAATGTTATTATTCTTGCTCATTGATTCTTACCAGGGGTGTTAGTTGAAATTTGCCGGTTTTACTCATAGATGTCGCTAGGAATATGTATACATTTCTATGATTTGGCATCTGTGTCATATTTTTCTATGGACAATAACCTTCAAAAATACACAATTATATTCTGCCAAAATAATAGCATCATAGTTGTTTACCTCAGTGAATATGTCGAGTTTCGTTCCAATTAAATCGCATTTGCGGCATTCGTTGCTTTTCTTATTTCATCAAAAGAAAAAAGCAGTTGAAGCTCATCGATTGCTGGCAGAAACTTATGGTGAACATGCTCCAGTGATTAGAACATGTGATACATGGTTTCGTCAATTTAAAAGTGGAATTTCGATTTAACAGACAATGAACATCCTGGTGCAGCGAAAAAATTCGAAGACGAGGAATTGCAGGCGTTATTGGATGAAGACCCAACCCAATCGCAACAATAAGTGGCACAAACACTAAATGTGCCCCGAGGAGCAATTTGCCAACGTTTAAAAGCCATGGGAAAAATCCAAAAGTATGGAAAATGGGTACTACACGAACTGAACGATAGACCTACAACATGACAACGCACCGTCTCATACCGCTAAAGTAGTGAAGAACACATTAAAAGCATTGAATTGGGAAATATTATCGCACCCGCTGTACTCTCCAGACCTCGCCCCGCCCGACTATCACCTTTTCGCATCGATGGGACATCACTCGCAGAGCAGCGCTTCGCCAATTTTGAAGAAGTCGAAAAATGGCTCGTCGAATGGTTTGCTTCGAAAGAAAAAAAGTTTTTTTGGAATGGTATCCATGATTTGCCTGAAAGATGGGCAAAATGTGTAGAATCCAATGGTCAATACATTGAATAAAAAATTTTTGCGATTCCCTTGAGAATTAAGTGTTTTCTTTATTGAATAAACCGGCAAACTTCAACTAACACCCCTGGTAGATGCATCAATATGGACTATTAAATTCTCACATTTCTCCCTTTTTACACTTTATTTTTATGCCTGGGACAAAGATACGTACTCTAGAGTTATTCTGAGAGAAAATCAAGCCATACCGGCTCAAAATCGATAAGGAAACCACATTCAACTTGCATATATGTAGATTTTAATTTGAGCGTGGAGAAATTTCATGGATCTTGCATTCTTTCCCGCAGGCTAGGCGAAAACTAACATAGTCGAAGTAATTTCTTGGTCAAATCCAGCGACACGGAATATATTAAGATGTTTCATCATGCCATCAAATTATTAAATGCATACACAGAGATAATTATTTTTTTAGAAAAAATTCACAAACATTTTTCATTCTTTGACTTATTTTAAATCAAAGATTAATACTTTGCAGTTAAAAAATTGCAATCTTTTTTCAGAATAAATTTTAACCAAATTTAGGTGAAAGATTCAATTATTTCAGGTTGCTTTATGATAAAATGTTTGCAAACATTACACTCCTCATGACAATTATTACACTACTAAATTTTTACTCTACGATTTGAAAGATTACTCAACAGTTTGAGTTTTGAATTTTCAAGAAATTCTCTCCATGTAAGTTTGACCGACATAGAAACTGAAGTTTCCCTCAGTTATCTACATTTCTTTCTATGCTAGAAAAAATAAGTAGCGCATAGTGCAGTAAATTCGATGATAAATTTGAATTCTGTGCCTTGAAAGACTCAAACATATAACATGTGCAAGTCGGCTTTCCCGTGAAAATAAAACCTCCATGAAAGCCTAATTTCTTCTCAATTTTTCACTATTTCCCCTAGGCTAGGGGAATTATGAGGTACTGTAGAAAAATTGTAATGTCGGATTCGAACTTAACGACTCGAAATACGTAGAAACCACATTGTTTTATTCACTTTCCCGTGGATAAATATTACTTTAACAGTAGTATGTTAGTGGGGATTCTAGATACAGATTCCTGCACTGGAATTTACCGACACTTGAGACTATTCTCATGTTTGAACTTGATTATGCTGACTTTATCACCAATTTTAATTTTTTGCTTACTTTTCTCAAAGTTTTAACTTTAAACTTTTTATATGTATTGAAACAAATTTCTTTTTCATTTTGTTTGGTGACATCGTTTGGTTTCATTTTAATCGTTCGATGCTTTGTATCATTGGGAGAAGAAATGAGATCTGGTAAAATATTTAACCATTTATAATTTCCTTGTAAACTAAATTGAATCCACATTTTATTTTTTAGAGTTCGATTGAATCATTCACAAATTGATGCTTTCAAATTACTAAATGTAGAATTCAAATTTATATTATAATGTTTCATTAGATTAGCAAAACTTTGATTATAAAATTCTTTGCCTCTATCGACTTGTAAATTTTTTGGTACACGTCCTTGAGCTAATACAGATTTTATTGCTGAAGTCACGTCTTCTCCAGTTTTGCTTTTTACAGGAACAGCCCAAGCGAACTTGGAAAATATATCAATGATGTTCAATATGCATTTGTAACCTTTGTTTTCCTTCTTATATGGTAGCATTTCAACGAGATCTGCTTGCCAAGTTTCATCAATTCCACGGATGTCAACATGTTGACGTTTGTAATTTCTTCTCGCAGGTTTATGTAATTCCTTAACCAACTGCAGTTTTTCTGGGTTCATTTTTGTGTGCGTGCAGCTTAACATCCAATTGAGGAATGAGCTTGGAGTTTGAAGCACTAATTCATGAGTTGATTTAGTATCAGCTTTTATGTTATTCGATTTTTTATTGACAGTTAATTCCAGAGCATCATTGATCATGTTATCATGGAGCATTTTACTTCTCAATGACGCAATAACATCATAGGTGGTATCAGCTTCTTTCTTATCAAATCTTGAATTAATTTCAATTTAACTGCATCATTTTGCTGTTCAGTTTTGGCCATATTACATAACCTTTTACTATCTATATCAAAATTTCCTTCAGATGTAACCATGAATCCAATTCCTGGAGGACCACGACTTGAATTTCCAGCTTGTTTAGAGTGGCGTCCGAATATATCGATACTCATTTTCAAAATGATATAAATGTTAAGAGCGATCATTAATAAATAACTTTAGCTTCTCGTAGTTCTTCAATGATTGAAATAATTTCATTTGTATGACTTGGATTTCCAGCTACTTGAGATGCTAAAAGTAAACGTAAAAGATCCACTTATTCATTTGGATCATCCCAATAAATGTAATCTATTTGATTTCCCTCTCTAGCAATCATATGTTGTGGTATAATTCCTTGACCTGATGAGTTTCGACTTTTACTCCGTGAAGAAGATGTAGAAATCAATCTTTCAATAAAATTTTTATACGAACTTTATCACGAACTTCATTTTCTGCTTTATTTTAGATTGGATGATTACCTTTAATGTTATAAACAAAAAACTAAAAAAAGTGCGATTTTTTGGTCTTAGATGTTGATAAAAAATTTTAAAATCATATTTCATTGTCCAAAACATGACACAATTACTCTATGACTAACCTTTCTTCTGATGGCGCAGTCCGTTTTCTGAAATAAATAATGTCATAAATCATTCATAATAAATGCCCTGTTGCTTGGACTATTACCCAATTTTATTAATTGATGTTTGCGTCAAATCGCGTCACTAGCTTTTGCAATTTGATTTAATATATCTGCTTGTTTATGTAAATTCTCCTTTCTTGAAGACATCTTTATTTATCAAGGTCTAAAAAGCTACTAGCTCTCTAGAATATTTGTATTACCTTTTTTATTAATTTCTTAAATTTATAAAACAATTAAAACCTTTTCGATATCTACCTTAATTGATTTCATTATCTTTATGAATAACAACGAAGCAATATTTGTCATTGTTCCATCAAGCTGAACACAATCCCTTAAATTTTGAATACGGCATATCTGTATTTACATGATGATCATAAATATGTTTAAGGTTCATTTCATCCTGTCTAAAAAGTACTAAAAAATTAACATTATCACGAATCGAGTGTTTCGGAATTTGTGCGTACGTTTGACACAAATAGAAAAATCAATAAGTCTATGTCGACCCATTGAAAAAAATGTTCGAATATTATCTTGTTCATCAGACGCTACGTTATCAAATACGATTATTCGGTCAGGTTGTGCTTTATTTGGTTGAACAACTTCTTCATTCTTCATTTCGAATAAATATAGATATTCTCAAATCTCAACCCGTTTGGTTGTGTCAATAAAGTAAGTAAAGCATTTGTTTTCCCACAGTTTGTTATTACTTCTATCTTCCATTCTTCTGTAAATTTATCAAAATTTGCCACCGGTAATTTTGTGGATTGTGCTTCAAACTCCATCTTGGCAGCAACTGATTGCAAAACTATGAATGGTATGGTTTTAAAGCTTTTCACTTCAGCCTAAAAATTGTTTTCTCAGACACATATATGTAATCATGAGTACAAAGAAACGTGTAACCAATTGTAGAAAAGGTGTCAAACGAAGCAGACATGGTAAAAGAGTATTAACTAAGGTTATAAATAATCTCCCTGCAGTGTTGCATATTCCTGGATATCAGTACTGTGGACCAGGTACTAAGTTAACAAAACGATTAGCACGTGGTGATCCTGATATCAATCCTATCGATAAGGCTTGTGAAGAACACGATATTGTCTATTCCCAAAAAAAAGACAATATTACAGCAAGAAATATTGCTGATAAAATCCTGGCTGAAAAGGCTTAGAATCGTGTCTTGGCAAAAGACGCTAGAATAGGTGAGAAGGCAGCTGCTTGGGCAGTATCGAACGCTATGAAAATGAAATCTAAACTTGGTATGGGAGTTACGAAAAAGGATTAGGCTTACCGTTGAAGAAAATCCTTTCTGCAGCTAAATAATCTATAGTCACTGGTAAAGATGCACACTCAGTTATTACATCTGCACTCCAGGGTGCACGCGCAACTGTCAGGAAGGCTAGTGGAAAAAGAAATGTAAACAAACCTAGAATTTTACCTGTACCAAGATTTGTAGATCTTTATGTAGAAAATAATTTTGCATGATAAATTTTTTTTATATCTCGTATAATTTAACTGGAAAATGGAATTTTGATATTGACTTTTTTCAAGTTTTAACGTGCTGTGAAATTTCTAATTTTGGTTTAATCGAAAAATGTTATGAAAATAATTAGTAGAAATTTATGAGCACTATCAAAAACCAGTATTAGAATTTTTGATTTTTTCAAAAACACAAAAAATGGTCTAGTTTTCTCAATTTTGGTTGGATGTGGCTGGTGAACGAACTTGTCCTTACTTTTTCGGCTCCGATAAAGTGTTCCCAAGCTCAATTCAATCTGATAATTCTATCGAGTTATGCCGCACACGACCTACAGACAGACAGACAAACACTTTCGTAAAAACCGTTTTTTCTGACTCAGGGGGTCTTAGAACGTAAAGATTTGATGAAAATTTCGAAAGTCATTTTTCACATAAAACTAATAACTTCTCATCCATGATGAGAATGTAAAAAATCTTGGCAATTTCTCTAAAAACACTTTTCATAGAAAAACTTAGGTATATCTAAGTAAAACCGATTTATTGTCATAAATAGCAGTGCACAACCTTTCAATTTTTTCATTTTCTCCTATAAATTTCCCAGAAAACGTATTTTTCCCACGGTTTACAGTGAAGAGGACAAAAGTGATCTATGTCCTCGCTGGATGCGACTTATCATTTCTGAAGTTCTTTTCAATGCTGAACACAAATTCGCTTCCGTTTGTCGCTATCACATCTAGTTTAATAGATATTTCGAATTAAAATTATTAATAAAAAATTGTTTAACATTTTTTTTTAAAAGTGAAAATTTTTTTCCGCCATCAACGTAGGTCATTTCGATGCGGTTTTTAATGCGATTTGCGAATATCGGTTTACTTTAGCAATATATACAACGGCTTTTGAGATATTCTTAAAAAAGTGAAAAAAGTGCCAAAAATGTACTGAAATTTCAGTGCTCTGTAATTCAGAACATATTTACTTTTTTTTAAATAAACGATAGATTGATTTGCTTGCTTTTTCATGAAAAATAATTATCTAAAAAAAAATAATTAAATATAGATTATTTGTTTCTGAAATATCTTGAAAAATGCGTACCCTTCTTTTCAATTTCCGAAAACTTGTACTAAATGTTGTACTGAGCATCAGATCTTCATTTATCCATATTAAATATTAGAGACTATCATCTGAATCACTTAATTTGCATAACTCGTGTATACATTAAGTCACAAGATTCCCAGCAAATTTTGTCTTACTGTGTTAAAATTTTTATTAATCATGACACAATTAAATATCCAAGGAATAAATTAAAACTAATATTTCCAAAAATTATTGAAATTATTTATTTAATATACTTATGCCTAGAGCGGCAAAATTTGATCGTGTACACTAGATATAATGCCACATGGACAGGGGCGAATTTACACAAGAGCAACATGGACAGCGCCTCAAAAAGGGCGGCAAAAATGAGGGTTTATGCACTGAAGAAAATATTCTTAGATCCAAAGAAATGTATTTAATGGATTCCATTTCATTGTATCAAACAATTC
The DNA here is from genome assembly GCA_030998225.1 of Diplolepis rosae. Lineage (NCBI taxonomy): Eukaryota > Metazoa > Arthropoda > Insecta > Hymenoptera > Diplolepididae > Diplolepis > Diplolepis rosae. The sequence continues at coordinate 338,001 of JAPYXD010000177.1, forward strand.
GTTACCCAATTCAATTAAATATTTTTTATAAGCATGAAACGTGTGCTTTGATTCAAGGAAATAATTTATTTGATAGGCATTTCTTCAATACAATGAATTATTTCTTTGCTTGTGAATGTGAGCGAATTAACTTAACTAAATCATGTCTTTGAAACGAAGTACCTAGCTTATTTGAATCTTGTTTTCGCACTCGAAGAAATATTTATTTGATTCAATAAATCTCATTTTTTTAATTCAACAAGACGCACTTGAATCAAATAATTTATCCATGGATGAATCAAGCTTTAGGTTTAGTTGAATCAAGGAAATATTAATTTAATTGAGGCATTAATTAATTAATTTAGGAAGATATTTATTCGATTCAAAGAGTTGATACATGTATATCAATGTAACGTTTCTTCATATAGTAAAAATATTGTGTTTACATAAATATTTATTTGTATAGTTGAAAGAAATATTTTTGTGAACAGTAGAATGAAAGAATTCATTCAAGAAAGAACATTTATTTAAAAGAAAACAATATTTTGTTGCAATGACTGCAAGTACGTTCAGTTACAATAAATAATTTCTTTTATATAAATGTTTGGCATCATTGTTACAATTGTCAATCTTTTTGAACTTGCAACATATTTTGTAGAATTAAATCTTTATTAGATTTCTCCTAGGAAATATCCGTCTACATTATCAATATAATAGTATATTATGTGCCTAGGCGCATAATGAGGTTTATTACGCGACGAGCGACAATGCTCGCAGGAGATCGAAGCCGAGGCGCGATCAGTCCTGCGAGCATTTTAAGCGAGTCTCGTAATTACCCGAATTGTGTGCATTGGCACATATTCTATTTTATGTGACTTCGGCGCATATACGAGTTTTTATGCCTACACGCGAATCTAATCTAGTATTCATCATGATTCTCGTCCATTGCACTTGATATTTCGCGACTAGTTCCGGCCATTTTGATTGTCTCGACCTTGTGTAATAGTAACGGATTGTAATAGGCGCATGCGCAGTTCAAATGTACAAGGCTTTGTCAGTATGGTGCCAACGCTGTACGAAGAAGAAAAAGAATAAGAATAAGAAGATTACGCTCCGTTGTATGGTTATAGGCGCATGAACAGTTCAATTTTTACATTACATTCCTCTGCAGTGTAATACACAACATTACGCTACTCTCAACTTTAGCGTAAAAACGAGTTTACGCGCCGGAGGCACATAAAATAATTTAAACCAAAAAAACCAATTTTTTAAAAGAAAGAAATATTTTTTTGAAAAAACTGTACGCATATTTCGTTTAAAAAATTTGTTTATTTAATTCAAAGGTTTGCCATACTTGTTATGATAACATATTTTCTAAACTTGAAACATATTTCACAGAATTAAATGTTTATTGGATGCCTCCTAGGAAATATTCGCCTGCATTATGAATATGAAAATTTTCAGACCAAACAAACCATTTTTTTGAAAGAAAGAAGTATTTTTTTGAAAAAACTGTGGTATTTTTCGTTTAGAAAATTTTTTTATTCCATTTAAACGTTTGGTATAGTTGTTATGATAACATGTTTTTTAAACTTGAAACCTATTTTCTATAGAATTGAAAATTTACCATTCTCGTTCTAAGAAACATTCGCTCTCATTATCAACTTGAAATGTATCATTTCAAATAAATATTCGTCCCACCATAGTATACATTTTTTTCTATTCAACTGTTTGTCATGGTTGATACAAACATACATATACATACTTTCAAATGTGCAATATATTTCATAGGGTTGAAGATTTATCAGTCTCTTCAAAGGAAATATTCGTTTTTATTCACAATATAAAATATATCATTTAAAACTCAATTCATTTATAATTACTTCTTTATTTTTCACATAGGTTTTTTAAATAAAATTGATTTTACAAAAATTTAAACAGCAAAAGTCTTGATAAATTTATAACATAAAATATAAAAAATCTACACACGATTTAGATTTTACATAAATTTCTTAGACACAATAATAATTTGAAATTCACAATTGTATAATTTATATTTAGAAAATATACAACACAAAAAAATAAAGAATTTTCTTTTATATGTTTTTACACAAAATACTTCTTAATAATAATGCAATTTTTTAATGTACATTTGAAAATTTAGTTTCACTAAACTTCATACGTCGTATAATAAAAATGTATACTAAATGTAATTTAATAATTATATTATATATATATTAATCATCATAGTTATAATAATTGATTAATTATATAAATTTAAAAAAATATTTTATTAATCATTTATGAAAAAAGTTGATTTATTTTTACTTGAGTAAGGCTCAAAAATTTTATTGACTGCACTTACTCTCACAAGCTCTGAATAACTCATGCAGTTACTATACAAGAAAGTTCCAAGTTTTATATCTAAGCATTGTAAGCAAGCGTATGCGTGATTCGACGAAAGCGTATCGTACTATATATAAGTAAGGTTATATGTTTAAGTGTATTTGTGATTTGAAATGTGATTGGCTACATCTGGATGGTGTGAATGAATTTGTATGTTGTTTATGTATGTACCGGATGACTAATTGGCAGGCTCGAGGTAAGAATTTTTTTTTATTTAAGAGAACCATACCATTGCCAGTTGAAATAATACGCCCGATGCTCATTTTACCCAACTACGGTTTGAAGCACCTCAAGCGTCGGTGATATACTTATACATTTCATGTTAACCCACTGACGCATGTTGATGCCCTGTCGTCGATAACGTTTTACTCAACTCCTTACTATTCCCTATGTAACGCTTATTGTTATTCACTTTGGGTGAATTAGGTATATATCAAATTTATTTTACCCGACTAGGATTTAATAGATGTTCAAATGTCCTTATGTCCCAAGTTTAATCGACAGAGTTGAGTAAAATTACTTCAACTATTTTTCTCCGTGTAAGTTTTAGTTATTAGGTTTATATTTGCGAAGTTGTATATTTAAGTGTATTTGTGATAGAAAATGTGATTGGCTGCGACTGAATGGTGTGAATGTAATTGTATGAGGTTTATATATGTATGTATCGGATGACTAATGGTAGGTTCGAGGTAAGAATTTTTTTGTTATTTAAGAGAACCATGACAACGTTTACTTAACTCCTTACAATTCATAAAGTTTATATTACTTTAAATTTAAGAAATATTTTTTAAATTTCAAAACACGTTTATTCATATCAGTAACATCTTTTTGACACAAATCTCTAACTTACCATAGGCAACATTATCGTTCTTTGCATCCATTATCACCCAATACACTTTACTACTTGACCAGTTTAAACAGTAAATCACATCTTCGAAGCAAATAATTATTTGATCCTAGCAAAAATTATCTCCTTATTTCAAATAAATATTTCTCTCAATTTACAATATGCTCATTACAAACAAGGAATCATATATTGGAATGGAAAACAAATTTACTTGAACCAATGCAAATTTTTTGAATTAATCCATTGTTTCTTTGAACATGCATCACATCATTTTACATCAAAGAATTTACTTCTCTTATCAAATAATTGCTACACAATGTTAATAACATATTTATTCAATCTAATGAATATTTAATAGTACTAACCAATATAACCATTATATTTGAATCAAACAATATTTCTTTGATTCAAATATTCTTTTTCCTCAGTGTGTGCATTTTTCTTCAAAATTCTTAAATATAAATGTTCAATACTTAAAAACCAAAAAATCTAGATCTCTTATACCATGAATCTTATTAGGACGTAATCACTGTTTTTATTTTTTTAAACTTGCGCCTTGACAATATTTGTACAAGCCTAATACATTATTAAATCAGTACAAATGAATTTCATTTTTTTGTATCAATATATCCAATCAGTAAAAAAGAGGTTAAGCAACTGAATCATTAAAAAAGCCAAATGTAACTTTTGGATTAACTGATTTACCTATTGTAAGTTAATACTCAACCCTGACATACGAATATAACATTAATAATATTCTCTCCGAATCTGAAGTCTTGCTTTACAACCAGTCATTCCTGATTGATAAAAATCAATCACTTTTGCTTGATTGAGAAACAAGATGTCAGTCACTGATTTAAATTATTAAAATTCTAACTGATTCAAATTCAGAGAGTTATTATTACACCATTCATTTTTCTCTATCTAATTACTCTATTCACCCTAAGTCAAAGTATTATAATCCCGGATCCCAACTGCCCTAAAGTCTCATACAATTTATATTCTTATCGTAATTCCTATAGAATTATATCCGATTACACACCAGGATCGTTTTCAGATCAAGTCCTATACTCTGATGTTTCTAAAACTCGAAAGAGCCCCTATTTCGTTTCTAATCCAGGCTCTTGGGTGTAAATACCTGTTAGAGTGGAGAGCACTAGGAAGCGCCCTGACGGTTTGGCAGGCAACGAAGGATACAGGCAAATACAGGCAAGGCTAGGCCTGGTCTCAGCAGGAGATGTACGTAGGTGAGCTGAAATAGATCGATGGCGAGGTTTTCACGCAAGCGCCCAATCCAACCACTGACTGACTAGGGAGTAGGGAGGACTGTGGCTATCCGGGAGTTGGCAGTGGGGAAGATTTCTAGGAGGAGGAGGTTGGAGAGAAAGAGAAAGAAAAAGGGAAAAAGACACGCGACCCTCTCACCTGTTTGCCAACCCGCCAGTCTGGTTTACGCGCCCGGTCATCCGCCGGCGCTACAAGTGGTCTCGCTCGCGCAAATCGTGCATGTCACATCGGCCACGTTATCTTCGCATTACAAATAATGATTAAACAACTGTATCCGGAATCCCATGTGAACTAACTTTCAATTATTTAACTTCAGATAGCATTAGACTTTAATCTCGACTCTCAGAAGTGCCACCTGTCGCCAATTGGTGATCCAAAAGCTGTTCTTCCCTACGGTGAGTAGTGCGAATCAGCCGTATGTCAGACGTATTCAAAATGCAAACTTGCGATTATGATTTTTATTTGAGGTTTCTCATAATTTTTTTATGACTAAAAATTGAACTTCGATTTAATTCATTTCGAAAAATGAATAAACTTTCAACTATTTGCCAACTTATAACTTCAAATTGACTCGATTAAATGATTAAATTTAAGAATCAGTTTCAGTCAAACAAATGTTTTGTTCTTAAACAACCACTTTTTTTTCAATCAAATGTATTTCTTATCACTATGAATAAGCAGATAAAATATTAATGGCGTTATTGAATATTAACTGTGAATTTCAGCCACTGAATTCAATCAAATCAAAAATTCACATACAAATTTAATGATTATGTTAAAAATTCACTCTGTAAAAACTGATCTATCAAAAATTGTTTTCACCAAAATTCAATGGCGACAGAAAGATGGAAGCAAGACGTAATTTTTATTTGACCGATAATTATTATCATCTTTTCGTTGTAAGTAGAAAATTTGATATTTTATTTAATAAAGTGACGGAAAAGATTGTCGAAGGTGGAGTCTCATGAACTATAAGGGTGAAACACAAGCTGAAATATTTACAAGTTTAGGAAAGCATCACTGGTTTATTCATGATCTTGGATAAATTCTTGCATATAAATCTTGTCATTTTACAGACACTTTGAGGTGTAAAAAATCTACAGCCTCATTCAGTCAATGATAGAAATTTCCCAATGACAAACATTAATTTACATTTATATTCATTCCATCTATGTATAGAAAGAGTAAATAATCATATTTCATAAGGATTCTTGTAAATGGGAAGTTTTTATTTCGTATGTGTATACAAGGGTTTAAAATGTTGACTTAACATATAGTAACGTTAAAAATTTGTGGAGTTGAAATATATACCTTACAGTACTTCCCTACACTGAAAGACTTTTCGTTAGGATAAATCATAAATTTGAATTATATTTTAGTATAATATCGTTTCAAAATAGTTCAAATACGGTTTGCGTATCAGAAATTAACACATTGTTGACTGGCAATTTTACACAGAAACTATGTCATGTCACCGGCTATTATTTCGTTATTGAATGTGGAGGTAAACGATCTAAATGAACCCCAATAAACTTTATTCATAAATAATGAATAAATAAATAGTGCAAGTGCAAACACGAATTAACTCGTGATCGGTCAACAACGTTTAGAGCGGAACGTTTTCGAGCGGTAAAGTTAATATTTGCGTTAGATTCAATGGAATAGATGTTCTACTAACTGTTATGAAACCTAAATGAATTTGAAATTCACTATATCAAAGTTGCAAAGCGAATTTCGAAAGACTGAAAAAATCTTTCTAAATTTTAAAACAAAGAATATGTCAATCTAAAAACCACTATATGAAAAATTACTCATTTCAAATTTTGTATAAAATAACACCTTAATCAACAGAAATTTCCAAAAGTATAGGTAAAATCTTCTCATTGGCGTCAATTAATGCATTAAAAAATAAGAGTTTCTTACGATGAAAATTATACTAAAACTTTCACATTAAATTTACAGGATACGATGGAAATACTCATATGGGTTTCCTTCATCGTTTATTTTAGTATTTCTCTCTGCCTGCAACAGGGTTGATAAAAATACTAGGGCAATGAGGATTTAAAATTTTTATGATGATGGATTCTACGGAAAAATTTCAAGAAGTAAATATTCAACTAATAGGACTTTGTTGCATTTATGTACACTACAGTTCAAAATCATACGAACTACGGTGAATTTATGACTCCCGAATCTTAGGTATACTGTGAACTACACTATACGCGTACTTCACGCTGGAAATATTTTCTAAGGTTTTCTAGGATACCGCACCTTATTTCTGCTCACAAGACTAGTTTTTGCCTAGGCAGTGTGTCCGTTTTATATTATAATTTTACGTGACGTTGCGTATTGCCCAGTTTCCTTCACGGAGAAAAATAGTTCAAGTAATTTTACTCGACTCTCTCGGTTAAACATGGAATATAAGAATATTTAAATATCTTTTACATCCTAGTCGAGTAAAATGTACTTTATAAACACTTAATGCATCCAACGTGAATAATAATAAGCGTCAGTGGGTTAACGTAAAATGTATATTACCGAAGCTAAACGATAGTTCAATAAAATGAGCATCGGGCGTGTTACTTCAACCGGCAATAGAAAAAATTCGGAACTTTGTTATATAGAGACTGCAAGAATTATTCAGAGCCTTTGAGAGCACTAGTGTCGTGACTAGAGCTTTTTGGACTCACTCAAGTAAAAAGTAAATCAACTTTTTTTGTAAATTATTCATAAAATATTCTAAAAATCTAATATAATAAATTAATTATCATAATTATAATGATTGATTATAAATATATACAATTTATTATAACATCATTTATAATTAATATTTACACTCGAAAAAAAAGTCTATTGATAGTGAAATTACGTTCCTTTCAGAATGCATTCATTGAAATTAAGCAGATTTCTTTTGTCTATCAACAGGTTCGTTTCACTGTTAAAAAAACTCATCTGTAAAGTGCAAAACAAAAATAACCCCAAGTGCGAAATTAGATACGGCCCAACACTGGCCCAGCATCGCCAAAAATTTGCCGAAGATCGGCTGCCAATATCGTGCCGTTGCTGGAATGATAACTCCGGTATGCACTTGGCGGCCAATGCTGGCCCAAACTCTGGCCGCCAGCACTTGTTTTCGGCACAGCAACGGGCCAATGCTGTGCCGAACTCTGGTTTTCTCACTTCCAGGATGGTTTGCCGTGGTAAAAGTGACACATGGCTCAGTAATGTGCCGTCCATGAGTCCGACTCTGGCTCTTCTACTTTCAGAATTGGTTGCCATAGTAAAAATGACAATGGGCTTGGTATAGGGCCGATACTGGGCCAAGTTTCGGCTGAAGGTCGGTAAATTTAAACAGTCGAAAAAGGCCGCCGTCGTCGGCCCAGCACTTGACCGATGCAAACAGTGACACTGGCCCAATAACAATGGCCGACTCTTGGCTGCCGAGATTGGGCCAATAATGTGCCGTATTATCACCTTCGGCAATTCGCACTTGGGGCTTTACCGATAATCGATTTCTCTTGACTCCGATTAAAAATCCTTTAACTATTAAAGGATTGCATTTGTAGGCTAGCGGACGAAGTATGCCCGCGCATCAGTGAGTGTACATTGTCTAGTGTTTAACAGTGCAATATCCGTGAGTAATTTTTGTTGCGCGTCCTAAAATTTCTTTAAGCTGGAATCTAAGACGAGTCGTTATTATAGTATAGAAAATGATCGATTTAATATTGGAATTTGTCAACGTTGAGCTTGTGTACACTTCTTATTAGGTTATATCATACAATTTTTTTTCTTTTGTCCTTGAAATTATATTTTCTTTGTACGACAAAGGATTTTATTTCCAGTCCAAAGGAAATACTTTGACAGTAAAATGACAGCATTTGAAACGATAATCCTTTAACTGTGTAAGGATTTCCTCTCATGCCAATTTTAAATAGAAAATCCTTCAACACGTTGAATGCCGCCCCAATTTTACAGGGATTATCCGTGGCGCCACGATGAATTTTCTATTATGCGATGCCGGTCACCGGTGGCCCCCATGGCGTCATTGCCAAGTTGAGTGCCGGTCACCGGTGACCCCCGTGGCATTCAGCGTGTTAATAGAGAAAGGAATCGTTTGACAGTCTGTTTTTAGAGTGTGATCTCCTGAAAGCGCTCTACTGAATTTTCGCAAGTGGTCTGCTCGATTATAGCATCTTTATTTCGTGTCTCAATAAAACAGAACAAAAAATTTCGGGTTCACTTATTCGTTTCTTTTTACATTCTCATCATGGATGAGAAGGTATTGGTTTTATGTGAAAAATGACTTTCGAAATTTTCATCAAATCTTTACGTTTTGAGACCCCCTGAGTCAGAAAAAACGGTTATTACGAAAGTGTCTGTCTGTCTGTCTGTCTGTAGTAGGTCGTGTGCGGCATAACTCTCGATAGAATTATCAGATTGAATTGAGCTTTGGCACACTTTATCGGAGCCGAAAAAGTAAGGACAAGTTCGTTAAACAGCCACATCCAATCAAAATTGAGGGATTGAGCACTACTTTTGTGTTTTTTAAAATAACTTTTTAAAAAAATCAAAAATTTCAGTAATGGTTTTTGATAGTGCTCATAAATCTCTACAAATTATCCTGAAAACATTTTTTGATTAAATCAAAATTAAAAATGTGACAGCATATTAAAACTTGAAATAAGTCAATATAAAAATTCCATTTTCCAGTTAAATTATACGAGATACAAAAAAACGTTATGATACAATATTATTTTCTGCATAAAGACCTACAGATTTGAAATTCACTTTTTTAACAATAATATGTGAAATACGAAAAAAACATAAGAATTTAAAGTTGTTCGTTCCAAAAAGATCTACAAGTTTTGTCTGACACAGTTTATGAAAAAACATATATTTTTTGTTTCAATTCCAAAAAATACGATTAAAATTCAAGAATTCCATTTTTTAGACAAAATATATGAGATACATAAAAAACGTTTGGATGAAAAATTATTTCCATAAATAAAGTTTACGATTGTTTTTCCTTTTTTAGATATTTGGAAGAAAATAAATTATTTTAATCATGTAATTTATTAAAAAGTCACTGAAATGTATACAGAAAATCGAGCGCGAGTGTCATGATGAGAATGTCTTCCTTAAGGCCGATAGAGCCTTAAGTAAATTGAATTTCCTGTTTCACTTAAACTGAAAAAGAAATTTAGTGACTTTGAGAAAATGAGTAATTTACATCATCTTTAATATTATAAAATTGGTTTGAGCTTCAGTATTAAATTATAAGAAATAAACTTAAATGTATGCGAAGCGCGACGATCAGATCGCGCGCCCTAGGCGCGTTCAAACTTGCGAGCTGCGCACTGTAAAAAAAAAGTTTTAATTCAAGTCTAAAAATCGGCTAACTTTAAGATGTAACAAAAACTAGACCATCAGAGAAGGACAGACTTATGCGCTTATACACAAGGTGGCTAAATTTAAGCCAAAATCGCCTGTTAGACGTAACAAATTTAAGACTTTTTTTTTCTGTGCGCGCCGAGCGCGCGATGAGAATGTGCCCGCGAAGCGGGCAGATTTTTTTACCTATTATACATTGTTTATCATTTTATTATATTTATTATATACCATATATAGTTCGTTGGACATTTCAATGCGATGCACACTGAATTTTAGCCAGTAATATGCTGAAAATTTGAAAATTCTTGCTGCTCTTGAAAATTTTCATACTTAAATAACAGTAAGTCTTTTGCTCTGAATTTATGTATGCTCCACACTGAATTTTAGGAAGTGATATGCTAAAAGTTAAGATGACTAAGCTACTTTCGAGCATCTTCGTTCACTGATTTTCATCATCTTCATGTTCTTATAAAACAGAATAGAATTTGCTTGTTGGCAGCAATAGCCGACTAATTTACTTAATTTTAGCAAGTGAAATCTACCAATGGACTTACTCGAATTCAGCAGAAGATTTTCTAAAATTTAGTACTTATTTGCTAATGTTTAGTAATTTTTGTACCGTTTATCCCAATTGCTCAAATATAGAAAGCGCTTTCTGATATTCAGAAAATAATCCTAATATTCAGAAATTCCTTTTTTCCATGTATATATTCAAATATGTCGCAGGAGGTAAGATAATGATTTCAAGTTACAGGCAAAACGTTAATTTGACAAAAATACATTAGAAAAAACGTCTAATTTCAATATTTTTAGACAATGTCTAAAAATATTTAAGATTTTAAAAAGTTTTCGGTCTCGTTTTAAAAGTAAGTCTTTCGAGTAATTTTCCAACTAATCAAAAATTTTTTAGTTTTTTTCTGGATTCTACCATGGAATCAAACTTTATACAAAAATGTCGTAACATTTTGAATGAAGACTGAACTCTATAAATCATATAAATAAGTACAAAATATTGATATTTTCATAAATATTCCTAAATCTTATTAAAATATATTTCTATCATGTTTGAACGCAGCGTAGAATCTAAGAAAAATTTAAAAAATACCTCGATCAGTTAGACATAGTAAAGACTTATCTTTGAAACGACACCGAAAACTTTTAAAAATGTTAATTATTTATAGAGTTATTAAAATTTCCCAAAAATATTGAAATTTGACGTTTTTCTTGATATATTTTGATAAAAGTAACATTTTTATTCTAACTTGGGATAATTAGATTCAAAATTTTACTATCAGGTGTACAAATAAGTTTCTCCCGTTTGACAAAAGTTGGTGAAACCAGTAAGTTTTGTTTGAATTGACAGATGTAAAATGTCACTGTCGTAAGGTTGGACATCTGTCAACAACATAACCTTGAAATATCAGTGAATTTTTATCAGTATAATATATTCTTATGTGTGCGAAAATTTCGAGTTTTGAGCCGAATAAGCGTCATTTGCAGGAACTTTTAATTTACTTCTTCAGTTTGAAGAAATCTGCAGCTGAGGCACATTAATTGCCTATAGAAACATATCGTGTGGCTGCCTTAAGTGAGGGAAGTTGTCGTGAGTGGTTTCAAAAGTTTAAGAACGGTGAATTTGACATCGATGACAAAGAACGTAGTGGAAGGCCGAAAGTGTACGAAGACGCGGAATTGGAAGCATTATTGGATCAAGATTCGTGCCAAACGCAAGAAGAACAATACGATGGACAATACTTCGAATAAATCATAAGGTTCTGTTCTTTCACAATAAATGCCCAATTTTTGATAAAAAAATGACAGAAACTTATTTGTACACCTGATACATTTCATGTTATAAAAAAAATTTGAGTTATTTTTATAAAAATTAAGACACTTTGACAATGTCTTAAACAGTTAACCGGAACATTTTAAACGGTAGTGTATATAAACTCATTTTATATAATATTATTAGGTGCACTGCATGTATATATTTATTTCATGAACTCTAGCTTCTATCTATTTCAATATTTGTTGTCACAAACTCGAGTAAACAGGACATACTTTCGACAAGAGCCAATCATAGCTCGCTTTTGACCACGTTGCGTAATTAATAAGGGTATGTGATTCTTAGGAAATTAGCAAATGTGATTGATTTCAGAATTCTACATGTTTACATCCAATATTAATGGAATTTGTTTTTCAAAATCTGAGAAATAGTAGAGAGGATAAAAAAGGATTTAGATAGACTACTTTTGGTTTGGAAAATGAATAAAAGCTCAACTTCAGCAAAATTTGTCGAGAAATTTGTTTCTATTATTAAAGCTGAAAGAAGTCTATCTACGTCCATTTTTATTTCCTCTGCCGTTTCCCAAATTTAAAAAAAAAAATTCTATTCATTTTGGACATAAACGTATAGAAACTGGACCAAGTTGTTCACGAAAACTTCCTACTTTTTTTAAGTATCATATGCCCTTAAGTCTCCTCCAGAAAGGGAGAGTCAGGTTTTTGGTAGTAGTCTGGTAACTCGCGCCGTTTTCATGCCTATTTTCAGGAACGTTTTTTAGGAAAGAAAGAATAAATTGTTTTGAATTTTTAATATGTTATTATTCACATCTTAAGGATACAGAAAAAAATGTTTGTCAAGAAATTTAATAATTTATTATTATTGTTATTTGAAGGACATCTGAAATAAATTTTTTTTAATAATTCTTAATCTACGGATATATCATTATGGTCGGAACTACAAATGTTAAATTTTATCGAAAAATAACAAAATGGCGGACTTTGACAAAAAAGCCATCTTTTTTTAGCACAAAAGGGCTTGTAAAATGGAAAGTTAGGCGTGAAAAAATTCATTCTAGTTCCAGCGAGGACTACAAGCGTGTAGAATAAGCAGTTAAAATTTTAGACCAATCGGTTAGATAGAAAAAAAGTTATGACCCGGGCCCACCGGAAAAACGCGTTTAAAGTTTCAACAATATATTTTTATAAGTAAACTCATACTTACATTAATCGTCTATGCCTGGGGCGTATAATATGTCTTCATCCTCTTCGTAGGCATCATTTTCAGCATCGATCTTTTTCAGCTCTGCAACTCTTTCGGGCTTCTTTTGATGTCATTGCCGTGGAATTTTCAGTTTTTGAGATTCGAGACTTATTGTACAATTTAGCGTACGCGAGAGCGTGCGGGCCGAGAGAAACCTCCATAGTTTTGAAGATCTTTAAAATAGACAAAAACCCTTCATTGAAAATGCATGCTGCTGTAAAGGCAGCAATTTCTAGGGTTTTTGATCCACAAAAATATGCTTAGGTGCTAAATTCCAGACGCAATGGTTTAAGGCCTCATTGTTGTTTTGTATGTTTCTCCCTAAACATCTTCCCAAAAGATCATCCGATGACAGTTCTTCATAAATTGGCTTCAGAAGAGATTTGCAGCGTCCTCATAAAAAGCAGGTGGATGAACAAACGTATGTTCGTTGTTTTCAGATTTTAGTTTTTGGTATTGGCACCAGGAATCAGAACCCTCCGGGCAATAAGAATGCTGGGCTCTTCATCTGTAGAAACCAAATGATAATATGTTTCCCACGCGGCTTTCTTCATCTCTTTTACAGAATTTTAATTTCTCATAATTGCTAAACCGTAATACGTACTAAGTTTTATCAATAATTTGTTAATTAGTGGAAGACACTTAACTTTAGTGCCCTCACTATCCACTGCATTCTTCTTTGATGTGCGTTTTTTTTTCCAGTGTTACTGCTTTTTCTTCTTTACATGTTCTTTTATTTTCAAGTTTCTTTTCTCCAGCAGCTTCAATTTGTTTTTTAGCTTTTTGGAGCTGTGTTAGCGTTTTTTTTGCTTCTTTGACACGCCTGTACATACGCCTTTTTACATGTAAAACGCACTCATTTTTTTGAACTATTGAATTGCCATTGTAAACATATGCCTCTATAATGTTTTTAAAGGGTTTTAAATCACTATCACCTATATATTTCTTATATTTAACACCGAGCTCCTCGACCGATCGTTTGAACATTTCAATAACCCCGTCAACCTCCATTTTACCTGAACTTCCCTCGTGATTTGCCGTACATTCGTCCTAATCGTTTTTATACCATTGGCCTACCCACTTTTCACAAGCGCGCAACTATGAGGCGTTCTCGAAAACTCGTTGTAACTCCGTTCGTATTCAGAATTTCGGTCTAAAATTTCTACAGTATATTCTCAATATATTGTACTTTAGAGTTAAGCAAGAAAAAAAATTTCGATTATATCAATCCAAGTTACCAGACTGCTACCTTAAGTCTTTTCCAGAAAGGGAGAGTCAGATTTTCCAAAGTAGAAAAGTTAAATAAAAATATAAATATGAATAAGATTTTATATACCATAAATGAAATATATTTTTTCTACTAGCGGGCCATAAAGTGGACTTTATTGCCCCGTGCAGGGCAAACAAATCCACTTTCTGGCAGTAAGGTTACATATAATTTTTTCATGCGAAAACAAAGTCTTCTGGAGGCTATCAAACAAATTTTCGAATTTTTATTTTTAAAGGATATATCTGTGTGCGAAATTTTATTGTGCATCTCTTTTCCTCTAGATAAAAAGTTGTATAGATTTTTTTCACTTGAAACAATTAAAAAACGTTAGGAAATACAAAAATAATACACGCTAAAATGAGCATTCGTTAAATCCGAACGCATTTGCCGCATTTCGGGCTGCTTAAAATTTCATTCTTATAAAAGGAAAGTATTTTCGGAATATCGGAAAAAAACTTTCTAATTCGGGCGAAATTAAAAAAAAAAGAAAATAGTTTCTTAAAATCCGAACGACACGTTCGGAAATTCTGAAAAAGAATGTTCGTTTTTAACTTTTGTAATATGTGATTGTTAATTTCCGATATTGAGGAAATTATCTCCGAAATATAGCAAATCGGTCAGAGCCACTCGAAGAAAAAAGAATTATCTAGCGCGGACGGCCCTCAAACTGTGCAAAAACTGCACAGATGCGTGTGAAAAGAAATTTAGATAGTTCATTTTCACATGAAATGATAAAAGTGTAAATGCTCGAATTGATGTATTCCAATGTAACATGTTCAGAGCTACTCAACGAAAAGAACGAGGCCTTCAAACGAGGAAAGAACTGTACACAGACGTGTAAAAAGAGACTTAGACGGCAATTTTTCGTATAAAACAAAGAAAGAATAAATCCCAAGATTGTTATATTCCAATGTAACACATTCAGAGCTGTTCTGGAGAAAATAAAAATTTTCTAAGGCAGTCGGACCTCAAATGAAAAAAGTGTTAATCACAAGATCGTTATATTCAAATGTGACACATTCAGAGATACTCAGGGTAAAATAAAAATAAAAATAATCTAGGGCGGATGGTCCTTAAACTGGGCTTAAAACGGCACACATATGTATAATAACGAACTCACACGGTTAAGGGTAGGTTGCAGTTCTTTGCAATGAAAAATACATGAAATTTGAGAATTTTTTAGCGATATAAAATAAATATGTACTTCTGGAAATGAGTGTTTATGTATTCAATTCCTCTATCAGTAGATAGTGAATTTTTATTTTATGAAAAAAAAAATAAATAAAAAATGGCGTCTCTAGCTCGTGTCAAATAAAATCATACCCGACGTATTCAGGTCTGCGCGGGGCGCTCCACAGCCTTGGCAGTTTATTCGAAATAAAAAAATGTTAAAAACTATTAAAGTAGACCAAATTTAGGGGGCCTTATTGTTTTTGCTTTTTTAAAAACACCTCGATAACAAAATGGTAGCTGTTTGAAAAAAATCAATATTTCCGCCTAATTTTTTCAGCTGCAACAGACAGAAAAATGATTTCTAATTCAATTTTTGATAAAAATTAAATATCCTTTCATTTTCATGAAGGTATATCTGAATCGGTTCATTCGGTGAAGCTGTAGAGCGCCCCGCTCATATATTACAATCTTTCAGACGATAGCTGTCAAAATTTGAGCCAATTTTATTGTTAACTTTCAAAGTAACAGGCAATAGAAGCGAACAAGTTTTGATTTTTTATTTAAATGGAAGAAAGTGAATTCCGCGTGCTCATTAAGCACCGTTTTCTAAAGGGAATCAATACCGGTTAGATGAAATAGTGGCTTGATAAATGTTATGAGGAATATTCTCCATTGAGGAAAATGGTTAAGAAGTAGATTGGTGAATTTAAACGAGGTTCAACGAGTACAAATAATGCTGAACGATCGGGAAGGCCAAAGGACGTTACCACTCCAGAAATCATCGAAAAAATCCATGACATGGTATTAGATGATCCGAAAGTGAAAGTGCGTTAGTTAGCTGAGGCCGCAGGCATATCAATTGGACCAGTGGTTAAAATTTTGCACGAGGATTTGGGCATGAGAATGGGTCTCGCGTTTTCTAACAATCGATCAAAAACGCCAATGAGTTCGTGATTCAAAGACTTTTTGATCTTTTCAATCATAATCCAAGCGATATTTTGCGATGATTAGTAACCCTTGATGAAATATGGATCCACCACTACACACCAGAATCAAAACAACAAGCAAAAGAATTCGATTGTTGATACGGAATTGAATCTCATCAGTTTCAATGCTCTCTAAAAAAGGACTCTATTAAACGCATTATTAGTTGAAATACTCTAAAGAAATGAATGAATTGATGAAAATGCGTTGCTATCCATGGTCAAGCAAATCAGTCTCACGCAGTCAAATCTCAAATATTAGTATCTGACTCGAATTTTTGTTCACTTATAAGAAAAAAAGCAACTGCACTTCTATTAAACATATTGTTAAATGAAAAGATCAATTCACTTAACACTATAAATTTTCACCTTGTTTAATTCATAAATTACTGAAGAAGTTACCAATATTTAAGATTCTATTTGAATATTCATATCAGCTATATTCTTCGGAGTTTGATTCTTTCGTGTGACACCATGTGACACTATCACAGCGACTCAGTGATATCAAGAATAGCCTGCATGTCGGATCTTAACTTCCGTTAAATGGTGAAGACTCATTGGCTTCTATTGGCAGGTGATTTCAAATGACATAATATGACATAATAGCAGCCAATGAATATTCACAATTTCACGCGAGAAAAGAGTATAGTATACAGGCAGGCCAACATTAGAGTTACTGCAACGACTATCGGTCATGACTTATAATATGACAGTTTCTATAAACATGTTACTAACCTATGAATTTTTCGAAACGTGTAAAAAAGAATTTCGTTCACCACATACAAACCTTTTTTGTCATGGAATGCTGACCAGCGCCAGATCCAAGCCAGACCAGAACTTCCAGACTAGCCAGACTGGACATTGCCAGACCTGGGCCCAATCAGACAATAGACTGCCATGAACTTTTTCCACACGGGATATGTGTGCAGTTTTTGCCTAGTTTGAGGGCCGTCCGCCCTACGTAATTTTGATTTTCCCCTGAGTATCTTTAAATGTGTTCAATTCGAATATAACAATCTAAGGATATACACCTTTTACGTTTTATCTGAAAATTGACCGTCTAAGTCCGTTTTTACCTGTATGTGTGCAGTGTTTGCGTAGTTTAGGAACCAACCGCCATAGATAACTTTGATTTTTATTTTTCCCTGAGTAGCTCTGAAAGTGTTACATTGGAATATAACAATCTGAAAATTTACACTTTCTTCGTTTTATATGAAAATTAACTGCCTAATTATAAATCTGCCTGTTGGAAAATCGAAAATTAAAAAAAAATGTTTCCAATTAAAAATTATTTTATTTTTTATTCAATTTTGCAAATTATTATTCTTGTATTTCCCAACGTTCTTGAATTGTTTCAACTGAAAAAAAAAGTATTTTAAAATTCATCTGGCTAGTCGTCTGAAAATTTAGCGCAATTGCAGTGAGCAGGTCTTGAGGGCCATGAGGCGCAAACAAGTTTATATTTTGAATACAATGTATTTTTAATTTTAGGATACATAATTGCCAAAAACTTCGTTGTCTAAATTTAATTCAAGCTTAATTCATATTTTGTGAATAGTGTACTAGGTAGAAGTACTTACTTTGTTGTATACTAACTCCTGATATCGCTTTAATGGACATTGAAACTAACAAGGGAACGTTCCTATGTGTCCGCCTCCGATTTTGCTCTTTTTGTGATATGTTGTAGTACATCACAAGACGTTCAGCAGCCACTTGTTCTTTCGGTCTGAATTGCAAAACTAAGGGGTGAAAGCCACCCCTAAAGGTTGCCCCTGAAAACGATTTTTCCTGAAATTTGAACCTAAAATCCTAATTTTTTTTAGTTAATTTTTTTTTTTAAATTTTAATTAAATTTTTTTTTTAATTAATTTTTTTTGCATGTTATTAGACCATCAAAGGAGGTTCATACACGGAGAAACTTTTTATATCAATTTTTAATATAGTATTTTTCAATTTAGGGAAAAACGTATCACTTTGAGAATTTTTGTTAGTAAAAATACTAAACTTTATAATAATGATATGAAACTTCAGCATAGTTCATAGAAAATTTTACTATAGTTTATACTAAAGTTGTATATCATTTTTATAAAGTTTAGTATTTTTAATAACAAAAATTCTCAAAGTGACACGTTTTTCCCTAATTTGAAAAATACTATAGTAAAAATTGATATAGAAAGTTTCTCCGTGTACTATGACATTGCTTCAATAAATAATATATATAATTGCATTTTATATGCAGTTTATTTATATAGTAGTTTATTTCATAAAAAAAAAATATAAACTGTTTACGTTTAATCAACATTTAAGAATATTTTTATTGTCTGGTAGTGGGTTTATAATGAAAAAATGTGCATTATATTTGTACTGACAAAAGTTATGATATTCAGGTTCATGCTAATTTATTTTTCTGCACAATAATTACAGATTTTCCATTTTTGTTTGTCATTTCTAGTTTCAAAAATAAAAATTTCAAATTTGTAGTAGGCGACCTCAAAAACTCAAGAGTATTTATTTCTATAGCAACATTTGTATTTTTCAGAAAAAAATAGTCCGCCATTTTAAAATTGCCCTTGAAAATTTAAAATAATCAAAATCTTGATTGCAGGTTCGTATTCAGCGACCCCAAAAACCCCCGAGTAAGAAATTTTATCCCGAAATAGTGAATAGGAAAATGCGTGCTTCACCATTGAGTTTAAGGGTAGTTAATCCCTTGTAAAAATTTTTTCATCTAAAATACCAAAACATATCTATTCAATTCTATATTTCGTTGAAAAATAATATTATTTTAAATAAATAGAATGAATATACAAATTTTTATACTGAAGAAATGATGAAAAAACACGTTTCTATCCTTATAAAAAAAATTAAGAAGCAATCCCTTATTGAGGAAATGTCATAGTATGAACCCCCTTTGATGGCCTAATAACATGCAAGTGATTTTACTAAAATGAATTAGGATTTTAGGTTAATTTCGGGAAAAATCGTTTTCGGGGGAAACCTTTAGGGGTGGCTTTCACCCCTTAGTTTTGCAATTCAGACCGAAAGAACAAGTGGCTGATGCTGAATTTACGTCTTGTGATGTACTACAACATATCATAGGCGAGCGGGACACCCCCAAAAAGACGCTTAGAAATAGCAGTATGTGACCACGCCGTCCTAGTGGCTAAAACTACTTTTTCTTTATGTTTTCGAGGTCGCTGGATACGAATCTGAAATTATTTTTTCGATAAAATAGGTGGAACATTGAAAAAACGGCAATTTAGCGGAAAATTAAAAAAAAAACGAATTTTAGGTTTTTCAATGTTACTCTCGCTATATTTCAGACGATTATTAATATATATTTATAAAATTTTTTCTAGTTATTGTACAACTAAAGAGCTAAATAACAAGCGCACCCCGATCATTCTGCGTCAATTATTACTCACTCGGTGAATTTTCAAATGTGTACTACTACGAATTCCGAGTTTCGTCATACAATCGTAAAAGTTGAGTGACGAAGTTTCGAATTTCCAATAACTAATTATTGAGTATTAAAATATAATACATAAAGAAGTTTTTGGGAAAATTTCAACTCAAAATATCAAAAAGAAAAAAAGCTGTGCTATTTCAAAGCTTTTTTTCTTTTTGATATTTTGAGAAAAAATAATTTCAGATTCGTATCCAGCGAGCTCAAAAACATAAAGAAAAAGTAGTTTTAGCCACTAGGACTTCCGTGGTCACTGGAAGGTCCATTTGGGGGTGAGTCCCGCTCGCCTATCATAAAAAGATCAAAATCGGAGGCGGACACATGGGAACGTTCCCTTGTAAGATTACAATCTATATTCGACTTCTTTACAGGATAACCAATCAATCGAAACGTTCGTTTCGGCAAAAGCTATACGAGTAAAGCTTCGATTGAATAGTAAAATATAAAATCGTAAAGACTTTTTCTTTATTTTATAACCCGGTAAAAAGGCTTGCATTAGAAAGTATTAAAGATAAAAGAACAATTTTTATTGTTTGCCTTAAAAACACCACAAACGCTTGAAATTTATGGAATTTGATAATATTGTGCATAAAACTGAATAACTTTGTCATTACACACTCAACTTGTATAAATTTTATTAGTATAAAAACTATAAAATTGTAAAAAAAGAATTCTTTGAAAAGTATTTTATTGGCTATATTGGTGAAAGTGAATTGTGATGGCATTGAATGACTAATAGTGTGCATTCAAAAACTTCTCACTTATTATATTTTTGGGAAAACAGTGGGCAAAAACAGAAAATAGTGTACATCAAAAGTGATTTAAAAATTTTGATCCCAAGTTTCGTAGTGGAATCTAAAAGTATTTATATAAAACTGTCACCGGCGGGCATTGAAAAGAATTCACTTCAAAACTTAATATATTTCAATAAATGTAATTAAAATTCTGAGGACAAAAAGGAAATAAAAAGAATTCACTAATGATCAGTTAAGCATTAGACGTAGAAATTTACCAATGCTTTTTTATGTAAGCCTTCAAACCAGGAACTCTATTTATTAGAATTAATTACACAGCATCCATACTTTAAAATCGTTGCTCTAAAATTGTAATAAACACTTCAATGCACTTTTTCCGAACTTCATTCTCTGTACATGAACAATATTTTTGATAACTTTGAATTTCAATTAACGAAATATCTAATTATACATGAGGAATTTTTTAGAATAATTAAGTTTTTTTGTATTAAGAAAAGAACAAGGGTTATAATATTGTGGGATTTGAATTTAAAAACGATTACAATTTAATTTAAATGCGCTGAATACAAAGCAATTCTGAGTTTATATAAGGATTTGTGATTTAAGGGCGTAAAATGAGGAAAATTAAAAAGCAACGTCATGAAACGTACTGAAGTTTAAAATATCGATCGCTAACTACGACGCATTGGTTAGCCTACTTTCCTTAATTCTCCTGTTTTAATAAGCCGGTGAATCCCCAGAGTCTTTTAAGAACAAAGGCATTGCATATCGTTCTCTTCGACACTTACCTTGTTACTACCTGATTGTCAAAGTCCTTGTGCATATCCATGGGAATGATTTTTATTCATCAATTTTTTCTTATTAACTAAAACTTCAGTGTATCTAATTTACTGAGGAATTAGTCAAACATAACTGAATTAGTGGCTAAAAAGTATAAGTTCATTATACATTGTGTGAACATTTTCTATTGTAATTAATAAGTTTTCATGTTTATTTAACGAATAATATTAAAAAAAAAATAGTTGAATCCAAATACAATTGAATTCAGTCTTTATGTAAAAGCTGCGTTTTCGATGGATTATATAAAAATAAGAATGAAGTTTATCTCTGATGAATTTATCAAGTAAATTGAATCTAAAGCGAATTTTAAATCACTTCAATTAAATAAAAGTCAAGTAACTTTAGATGAATCCAAAGTATTATATATTTAAGTGAGTTGAAACTAAATTAAAGAGAATGTAACAGGATTCTCAAATCAAAGTGTATTAGTAAACAATATATTGGATAAAAAATGAATTTGTATGATAATTAATTCATAGACATTTAAGAATATTTGACTGGGAAATCTCAAAATTAATTCGAAAATTTATGTGAATTAAAGTGATTTTGAAACGAATTCGACATGAAAACTAAATATATATTAAATTCGAGTGAATTTTATTAAAGCGAACTTTTCAGAAACTATTGTAGAATAATTTTGATCTTCCTTCATGAGATTAAACTTTAAGCCATTTAATTTAGAGCGGTTTAAAATTAAATTTACCAAACCCAAGATTAATTGAAGTGAATTCATGAAAATTTAAGCTGCAATCCAGTTGATTCTATATTAATTTTAAGGGAAAGTAAAAATTTGTAAAAATGAATCTGATCTAAATTATTAGGTTATTTGAATTAAAAAACATAAAAAAACTTAATGTACGGCCAGGTAGAAAAGTATTTGAAATCAGTTTAACTTAATCAAAAGTATAAGAACTGTAAGTGCTTTCTCCGGGTCATTTTTCTCTGCCGTTTTCTCGAAGGATTAGAAGATAAATTGTAGTAGGATTCAAGAAATGTTTTTGTGTGGGAGTCAAAAACATGGTTGTTTCCATTTATTCATTAGTATGTTATGATGATAAGCTGTCATTCTCTATATTTACTTAACAAATATTAATGAAAATCAAGAATTGTTCAAGAGAAATAGGATAAGTAGGAATGATTAAATTGGTATAGGGAGTTATTGTCTGTATATTTTATATGATGAAGAAAGAGTGTGACAAAATCACTCGCAGTAAAAGAAAAGCAGAGATCGATTTTATTTTCTTTCACTGCGCCTGACCACATTTAATTTATTCTACTGCATGAAGTTTGCCTTCGCATGGGTATAAGCCCGACATGCTATTGATAGAAGATATAAACATCGACGGAGATTTCATTCGAAGATACTCCTGAACAACCAGTCTGCTTCTAAATCACAACTTGTATGACTCAACAATAAACTCAGTAAAACAGTCATGCATAAATACATATAATATTTTTAATTTTATTTCAAACATTACTCCCGGATATATTTTTCTCAGAAGCTCAATATTTTTCAGTAATTTTATTTGAAATTCCCAAACGTTAGTTGTATGAAAGAATGCTTGCTTGGTTCCATATTAAATAGATTTTATATTTCAGCAGGGAAACCAATAATAGCCAAACTTTACCAGAGAAAAATAGAAAATTATTTTATCCTTCATCAAGTAAAATTCAATGTAACATCTCAAATTTAATATAAGATATAAAAATTAAAACATGTTCTTAGATGTTTAAATGTTTGTTAAATGAAACTATGAATTCGTAAACAAAAACAGAAAATTGATTTCTATTTGAATGATGATCAAAAATAAGTAATAAGTATATTTTAATAATAACTGAAAACTCGTGCGAGTTTAATTTTTAATCACAGAATACATTTTATGCAAATTTGAATATTCGGTTATCTGAACCTAATGATTGTCTTTTAGAAAGATTATGTGCCATTGGGATGAAAAAATCTCGTTCATTTAAATTAGATTTTTGATATTGTAGAAGCAACCCAAGATCACGCAAATTCACGTTAATTAACAACGCATCACACGATGATTCTATTTGATTATTTTAGAAATTGTGCTTGTTATACACGTATGTACCCAACATTGCATTAATTTACGAAAATTAATCTCATTTACATACTTAGTATTATATGATAGTTTATAAAAAAAGTAAACGAGTTGTTTTAGAACTTTTTAATCTATCTTGTTTAAAATTTATATTCTTATTCACTGTTTTCATTTCATATCTATTTCCAGAATTTAATGTTTCTTTTTCAATAAATTTAAAATATATTTATTTATAATAAATTTATATACATATATTAGGGTGTGCCAAAAACGCAATATTTTTTTTTCACGAAAACTTGAAAATATTGTAGAACATGTCTGAACAAAAATTCTGTCCAAAGCACAGCTCGTAATTTCAATTTTAACAGGTTTCTCATGGTACCTAAAGTCTTTCCATTTAAATAACAGATTATAGGCATTTTCTACATTATTTCCTTCCGCAAGCTATGATAAAATTGTTTTTTTATTAAATAAATGAGTGAACCTAATTCAGAATTAAATTCCCTATACAAAATTCTGTTGAGTCGAATTCTTATCATCAATATTGCATTTTCTACAGAGCCGCAAAATTTTAATTTCTAAAAATTGTGAGTTTTTTGAATTTTTAAGCTAAACTATTTAAGATAGAACAATAAGTTGAATGGAAAGCTTGCAGTACATTTAGTCCTCTACAAAAAAGTTCTTAATAAATTTTTGTATAGAAATTTGATGGTTGAAAACATGATTTTTAACGGTAAACCAGAACCATTAGGAATTTCAGCCAGTTATTCCCAAAAATATGCTACTTAATATAACATGTTTCGGGTAATATCACCAAGAATGATGGTAAAAATTGTAAATTCATATGTCAACTTTTTTTTTGACAAAATATATATATATATTTTTTTTTTGGGTGAGGAGGAAAAATGGTGAAATCTTTTATAGACGTTGTACAGGACTGTCCTATGACGAGACTAGGCATACCTATTAAAACCAAAAACCCCCTTTTTCGAACCAATACACCGCCCGCGGAACCACCTTTCGGCTTTGAACTTCACGGGCGATTGGTTTCGGCTTATAGTCACGTACGACTCTTTCGTCATCCGTTTGCCCGGAGCCAACCTCCCCAGCCGCTCGCACATTAGGCTTAACCGACCAGCCACACTAGCTAGGGGAGGGAAAAGATCCCACCCACCCCAACCGACGCGGCAGCCCAGTTCGCCCGGGACTCGCGATCAAGAATGCAGGCCCCGATGCGATTTCACTGGCTCTCCCCGTTGTTACTCTTCCCACGTCCATTGAGCTCTCTCGTCTTCATCACAAATGTGACGAATGACTCCATGAGCGTCCAGATCTGTTCAGACTGGAGCATCAAAGGGACAATTGTGTCAGGAGCGAACTCAGCACCCACTGTCTGACCGACGCCCTCCCTTGCCACGCCCCAATTTGCGCAGACGAAGAGTGCGTGCTCTGCATTATCCACAGGGAAATCGCAGTAGCAACAGATCTCCTCGCCTTTCTTAAAGCGCCTCAGGTGCGCGTTAAAACTTGACAAAATATATCAAGTGCGCAACTAAGTTCTCGCTGTTTGTCATGAACGTCATGAACCAAACTTAGACATATGGTAAACAAACCGTTTTGACACATTAGTGATTTTGTTTTGGCTTCATATACTTTTGGTTGTGTGAAAATGTCTGATTTTGTGCCAAATGATCGTCATTTGCGGGAAATGTTGATTTTCTTCTTTCATTCGAAGGAAAAGGCGGCTGAAGCGCATCGAGAGCTATAAACAGTTTATGGAGATGCTGCTCTAAGTGAAACAACGTGACGTTATTGGTTCCGTCGCTTCAAAGACGGTGATTTCGATGTTGACGACCGTCCGCGTGAAGGAAGGCCAAAAACCTTCGAAGACGCTGATGTTATTATTTATGAGCTATTGAAACCGAACGAAACCATCACTCGAGAACAGTATCAAACGCAATTGATGCGTTTGAGCCGAGCACTGCGCGAAGAACGGCCTCAATATGAGCAGGAGCACGAAAAAGTGATCCTACAGCATGACAGCGCTCGGTTTCACGTCGCCAAACTCGTTAAAACCTACCTGGAAATACTCAAATGGGAAGTCCTACCCCACCCGCCGTATTCCCCAGATATTGCGCCGTCCGATTATTACTTTTTCCGGTCGACGGCACATGGTCTGGCTGATCAGCAGTTCCGCTCATATGAAGACATCGAAAAATTGCTTGATTCGTGGATAGCCTCAAAAAATGAACACTTTTACTGTAATGGTATTCGAGCTCTACCAGAAAGATGGGCAAAAGTTGTAGCTAACGATGGACAATATTTTGAATAATTCATTTGTAACCATTTTTTCACAATAAAGTTGCATTTTCATCAAAAAAACAGCGGGAACTTATTCACGCACCTAATACCTTTAAAGATGTATTTGCATACCTTCCGCTTTTACATTATAACAAATTCCATAGGTTGAAATATTACTTTCACGTATTTACGAAATATTATAATCGTAACGTTCGAAAAAGTTCCCATCAGAATTCAAACGTTGCAACCGTAAATGGTACGTTTCCTCCTCATTAAAAACGTTCTATCGAAGCAGTCTTCTAATACAAGTTCCAAAATTTCGAACTGCAATTGTGAGAGTAGTTATAGTTAGAGAGTAGTTTTTGACTTTCTAAGCTCTACTGTAGTTGAAATATGATAATGCTCGAAATTGAAACGTTACCCATCATAGATGGTAAAAATTTGCCTCAATGTTTCCATTTTCATCACAGACAGCGAGTAATGATTGACATAATAAGCTTTACCATTCTGATGGGACTTTTTCACAACTTTTTCCAATAATTCTGGTTTACTCTCTAAAATGGCATTTCTTCCCACGAAACGTGATACATTTACATAGCCATTAAATTTCTTTCCGTGTTGTTTTTATTAATCCTTGATATATGTGAACAATTTCAATTTCTCCCAACCACATGTTCAACAGATTTTTCCAGTTTGAATCAAGAAAAATATCGCGCTGTATCAAGGAAAGTACATTTGAATGCAAAACAAAATTAGATAGTTTAATAAACTCTCTTGAATGCAATGAAGTGACTGTTGCCGACAGTGAACTAAATCAAGAATGGTTTGAAAATTTAACCATAGTTCAAATCTCCGAAAATGTCAACGAGATTGCTCAAAGATAACCCTGTTAGGCCCATTGTCTCGTATCACACAAAGAATCTCATAAAAATAATTCAAAATTTATCATAGATACAGAAAAGAAACCCTTTGTTAGCATTCCTTATTTTAAAGGTCTGTAAGGAAAAATACACGTGAAAAAGGAATTTCTGAAAATCAGAAGATATCTGATTGAATTTTAGCAAGTCGCTTTCTGATTGGTGGCTTCGGGGTGGATTTGCTGAATTTTAGCAAATTGTATAGTAATATAATGTAGAGTGCGTTTTAAATCCTCGCAAGTTATATTCTACAAATTACACTGAAAAAAAAAATTCGACGATACAGACATAATTGTGGTTCCTTGAGCTATATTATATTGGATATTTACCGAAAACCAAGGTTTGCTTGTATCAGTTCAGTCTGTATGTGTATTGCAACCATATGAATGAAAAACACAGAAAAAATGAAGGTCCATTTTCATTTACAAGTACAACGATTTCGCTTCGAGTGTACACACTGAATTTTAGCAAGTGATATGATAAAACTGAGAACATTCTTGCTGCTCTCGAGAATTTTCATGCTTAAATAACAGTAAGTCCTTTGCTGAACATTTCAATAAGATCCACACTGAATTTTAGCTGGTAATATGCTAAAAATTAGAAATTTCTTGCTGCTCTTGAGCATATTCATGCTTAATTAAATAACAGTAAGTCTTCTGCTCTGAATTTCAGTATGCTCCACGCTGGGTTTTATGAAGTGATATGTTAAAAGTTAAGACGTATCAGCTAATTTCGGGCATCTTCGTTCACTGATTTTTAGCATCTTCATGTTTCTATAAAATAGAATAGGATTTTCTTGTTGAAAGTAATAGTCTACTACTTTACGGGATACCATATACTTATTTTCAGCAAGTGAAATCTAGCAATGTACTTACGGGTGCAGTTCCGAATAGGTGAATTCTTCGATTTCCTTTGAAATCTCCATATTTACGTATTTCGACTCGCTGATTGCGAATATAATAGTGGATATAATAATAAATAATTGATGAAAACAAGGAAAATGACCGAGCTGGACTAAATGTACAGATGTTGTTGTTTATTATATGGCCAACGTAAAATAATAATTTCACAAAATGTTCCGAATATAATTTGTAGACCTCATCGAGATACATATTTTTTGTTATATGCATTTTTTTTCTACGATTGATAGTTTCAAAAAGAATTAGTGATGCATTTGATGAAGTATAACATATTTCAGTGCAATAAGCGTCAAATTTCCTTGAAACTCTGTAGTCAGCTAGTCGGTAATTTTCATTATTATATTCGTAATCAGCGTGTCAAAATATGAAAATATGGGGAGAATTCGAGATATTGTAACAAAGATAGGAGTAGTAGGAGCGTTAGGTTTTCCCCATCGTGTTTGTAAAAAACCGTCCAATGCGCGGCAATGTTTCATGACATAAACTTTTTCATCGAATTTTTAAAAAACTATTAGTGCTATCAAAAAAGTAAAAATAATATATATAAAATGTGTAAATAAATGTGTAATATAAAATATGTAAAATATATACTTTGATGAAGTCTACAAGTTTTTATGGTTTTTACCATGAAAATCGTGTAATCGGCAATTTTCGCTATTAAATTCGTAGTCAGTGCTTACTTGACTTTAACAGATGATTTTCTAAAATTTAGTACTTATTCGCTGATGTATAGTAATTTTTGTACCGTTCAGCCGAATTGCTCAAATCTAGAAAGCACTTTCTGATATTCAGAAAATAATTCTAATATTCAGAAATTCTTTTTTTCCGTGTACCAGGTATCCTACATAACTACTATATCAACACCGTGTTTGAGAACCAACAAAATCTATAAATGATTTTCAAACAAACCAAAGACAAACTACAGATAGAACAAAACGCGCTAACAAAATGCACAATTGAAAAAGATCACTTCTTCGATTTTGATAATACAAAAATTCTAGCTTGAGCATTCAAATAAAATCTACAAAAAACTGATCGGATTGATGAATTTTCTTCTTCTTTAAAATCTATAAATGAATTTATTATTATTGGAATTATTATTTATATTTTATTATTATCAAAATTATTCTTTAATACATTTATTTGAATTTATTATAGGGAAGCATTTTTTACATTTTCAATTATTCATTTTTTATAAATATACTTGAATCAACTCAAATTAACTCAAATAAATTTTATCTATTATAATTAATAGATTCAACAAAAATAATAATAAAAAAATATGATGTAACAATATATTATAACATATTTGTTGCATCTTCAAAAATACTTATTTATTTAAAAGAAATCAGAGTTTAAACAAATTTTGAGTAATAATAAATATAATCGTTAAGTAAAATAATTATTGAATGAATATTATTAGGTGCACAAATAAGTTTCCGCCATATATATCAAAAATTGGACATTTATTGTGAAAGAACAGAACCTTATGATTTATTCGAAGTATTGTCCATCGTACTGTTCTTGCGTTGGACACGAATCTTGATCTAAAAATGCTTCGCATTCCGCGTCCTTGTTTACTTTCGGCGTTCCACTACGTTTTTTGTTTTCGATGTCGAATTCACCGATCTTAAACTTTTGAAATCACTCACGACAACTACTCTCACTTAAGGCAGCCTCACCACATGTTTCTACAAACAATTTGTAACGGTTGATTCTTCTCCTCCCTTCGAGCTGGTCGTCCTCGGCCGGATGCTGCAGTCTGCCAGGGTCGAAAGTAAGGACGGGAGAAGTCGTAATAATGAAAAAGTTATGTCATTAACAAAAACATAAGGATGGTTTATTCTCCTACCAAAAATACATATCTAATATTACGTCTAAACGTGCCGGTGTAACCGGTGCCATTAGTCCGCGAGCGTTGTCTGGTATAAAAATGGCCTTGGCAATCTCGACGCGTTACATGCGAGCAGCGTGCCCCCGGAGCGTGTTGGGCCGTTGGCGCTGCACCCCGGCTAACGCCGAGTCCCTGAAATCTTCCCTTTCCCACGGTCGGTCAGGTCGGTACGGGTAAAGGGGCGAAGGGGAGAATGGGAGAAGGGGTCAGTTTTGTCGAATCGGCTGGCCGGGTAAGCGCACCGCCGGGGCTGGGGTGATCAGGAACGCCTGAAGCCACCGAACCCGAAGCCTGAGGGCCGATCATGAAAAGCCCATCCATCGGCAGACCGGTTGGCTCAGGTTCCTTAGGCCTCTAGGAGTCGATGCTTCGCCGAAGGTGGGGTGATCAGGAACGCCTGAAGTCACCGCACCCGAAGCCCGTGGGCCGATCATGGGAACGCCCATCCATCGGCACACCCGTCGGCTAGCGCCTCCTCGTAGAGGACTGTGTGTCGGGTAAGTCGTCTACGGGTAAGTACGTCGTCTAGGTAAGTATGTCGTCATCTGTAGGTAGCTCTGCCACGGGAACGCCCGTCCGCAGAGTAACCTGCTTAGTCTTAGCCCGGTGAGAGCTCCTCGATGTAACTAGAGTCGAACGCACCGGACCGACTGCCTATTTCTCGTCGAGACGTCGGCTTTACAGCCTCGTCGCGCTGTGCGCGCGCCGTCGAGCGGCAGTTTGGGGGAGACTGGCGCGTGGGGGTACACGTATCCCGCTAGCTGACAGTGGCACCTATGTGACTATGATGGTAATGGCATTGGCGTCACAAATTGATGAGCCCCAGTTACAGATTTGTTGAAATTAATGAACTAAATAAAAGTTCCCGCAAATAAAGCTTATTCGGCTCAAAATTCGATATTTTCGCACAAAAATAATATATTATACCGATAAAAATTCACTAATATTTCAAGGTTATGTTGTTGACAGATGTCCAACCTTATGACAGTGACGTTTTACATCTGTCAATTTCAAGTTAACTTACTGGTGACTTATTTGTACACTTGATATATAAATAAAATTAAATTCTTCATTAATTGATACTAGATAAATAATTGATTCATATATACGTGGTAACACTACGGCTCAGAAACGGAAGTTGAAACGGTCGTCAAGAAGTCATATTACAAATTTATATAAAAACAATAAGCCATTCGTGTCTATATTTCAATCCAGCAGAAAGAATACGCAAAGCTGTATTATATAAAAAATATAGACAAAAAAACTACCCCGCGTGGTAGCATTAGGGTTCAGAAACGGAAGTCGAGACGTTAGTTTAGAACTCATATTTCAAATTTATAAGAACTCAATAGGCTGATCGTGTCTATATTTCGGTCCGGTAAAAAGAATACACAAAGTTGTATTATAAAGAAAATATGAACAAGAAAAAACTACCCCACGTGGTAATATTACGGCTCAAAAACAGAAGTCAAGACGGTCGTGTAGAAGCCATATCTTAAATTCATCGGTTAACAATAAGCCCGCCGTGTCTTTATTTTGGTCTGGCAGAAAGAATACACAAAGTTTGATTATAAAAAAAAATATAGGCAAAAAAACTACCCAGCCTGGTAGCATTAGGGGTCACAAGTAAAGCTACGGAAGTGTCACCCGCCGATTCGAATGCAAGTTTGCCAATTTGAAGAGTTTGGAAAATAATCGACACATACTTTCTTATATCGGTGAGGGTTCAAGTTTAAGGTCGGAAACTACCCTTCGCATTTGAGCGGTGCTTTTCACGTTTAAATTGAAGTCAGTTGAAGGATTTAAAAGTTGAAATACTTTTTCGGGATTTTTGATATTGCTGAATCCAAATTTAAGGTCATAATTACAAAATTCAAGATGAAGGATCAAAAATGGCGTCCATTTTTATTGCGGGAAGCGTGGTTTTTTACGTTTGTACTGGAATCAATCGAGTGATTGGAAAGCCAGAAAGCTTCTACGGGGTTTTCGATGTTTTTGACAAATACTGAGGACGCTAAGCAATAGAGCTAAAAAAACATAACATACTGCGCTTAGTGGGGTCGATGGAAAGTTGCTCGAAACACAAGTGCCAACAACTGGGCAGTAAAGGGGAAGTGTGCTCACGGACCATATATGCGCATCTCCCACTGCCGTTGCACACGATAGTTTCACCACCAAGTCGCGTCCGATTTCTGTCACATAATAGCTGAAGTGGGAGACGCGCACATAAGGCCTGTGACCACGCTACCCCTTTACTGCCTGGCAGTAAAGGAAAAGCAACATTGAAAACTCCTAAAGAGCGTTTTAGATTTCGTGTCACTCCACAAATTTCAGCTTATGCGCAAAAATGCCGCTAATGTAAGATATGGGGGAGGTGCCTTTCTGAATCCGCCATTTTGTATTTAGTTATTTTGACCTCAAATATAGACACGACTGACTTATCAAAATAACATTAATGGTGTGATTTTTATTACGGGTAAATATAACACCCAGTTTTTTCTGTAATGCCGTTTCGAGAAAAAAGGCAATTACACTGATAAATCGCTTTTTATCCTCATTAAATATTTGAAATGATATGAAAGTATAAGATTAAAATGCTACAAAGTTATGTGACATTACATGAAACAAATTTTATCTTTCTTTTTTTTTATACATATTAGCACAATCGTGAGATATTGTATCATCTCGCAATAGTATTTTATACGTGACTAAGTAAAAAGGACTCCAGTTTTTTAAATCGACGTTGTTTCAATCTAAGGAAAATCAGCTGAAAAATTATGTGATTAAAAATCTGAAATTGCATAATCATCCGAGAGAATTCGAAGATAAGGTTTCGCAAGTTATTAACAACATTCGTATAACTATTTCTAATCATATGAGTTTAACTCAGACATTTTAATGTCACCTGAGAGGAAAATGAACTTTTACACCTTACACTAAATGCGAAGTTTCAGCTATGATCGTGATCAACAAATTGACTAAAAATGAATATCTTGGTAAAATCTTCATAATAGAATTAGTTAAGTTAGAAACAGGTCTCATCCTGAACACATAGCAATGAGTAAACAGAGTGTAGATGTGGAATTACAATCACTTCTTAATCATACGGCAAAGCGACTGATCACAATCATTGTACCTGTTCTTAAAACACTTTCTTCTTTTTCTGTCTCTAATTCAATTCTTATCTCCAAGTAGGGTTGCGATAGGAGTACAGGCTGTTCACAGTACAATTAAAAATCTTCTGAAGAGCTTGGCTTCGACGATCAAAGACTTTTCCTTACTTTTCGCGTACCCCTGGAGCTATATGCACAAGACCTAAATACGTAAGAAAAAATAATTGTATGGAAAAATAGACGTCTATCATCTACTCGATTCTAGCGACCAATCAGGATGAGGATCATGACAGAAACCACTGAAGTTTCTAAAGTCGAAAGGGACTGCATTTAAGGTTGAATGTAAGTCCCATCCCCGTACAAATAGCAGATTCCCGTGGGGCGCCGTCGAGCTATGCTGTTCTGAAAAAATTTCATGGGCTCGCATGGTGAAAATTTTAGTGCGCTACTGGCTTAGAATTCGTAGTATGTGTGTATACGTATGGTCACCAATGCTATGCCAGCGGCCGACTCGTAGATCGTGCAACACTGCAATTTAAACCTAACTGTGATATGCGTTTGAATAGCTGGATGGCAAAGGTTATTGTTAACAGTTTAAAAAATGTCAGGTCAAGTGAGATGGAAAGGAAGATTTATAAAGAACAAAACTGTAGACTTTGAAGTGCTTCGAAATTCGGGACTGGTTGAGGCGAGGAAAATAAAATATTCAGCCGGCAATTCCACGTACGCTTCCAAGCTGGTGGTGTGTGTGTGTGTGTCGAGACCTACAGCAGCAAGCTGAAGAAAGGGAACAGTGTTGCCGGGTCGCGATACTGTTACGTTTATCTGTTTGAAAATGACTGAAATTTAAATGTTCTAAATTAGATTATCTATAAATCTGCACGGTGGAGAGATTTGATGTTTATTTCAAAAATTTATATTTGCAAGCAGCACAAATACCGACATTTTCTGAATTTCTCTACCAGAGCGTTTAATTACTACAAATTAAAATGTGGAGATTGCCTATGCATTGCCCATGGATTACGTGTCAAAATAGTCAACTTTGACATTAATTACACAGGTCTGCAAGGTTTTGTTGAAAAGCTGTCGTTTCCGAAGTAACTTTTGACGTAGAATCCGAATCCGGAATTTGAATCAGCCTATCACATCAGGATTTTGAGATATTTAAGGTTATGTGCTCGAAAAATGGGGTTTTTCGCTACTTTTGAGGTTATGTACAGGGCGCAAGAAATTTTTTTGGTTTCCTTGTCAAATTTCATCATTTAGCATTACTCGTTCCTTTCAAAATGAGCTATTAAGCAGTTACGAGCGATTTCTTTTTCACAAAGATACGGCCATATCAAGTTTTGACATTTATCCGAACAACCTTATGAGCATTCACATTGACTCTTTGGTGCATACCATTCTGCATTCGAAAATTTATCTTGAAAATTTGTGCTTTTGGGTTTTGATGGTCTGTAAATAAGAATTTACAGTCAGAAAATTGACATTTCCATTTCTAAGATGTCGGATTCGAAATGGCGTATTGAAATTTACGAAAATAAACGATTCCGCTCTCTAAAAATTTTCGCACCTTGAGAAAATTAAGGTTGTTTATGCTAGACCAGTAAATTGACTCATGAAAGTTGACCTTCGTAATACACAGAAAAAACTTCGCATATTGTACACATGCATTCGTACTCAGTGACTCAAAAAACCCTCAAGTACAGAATTTTAGAGACCGACATTGTTTCCCCCCTAAAATTTCAGTTCGCCATTTTAAAACGGCCAGCCATCTTGTAAATGAAAATGTCAATCTTGCGACCTCATTTTCGTAATCAGCAATTCCGAAACCCCCGAGTAAGAGTTTTTGGAGAGCAAAATCGTTTAATTTCGTAAATTTCGATCCGCCATTTTGAATTAATTTAACATATAAATAATTATTCTATTTAAATATCAGCTCCTCTTTGAAAAATTCTACCAGAGATTGATTTTTTTACATGCAACCTTAAGGCGAAATAGACGACCTTTCTCTAAGTAAATTCAGATTTGAACCATTAGAAAACACCAAAATTTCCAATGTATCGGCAATTACTATGATTGGCAGTAAAGTATGCAAAGTAAAAAACACTATAGATTTAATTTCATAAAAACTTAATGCAAATTCCATGTTAAAGACCGAAATACTGGATCCAACACACTCAATTGAAAATGTTGTAAAGGGTTTTCCAATAGGGACATAACAATTTTATCTATGAATAAAACACAGAAATATTTGAGATATTGAGTTCAAATTCATTGTGGGTGTAGTGCAACCATTACATTTTATGAATGAAATTTGATATCGGTCATATGACCACCACGAGCCCGTTTACAGCGGTCGATTCTTTAGATCCAATTTTCCACCACTCTGGCACAAACTTCGACCGAAACATTGGCAATTTCGTATTGGATGTTGTTTTTGAGGTCGTCTAAAGTTGCTGGTTTGTTGGCATAGACCAGTGACTTGATATGGCCCCATGAAAAGAAATCCAATGGCGTTAGATCCCATGAACGAGGCGGCCATTCGACCGGACCGTTTCTCGAGATAACACGTTCACTGAATTTTCCTTTCAATAAATCGATTGTGACGCGTGCTGTGTGGCTAGTGGCACCGTCTTGCTAAAACCACATATCGTTGATGTCAAGTTCATCCAATTCTGGACACAAATAATCTTCCAACATAGCACGATAGCGCTCTGCATTGACGGTAACATGACGGTCGTTCTATCCACGAAAAAATACGGCCCAATCACACCTCCGGCATGAAAACCGCACCAAACAGTCACTTATTGCGGATGCAACGGTGTCTCAAGGAGCACATTTGGGTTTGCTGCTGACCAATAACGCATATTTTACTTATTAACAAAGCCATTGAGCCAGAAATGAGCTTCATCGCTGAAGATGATTTTTCGATGAAATTCTTCATTTTCTTCAAGTTTTGCCAGAGTCCAATTGGAGAAGTTTCGGTGTTTCAAATGATCAAGTGGCTTTATTTCTTGAGTCAATTTAATCTTGAAAGCATGTAGGCCAAGATCTTTTCGCATAATACGCCACAGTGTCGTTTGAGCGATGCCCAATTCTTGAGAGCGGCGTAGAATTGACTGATTTGACTCATTTTGAATCGATGCCCTTACGGCTGCGATTATTTCTTCGCTTCGAGCAATACGACGTCTTTTTGGCACCGGAACGTCCGATAGTGTAAATTTGGTCTTGAATTTATCCACTATAGCACGCACAGCCTGTCGGTTGGGACGATTATTACGGCCGAAAATTGGAGTAAGCGCTCTTAAAGTTGCGACCACCGAAACAGAATTTCGGTAGTAATTTTCAATAATTTCCAAACTTTGCTGGTTCTTGAACTTTACCATGTTGAAAATGTTGACTTTAAATAATGTTTTGACTTTGACAGTTCATTAAAAAAGTTTAAGGGTGAGTTCATATAGAGATACGAAATTGTTATGTCCCTATTGGAAAACCCTTTACATCCTACTTAAAATCAGTTACACATAAAACCCAAGACTGAACACTTTAGACAATTTAAATAACATTCTGGGTTTTTGGACAGGTTTTTTGTGTTTCAGTCTCAGTGTGGAGTGATCGGAATCAAGAATCTTCTATTCAAAATATTTTTTAGCTTAAAATTTTCAACGGAATTAAACGATTTTTTCGTGAATAATTAGAATTATTTCTCCAATATAAATGTTTGGATTCCTCTTCAGGAATTTTCAATAAATTACATGATGTTTTAAGACTTTTTTGCGGTTAAGTATATTAAAGTTTGAAATACATTCATCCGTATCATATATTCGGACGAATCAATAATTATTACAGAATGCTAGAAGCTAATGCGATCCAAATCTTTTTAAAAAATACCAAGCATCGCATTGAGAGCGTTCCATTAAGTTTCAATACGTAGCATCTATCGTGTCGGCTCGCACTGAACGCGGTGACGCTTAGAAAAACTAATGTCTTACAATTATTTAATATTCTATGCTGCATTATGAGCTAATAGGCTGCTGTAAAAATAAACGAAAAATGCTTATATTAGTGACCCCGACGTGATGGCGTCGTTTTAGCAACACAGCAGTACAAAGGATAAAACTATCACATGAAATAACAAAAATGCTATCGATTGGCAAAGAAATGCAATCAACCGTGTTCTTGGACACCTGTTTAGGAAAACTAGCTTAGCCTGCCCGAGTGGGGACCATCGCACCAGGCGCTAGTTAATCTAAGCGTCTCCATATTAGTGATCGAAATTCTGGTATGATTTTTCTGATCGACATAGGTTCGGATATATCTTTTATTCCTGCCAATAAACAAGTCATGAATAGCCGACCATCGGATTCTACCAAATTCTCATAAATCTTATCGAAGTATCCCAAGATAACTCTAATGCCTCAATATACAGGTAACCTAATGGGTAATGTCAAACATCATATAGTGACTCAAGGTATGCCTCTTGCAGAACGTGCGCATCGTTTAGCACCAGATAAATTTGCTGCTGCTAAACAGCAATTTAAACAAATTCTGGATCATGGAATTTGTAGACCTTTCAGTAGCCCATAGGCCTCACCCATTCATATGACGAAAAAAGCCAACAGCGGCGATTTTCGCTATTTAAACGCGGTTACAATCTCGGATAAGTACCCCGTACCTCATATACTATACATGATTTCTCGGCTAACCTACGTGGAAAAACAATATTTTCCAAACTCGACTTGAAAATAAC
Source organism: Diplolepis rosae (assembly GCA_030998225.1). NCBI lineage: Eukaryota > Metazoa > Arthropoda > Insecta > Hymenoptera > Diplolepididae > Diplolepis > Diplolepis rosae. Next base: position 375,405 of record JAPYXD010000177.1, read on the forward strand.
GTATTATCAGTTGACAATCGCTTCCGAAGATATACCAAAAACTACCGTCATTGTTCCACTCGGTCTCTTTGAATATACAGTAATAACATTCGGATTATGCATTGCTGGTCAGTCATTTAAACGCTATATTTATAGCGCTCTCGAGGACCTCGCCTTTGTATTTGCCTACATAGGTGACATTCTTATTGCTTCTTAAAATTCTGAGGAGCATGAGATGCATCTTCGAACCGTTTTTCAACGTCTTAGAGATTATTTTCAACATATAAACGTCTGCGAATACCTATTCGATCAGAGTGAGCTTGAATTTCTTGGTCATCTTATCAACCAAAATGGTTTTAAACCAACTGCTAATGCTGAAACACGTCTGGTGACTGACGCTTCGGACTTTGGCATGGGTGCCACTCTTGATCAGCTGTTCGATTTGGATTGGAAGCCTTTGGTGTTCTTTTCATGAAAGTAATTTTGGAAAGTATTTTCGGAAAGTATCGGGCCTACCTTTATATCTCCGCGCTGTCGTTATTCTTCATCATCGGGTGGGTGGCATCCTTCAAAGTAATCAAAGACTGAGAAAATAAAGATTGACGTTTAACTATTTATCGTTAACACTCTGGGGGGAGTACTGTAGAGAACCATTTCCACCCCACTACTCAGCGGAGTAGAAGGCTGTGCCTAGTAACTCAGGAGTGCTACTTCTCTGCGCCATTTCCATTGTATTTCAACACATTTCTTAGCCGGCCTTTTTGACAAGCAGATGTTCTGCGCTTAACTTTCTCCAAAGTACGAGTAATGTACTTGACTTAATATTATTTTACTTTATCAAAGTTGGATTAGCATTTACAAGGAAATGAACATTTATTTAATATCCTCTGTTGCATCATGAGCTGATAGGCTGCTCCAAAAATAAACCAAAAAAGCCTATACAGCACTCACCGCTGCAGCCATCTATCGAAAAACGGCGTAAGCAAATTTGTACACCTAATAATCTTATGTAAACGTTTTTATTACTCAGTAAAACAAAAATTGTCTATTATAATCATGTTTACTCATTAATGGCTGTGCTGTTACTTTTATTTGCAGTGGTTATATTGATGTCAGTATTTGTTTCAATGAAATTTTTGGTTTTTTAAAAATTATTAGTGGAATTGAAATTAAATTTGCTATAACAATCAGCTTTTAAAATCCAATTTTGTGTCAAGTAGACCGAATTGTTTCTGTCTTTTTCATTATTCTTGAGAGACAAACTAAATTTCTCACAAAGACACAATGTACTTTCTACATCTGGAGGTATAACTGTATTAGAGAGATTTACTAACAAGTTATCATGATTTGTAATAACATCTAGATATTTTCAAAAAATTCTTTTAGTTGTTACAAGTCTATGTTATCAATAGTGAGAATGATGGCCTTTATAAATATTGTTGACATTTCAGGCTGGTAATTTCATTGATTGATTGTGAAATGAGATTTCGAATAAAATTATTGATAGAGTGTGTTATGTAATGTTTTAATTAACTAAGTTCTTTGATTTTTTCTTTTTTCCAGATTGAAAAAGATACTTTTTCATTTTTTTATTAAAGTGTTTGTACGGTGCTTTTCATCAGGGAGTTGGTTTCCAAATTTGAAATAAAATGAATATTTTTAATGACAGTACCGTATTTATTTATTAATGTGCATTTAAGGTAAAAAGTCTATAATTTATGAATGAAAAATAATATTGGACAAATGTCCACCAGAAACAGTTTAACAACGTTAAATCACACAATGCAGGCGACCAATTGACTGCAGAATTACGCGAAATTATTTCATCGTGAAATTTTGTTCACAACGAATTCAATGTGTCAATGGCTGCGTGGAATGCGGCGCCGTCATATTAGAACCAAATATCACTCACATCCATATCATCAATAATAGTCAAAAAAAATTTGTGAACATTTTCTGATAACGCAATCCATTGACAGTAAGGGCGTTTTCAGCCTCATTAAAAAAAATACGGTCCAATGAATATTTTCAGCTTAATGACTTGGCAGAACTCGTGCTGTAGTTAGTACAAGTATGTTATGCAGCGAACAAGAAGACTCAAATTTATCCACCAAATTTTTAATAGCCGTCTCAGACGGGTGATTATAACGTCTGAAAATATCCGTAACTTTTCGATAAGTAATTTTCACAGAAACACCATTTTTGTTGTGAATTTTAATTATTATTATGCGATTTTTGATTGGAATTCAAGACATCAAAAATTGCAGACCTTCTGCTTCACATATGTCGAAAAACAGCAAACCATTTTAATAAATTTGATAAATTAATAAATTACATGATTAAAATAATTTATTTATTTTCTTCCAAATATCTCAAAAAGGAAAAACAATCCTAGACTTTATTTAAGGAAACGATTTTGCAGAACAACGCTTATTTCGTATCTCACATATTTTGGTGAAAAAATCGAATTTTTTCAATATTAAAAATCAAGACATAAAATATACATCCTTTCGAGAAATTTCTTAATAAGAATGTGTAGACCTCATTTAGGCAAATAATTTTTCATCCAAACGTTTTTTATGTATCTCATATATTTTGTCTAAAAAATGGAATTCTTGAATTTTAATCGTATTTTTTCATGTTTTAATAATAAAGTGTGCCAAAGCTCAATTCAATTTCATAATTCTATCGAGAGTTATGCTGCACATGACCAACTACAGACAGACAGACAGACACTTTCGTAAAAACTGTTTTTTCTGACTCAGGGGGTCTCAAAACGTAAAAATTTGATGAAAATTTCGAAAGTCATTTTTCACATTAAGCCAATACCTTCTCATATGATGAGAATGTAAAAAATTATATTTTTCAAATAACACATGGTATGATTTATATGGATATATACTTTTGTTACTCTCTTCTTTGATCTTCACAGCAAATATACGATTGTCAAAAACATCTTATACCGTTATTGAGATCTCAATCTTTTCCCAAAAATGAAAATATTTATTTCTCGTTAAGTGCCTGTATTTATTTCGACACTTTCAGATCCATCAGCTTTAAGACATAAATAAAGGAAATAAGCTAATAAAGAACTCTCTTAACATTTATTTCAGTATGTAATATTTCTACTTCAAATATTTATAAAATTATAGGCACATCAAATTGAGACCAACGACAGCAAAACATATCTCCTTGCCCTGTCAAAGGATATCCTACTTTTTAAAGAGGAACTATCAAGTTTCGGTACGTTCGTGTGGGTGGAACTGATTGTCGGTTGATTTCTATTACAAACTCCTGTATAGAATCCAACGACAGCTCAGTAATTTTCCACTTGAAATAGTCAGGTTTCCAATGAATTATTTTAAGTTTCTGTCTCATTGTTATCGTATAAATTTCAGATATTTCTATTACGTCTTTTTAACAACGTCAACGTACAAAAACATTTCTGACATGTAACATTTACATGTCTTTTTTCCACAGAAAGATTTTCAAATTCTTTAAATATTGAACTCTATATTCTTTAAGTTATCGTTCTTATTCATTCCTGACATCAATTATTTATCTTTTCTTTAATGTTTTTGTCAGACTCATTTTGATTTACTTTAAGATCATCGACAAACATTTTATGAGTATGTATATAATTATAAGATGCGAAATTTTCATCGTCTATTGAAACAGTTCTTAAAACTTCAGCCCTATCCTAAAGTCAATGACGGTCAAAGAAAATTTTGACAGCCAATTGTGTCCGTGTACTGATGAATTTTTCTAAATACTAATCAGTGCCTGCCAAGAGACTCTGACAAGTGCTTAAAAATAAATGTAACATAAATCTCGTTCATTTAATTATATATTGGGTGTAAAAATATTGCATTTTTGGTTAACAATTTCAACCTTTTTTCTTTGACAAGTATTTGTTCTCTTATAAGATTAGGTTTACACAAACGCAAGTAGAGTAAATTAATACTTGAGCTAACGTCTGTAGCTTCGAAGTTCATTAATTTCCAGTATGCCCTTCTCTAACCTGTAGCTGCGTCTTGTACTAGAAAAACGTAGAGCTATAGATTCAAAGACTCAATAATAAATCATATTTTAAAGTTATAAGTATGATGATATATTATAGATTTTCTTTTCATTCAGGCTTTTAGATGGGATCTGATGTTTTAATTCTTTGAACATGCGCCCTAGCGAACCGGCTGAACATAGCGTAAAATAGCAATATAACTCATGAAAGTGACAAAATAAATATTTAACTTGTTTGTATCGTTATTATACGTTAAAATTAGCGTTAAAAGGTAATAAAAATATACAATAATTTTATTTTCTAGCGGTTAAAACTAAAAAAACATAATACCTGTCACTGAAGGCAGTACAGTGGTTCTCCATTTGCCGAAAGTCTCCATCGTCAGGATTGACTACTGGTTAAAGTGAAATCCTGATGATGGAGACATTCCGTAAATGGTGAACCTCTGCACTGCCTTCAATGACAAGTATTATGTTTTTTTAGTTTTTAATACTAAGAAATAAAATTATCTCATAGCATATCTTCATTACCCTTTAACGTTCATTTTAACGTAGAATGAGGATACAAATAAGTTGAATATTTATTTTGTCGCTTTCATGAGTTATATTGCTACTTTACGCTAGCGTTCAGTCGCTTCGCTAGGGCGTACAAGCAGAAGAGTAATCTCTTATATTCTGAGAACCTTATTTGTAATAGCGCGTTGTCATGTATTATTTATATGTAAGAAAATGGAGCAGGACTGAGCAGGAATGAATGTCAATGTGTAAAAGAGTACGATTGATGATGTGTAATCTATTATTCAGCTTTTAGTCTCCATGAGCATTCGATAGAAGAAGGACGTTCTTTCTAAAGTGCCTCGTTATTGAATAAAGCATCACAAGGTTTAGTGGTCGTTATAAGTAAAGCGACTAGTCACTGGATAAGGTATTTATTGAGATAAATTATAATTAAATTAAATAAATTCAAAGTGTCCTTTCTAGGACCCTGCCTAATATTGACTCACTTAGCTCGAAAAGCCTTCAATGGTGTAAACATAAGGGTGCAAACAGAGGGTATGCTCTTCACCTGGTACAGTAGCCCAGCCCGCCGGGCCTCGGCGCGCAATCGAGAGTGCAGGCCTCAAGGATGATTCTCTTACTCCCCATGGCCATGCCCTACCTGTTGTTGACGAAGAGTGTGTGTTCCGCATCGACCACAGGAGACCCGTAGTAACGAAACGTCTCTTCCTCTTTTTTCTTGATGCGCTTCAGGTACGCGTTAAAACAGCCATGGACTGAAAGCTCTTGTCAGGTTGAAGCCGACCTCATCGTGCTTTCCCTCCAGCCAGATGACAAGCTCCGGAATCAGACGGTGTGTCCATCTTCCAGTCTGCTCGCCATGCCATCTCGTCTGCTATCTCTCAACAAGTCTGCTTCCTTCACGCGAGAAATTTCCTACTCTTTTATTTCATTCAATTGCGGAAGGTTTGTTATTAATAATGAATAACAATATCATTTATATGGCCTCCGCGGCTACGTTTGCAGGACCATGTTCTTTTGATGAAAATTTCCATTACATTTTCGCACATTTGGGGCTACATTTCGTCGATAACGGCCCAATCTTCTCTTTGAGCTCTTGAATTGACTAAGCATCAGCAAAAACCTTATCTTTCACGTAACCCCAAAGAAAAAAGTCTAGAGGTGTTAAATCGCATGATCTCGGCGGCCAATTGTAATCGCCGTTTCGAGAAATCACTCGGCCTGGAGACTTTTCACACAAAAGACCGATGGTTTCGCCACTTGTGTAGCACGTAGCGCCGTCTTGTTGGAAATAAACATCGTCCACATTCATATCTTCCAATTCTGGCCATAAAATCTGGTGTAAAGTCGTTTGCGAAATGCTTAATTCCAAAGAACAACTGCTCGAATGCCCCCTGCTCAAATGCCCCGCCTGTGTATGTCCCTAGCTATAGGTGCCAAAACCGAGAGGGGGCTTTCAGGTGATCAGACCTATCGACAACTTTGATTTAATTAATAAAATTGTTACAGTATAGGCCCGCGCATTATTAATTTCAAAGATTTAACGTCACCCCTATTGAATAGGTGATGCCGAGTTTGTCCCGTCGGGAAGCTACTACTCCACCCCTGCCTAGTGGGAATCTATCTATTTTCTGCTGGGAATATTTACTAGGTGCCGACTGCAGCCCATTCACGCATTTTCCCATTCGTTCGTCTGTAGTCATGTGGGTAATAGTGTCGTGTGTGTCTACGTATGGGTAAGGAACAGATGTGAGGCCTTAGTTTACCCCCCTCGCCCATTATTGCCATACTCAGACATCCAATTGCCAGATGGACCGCATGCGCGTTGGGGTGATACCCGGTTTATTTTGAGTCGCTGAATCTGAATCTGAGGTCAAAATAGCACCTTTCACGCTTGGTTTTTGACACAAACTCGAAAAACCGCACTTTTGAGTATGTGATGGGATCTTTGTAGCAACTTTTTGGTTACTTGTATGAGTGATGTATTCTTCAATATGCGTCATGGCATGGTCTAGACCATCTTTGATGAATTTGTCCAGATTGGTCCTTCTTTGCCTAAAGTTTTTGTCCGCCCCTGCTATTTTATTTCACCAGGACCATCCATATCTAGACGGTGTTCCTCAATTCGCAACCCGGGGAGGCGTCCGATGGTGGACTAGCAAACCCCACACGGGGTAGTTTTTGAAATTTTTTTGTTAAAACAATCAGAATCTGCAATATTGGTTTCTGATAGTCCTTATACATCTCTACTATCTATCTCAGTAACATTTTTCGATTTAATCAAAGTTAGGAAAGTTATAGTATGTTAAAACTTGAAAAACGTTGATATTTAAATTCCATTTTTCAGTTAAAATATATGAGATCTAAAAATATTTCACGATACAAAATTGTTCACTACAAAAATATCTACAAATTCAAATCGTTACATTTTTTTATCAGATGTATATATTTTTCTTTAATTGAAAAAAAATACTATTAAAAATCGAAAATTCAAGTTTTCAACCGCGCAGAACCGCGGGTGGAGGCCCAGATGCGATTTCTACTGGCCCTCCCCGTTGTTACGCTCTCGACGCCCATCAAGCTCCCTTGTCTTCATCACAAGTGTGACGAATGACTCGATGAGCGTCCAGAACCGTTCAGACTGGAGCATGACAGGGACCATCGTGTCAGGAGTAAGCTAAGAACCCACCGCCTGACCGAGGACCTCCCTAGCCACACCCCACTTTGCCCAGACGAAGAGTGCGTGCTCTGCGTTATCCACCGGGAACTCCCAGTAGTAACACGTCTCCTCGTCTCTCTTCTTAAAGCGCCTTAGGTACGCGTTGAAACAGCCACGGCCCGAGAGCGCTTGCGCCTAATAAAAACCGACTTCCTCGTTCTTTCTATTCAGCCAGGTGGCGAGCTCCGAGATCAGGCGGTAGGTCCATCTCCCTGTCTGCTCACCATGCCATCTCATCTGCCACTTCTCGACCAGTCTGCGCCTTCCATCCTTGCGGATGGCCTCCTTTGCGCGAGCGATTTCCTGCAGGTCGGCGCAGGTAAGCTCCTTACGAAGCTGAAAGGTCTCCTGCCTTTCCTCCGCCAATAAATCTATTGGCGGGACGCTCGCCAGGACCAACACAGCGCTCGTCGAGATAGTTCTATATGCTGAAACTATTCTCAGCGCGACAAGTCTCTGCGCCGAGAACAGCTTTTTCTGGATAGCATGGTTTTGCAAGGCATTGGTCCAGACCGGAGCTGCATAAAGCACTTTCGAATGGACCACGCCCGCCACCAACCTTCTTTTCGCTTCCCTGGGTCCACCAATGTTTGGCATATGCCGGGCCAAGTTCGCTCCACATTGGATGGCTTTGGCAGCTGCGATCTTTAGGTGTTCGCCAAAGCTAAGCCTACGATCCAGGTACTTAATGCTTGTTTTCCACTCGATCTCATGCTCTCCGAGAACGATCCTCGGGTATTGAAAGGATCTCCTGTCCGTAACGAGCAAAGCCTCGGTTTTCTCAGAGGCCATTTTAAGGCCTCTGCTATCCAACAAGCGCTTTGCTCGCTACAGACTATCATTGATCCTCAGTTCTAGGATTCCGACGTTGTCAGCGGCGCACACGACAAGTACGTCATCCGCGAAGCCGACGAGCTCGTCCCAACAGGTAGGTCCATGTGCAGGAAGTCATCGTACATGACCTTCCAAACGAGTGGACCCACTCGCGACCCTTGAGGAGCGCCACATGTCATCTCTTCCTTAAGAGACCATTTGTCGCCCTCGTATATCACCCACCTGTCGCTCAGATAGTCATCTATCATTCGCAACAGGTAGTCTGGAACCTTTTACCGCATCATCGCCTCGATGCAGATGTCCCATCTCGCGGTATTGAATGCATTGCGTAGGTCAATGCTAATCAACGCACAGAATCCCTTACGCTTACCAGTTCCTTTTCTTGCATTTGTGGCCGTTGTAGAATCAACTCCTCCAGAAGCTCCCCCGCCGTATCCAATAAGCATATTGGTCTATACGACGAGGCAACCCCTAGAGGTTTGTTGCCCTTCCTCAGCAGGACCAACCTCTGCTTCTTCCAATCTGCGAAGAACCTCCCCTCCCGAAAACAGGAGTTAAAGGCTTCTAGGAGGATCTCCGCGTATGCCCCGATCACCTCTTTGAAGATCTCGTTCGGCACCCCGTCGATACCCGGCGCTGTATTTGCCTTAAGCCTTCCACCCGCTCTCTTTAGTTCTTCGAGAATGAAGAGTTGTTTGCGCCAGACCACGCAGGAACTTCGTTCCTGTCTTTGGAACGGCTCCACGTGTGGAAACAAGCTTCGCACAATGTACTTGACTCGATCGGGATTATCCCGGCCCGGGGTTTTTCTTCTAGCCACCAATCTCTTGGTGACTATTTTGGAGGCGAGACCCCATGGGTCTTTCTCGACCTCACCGATCAAGTCTTTCCAGCATTGAAGTCGGCTTTTCTTTATGCCTCGCCTCAAAGCTGTTTTTGCCCCTTTCCATGCCTCGTGCAGCGTAGCATCCCCCTTTGAACGGGTGAATTTTCGCCGCGCTGCGAGGCATTCTCGACGTAGGGCTGCCAACAGGTCGTTCCACCAGTACATCGAACCTTTCGCTTGCCTGCGCTTACGGCGAGGCATCGAGTAGTCACAAGCTGCGACCACCTTCTGCCTCACCGAGCGCACAGCAGCTTCAAACGACCCAGCAGGGCAGACCCAACCAAGCAAGGCAAATAGCGCTGCTCTCGCTATGAGGCAAAAGCCTAAAAAATATCGGGTGCCCGTATTTACAGGTCTTATATAAAACGAGAAAAGAAACTGTGTTCACCTGGCGACCAAGACGGCGTGCACAAACGTTACAAAAATGTGATTGGTAGCCTGGGTGGCGTGCACCAATAAGCAAGCACTTACTAATTTACTATTCACTGCAGCCTGCAACAGCGCACACCGTGAAAAGGAGTGTTGGGGATGGCAGCCTAGGCAGCGTACACCATATCTATCTTCTGGAGCCTGTGACAGCGTACCCGGAAGATAAATCGATCTAGTTAGAGTTACACTAGAGCCTGAATGGCGTACCTGATGTTCTTCTAATAATCAAAAATTGGCTTTAAGAAGCCATGAGCTGGTGCGGGCCACTAGCTCCCACGTTCTGGGATCACTGTGAGCTAGTTTCTTGGAGAACTGGAGGAACATATGTCCCGACTCGAGGTACCGCTGATGATTACGCAAACTAGGTTATAGCCTCGCAGTTTCGAGTCTACAGCGGGCAAGCTCCCGCTGCGAGCCTAGCGGTGACTGTGCGAGTCACTACCACTGTAGAGCTGCTACGCCACGGAACACGTGTAGCGCTAGTAACCCATATACTGGCGTCGCTGGTCCGATGTGACCAATTCAAAAGAAAGTATTCAGACTTGAACAATACATAAATTATATCTAAATTCACACTCGAAATTATACAGTAATATGAGGCAAAATTTAAAAACATTTCATTCGAATAAAATACTCTGAAAAGTTTTTGAAATACGTCATATTTTTCACATGGCAATTTCAATATATGAGTATGAATAAGAGGTTTCAGTATTTTAAAAACAAAAATTATATTTAAATTACGAAATTACACTTCGCGATTTCTCTAATATAAAACAAAATTGAAAAATATTTCTTTCTAACAAAATACTTTTAAACCTGAACTCGAACTCGCATCACCACGAACCCGGATTCCTCTTAACGTCCAAACAAAATCACAATTAAAAATTCCAAGGATTCGAAAGTAATCGAATCGTCAAAATAACAAAAACACAAACAAATTTGGACCAAAATCACAAGTAGAAAAAACCTTTGAGAAAAACAAAAAAGGAGGAAAGAAAAAAGAAGGCAACCTTCCAAGACCCCTTCCTTCTTTTTCTTTTTTTCGTCCTTTATTGTCTGTACTCCCACCACCATTTACATGAATAAAACTCAAACTACTCGCCGACGTTTCGGTGCTCTTCCAGCACCCTCTTCAAAGCTGCAACACTAAAAGAAAAAATTAAATTTTTAAAAAAATTTTGCGTCTCCTATAACTCTCCATGGGGACCCAGATCCTTTTCCATGGAACGCCAACAGGAAACTGCAAGAAGACCCTGTGTATCCCCCACTTTTAAGCACCTAAAGGACCCCAAGGGTCTTTCAATAAAATTTAAATCATTTCCCAGAATCTAGAAACCTCAAGAATATTTACTGTCGAACATTGTCCTTAAAGATAACTTATCATGCTATCATATCAGCCGTTGCACTTGACCATATCCGTTTTTAAATTTATAGAATAAGTTGCCTCTCTTTTTATATATAACATTTCCATAAATTCTCTTTTTCCCTTATTACTTTCCGAGTGTAAAATCTCTACATTGTTCCAGTCAAAGTCATGATCAGCATATTCTTTACTATGATCAGACAAAACATTATGATAATTACACTTTCTCCCAAGATTCTTTCTGTGTTCTTCTACTCTAGTATTAAGAAGTCTGCCTGTTTGTCCCACATAAGTCACTTTACACTTTTTACCAATCAGTTTGTATATCACACCACTTTTTTCAAATCTATTCAAGACGTCTTTACCCGAAGTTATGAGTCCTTCCATCCCAAACGGTATTCTAAAAATTGTATGGATTTGAAATTTTTCTAACATGAATTGAATTGTTTTCGAAATTTGACCAAAATATGGAAGAACAATAGTGTTATTTTTATCAAAAATTTCACTTTGTGTATCCGTGTCTACGTTTTTACTCTTTCTACTTTTAATTTGTTGAATTCTAACTTTTATATGTTTTTCAACCAAATCTTGTGGGTATTGATTAAAAAATAAAATTTTTGTAACCATATCGAAATTTTCTGAATGGAAGAATTCATGAGACAAACACACAGCTCTGTCAACTAGATTTTTAATAATAGCGACATTATTTTGACAGGTATGATTTGAGATGTAATTTAACACTCTACCAGAATATGTACTCTTTCTGTACCAATTTGACACTATTTTACCATTATCAAGTTTAATTATTTAGATTATTAATTTGACTGATGTTCAAGTGCCAGATTCTGTACAGGATATCCTTAGATTGGGAAAAAGCTTTGGTAGCAATATGATTAATGATAAATCAAAGCAGATAATAGAAATTGGCAAGTATATTGAAGCTAATATACATAAAATTCCGAGTTCAGATCAGCAAGATTTCAGGAACAAGGTTTTGCACTCATCCAAGGGTTTACTTGAGAAAAAAAGTTGGCATATAAGTAGTATAGATAGAAAATTTGTTAATAACTGAAAGATAACTAAAGATTTTCTTAGAAAAAACAAAGATTCAATGTGTAAAAATGCAGATAAGGGTAATATTTCGGTTCTCATGAGAAGGTCGGAATACATTAGGGACATGGAGGAGTTTCTTGGCAATGTTGAGAACTTTGAAATATTAGATCAAGATCCTTTGAAAAAATAAAAAAGTAGTAGTTTCAGCATGGCGGAAAATTGGAGGAAGAAAGGACTATTGGGGGAGGTCACCAGATGGAGAGATATTGGCACAACTAATACTGTTTTGGCTAGATGTTATGGATTGAGAAAGATTCATAAGGAAAACTATCCTTTGAGACTAGTTGTTTCGACTATTAATACACCTACTAGATTTTTAGAACAAAATTTTAATATGATACTTAAAAATTCATTATCAAAGTCGAATTATACAGTTAAAAATAGTTGGGAATTTCAAAAGACTATAGTCACAAGGACAATACCTGATGGTCATGTAATGATTTCTTTGGATGTTGTTGCAACGTTTCCGAACATTCCGTTGGATTTGGTCAAAAAAGCTGTTTCAAATTTGGTAGTCCAATAGGTTCAGTTATTTCTCCAATGTTGGCTGAAATAGTTATGGAAGATTTGGAAAAGACTGTCTTTCAGAGGTTGGAGATTGTTGTGCCCTTTTATTTTAGATATGCTGATCATGACTTTGACTGGAACAATGTAGAGATTTTACACTCGGAAAGTAATAAGGGGAAAAGAGAATTTATGGAAATGTTATATATATATAAAGAGAGGCAACATATTCTATAAATTTAAAAAAGGATATGGTTAAGTACAACGGCTGTTATGACAGCATGATAAGTTATCTTTAAGGACAATTTTCCACAGTAAATATTCTTGAGGTTTCTAGATTCTGCGAAATGATTTAAATTTTATTGAATGACCCTTGGGGTCCTTTAGGTGCTTAAAAGGGAGGGATACACAGGGTCTTCTTGCAGTTTCCTGTTGGCGTTCCATGGAAAAGGATCTGGGTCCCCATGGAGAGTTATAGGAGACGCAACATTTTTTTAAAAATTTAAATGTAAATGGTGGTGGGAGTAGAGACAATAAAGGACGAAAGAAAGAAAAAGAAGGAAGGGGTTTTGGAAGGTTGCCTTCTTTTTTCTTTCCTCCTTTTTTGTTTTTCTCAAAATTTTTTTCTACTTGTGATTTTGGTCCAAATTTGGTTGTGTCTTTGTTATTTTGAGGATTCGATTAGTTTCGAATCCTTGAAATTTTTAAAAAAATACGTTTAAAAAAATTCTATAATGCATAATATCTTTTACCTGGAAATTTCAATATATACACTACCTTGATGTTTTGTCAAATTAATTTCATACCAAATAAATCTCAATGTACAAATTCGTATGCGAATTCAGATATAATTTATGCCTTTTTCTAATATTCAAATTCTTCTTTTGCACAGACACTATCTGCGGAAATTAAAGGTTCACCTGTTTTTTCAGCTATTGACAAAGTGATTTAATTTTTATAATAAAAGGTTAAATGAATTTTCCTGATGTAAAAACGAAAGTCAATACAATTTTGCATTCAAGCCCAAGTTAGAAGTAAAATATTATTATAATTATGTAAAAATATACTACAAAGAAAGTCAATTTTCGATTTTTTTAAATAATATTAATAACTATAAAGTAGTGTAGTAGTAACGGATTGTAATAGACGCATGCGCAGTTCAAATGTACAAGGCTTTGTTAGTATGGTGCCAACGCTGTACGAAGAAGAAAAAGAATAAGAATAAGAAGAAGAGTACGCTCCGTTGTATGGTTATAGGCGCATGCACAGTTCAATTTCTACATTACATTCCTCTGTAGCGTAATACACTACATTACGCTACTCTCAACTGTAGCGTAAAAAAGAATTTACGAGCCAGAGGCACATGAAAGATATTATGTATTATGAAAAAAATTTTAAAGTATTTTATTCGAATGAAATGTTTTTTAATGTTTCCTTATATTATTGTGATTAATCATTATAACAAAAAAAAACAACTAACAAGAGTGCTTGTCGGAATTGCCTAGAAGATTTATCTAAAATGTTTGAAAAAATTTGTACATTTTTTCCGACATTTCTAGACAATAGAATTTTATTGTTCTCATTTGATATATTTTTCAAAATCCGCAGTTGTGCGGTAAAATCGTATTGTATAATTGTAACGACAATGCAAAAGAAAGGAAAAGTGTTCATATGCATCCGACCAGCCCATATCAGTTTTTTTCTGTTATAATGATTTATCACAATAATCGTCGTGTCAATGAAGGCCCGTCACCCTTTTTTACTTTTTAAAGTTTTTTTGGTGTGATATAATATGTACCAACAATTTTAATTTATAATTGTGATTAAAAAAGTAAGAGTGATTTATATTTTCAAAGTCAATCAAGTTTTACGAGTACAAATTTCAGTATTTCAATATTTTTACTGAAAAATTATATTAAAAAATTTACATGTATAGAGTGAAAGTTCTATTACAGTTCTTTATTACATATTACTGTCGTCACAGAAACGCGTGTTTACCAATTTTCGATTCAAGTGATACATGCCTTCTATAAAATGTATTTAGGGGATTCTACACTCAATGTAATTTTCTTTTCCTTTTGAATAGAGATTTTGTTGCGGTAGTATAAAGTGAAGCGTCCAACCTGAAAGGCCATGTCACGGTTGCTAATACGGAGAGGAAGCAAATTAGTTTCCGAACAAATATTTACTACAGACTCGCTAAAGTGGTATACTATAGTAAACTTGGTTTGAAGTCCGACCTTCTGATTCTCAAACCTCATTAGAAATCGAATCTTCCTTCTCTAGTTTATCTCATCACATTCCTTTGATGCACATTTGTTATATATGTATGTATGTGCCTCATGAGTTAATTATTTGGCGGATTATTAGTAATACTTGCGAAACAATATAGCATTTTTTTAACTATGTCAAATATGATTGTCGATATAATCGTTCAGTTGTGGGGCCTACTTAATCAAAATTCTATCACTGGTGAAAATATAATCTTTACAAATAACAATTTCACATAAGTTCGTTTTAAACAAATTCTTCATAACATCGAGAAAATCACTAAACTGAATACTACACATAAGCTATGGACCACCCGATATCCGTAGTCTAAAAGTATATATTATTCTTTCAACTAAAATAATTACAAGGTGTGAATGTCATCGCTGAAGTTAGCCTAATGCATTTGCATTTCCAATGGGATTATTCATTTCAGGGCCGATCAACCTCCAATGGATGAGGTGTCCGCGTAGCGTTATTATTGGGTTGGCAACAAAGTCATTTCGTTTTTTTTCCATGATTTTCAAAGCAAGTTTATTCATACAAATAACAAACATTGATCAATTATGTATTTACCATTTTGTTCAATGATCTTTTGCCATCTTTCAGTTCCTTTCCTTGATTTCTTTGACCAATTTCATTAGCTGGCGACAGTGGACATTCGAATTGATAGTTTGGTTCCTTGGGAGAAGCTCAAAATGAACAATACCTTTGATATCCCACCAAACATTCAACATAACCTTCTTTTGATGAATATCGGCTTTTGACAGGAGTCATGGAAATGAGGAACTCTCAGAATCGCTGACAAGGAAATTTGAGGACTTAGAAAAAAAAGTCAAGAAGATGCTGGATGATGAGAGAAAAAGAAGAGAGAAGCACCAAGGTAAAGAAGTTAAGTGTTTATAGAAAAAGCTATTAACAATGGAGGCCAGAATCAATCGGTCACTGAAAGTTACTACAGGAATCATTTAAGCCATAGAGGAAAGAAATAATAGGATAGAGGCACAATTTAGCAGACTGGAAGTCCAGCAGAGGAGGATCATAGATAGAATAAATGTAGAGGGGGGGGGGGGGGTAGAAGGGAAGAAGTTAGAGGGCTAGAAATAAACTCCTGCATCAAATACATACTTCCTGAGTTTCAGAGAAACACGAGTCTGATTCGATATATGAATCAACTGAAACAGTACCGGGAAGCAGTGAAGCCAAGAGACAGTGACACACATTATCTTATCAAACGATTACTAGCAGAGTCACTGGGAGATTGGTGGAAAATTATCAGAGATGAAGTTGGTGACTTCCAAATGATCTTGTACAAATTTTTGCGAAGATTCTGGAACGAAAAAGCTCAATATGAGCTGAGATGAAAGTTAGAATATAGATTTAAGCAAAGAGGAAGAATGGGGTTGAGAACGGAATGTGCTATCCTTCCTCATGCAGAGGCAACGGAGTTACGTCTAGCCATGTCTCCCAATGAAATTATCCAAAAGCTCGCTCGACATTATAGTAAAGAGATAAATATGTAATAATTGGTCGTGGAATCTCACATATAGACGGCCTATTGGAGCTACTAGAAAATTCTGATAGAATTGGCCCGATCAACAAAAAGAAGGAAGAAGCAAGGAAATGGAAAGTATAGGATGAAGCAAGGAAACTATGGAAATCGAATGAATAAAAATCTAGGACATATCAGATACGAAATATGGAAACAGAAATAATAATGCCTCAGAAAGACATTGAAGAAGAGAAAATCATGAGCACAGAATCGGGAAACGAGTGCCAGTCATGTTGATAGAAAACAAAGAGGATCAACAAATAGACGTGGCACCAAAAATTGTGATCCACACCAATGTACTACAACGACCAAGGGATGGACTTTTGGAAGAATCAGGGCAAAAGGAATAAAAAGCGCTCCAAATATGACGTAGCAAACATTCTCACAGGAGGAATTCTCATTACAGCATTGATAGATAAAAAAATAAAGAAAAACTGCGAGAGTGGCCCACCCTATCAATCAATGAAGTTACTCTAGTAGGGTCAACTAGAGGAAAAGCGATTAAATGAAAAAAACAAATCTATGCAGATCTTGTGGAAACACAAAGTTGTATTCAGAAAAGAATCAAGCATACTAAAATCATATCAGCACATTTTATGAGTGAAGAAAAATCAACCCTTTATTGGACGAAGTTATCCTATACACGGAGAAACTTATTATATCAATTTTTACTATAGTATTTTTCAATTTAGGGAAAAACGTATCACTTTGAGAATTTTTGTCATTAAAACTACTAAACTTTATAATAATGCTATGAAACTTCAGCATAGTTCATAGCAAATTTTACTATAGTTTATACTAAAGTTTCATATCATTCTTCTAAAGTTTAGTATTTTTACTGACAAAAATTCTCAAAGTGATAAGTTTTTCCCTACATTGAACAGTACTATAGTAAAAATTGATATAAAAAGTTTCTCCGTGTACCCATAGCTTATCGTCAGAAAATCGAATCGTAAGAGTACTGGATCAGGTTCTACAAAGAATTGAATATCACATAATTTCGTTTGCAGATGATACGCTTATAACAACAAAATCAACCAAACAAAATTTGGAACATTTAGAAGAACTCTTAACACGTCTCGAAAGAAACAATCTTGTCCTTAACCTTAGTAAATTGAACTTCTTTAGATGAGAAAAAAATGTTTAGGATTCATTCTGACAACCGAGAGAATCAAACCAAATCAGGAAAAAGTCCAAGGACTCATGGACTTTCCAGTACCTAAAAATGTCAAACAACTTAGAGGATTCTTAGGATTAGTGGATTTCTATTCAAAGTTCAGCAGTAGGCACACAGCAGAAACTGTGCCTCTACTACGTGTAACAAAAAAGGGAGTACCCTGAAAATAGAATGAAAAAATGCCGAAAAACTTTGATAGGATCAAGCAGCTTTTCTGTGAAAGCATCACCCTGTATTTTCCTGATCCAAGCAAAGCATACTACCTTATGCATTAGGTGCTATACTTTACCAGAAGAATGACAACCAAGAATAAGAAATAATCACACTGGCTAGCAGAATACTTTTGTATTTCAACGAAATATTTAACGCAATCTTCTAAATTTAGTTTTTAAAGCTCTAGAATAATTACTGTATAGTTATAGTTATGTAATAAGTAATTTTATAAATACAACTGTCCAGTTTCAACAACCAGAGAAGTCACTGGAACTGCTATCGATAGATTTCTTTGGACCCCTGTAAAAGCAAAATATGGTTATAAATAAATTTTGGTGATGATGGATACATTCACAAAATATACGAAACTATACCCACTGAGAAAGGCCACTAGCGAAGTAACCATAAGAAAAGTATACGACTTTATAAAAAGTATAGGAAAACCACAGAAGATATTAACTGATGAAGGTACACAGTTCACAAGTAAAAAATGGAAAGAAACACTGAAAGAAAGATAACAGCATGCGAAAATAGCAAAAGGAACAATAGAAAAAGAGAACGAGGACAGAGGCGACAATGAGCTGCTGGGGCCAAGATGAGCGTTTTGCATGAATTCTCTTGCACAAAGTTATTGCAACTAGCTATCATAAATGAACTCTTTATGATTCAAAAAATAAGGTCCGAACCTAAACATGTTTTTTTTTATGCACTCCTGAAAATAAGTATAGTTCTCGTGAAACACCCTGTATAGATTCTTTAATGTTCTAAAACACTTATGTCTTAATGATCATAATTTTTTCTCAATGAATTTATAATAATGTCACGTATCCATGACAGTTATATTATATATTATAATCATATAAAATTATTATGCTATTATATCATATAACACGTTTTATTGTTGCTAAACATATTGTTGCTAGATACATGTAACTGTTTTTATAAATAATTTCACTATTGCTATTAACTAAAATATCAATAAACAATTGATTTTATTGATAAAATACTAATTAAAACGAATATTACCTTTTATTATTATTAACTATTATTATTACTATTGTTAATAATAACAATTAACGAAATGCAACAAATGTTATATAACAACAATATTATTTCAACCTTTATATTTAAAATTATTATTAATCACTATTATTATTAATATTTAATATTTTTATTAACATTAATTGTCAAAATGCAACAAATATTAAATAATAACAATGTTACTTCAATTTCTTGATTTGCATAATTATCAATCACTTTCATTATAATTATTTCATATTGTTATTGAATTTGCAACAAATATTATAATAATGTTACTTCAAATTTTATAATAATAATGTTTATAATAATTATCATTATTGTTAGTATTCTTATTTGATGTTAATCAACAATCAGCAATTAATTATAAAATACGTTCTTTTAATAACTATTACTATTATGTTATTTTATAAACAAAAGCAATGTTTAAATATAAAGATTAATAGAATTATAAACAAATCATAATCACCATCTATGTACAACAATTGTATTATAGTTACTCTACTACTTACCTATGTATACAAATAATGTCATTGACCCTTGCGACTAAATCTACCTAAAAACCTGATGGTACGGGTTTACACAGCCCTTGAGAAGATGTGAGTACACCCACACCACGAAAGCATGACCCACACGGACTTGGAAAATCGGTGTGAGTCCCTAAGCTCACCAACGCAGCACACCAGCAAACTGGCCCATAGTCTCAACTCACCACACTGACACCTAAGATTCTAATGGACTTCGAAAAAGCTATTGAAACCATGGAACTCAAATTCCCATACTTTCTACCTACGAGTTGAGACTACAGACGACAATATAAGCCAGGCTGCAAGGCCTAAACACAAGTCTAAGCGCGTCGGAGTCTGAGTCGAAGCGAGTCTAAGGGAGCGTACAATCAAGCAGCATCGCTAGAACCGGTTTTCGTTGCCGTACCGCAATAAATCTAAGTGGCCGTAATTTCCACGTGTTCGGGAAAACCAATATAATAACAACAGAGTGAATTTAAATAAAACTGGATTTAGTGTCATTGTAATCAAGGCATCAAAATAAGGATACCTGTAAACTAAGGATTGACCTGCCACTGTTGGTGAACAAAGATAATTAGGGGAGGTATCCGATTAGCAGAGGATACACAGAGCTTAAAGGATTATCGCTTTCAAGAGGCCACCTCATCGATAACAACCGGTAAGTCAAATAACTTGTTTTTATTAAAGTTCTCTTTTCTTTTGAGCCCTTTAGACTCACGGTGTGTTTTTCTTTAGGGTTGGACCAATCAGACTCCACCAACCAAAGGAAAACAGCCTGCAACCAACAACTAAAAAGTCGCTTTGGGTTAAAATAAACTTTGTATTTTTATAATAAATTATTATTAACAATAATTGTAATTTGATTCATTTGGCTTGTCCTCTACCCGGTTAATTGTTAATTTCAACAATAAACAGAGGACATAGTTAGGGTAATTGGCTCTAGACTTTAGGTAGGAAATATTTATATTAATTTAAAACTTAGGACGTCACAATAACTTGCTTATTTTTAACTTAAGTTTTTTAAATTAAATTGCTTTCATGAAAATTTAAACAGAAAAAGTCTTGATAACTGTATTACATAAGGCATAAAAAATGTACATGGGATTTTTTTTCCAAATTATTATTATACTTCCTAAATTTATGTCCATTTATGAGACATAGTGTCAATTGGCTATGAATGGAATATGATTCCTGAATTTTTTTTATATTTCATGAATAATTTATGAAAAAAGTTGATTTATGTTTACTCAAGTGAGACCCAAAAACTTTAGTTGCGACACTGGTAGATTCCCACAAGCTCTGGATGACTAGAGCATATTGATGACTTGTCCTCGACCACGTTTTACCGAAACCTTTATTATTCTCCATGTAACGTTCATTATCATTCACGTTGGGTGAATTAAGTACTCAGCAAATTCATTTCACCCAAATAGGATGTAAAAGGTCTTGAAATGTCCTTATGTCCCAAGTTTAACGGACAGAGTCGAGTAAATGTTTTTGAAATATTTTTCTCTGAGTGGAAAAAATAATAAAGGTGGATCAGAATTTGTGTAATAAGCATGAACAAATTTTTGATGCTCAAATTTTTATAATAAAGCTGAGAAATGATAGCTCTTGGCGGCACAAATATCTGCGCGGAATACACTGGTCAACAAAATATGACCTATGTGCTCATGGAATGAGATATATCATTTTTAGAGTGTTTTTTAGTGCTGAATCCATATCTGGTCTCTGCTTTTCCCAGCACGTCAAGTTTTGTGAGATTTTTTGAGTTAAATTTTTTTTTGAAAAATCGAATCGTATGATAAAAGGGTGTAAAAAAATTTTTAAGCGGGAAGCAAAACATGGTTTCAATGCGTTTTTCAACGCAGAATTCATTGAATGTTTTGTTTTTTTGATATCTTATACAGTTCCTGAAATCATTAAAAGAACACGAATAAAATCGTTTTACAAAAAATCTTATAATCAACTGAATATCATTTATTTTTTAGTCAACTGCGTGTCATTATCTTTTTTCTAAACGCAGAAAAACTTTGAAAAAAAGTTTATAGTTCCAGATGTAACTGTTTTAACACTTTTTACATTGTTTTTTTCTTTGGAAAGTTTCTGCGCATCGTGTACGGTGTTAAAAAATAACAAACAGGATTCCACGTCCTAACGCTTGTTGCAATTCACTCAACAAATAAAAGCATAGTCACGTATTCACAGGGAATTTGAAAGTTCTGGAAAAGTGTAGTTTTTATTACACAAATTGAGACGAAAATTTTTTTTCAACACATCCAGATTTGATATTTTAAAAACAGCTGAACTGCCTCTTCTTAGTGCTCCGGCCAGTGGGTGGAAACTAAACGTTAAAGAGTGGCGCACTATTCGCACGCCATATAAAATATGAAATCACAAATCGGAACTAAAATTCAATATAGCGACGTATGCCGAGAAATTTAAATGTAAAATAAAAGGGGCAGCTATTGATATGTTACGTGTAAAAAATGCAGATGGAAAATATTAATCATATTCAATTTCATTTTAAAGAATATGAAATGTTTAGTAATTAATATGAACATTATTTGATAAGTTTTGAAACTGGACAGTTGTATTTATAAAATTACTTATTACATAACTATAACTGTATAGTAATTATCCTAAAGTTTTAAAAACTAAATTTAGTAAATTGCGTAAAATATTTCGATGAAATATTATACAAAAGTATTATTAATTTGTTGTAAAATATAAATATACAATAAAAACGGCAAAAGCTAATTACATTTACAATTTATTAGTAACCCGTAGAAAATTAGTGAAGAGAAATAAGTAAAAAAAATTTAAGTAAGAAAATTAATTTAAAAATAAGTGGAATCAATGAAAACTGCACGATAGATCACACTGATTACTTGCCTTGGCTTTCTTATGTATATCACGAATGTGCATTTGCATGAATGCTAGTTGCTCCTTTGACAAGCTCTGCAGTTTTTTTTATCTCAACACCTTTTGCGAATTGTTCAGCACTTTTGAGTCGTTTTTTGAACGAATCCAATTTGTGCACATATTTAGACTACCGTTTCAATAAATTAGTCGCTATTCCATGTGAACGTGCAGCAACTGGAGTTCAATCTTTTTTTCCGATAACTGATCCAAGAATTGCTCGTTTTTTAAAAGTTTTTGGAGTTGAGCATGAACTGCTATGTTCTTCTCGAACAATATCTTTTTTCGAAAATGAACCATCGTCATTGTTCTCATTCGGACCAGTACTGATATGTTTTACTTTACCGGACATTTTCGCTGATTCTGTCGTGCCTACATCAACTAATGCTTCCTTTAACTCCAATTTTATCGAGGAACCAACGCTGTTTTTGGCAATGTTTGTTTCAGTAGACGATGTGAGATTTAGCAGTAATTCAGGAACAGCATCGATTCACAATGTCCTGCATACAGATGTTATTATTGAAAAAACGTGTAAAATGAAAAAAATAATTTTTTATGAGTCGTGCTTACACTGATAGAAATGGTTCGGGAATTGTATTTATAAAATAATATGTCTCTTTGAACAATGCAGAATATTGAATACAGAAATCAAAATATTGTAAGTGAAACTGGTCAAATCAGAAATATAATATGGGAAGGCGAACAATACATTTTTCCATAGCAACCAATAATATGGTTGATTCGTTCATATTTATTCAGTTATAATCGGATGGTTAAAATACAAATCTCATATTGCTGTATCTATGCCAGCAATAAGGTAAGGTTAAATTAATCATAAATATCGTTGTAACAGCCATTCCTTTCTATCAGTGTATAAACGATCAAAAATTTTAAATTATCAGATGATAATTTTTCTTCATTTTTAATTCTAATTCGTTTGCAAATTTTCATTGAAACAATCAGACAAAATAAAACTTCTTGTTAGAAGTAAAAAAATGTCTTACAGTTTCTCTGACAAATATCTTCTTACACATAAAGTTGAATAATAAAAGTTGCTGATTGCGTATCTCGATTATTCTCGATAAGAACTATATAGCAAAATATATTATTATAAGCATTAGAAGAAATAGACACTAAAGCAGAAGCTGCATGAATTGAGCAAGAACTACCAGACATCGAAATATTTGACACCCCAATTATTACAGAAGACAAATTGCTGAAAGACATAGAGAAAATCAAGTTACCAGAAAGAATCATGCGCGAACTATCAGAAGCATATCAGAAGCATAGCAGGAGCATATGAATAAAAAATATTTACCATGTTATAACGAAGAAAATTGGCTACAGAAATTCAGATGGTTAATTGAAAAATTAATGAATACAAAATTAACAATAATACTATTAGCATTTATTGATCCGCTGATAACACAACTAAGGAAGAAACAATATATGAATGTTAGAGTTTTTACCAAATCTGTATCCTGAATTACCAATACAGAATCACTTATGACATAATTGATCGAAAATTACATTTATATAATATAAGTAGTACCATAACCTTACTTACGGACCACGGATAAAAATTTTCATTAGAATTAATGCAGCAATTTAAAGAATTATAAAATGTACAATAAATAAAAACAACGACATTCCATCTACAATCAGAACAAAAATAACTTAAATATAGGTTGTATATTCATGCATGTATTAAGATTTATTAATATTAGAATTAAAATGATTAATTATTAAAATTAATCAGAATTAAAGTTAATATTAGATAATTATTTTTCTCCATTAAGAAAAAACGTTATTATAAAATTAGAAAATTCTCCGAGGCAGACAGTCTTTCCTTATGCACGTCTAAATCATATTCATATTTATAGAAAGGGGCCGCAATTCATCGTCCTTTGCACTAAAACCACTACATAGATTTATTACAATCAATAATAATCACATTTAATGTAAAATGAACAAAAAAATTAACTTTTGATGAAATAAGAGAATATTTTAATTAATTATTTGAATCTTACGTTATTTTGTATGTCTAAGAATGTTACTGTACTTTAAAGTAGCAAATTATAATAATTCCTAGGAAAGATGTATTTTGTCCGAAATACGTTGTCTTGTGAAACCGCGGACAAAGAGCTTTTGAAGCCTAGGGCGGTATTTACTGAGACACCCCCCCCCCCCCCCAGTTAATAATTATCTGCGGTACTTTAAAATCAATTTGCATGTAACACATGGAGTAAGAGAGAAAGGATTATTTATTAAGTGGCTTTTTTAAATGACCAATGGACTTATTAATAATATTGCGCTTCTGAACACGTCAAGCAAACTAGGGCCCTAATATTTGAGGGGCCCAGGGAGAACAACCCCTGCCCTCCTCAGTACACCACTGGTTTTGTTTAAGGTTAGGTAGATAATGAATTGGCTAGAAAATTAGATATTTAGTGGAGATTCCTTGACGTGTTCTTGAATCATATTACCCATGAATATTGAGTCATTATGAATATCGTGTGGTGACACGCAAGACAGAATTCATCTAGAGCTCACTACTCCCCATCATCTTCAATGTTGGTACATCAGCTATATATTATACATGTTGAGTTAGCAAATACATATATGTATAGATATATAGCTGCTTATGGATTACAGACCACAGGTAGCTCATTAACGAACATGCCACTTGGTATTATTCGCAGTACGTATCACACTGTAATATCAGTTATATATGGATATGTTTGCATTTATGACATATACTTTTTAGCAAATATATATATATATATATATATCTATATATCTATGTGAAATTTACATCAATACAGAATTACATAAAAAAAGTATTTTTCTTGATCTCCTAGCCGAAAGTACGGTCCTCCCGGACGCATTTCACTCCGGAAAGAACGACTTTTGTGGCCGTTTTTTTGTTTTTTTCGGCTCAGTAGTGTCGCTAAATTCATCGTATAATTCGTTTGTTTAATTTAATTTAATATGACTTCATGCAATTGCACAAAAGAGTAACTCTTGAAAAGAAAAACAAAAAATTTATGTACACGGTTTATTTTATATTAAAATTATATTAATAAAAGTAATAATAATTATTGTAATAAGATTAGTATTACTGGATGTGTGATGTTAAAGTTACTGTTTATCAATATTAATATTGTTATCGAAGAATAAATTTTCTCTGGTATTTGCTAATTTTTAAAAATGTTTTGATTTAAAATTTTTTTGCAGTTATTGTATGATAGAATTTTATTTTAAAGCTTCTAATGCCCGCCCGACCAGCAAAAACCTCGGCTTTGCCTCGGTTTTGGGCGTACATTCGGCTGGAGATCAAGAAAAATAGTATAAAACCCACGGCCAGAATATTTGATGCCCTGGCGTATGTGATGTAATATACTATGTGAGGTAGGAATTTATAACTGTAACAACGAATTATATAACTCGCAACAACTGTTTTAAATAATCACATTCCTAAATCTTATATATAAATATGTACGATAATAATCGTAGAAATATATACAGGGTGATCCGTCAATAGTCATAAAGTTTTGAATGTCAAATTCTTTGTTAAAAACAAAACAACAAATCATATTGACAAAATGTTGTGCCAATAATAGTTTTCAAACTATTAAGCATTGCAATTGGCCAATAGAAACTCACTATTTCCGCGCGCCCATAAGCTTTCTGCGCGAATTTTTTTACCAAGATTCACTTCAGATCAGTAGAAAAATATTCTCATCCTGACAAGAGACAAACTGTTACGTAACCAACGTAAAGTTGGAAACCATATCGCCGTCAATTGTTCATTGAGCTTCGCACTATTTAAATACGAATTACAAAAATTGCTTTCTGAATAAAAAGACATTAAGATAACAAGAAACCTGATCAATTAAACCTTAATATAAAATCGGATTAAGGTAGTACGAGCAGGGTACCGGGTGGGGATAGACCGCTGCGGGCGCGCGGTAAAGAGGTGAGGTTGATCACGTGACCCCAGCTGTACGTATGGCAACCAAAGCCAGCTAATTTTTCTAAAAAGCTGGCCTTTTTTTCAAATAGCTTTTTAATAAGTCCGCGACTACGGTTTTTTCTCTCTTAATTTCTTCGTTAAGGTCTCAGCTTTAAATTAAATAGTTTTTTTTTTCATTTTCATCGACAAATTTGGGCGAAAATTATTAAAACATTTCATCTATCCATCACTTTGCCATGAGACCAATGTTTAATATGCTCACTTTTGAAGTCGATTATTTGTTTAAACAATCGGTCAACCCCCCTCAAATTTTCAGAATTTGTTTAGTCGTATTTGAACTTCATATAAAATAAAAATTAAGTCTTTTGTTCGAAGATGCTACCGTGCTCGTACTATCTTAAGCGTCAATAAAATTGAATCGAGAGTAAACACTGTAATTTAACACTTTTTTCTAAAACATTTTGTTAGCGAATTTTGAGAATACTTTCTATTAAGGAATTAAGGAATGCAATTTTAAAAGTATCGTTCTGTCGCAGAAGTCATAATTTAGCCCCATAAAGATAGAAAAAGTTGTAAACTGTTCAAATTTGGAAATACTAATGATATTACTCCCGGCTGATTCCTCGACAGAGTGAGTCGAAAAATTGAAAATTTTATTTAAATTATCACGATTCAGTGTATTCTTGGCAACAAATAAAAAGAAAAAGTTAAAATTAAGAGAACTCAATTTTTCATGAGTTTGGATGATTCATATATAGGAACAAAAATGACGCCTTTTGACATTTAATTAATGGTACATACATAGGTCTCCTGACATTTTTTGTCCATATTTAAACCGCTCAAAAAACTACATCAGTACGGTTTCATTATAACGTCATGTTGCTCTTCCAAGTAATTAATTAATTATTTCAAAGGAATTTTTCTATCTAACAAATTGATGAGTAAACCAATGATTAAATAATAACTCTAGCCCTCAGCAACTTATAAAATGCTCGTTTTAGAAAATTAATTTTATGTTTGTTCTGGAGAAAAAAATTTTAAAATTGCACCTTACTGATATTAGCCACATTTCCAAAATTTACTTTTCTTTGTTCTCCTAACGTACTTCGTAGTGTGAGATAAATTTATAATTTATAATGAATTATACGTCTCCGGAGTATTGTGAAATGCTAATAATGTATGGCACTCAGTGCAATTCGACTGATGAATCAGTGAAATAGATTAAACTCACTTATTGAACCAGTGAAATCTTCAGGTGGGAATAATAAAACCAGCTATATATTTTAACGATCGATGAACACCTTTATTTAAGGTTTATTTATACGTTTATTTATACGTTTATTTGAAGTAGATGATTCCGAGGATATATTTTTGAAATGATTAGTATTGTTGTGGAGCGATGAAACAGAATTCATGAAAATGGAATCAA
Organism: Diplolepis rosae; assembly: GCA_030998225.1. Classification (NCBI taxonomy): domain Eukaryota; kingdom Metazoa; phylum Arthropoda; class Insecta; order Hymenoptera; family Diplolepididae; genus Diplolepis; species Diplolepis rosae. Next base: position 402,873 of record JAPYXD010000177.1, read on the forward strand.
TGCCATACACATAATTCGCGAAGAAATTGAAAAAGTTAATGAGCGAGGTTGGATATTGGAGATTGAAAACGTAATAGACTTTGAACAAGAGATCAAAAGCCGAAACAGGCGGTGATATTAGAAGAGTAAGGAACCACCCTGTAGGCACAATACTTAGGACGTCTGAGAGAAGACTTTGAGACGTTACAAGGACGTCTAATGTTAGTCCAATTGACGTACCAAAGATCTTTAGTGTCCCAAAGACGTCCTAAAAACATCTTTAAAACACAAGATACACCTGGGACGTCATCTGTACTGACATTGAACGTCTTGAAAAAGTCCCTAGGACGTCTAAAAGACAGGTATCAAAAGACGTCCAAGAGACGCCCTATACGCTCCGTGCGAAGTCATGGTAGGGAGAGTCAGATCGACGCCAGCGTACGCAGTGGATAATTTTGTCGTTAAAGGAGGCTGTTTTATATTTCCGAGCAATCAAAATACACATGCAAATCTAAATTTTGTTTTAATATAAAAAATATAATAAAAATAAATCAAAGGAATAAGTGGGTAGCTGCAGTATATATTTTTTAAGCTGTAACAAGTAATAATTGTAAAATGTATTCATCTAATTTATCATAATTTAGTATTTGATATAATATTAATAAATTTTGTAACATAAATTCTTCGACTTTTAACAAAATATTTTGGAATAAAGTATGTGTAACAAACGTTTAAATATATTTATTTAACTTAACATACACCTAAACTTGAAGTCATAGAAGCTATATTATTTGTTTAAAGTATTGCTGATGTCAGATCCAGTAAAACTTCGCTTAAATAATATCTCTTCATCTTTACTATTACTTAAACTTTCACAGTTTTCTAAATTTTCAGTATTATTTTCATCATTGAGTTCTTCGGCAAGCACAGTCTTATATAAAGCATTTAAATAATTTTTAAAATAAAATTCTTCAGCCTTCAATAATGCTGTTTGTAGAAATTTTTCATCACGGTGTGATGTCTGTTTTGATCTGTCATCAACTTAACCTTATATTTACTGGTTTCTATATCATTTTTGTTATGTATAATACTTACTTTTTACTGATGATTTCACACAAATACTTCACAAGGAAAAACAATTGAATTTTAAAGTGAATTAAATTGTTTTTTTTGTTTTTTGTATTGATAATAAACATTTTCATAACTAAGCCCCATTATAATACATTGTAAAAGCTCTCAAACAGCCTCCTTTAGTTCACTCATGCTATGGCGCTGCAGTCACGCACAGAGCGTATAGACATTCCTATGATGTCTTTATATTTTTTGCCCACTGGGCACCCATCTCCTTGAATGAAGCATGAGGTATTCTTTTGTTAATGTTTAATAAAATATTTGCTAGGAGTGGAATATATATTATATCGAAATTTCTCACGACACATATTTACTCCGATTATATTATTATTCGACCAAAAATTATCAATTAAGCTCCATTTACTTTGTGCTTTTAACATTTAAATCGTTGAAAACAAAAGAAAAAATCGATCGAATCGATGAAAAAATTTAATGCTATAATGACTTATCAATTTGTTCGTGAGAAATAATTACTGTACATACACTATATCCGGTAAGTATTCGTTGAATACTTTTGATTATCTTGATAATTATATGTGATTGCGCAGAGCACTTGCAATCGAAAATCTAATCTCTTCTTTGAATTCGGGAATTCAAAAGTTATGTTCACGTGGCGCGTTCACTCATTCATCAGTGAAATCAAAGCGGGGCACTGATTCATCAGTTGATATATTTTCACTGATTTAATCAGTGACTATTTCACTGAATTAATCAGTGACTATTTCACTGATTCAGGTTTAGAGAGTGTGTAGAATATGCGATGCAGTTTCCGCATAGGAGACACCCTAACCCTCAGCAAGTTTTGAATTTGGTTAACAGAGCTAGAGATAAGGGTAACTTAGTTCCGGCCACAAAAAGGTGATAATAGAGGTCAGTGGCGGATTAAGAAATCGTGTTGCAGGTGCATAAAGAAGAGCCTATCTTGGATAGTGCTCTTGCTGAACCAAGTATCGGGATTCGAGGACTTGCTGCAATGCATAACAGAAGCTACAAAACAGTGCAGTAGGTATTAAAAAGAAATGATCTTCATGCGTATCATTTCTTAAGAGTCCAAGGATTGAAATTAGAGGATTATCCAAGGCGTCTTGCATTCTGCAACTGGTTGCTGGGACAAAATGCCAACGATCCGGAATTTGTGGACAAAGTTCTGTACACAGATGAATGTACATTCACCAGGGATACCCGAGTCGAAATCTCGAGCAAGTTTTATGTTTTTAGGTACTGCTTACCTCCTGCTTCTTCTCATTTACCACTGCTTTGATACTCTTCAATGTATTTAGAACCTGAAACTAGCCCCTTGTTTAAGCCGAACTGTACTGAAAAAGGCAATTTGTCCACGTTTGAGAAGTTTTTCAGGGGGAAAAATTATATTGAGTTTGCTTCTGTTTTGAACAGCGTAACGAATAAGGATTAATTCAGGTTCTAAATATTTTGAAAAGTATCAAAGAAGTGGTAAATGAGAAGAAGCAGGAGGTAAGCACTACCTAAAAACGTAAAACTTGCTCGAGATTTGGACTCGGGTGGCATTTTTAACTCTAAAAATTGGCATCAGTATAAAGCAAAAAATAATTTTTTTCAAACTTTGGACCATTTTTTTCTACAAATAAGCTAAAATTAAAGCGTATTATATGTACTAGAATACCTCCAAAGGGAATTATGGGTCGAGCTTCGGTTTTCGAGTAACAGAACGAAACTTGTGTAGAGACATGCTTGCGGATAGGTGACGAATATTGAATTTACTCTCATAGAAAACAGTTTTGATACTCTATAAGGGTGACGACCTAATTCCACATTGTCATTGAACAATGGAATTGCTCTTGAAGCCGGAATTTTGAACGTAGGTACATATAATTTGAGTGAGTGCAGTTTCTTTAATTGAGGCTTCGGATTCCATAACAGATGGAGCGCGTGGCCTAGTAGACGAATAAGGGGATACCGCAATGCGCGAACTTTTTTTTATGTGCCACCGGCGCGCAAACTCATTTTTTCGCTACGGTTAACAGTAGCGCAATGTAGTACATTGTGCTACAAAAGAATGAAATGTAAAAATTGAACTGCGCATGCGCGCATAGCCATGAAACGAAGCTCAATCCTTCTTCTTATTCTTCTTCTTTTTCGTACAGCGTTAGCATCTTACTGGCAAAGCCTTGTACATTTGAACTGCAGATGCGTCTATTAAAATCCATTACTACTACACAAGATCGATAAAATCAAAATGGCCGGGACTAGTCGTGACATATCAAGTGTAATGACTAGCGCCGCAAACAACTACAATGCTAGATTAGATTCGAGTGTACGCATAAAAACTCGTATACGCACCGGAGTCACATAAAATAGAATACATGCCAATGCACACAATTCGGGAAATTACGAGACTCGCGACAATGCTCGCAGGACTGATCGCGCCTCAGCTTCGTCTCGGCTTCGTCTCGGCTTTGCCTCAGCTACGTCTCGGCTACGCCTCGACTATGCCTTGGCTCCGATCTCCTGCGAGCATTGTCGCTTGTCACGCAATAACCCTCATTGTGCGCCCAGGCACGTAATGTGCTATTTCATTCAAATAAAAAATTCGAAAAAATGATAAAAAAAACGGCATATTTTTTCTCCCATAAATTCTTGTGTCAGAACTCTAGTTTTTTTTATAATCGAAAAAAACCGTATTTTTTGAATGTACAAATTTGTCCGGAATAGTCTGAAATTTTATCAACAGACTCAAAAAACCCTAGAGCTGCAGATGGTTATGTTCAACATGAACAAATTCTCAATTTGTTAATAATTATTATTATAACATTTGCGGCTTGCAGAATTCTCATGTTACAACCTCAAAGAAAAAAATCTGCCCGCTTCGCGGGCACATTCTCATCGCACGCTTGGCGCGCAACTCGCTTCGCTCGCAAGCTTGAGCGCGCCTAGGGCGCGCGATTTGATCGTCGCGCTGCGCGCTCCGGAATTTTTGAACGTCGCTCTTCGCATACATTTAAGTTTATTTCTTATAATTTAATACTGAAGCTCAAACCAATTTTATAATAATAAAGATGATGTGAATTACTCATTTTCTCAAATTCACTAAATTTCTTTTTCAGTTTAAGTGAAACAGGAAGTTCAATTTACTTAAGGGTCTATCGGCCTTAAGGAACACATTCTCATCATGACACTCGCGCCATGCGCTCCATTTTCTGTATACATTTCAGTAACTTTTTAATAAATTACATGATTAAAATAATTTATTTTCTTCCAAATCTCTCAAAAAGAAAAAATAATCGTAGACTTTATTTAAGGTAGTACGATCACGAAAATTAGACCTCAGGCTAAAATAGATAATTTTGCTTTCAAGAATAGCAATATTATTATTGAAGGGCTACTTTGAAAGAGAAAAGATTATTTTTCATGAAAAAAATTTGAAACACAAAAAAATAATGTTATTAATAAATTTCATTTTTGCCCAAACTTATTTTCTTATCGCTTCGAGCCAAATTTTTAAAAATGATGAGATTATAATAAGTCACGGTTCATTTTTTTAGGAAAAAGATTCTCTACAACTTGACCGTTTCCGATTTTTGAAAATGAATTCTTTAATGGCTGAAATTATAAAAAAAAAATTTTTCAAAACAAAATTTTTATAAACAAATTGCTGTATTTGATAATAATTTATTCAATTTCAAAAATAGGAAACCGTCAAGTTGTAGAGAATCTTTTTTCTAAAAAAATGAACCATAATTTATTAGAATCGCATCATTTTCAAAAATTTGACTCGAAGCGATAAGAAAATAAGTTTGGGCCAAAATAAAATTTATTAATAACATTATTTTTTTGTGTTTAAAATTTTTTTCATGAAAAATAATCTTTTCTCATTCAAATTGGCCCTTCAATAATAATGTTGCTATTCTTGAAAGCAAAATTATCTATTTTTGTCTGAGGTCTAATTTTCGTGATCGTACTACCTTAAGGAAACGATTTTGCAGAACAACGCTTATTTCGTATCTCACATATTTTGGTGAAAAAAATCGAATTTTTTTAATATTAAAAATCAAAACATAAAATATACATCCTGTCGAGAAATGTATTAATGAGAATTTGTAGACCTTATTTAGGCAAACAATTTTTCATCTAAACGTTTTTTTTGTATCTCACATATTTTGTCTAAAAAATGGAATTCTTGAATTTTAATCGTATTTTTTGGAAATGAAACGTAAAATATATGTTTTTTCAGAAACTGTGTGAAACAAGATTTGTAGATCTTTTTGAAACGAACAACTTTGCATTCATACGTTTTTTTCGTATTTCACATATTATTGTTAAAAAATTGAATTTTGGATTTTCAATAGTTTTTTTTAAATTAAAAAGAAAAATATTGTTACGTCAGAAACGTAACATTTCTCTTTTTAAAAGATCTCCTCGTTTTATGTCAGGATCAAAAGGATCCTCTCTAAGGGATGAGGAATAGTCAGTGATTGAGAAGGGTTAGGTATATAAAATATATTTATTGACAATTGAAATTATATCAGGTAAGCACCATGGAAATGTAAAATAGAATCAAAATTAGAAATACCCCTTTAGTTATCCTGAGTTGAATTGATTGATGATCGATTGAGTCCAGTAAGCGAATGTGATCAGTTGAGTGTAACTTGTAATCTTCAGGTAGTTGCAGTTGTGTAGTAGATTCGTAATCTAGACGGTTGATCTAGTTGATTCTTCGATCCCAGTTTCGAGAGAATTTGGAAGGCGATTCCCCTTCACTTTCTAATGTCGTTGAACTCAGCGCTGAGTTAGAATTCGGGTTGAGTAGCGGTAGAAATCTGGAGAAGCTGGACTGACTGGATTACACTCGCGGTATTCACTTTCTCTCTGGGTCAGTCGATTTGTTATCATATGTGGGTATTATAACGACACATGGTAATTTCATATTGATCATCCTATTGATCTGTAGATTTGTCTATAACTTGCGTCGATAAAATCACACGCGATGTAATGCTGTCTTGATCCCTTTATTGGTTTCTTAATCTGCTTGTTACCTGTGGCGGTAGAGTCGCGGGACGTGACACCTCCCCCCTTAATTCGAACGCGGGGAGTTAACGATCCGCGATCGAAACTTCGGTAGAAGAGTACATTTTTAATCCAGGGTGCTTACTCAATCAAGTACATATTTTTAGTTGAATTTAACAATTTATAACATAAAAAATTTCGTTTATACATAGGAATTTACATTTTAAATTGTTGTTGCGAATTAAAATTTTGAAACAAGTTTTACATAAATGCGTAGTAATAACAGAGGATACAATTCTGGAAATATTACAATATTGATTACATATGTTATAGTGGTAATTAGGTAATTTGACAATTTTTTTGATTGATAATAATTATTTAAACTTACAACATGATAATTGTTGATAAAAAGAAGATTAAAAATTGTAAAATTTTATCGATTAGATATAAAATATTAAGGAGTGATTTCCAAGAATTACGATCGTTAAATGTATACATTAGTAAAAATAAAATCTGAAAAGCCTTATAAATTGTTGATTATACATAAAAGAAATTGACATATATAATATTAATAGAAATTAAAAATAATATTAAGATCGTTGATTACATATATGAATTAATAGACGTTGTAACTTGGTACATTGAAGAGAAAAAACTTGGTTAAATCTAAAATTGATTTCTTCAAAACATGGCATTGCTATTGCTTATTATTACTTTTACATGTTTCTAAAAATTAATTTCATGAACTTCAATTTCATTGGTGTATTATTAAATGAATAAAATAATCATAAGAAAAACAATTTTACATAATAACAGGGTAATAGATTTTCCTACAATTCTTGTACTTTTAAATGTTTTTCTAATCTTTCTTGTAAAATTAATAGAGTTATTTGTGCATGAAACATATGAAGAATAGTAAATATTCAATTTGTTATTGTTGCACATTAATTTCTATTGGAAAAGCAATTTTTACATTAACAATTTTGTAATGCCATCGCACAGTTTACATTTACAGACTCAATATTTGTAGAAACTGTTCTTCCAATAGGATGGGAATCAAGAAAAGTTCCCTTGATAGAAGAAAATCAAAACTGAAATTATATTTATGATGGCACCAATTATGAAGTGCTTATTTATTCTTGTCAGAAAAAGGCTTTTTTTTCATCCAAAAATGAAGAAAAATGCAAATATTTCTATATTTTTCTTTAAGTGATAAAATCAAATGTTGATTCGAATAAAAACTAGCATTTGTCTTACTAAAAAGGTTCTTAGTTTGTTTTTTAAATATTCAATGAACAAAAACAAAAATGATTGAATCAAATATAAAGAAAGTATTCATAAGAATTTTAAAGAGGTATAATTTTTGTGTGATGATATTAGATTTTTAGTTTGTGCTTTTTAATTTTTCCTCCTTTTAATAAAAATACATTATCCCCAATTTTTATTTCCAAGGGATTTATTTTTCTATCGTGGTACATTTTTGATTTTTCTTTTGCCTTTATGAGGTTTTCTCTTGCTTGTGTTCGCATTTCATGCAGTTGTGTGACAAAATTGATCAAATAATCATCATAGGTTTGCAATTTTTCATTCTGTGATAGAGCTTCACTAGAGGGTTCACGGGCTAATTTGCCAAAAACTAATTCATAAGGCGTACATTTTGTGGCTTCGTGTACACTTGTGTTATATGAAAACATTGCTAATTCTAGCCAATCGTCCCATTCTGAATTTTTTGCTACAAATTGTTTGAGATATTCACCTAGGACATGATGTGATCGTTCAAGTGATCCATTGGATTGAGGGTGAAAAGCTGTGGTACGAAATTGTTTGATTCTAAAGCGTTTTGCTAATCTTTTTAATAAATTGCTCAAAAAATCTCTGCCTTGATCCGTTAGTACTCCTTTTGGCGATCCAAATATGCAAATAAATTTTTTCACGAATGCGTCTGCTATTGTACCAGCTTGATGATTAGGAAGAGGTATTGCCAGAAAATATTTTGTAAAATTATCTTGTATAGTAAGAATATACAAATTTCCAGACGTTGTTTCTGGTAGTGGACCAACAATATCAATTACAAATATCAATTACAAACGATTATTTTCGTAAGTGAATTTGCAAAAATTGAATCAAATATTAATTTTATTTCTTCCCAAGCTATATGGTTGATTTTTGAAGTCTTTGAAATACTAATTGATCGTAAATTCAATTTTTGAGATAATTCGTGTAATGAATAAATTGACAATTTTATATTATTCAAGGTTTCAGATAAATTGTCTTGAATTTCTCCTTTAATTGGAAGAGCAAAATGATAATAGTTTCCTTTTTTAATTTCTTTCGCTGTTCCCTTCTGTAAGTTTTTGAATTTTGGTAAGGTTCCACGTTTTTCTAGACTTTTTGATCTATTATCTCGAGGATTTCCATTTGTTGTAACAAAATATACATAATTATCTTTTCGCATTGTTAATTGATCGCGACATTCAACGATATTTTTATTCATTAAAATTTGCCTGGTAGATTTTGATTTGGTTGGAGGGGGCTCTGGGGGTGGACGGTTTCCTTCGAATTCTGAATTATTATCATTTTCAACATTTTCCCTGGTTTTTATTTGTCGATTTTTGTTTATTTCAGAATTTCGTTCATAAAAAGTGTCTTCGATATTTTCATTTTCAAAAATTTCTTCAATACAAGAGCTTTCAGAGTTCTCTTCATCTTCAGGTTTCATATCACTTACTTCGTCTTCAGAAGTAGAAAAATAATTTTCGCTTTTTTCCTCTTGAGGTATAATAAATTGTTTAGGATTTTTGCCATTTTTATTTCTTTTACTTTTTGCTTGGATTTCTTTTAAATAGTCCAAATATTCAGGATCAGAATCAGGATCAGAGTCGGAATCTGATTTTACTTTTGTTCGGCTTCCTTTTTGCATATTTATTTCTGGTAATTCATTTTCATATATTTGTTTTCTTGGTCTACCTCTCTTCCTTTTTGTTTGAGAGGGAATAATTTTTAAATTTGTAAGTAGATTTTTTCTTGGCCTACCTCGAGGTTTTCTCACAAGAGGTTTAGAAGAAAAATTTTCGTCTAATTTTTCTTGGATTTCATTTTGATTTAAATTTCCTAGATTTTTGTGCTGATTTGAATTTTTCATTTGTTCGTGTTTTTTCTTTTTACCCCTAGTAGTCATGGTTTTCCATGGCGAATTTTCATAATTTATAACAGAAAGTTTTGAAGATAGCAGTTTAAATAAATTTTTATATTTAACTATATCTTTATTAATTTTGTTAAGTAATTTCTCATTTAAGATTTCATTGAAAATATCAGATAACTTCAAATTAACATCGAATATTGATCCTTCCGAAGTTTCACTAAAGTCATTCGCATCATCTTCGGCGAATACTGAATTAAAATACTTATTTTTCGAAGTATTTCCTTTTTTGATATTATTTTCTTGATTAATTTTTATAAAAGCATTCTCAAGATTCATTTTTTCTTGAGATGTCATGAAGGTATCGTGATCATCTTCGTGTAAATTTCTTGATGTCTCTTCATTAATAATAGGGTTTCTTGAGAGAGCGTCTGCATTGACATTCATTTTTCCTGCCTTGTATACTACATCAAAATCATATTCAGCGAGTTTTAACCTCCAGCGCGAAACTCGTGAGCAAGGGTCCTTAGAATTTTGAAACCAAACTAGTGGTTTATGATCAGTAACTAGGGTAAATTTTCTTCCATATAAATAAGGACGGAAATGAGTGACACAAAATATTATTGCAAGTGCTTCTTATTCATATGTGTCATATTTTTTCTCAGCGTCACTTAAACTACGTGAAGCATATGCTATTGGCTTATCCTTGCCTATTTTACCTTGTGATAATATACCTCCTATTGCGTATCCTGAGGCATCTGTTGTGAGAACAAAGGCTTGCGAAAAATCGGGTCGTTGTAAAAGTGGTTCTTCACATAATCTTGATTTTAAAATATCAAAAGCTGTTTGCTGTTTATCGGTCCATATGAAAGGGGTATCCTTTTTTAGAAGTTGATTAAGAGGATTGGCAATTTTGGAAAATCCTTCGATAAATCTACGATAATATCCTGCTAATCCTAAAAATTGTTTGACATTCTTTTGTGTTTTTGGAACTGGAAATTCTTTTACGGCTATTATTTTTTTGGGGTCCGGTCGAACTCCATTTTTATCAATTATATGACCTAAATATCCTATCTCAGGTCGTAGAAATTCACATTTGTCTGGTTGTAAATGAAGGTTTGCTTTTCGAAGACGTTGTATTAAATTATTAAATTTTTTCTCATGTTCTTCTAGTGTATCAGCAAATATGACTATGTCATCAAGATATACAAAGAGTTCTGTCCCTATTAATCCAGTTAAAGTAATATCCATTAACCTTTGCAACGTTGCAGGGGCGGTTTTTAAACCAAAGGGCATTCTATCAAATTCATAATGGCCATGAGGTGTAGAAAATGCAGTTTTATGAGAGTCTTTAGGGTCCATTTTTATATGGTGAAAACCAGTAGCTAAATCAAATACTGAAAAATATTTGGCAGATCCGAGTGAATCGAGTATATCATTTATGTTAGGTAGTGGGTAAGAATCTCCGATTGTTTTTTCATTAAGTTTTCTGAAGTCTAGAACCATTCGCCATTTTGTTTTACCTTTAGAGTCTGGTTTTTTAGGAACAATCCAAACTGGAGTGTTATACGGTGATTGTGAAGGTTTTATTATTTTATTTTTTAATAATTCGTCAACTTGTTTTGTAATTTCTTCTTTATGAACAGGGGGAAATCTATATTGTCTTGAAAAAATTGGAGAATCATCTGTAGTTGGCATTGAATGTTGCAAAACGTTAGTAGCTTCAAGTGGTTCTCCTGGAATTTGAAATCTGTCTGCACTGTTAATAATTAATCTCTCTACATGTTCGTATTCGTCTTGATTCAAATGATCCAAATGAAGAAGTTTTTTAATGTATTCTATTCTTTCTTCACCTGTTATGTTAAAAAATCTGCATGGATTGTTGAAAAAGTTTTCGGTTTTTAAGAAGCTATTAAGTATTTGGTTAGATAAATCGTCATCACTTAAGTTTTTTAAATTGCTTGATTGAATCATTACATTTTGAAAATCTCTTTCTTCGAAGTCTTCTAAAGTAATAGCTGGTATTGATATCGTTACTGAAATTTCGTTTGTATTTGCAAATTTGATATAAGCTTTACCGTTGCAATTTTTTACAATTGCGTCTCCTGCATAAATTCCTTCGCCAAAATGTAGCCGAGGTACGTAACCTTCGATTTTTTCAGTATTTTCAATTGGAACATAAAATGTTGTTACTGTTCTAGCTGGCATTGTTAATATCTGTGTTGATTCAAATGGGCACAGTTTATTTTGTATTTCTAGACATTTTGATACATAATTTATATTGACTTTATTTTCTCGAAAAAATCCTGAACCTAGAACTCCGTCTTCATCTATTGGAACTTCATTAGGAATTATATTCAATATTGTTGGATATCCTAGAATGTTTATTTGTATTTGTCCCATTGTAAAAAGTGGTAAATTATTTATTCCTGTAAGTTTTAACACTCTTTTTCCATCTATTGGCAAATTAGGATTTACGGAATTTTGTTTAATCAAATTACGACCAGCACCGGTATCTATCATCATCCGAGCAGGGCTTTGAAGACCGTCTGCGCATATCATTATCGATGGAATTATACTTGGTTTGGAAACGCTTATCTTTATAGCCGGTTGATCGTTAGAAGTGGATGCTTCTGGTTCTTGCCTTACGCTTTCCTCAGTGCACCCGTACTGGGGAGAGCGTTTGAGTTTTCCGAATTTTGCGATTGTTGTTTATTTAATCTAACGTTACAATTTGTTATAATATGTCCTAGTTTTTTACAATAGTTGCATATAACTTCTGATTTTTGTGGATAATTTTGATTTGGTCTACTTAATTGCTGATTTCGCATTTCTCGTTGGCTATTTTGATTTAAAAATTGTCTGTGATTTGCATACCTGTTGTGATCTAAATTTTCTTGTCTATTATCATTATTTCTCTTTCTCGAAAAATTATTATTATTCTAATTGTGGAATCTTTTGCTGTTAGGATAATTATTTCTGTTACTTGAAAAGTTATTGTAATTGTTGTTCCTGTTCCATGAAAAATTGTTATTCGGATAGTTATTATTATCATAATTGTTATTTCTGTTTTATAAAAACTGGTTATTCCGGTAACTATTTCTTGCAGAATTATTGTAAATATTTTCTCGTCGTTGGTGATTATTACTACGCTGTTGATTTTGCATAACAAAATTAGGATTTTGTTTTCTGGAAACTACTTCTTGTGCTTTGGTTAAATGATAACAATTTTCAGCAACATGACCTGGTTTTTTACATATTATACAATTTATGTTGTTATCTCGTGCAACATTGAACCGAGTTGTTTTATTATTTCTATTATTTATAGAATCATCCATTTTTAAATAATCTGAATTTTTATTTCTCCGTAGTGCGGATGATGCTGCCAAGTCTCTTTCTACGTTGATTGTGTCATTGAAAACTTCTTTAAATGTTCCCTTTGTTTTCACTCGAATTTCTAATTCGGGACGCAGACCACGAATAAAGCATTGAATAACGTCTTTTTGAAGGTTCTGTTTGAAGGTATTATCTACTTGTCCATTGTTGTTGAGTCTATGAGCGTCTTCGATTCTGTCAGCAATCTCCTTAATTCTGGCTGCATAGGAAAGTACGTTCTCTTTTTCCCACATATAGGTATTCCCTAATTCTCCTTGTAGCTGATACACACTTTTTGCTGGGGCGTATACTCTTTTAAGTTTCTCAATTAGTTCCTCCATATTATTATAAGTCGATCCAAAGATACATTTTCTCGCTTCTCCTGATAATTTACTTCTTAATAATCGTCCTAGATTTTCTTGAGCTGCGGGTGTTGGCAGCATTGCCTTTGCCTCATAACATCCTTCAATGAAATGTGATAATGGAATATTACTTCCATCAAATAAGGGTACTACTTCTAATGCGTCGCGTAAGGATACTTGTTGATTATTAGGTAGGACCATTTCGTTGTTTCTAATTGGATTAACGTTTTCTGCAGGATTTTTGTGAACAATTTGTTCCATTTGTTCGTTCTCGGTACTATTATCGTCGCTATCGTTATTACTTAAAACTGTTTGGCGTTTAAGAGAATTTTCTGATAAATTTATTTTAGTTCTTTCTTCGACTGTGTTTTTGGGAATTATCGTTGAACTAAGTAAACTTATATCTTCGTTGTCAATATAAGTAGTATCGTTTTTTAATGTTTCGTCCTGATCAATTGATCCACAAATAATACTTGAATTAGTTTTTGAATTTGAATTACGCCAATTATTCGAGTCAGATGAATTGCTTGTTCCGGCAGTTTCGAATTGTTCAAACGTTAAGGTTTTCTCTAAAGAAATATTATCTAATTGCAAAGTGATATTTGTTTTGTCCTTGTTATAAATATTTTCAAAATTATCTTTAGTTACCTTTTCCTTTACAGTAACTGTTCTTTTTGGTTTAAGGGGACCAGTTTGATTTTGTGCCACAATTTTTGCAAGTTCAGTATTTTTCTTAACTTGACTGCGCGTAATAGGATTTTCTTGAATTTGTGATTTCCCTAATTCACTGGGGTTGGGTCCCGACATAGGTTATTATAAAATAAAATTTACTGATACGTACATGGAGACACTTTTAAAATTGCAATACATAAATATTAATTTGGATCAACAGAAAATTTTTTCAAATATCTTTAGTTTAAAATTTTTTGTAATCAATAAATGTGATTAATAATTTGTTATTAGAAAATATGAATTCTCTCAATGTACCGAGTCAGGTAAATTTATAATCATCAATCAAAATTCTTAAAATAATATGCCTTAATTCTACCAATTTCCATGTGCTTACAGAAAAAATATTTATTTAGAATTTTTTGTTTCAAATTTATTCTTATTGAAACTAATTTTGTTCCTTGTCTTACCTGGGATACTTGATGTTTGTTTTTTTTTTTTTTTATATAATTGTCGAATGGTATAGGTCACAAGTGGGTTTTAAATAATTGTTACACTCACAAAAAAAAAATTTTTGTTATATTTTTTATTATACACACATAAACAAAATTATAAATTATACAGAATTTAATTAATGCAAGATTGGACAAGCCTGACTCAAGCACAACATCTTGGTCAATCTTTTGCAATTAAAAATATTCTGTTAGTTAACACAGTTAAAATAAAAGTTTCAAACGATACTGTATGAGCACTTGAATTTTGCCTTACCCAATTGATCGTCATCAAATGGTGACCGTTCAACGAATCTAAAAAGGACTTATAGTCTCTTGTGCTGCTTTTTCTCGTTTTAACTCAAATCAAAACCTAGTCAACAATTTAGAATTAAAGAAGTACGAGATTAGACAGGCATGACTCAAGCACAAAATCCTATGTAATCTCTGCACTTTCAAAAATTCCGATAATAAAATTTCAAATAAAATAAGTCTTTTGATCACTTAGGTTAGCCTCAAGGTCAAATCCCTGCGTGAATCAACAGAATTTATTTTATTTTAACACAGTTTGTACAAAATAACAAGAAATCAGGAAATAAAACAGTTTTGCAAATAAAATAATTATTTAATCACTTAGGTTAGCCTCAAGGTCAGATCCCTTTGTGATTTGATAAAATTATTTTATTTTAACAAGATATGTTTATAATTTCAAATAAAATAAAATGATTATTTAATCACTCAAGTTAGCCTCAAGGTCAAATCCTTTCGTGATTTTATCAAAGTTATTTTATTTTAGCAAAATATGTGTGAAATCATATAAATTATAATTGCAATTTATCAAGTTTGATTCCTAATAATTATGAAATTTCAATATTCCATTCACTGACTTCAAGTGTTTCCCGGCCGATGCACCAAAAAAGAGATTGGGTATGTTACGTCAGAAACGTAACATTTCTCTTTTTAAAAGATCTCCTCGTTTTATGTCAGGATCAAAAGAATCCTCTCTAAGGGATGAGGAATAGTCAGTGATTGAGAAGGGTTAGGTATATAAAATATATTTATTGACAATTGAAATTATATCAGGTAAGCACCATGGAAATGTAAAATAGAATCAAAATTAGAAATACCCCTTTAGTTATCCTGAGTTGAATTGATTGATGATCGATTGAGTCCAGTAAGCGAATGTGATCAGTTGAGTGTAACTTGTAATCTTCAGGTAGTTGCAGTTGTGTAGTAGATTCGTAATCTAGACGGTTGATCTAGTTGATTCTTCGATCCCAGTTTCGAGAGAATTTGGAAGGCGATTCCCCTTCACTTTCTAATGTCGTTGAACTCAGCGCCGAGTTAGAATTCGGGTTGAGTAGCGGTAGAAATTTGGAGAAGCTGGACTGACTGGATTACACTCGCGGTATAGATCCGATGGCACTGGACTGGACTCGCGTTGGTCACATTGTAGAAATCTAACGTTGACTAACTAACTGAACTCGCGTTGTAGAGATGATGGTACTGGACTGACTTCTCTTGGAACTTTCGCTTTTTACAGAACTTTGAAAGGTCAAGTATGACGAGTAACATGCTATGACTAGTCGCATGTTATTACAAGTCACATGCTATTACAAGTCGCATGTTATGACGGTAGTGTGTTGGTATTGTAGGGCTTCATTCACTTTCTCTCTGGGTCAGTCGATTTGTTATCATGTGTGGGTATTATAACGACACATGGTAATTTCATATTGATCATCCTATTGATCTGTAGATTTGTCTATAACTTGCGTCGATAAAATCACACTCGCTGTAATGCTGTCTTGATCCCTTTATTGGTTTCTTAATCTGCTTGTTACCTGTGGCGGTAGAGTCGCGGGACGTGACAATATGCATCTTATGAAAAAATGTTACAATTCAAATTTGTAGGTCTTCATGTAGAAAATAATATTGTATCATAACGTTTTTTCGTATCTCGTATAATTTAACTGGAAAATGGAATTTTGATATTGACTTTTTTCGAATTTGAATATGCTGTAACATTTCTAATTTCGATTTAATCAAAAAATGTTATCAGGATAATTTTTAGAGATTTATGAGCACTATCTAATACCAGTATTAAAATTTTTGATTTTTTCAAAAAATTATTTTCAAAAACACAAAAGTAGTGCTCAATCCCTCAATTTTGATTGGATGTGGCTGGTTAACGAACTTGTCCTTACTTTTTCGGCTCCGATAAAGTGTGCTAAAGCACAATTCAATCTGATAATTCTATCGAGAGTTATGCCGCAGACGACCTACAGACAGACAGACAGACACTTTCGTAAAAACCGTTTTTTCGGACTCAGTGGGTCTCAAAACGTAAAGATTTCATGAAATTTTCGAAAGTCATTTTTCACATAAAACCAATACCTTCTCATCCATGATGAGAATGTAAAAAGTATGCGAGGAAGTTTAGAGTTGAGAGAAATTTCAGCGAGAAAGTTGTTCAGCAGGCTTTCAGGCAGTTTTTTAATATACTTTGTGATTTTTTAATCCAAAACTGCGGTCAGGATAGGAATTTTTTTAACTACGTTCAAGCGCACCGATACCATTAAGAGATATATCCTTCGAACGCGGAGAAAAAAAGATGCACCCATGCGGAGAGCACGCGATTCGTCAGAATTGCACCATCATTTTTGCCAATTCGTTTTCTTTATTTATATCTATTCTGTAAAAATTATTTAGTAACACTATAGACGAATGGGAAGAAATGATATATATATATATATATATATATATATATATATATACATTTTATATTGGCAATAATATAACAAAGTTTGATCATTTATTAGTAAATATACGTCAAAATAATCGTTATTACAGGTTTGGAAGTTACATATTGAACATTAGCTCAAAACTTGTCGAACTTTTCAGGACTAATACATTTCATTTGACAGATCAAAATGATATGAATCAAATATAATAGAATTATGATGCTGATAATGTTATTTAATTGTTATTCTAATATTAATACTTTTTGGCAGGCTCAACAGTAATTTGTACCAAATGTACCTTGTTTCTGGCTTTCTTCCCAATATTCCGGCTCCACTTTTCGGGATTCTTTGATCTTTTCCTTCCAACTTAAAGATTTGTTTCTTGGGACATTTTCACGACCGCAGTAAGGAATTTTTGAAATTTTTTCAATACCGCTTTACTGATACTCGAAACACTTATTTAGGAGAAAAATAATTTGTTGAGATAAAAAAAATTCTTGTGACGCAAAAAAAAAACTTTGATTCAATAGTACATTGTTAACCAAGTGGGGGATCTAGAAGATTCCCAACGAGCATGAAATTGCCATGCAAGCAAAGCAAACGCGATAATCATGCGAGTTGGGGATGGACCGGGCCCCCCCTCGGTTACAATACTTTAATCTTTACATAACGCAAAGGGGAATGCGAATTTTTGGGCCTGGCACGAAACAGCTGAAATGATTGGTTCCATGATCGATTGATGCAACATCAACAAAGTACGTGGCATTTCTCTTGTGCAGAGCAGGTCATGGAATCGATCATTTTTTCTGTTCACATCATGGGCCCAAAAACGTATTTTCCGCACGGGTATAAAAGAAGCATATTTCATCTTTGGTTGTATATCACAGATATGTTTTTTCGATTCGAGTAAATCGTTGTCTCAGTGGGCGTGAGCTGATATCCGTGAAATATGAAAGGGAATAGAAATTTTAACTAATGTAATGCATTCTCTATAAGAAAGGAAAGCTTAATTCTTTAAAATCTTCACAACTTATCGTATAATAATGAACTTTTTCATTATTTTTCAGATGAAAGATACTTAGTCACAAAAGAAAGTAGGCTTCAGCAGATATTTCCCTTAAAGGTATTGAAATAAGGATGGCTTGACTAGATGCTACAGACATGAAAGGGAACAATAAAGTGATAAATGGGTAAAGAAAACAAAATTATTTCATGACAACGAGAAGAGCTTTGGAGCTTTTTGCATCGAAAAAATGAAACTTTCTAAAGAGCAGTGTCGCTTGAGAGATTGAAAAAAAACTAACTCACTTGTCAACTATCTTACACCTGGAAAAGAAATACCTATCACCTCCTTTGCCTCGAGAAAGAAAACATGAATCTTCAACCACTTCTGGATTAATACGTATTTCTTTATTGTTTTCGAACAAATCTCCCTTGTTTTATTTTTTACTTTGCACCAAAAGGCGAGCAATTGCTACATTTTGTACCCGATAAGTGATACGTGTATGTGTGTGAAAAAGTGTATTCGCTTCATTGTCATGATATTTTTATTCTTCTGATAACTTACTTGGCATTTTTCATATAAAATTAAAAAGTGTTATAGAAGTGGAAGTACACCATGAGTTTTTTCAATTCGTTACATCAATACGTGAGCGACAGTGTTGCGAGTCTTAATTTGGGTTCAAAAAGGTTTTCATTTAGTCGAGAAGATTCAACTTCTGCCGGAGCTGGAAGAAGTGGTTCCACTGGGAGTGTAACATCAACTAATTCCACAACTACAACACACCATGGATTTCCGAAGGTCAGTTACCAAATTCTGTTTTACATATTTAAATTCTTTTTCGTCGCAGTGAAAAAATTGATTTACTTATCTCGTTAGGTTTATTTTTATCCCCCAATGAAAAGAATGACGTCAAAAGCAACGTCAAGTTTCGGGATAAAAAACGGTGTAGGTTTAGATTCGAGAGAATTTGAAAGTTTAATCAAGACGTCAGCAAAACTTTACCAAAGTTTTTGTATGAAAATTCACCGGAATATAATTATACAATATTTTTGTATTATCTTTTGTACTGCATTTTCGCAGCTCAAGAAACTCCTACATAATTGAAAAATTTTATCAAATATATATATATATATATATACAATATTTGTAATGTTGGATAATTGGCTATAGGGCCCATAAATGAAAAAAACAGTAGTTTTAATCAAACGTTTCGACTCCGATTGGAGTCCTCTTCAGTGATATTTATTTCTAGAATATGAAAAAAATAACTAGTGAATATTGCGAATGTGAGTCCCTTTTTTTACATTCTCATCATGGATGAGAAGGTATTGGTTTTATGTGAAAAATGACTTTCGAAATTTTCATCAAATCTTTACGTTTTGAGACCCCCTGAGTCAGAAAAAATGGTTTTTACGAAAGTGTCTGTCTGTCTGTCTGTAGTAGGTCGTGTGCGGCATAACTCTCGATAGAATTATCAGATTGAATTGAGCTTTGCCACACTTTATCGGAGCCGAAAAAGTAAGGACAAGTTCGTTAACCAGCCACATCCAATCAAAATTGAGGGATTGAGCACTACTTTCGTGTTTTTGAAAATAACTTTTTGAGAAAATCAAAAATTTCAATACTGGTTTTTGATAGTGCTCATAAATCTCTACAAATTATCCTTATAACATTTTTTGATTAAATCAAAATTAGAAATGTTACAGCATATTCAAATTCGAAAAAAGTCAATATCAAAATTCCATTTTCCACTTAAATTATACGAGATACGAAAAAACGTTGTGATATTATATTATTGTCTACATAAAGACCTACAAATTTGAATTGTAACATTTTTTCATAAGATGCATATTTTTCTTTTTAATTTAAAAAAAAATATTGAAAATCCAAAATTCAATTTTTTAACAATAATATGTGAAATACGAAAAAAACGTAAGAATACAAAGTTGTTCGTTTCAAAAAGATCTACAAATCTTGTTTCACACAGTTTCTGATAAAACATATATTTTACGTTTCATTTCCAAAAAATACGATTAAAATTCAAGAATTCCATTTTTTAGACAAAATATGTGAGATACAAAAAAAACGTTTAGATGGAAAATTGTTTGCCTAAATAAGGTCTACAAATTCTCATTAATACATTTCGGGACAGGATGTACATTTTATGTTTTGATTTTTAATATTAAAAAAATTCGATTTTTTCACCAAAATATGTGAGATACGAAATAAGCGTTGTTCTGCAAAATCGTTTCGTTAAATAAAGTCTACGATTGTTTTTTCTTTTGAGAGATTTGGAAGAAAATAAATTATTTTAACCATGTAATTTATTAAAAAGTTACTGACATGTATACAGAAAATCGAGCGCGAAGCGCGAGCGTCGTGATGAGAATGTCTTCCTTAAGGCTAATAGAGCCTTAAGTAAATTGAATTTCCTGTTTCACTTAAGGGGTCAGTAGGGTAATGTGGCCTGTTTTTATGACATTTTTTTTTATAGAAATTTTTATTTTACAATGAAACTTTTTTTACAAATAATGAGGCATATGGTGGAGTGTATAAACAAATTTTTTTGAAAATTTTTGATGACATCTGTCGGAGTAATGGCTGGATGAAAAAATGCGGTTTTTTCTGGCCGACGCGATTTCTCATGTTTGGATCATCTGAAACATAAAAACCCAACTGATTCTTAAAAAGTACATAAATGTTTATCGTCCCTACCAGAATCATGAAAAAATGTTAATAAATAAAAAAGTTATCAACATTTTTTTTTGTCGATTTTTCCCCATGCTTTTTAACATAAATTTTGTCATAATATTGCCAATAATTAATAAAAAATCATGTCCGTGGTAGGGACGATAGCCAGGCGTTTTGTGGACATTTAAAAAAAAATTTAAGGAAATCGGTTGAGTAGTTCGGCCGGAATCATGTAGGCCAGTTCAAAAATGTGTGTTTTGAGAAAAACGCGTTTAAAGTTTGAGGTACTGAAAACTTATACAAAGATGGACATAAACGTCGAAAAATTGAACTTTTGACTTTAGCTCATTTCTAAAAACTATGAGCATTTTCAATTATAATATCGTAGTTATACAACTTGTAATTTTGATGCTTAAAATTGAAGAACAGTAGAACCATTTTCGATTGGGTGGCTTTTCAACGGTACTCAATATATCCTTGATAAGACCAAAAATAATGATATTGAAGTTTGAGACGTCTCAAACCCAAACTTGTGACGAATTGTGAGACGAACTATTAGGTAGAAAATTCTTCTATGAGACGGAAATTTATCCCTAGATCAGGTAACGAAGGAAGACAATAGAAGCAATAAACATTACCTCTATAAACCGAGGGACTCTTATACCGAAGTTTGGGATAAAATTTACCCAAAGGAAACCCTTGTCACTGATCAGAATTTTATGACTTTTATGTTGACACAAAATTATCATAAAAAACTCTGCTCATATGTGAACGCTACTTATGTAATGTCCGCGAAGAGTGTATATTCGCGAGTATTAAAAAATGCTGATGGCCTATATAAATGATGAATATAATATTAATATGGTATTCAAATCAAAATTTATAAAAAACTGAATGAGTTTATATATGATTTAATCACGTGGCCTGATAGAGAAATTGCCTTAACCACGCAACTAAAGATATGACATTGTAATGATGAAAACACAGATTTACAACGTTTATATATGAACATTGGAGTAAATGGGTGGACTAAAGATGATATATCCTGAATGGGTTTCCACACGCGAGTATTTCGTAGCAAGAGACGAATAGCGTTATGAAATACAAGCGAGTCGGAGCGAGTAGATAACTCTAGTATTGCATGTGCATACGTGTATATCAATGTCTGCGCGCGAGAATGTGCATCAAGAATCGACAGATCAGCGCGAATTCTCGGCAAGTCGCAGAGAGTCGCGGTTAGTATTTATTGGACTGGAGTTTTAACGTTATTTGGCCTTATATTTCATTATTAAGGGAAGAAATACTTTACACACAGTTTCATTCGGAATCGACTCATGAATGGAAACCCACTCGATGTAACCCTTATTCCCTGAATTGAAAAATATGTAGTGTCACAGACATGTTCAACGAAAACAATAGAATAGTGGAAACAAATTTAGAAAGAATTCGATGTACGGAACAATCCGTTGATATGTCGATACTAATTATGTAATATATATAAAGGATTCCGATTCTTGGAATGTGAAAACATTTTGATAATCTGCATGAAAGATGAAGATTTTAAAAATAATATATTCTTTTTAATGTCGTCAAAACATGACTTGGTAACACTAAGAACAAAAAATTACAACATGTATGTACGAATATGACAGTAGGCAAATAAAGAAAAGATAGAATGCAGCTTTTTTCGTAAATAAAGATACACGACATAATGCAAAAGTGCATTCGGATCAAACAAGACGTTAAAAGACACCTTAGGATAAATAGGATCGCTCCGTTGTGAGGAGAGCAAACATTCCCCATCCTTAGATATGAGCTAACTCACTAGACGATAAAAATGAATGTGATGCAACCCTTTTTTCAAACTTTTAAAACTGGATAGGTTAGAGAAAGAGATGAGAAATCGAATTAAAGAAATCAACATAAAACACTGCTCATATGTGCATACTACATAGGTTATGTACGTAAAGGAATAAGATTCATAAAATTTGATAACATGATAATGATTTGAACGAACTTTAGGAATTTTGCAAAAACCATTTTCTCTTTAATGTTACCGTGACATGTTTTCCGGTAAATGTGTACCAAAAATCTTTTTTGTCTCTTTTTATTTACTCAAACAAGCTTCAATAGATTTAAACAAGCACATTATTTTAAAACATGGAAAAAACGTGTCTTTGTAACACTGAAAACAAAAAGTTACAACATGTTTTCATACATATCAGACTATGAAAATGAAGAAGTAATAGAATCAACTTTTTTTTGTAAATTGAAATACATGACGTAATGCAGAAGTGCATTACGATAAGATAAGATGTCAAAAGACACCTCAGGATGAATAGGTACAGTCCGTTGTGAAAAAAAAGAAAATTTCATATCTTCAGATATGGGCTGACTCACTAGACGGTCGAAATGACTGTGATGTAACCCTTTTTTTAAACTTTTAAAACTGGATTGTTTAAAGAATGATAGAAGGAATCGATTTAACCCTGTTAGATAGCTCGCGTTCAATAAGAAGTTACTTCTTTAAACGAAAACAATAGAGAAAATTTGTCTCTTTTTAAAAGTTCTAACACGCCCTTCTAAACATTCCAAATTAATTGAATCTTAGCCCAGGTAATAGAGGGAATTCTCAACTTTATATTGCATATATAAAAAAGAACCAGAAATGCATAGGGGTTGAGATTTCGCTCTTTTCCTGTGTGCATAAATTCGTCTAACTTTCAAGAAATTGAAATTTTCAAGCTCAAACTTGAGACGATTTGGCCCAACAACTTCGGTCAGCCAGCTCGAAGTCTAACCCAAAAGCAGGTAGTTGGTCATGACAATAGGGGCAATAAACCGTACGTGCGGCGTACTCTTAATTCAAAATCGATCTTATACTTAAAGAACACATGAGATTTAACATTATAGAGTTTTTTCGCGAAACATATCATATGAGTGCAATGTCACATATGAGAACGCAACTTGTGGAATGCCCATAAAGTGGCTGTAATTTTGATAAAAAAGTAATCTGAAGTGTTGAATTCGAATCGAACATACTGTTTTGAAAAAGTAATAGAATAAAAAGTTATCAATACTGAGTGTTTTGATTAATCTTCTATGAGCAATGATTTAGAATGACTGCACAAATTTGTCACAAATATTTTAAAAAACGTCAGTTCCTTGCATTCAGAAAGTATGATTTTACATCATCCTTTATTTATATGCGTGTCTGGGTGATTTACGTTACTTTTTGTGAACGTAACAAGTCGTAATAAAGTTACTTTAAAAAAAAGTAACTTTTTAAGCTTAAAGTTACTAGAGAACGAACAGATGATAATAATTTTAACGAACTTCAGGAGTTTTGAGAAAAACATTTTCTCTTTAATGTTATGGTGACTTGTTTTCGAGTAAATGTGCACAATAGTACATTGTACAACAAGGTGGTAAAGTTGATCATTTAAGGCGAGTGCGATGTTTACATTTCGAGGCGAAGCCGAGTGCGAATGTGAGGCGAAGCCGAGAAATGTAAACATCGCACGAGATTTTAAATGATCTTACCCCCGTGTTGTACACGGTACTTTATACAACAAAAGCATGTTTTTCTCGCTTTTTGACGTGTGTTTTACGGGCGTAAAGTTTGTTATGTAAGTCCTGCGGGCGTAAATAGGGAGTGGGGGGTGCTTAAATGACTACTTTTAAGCACTCCATCCCTGTTTACGCCCTATGGCTTAAATGACAAACTTTATGCCCACAAAACAAGCGTCAAAAAGCGAGAAAAACATGCTTGTGTTGTATAAAAAATCTTGTTTGTCTCTTTTTATTAACTCAAACAAACTTCAATTGATTTAAACAGCACATTATTTTAAAACATGGAAAAAACTTGTCTTTGTAACACTGAAAACAAAAAGTTACTACATGTTTTCATGCATATGAGACAAAGAAGATGAAGAAGTGATAGAATCAACTTTTTTTTGTAAATTGATATATTTTTTTGATAATTGATATTGCCATAAACATGACATAATGCAGAAGTGCATTACGATAAGATAAGATGTCAAAAGATATCTCAGGATAAATAGGTACAGTCCGTTGTGAAAAAAGAGGAAATTTCATATCTTCAGATATGGGCTGACTCACTAGACGGTCGAAATGACTGAGATGTAACCCTTTTTTTCAAACTTTTCAAACTGTATTGTTTAGAGAATGATATAAGGAATCGATTAAACCCTGTTAGATAGCTCGCGTTCAATAAGAAATTACTTTTTTAAACGAAAATAATAGAGAAAATTTGTCTCTTTTTAAAAGTTCTAACACGCCTTTCTAAACATTCCAAATTAATTAAATCTTAGCCCAGGTAATAGAGGGAATTCTCAACTTTATATTCGATATATAAAAAAGAACCAGAAATGCATAGGGGTTAAGATTTCGCTGTTTTCCTGAGTGCATAAATTCGTCTCACTTTGAAGAAATTTGAATTTCCAAGCTCAAACTTGAGACGATTTGGCCCAACAACTTCGGTCAGCCAGCTCGAAGTCGAACCCAAAAGCAGGTAGTTGGTCATGACAATAAACCGTACGTGCGGCGTACTCTTAATTTCAAATTGATATTATCCTTCATTAACCCATGAGATTGAACGTCATAGAGTTTTTTCGCGAAACACTCATATGAGTGTAATGTCACATATGAGAACACGAATTGTGGAATGCCCATAAAGTGGCTGTAATTTTAATAAAAAAGTGATCTCAAGTGTTGAATTTGAATCAAACATTTTCGGAAAGTAATAAAGTATAAAATTATAAAAACTGAGTATGTTATAATTAATCTTTTATGAGCAATAATTTGGAATGACTGCACGAATTTGTCAAAAATATTTTCAATAACGTGCGTTCCTTGCATGCAGAAATTAAGATTTATTTATTATACATTCTTTTACACCCCGGATACAGGCAATGGATTTGTAAGTTTGCATTGAAAGAATGATTCTTTTGATGCTTATTATACAGTTCTATGTGCATTGCAAGAAGGAAAAGAAACGTTACTTGCAAAATTGAACTCATTTTAATCTTGAATTTTAACCTCATTTGCCATACTTATATGTAGCTTTTTATTCAATAGCACTTCTTAAAATAAATTATTGTAACCTTGCCTTGCGTTGTTTTGCAGGAATGTGGATAAAGAGGAACGTTGGATACGTGTACTATTCAACCTTTATATAGTCCGAATTATGCCAAGGGAGCTGCAGCATGTTAAAAATTTTAGAATACTTTATGACAAATTAAAACACTTGAAGATATTTCACTAATATTTCAAGCATCTTAAATATTTAAAGAGATTTAGAAAGTTCCATAAAGATATATAAGATACAAATTTTATGACGGATAAAAAAAATCTATAAAATTACCAAAATTCGTAAAAAATCATAAATAACGTTAAAATTTACAAGCTGCATAATCTCTAACTCTGCGGCCTCGTGACAAACTTATTTCTACACAAGTTTAACGGGGAAGTTTTTTACTTACCGCATTTCTTATTTGTATATCACGTGAAACAGAAGAAACATATATTTTATATCTTTTGTGAATAGTTATAGAAACTAGGGACTCGAATGAAAACAGGCGTCAGCCGGCGCGCCTTTTATTTATTTTTTATTGTCATACGCCAATATCACAGTGCCACGATTCACGAAACGTTTAACGCTGGAATTACAAATAAATTGTAGTAAAATTCCCGTCTTTCTGCTATTTTACACTTTCATTGTAATGTGGATTACATTACATTTAGTGAATTTAAAGTAACCTTGCAAAAGTGTACAATAATATCGATTACAGTACGGTTGAAATTTACTACACTAATCGTAGTTATCTTTATTTATAATCAGTATTAATCATAGTAATTTTACAGTTTTAGGATAAAATTAATATAACTATTGTTAAAATTCACAGTTAATGGCTACAAGTTTACCAAAAA
Source organism: Diplolepis rosae (assembly GCA_030998225.1). NCBI lineage: Eukaryota > Metazoa > Arthropoda > Insecta > Hymenoptera > Diplolepididae > Diplolepis > Diplolepis rosae. Next base: position 429,389 of record JAPYXD010000177.1, read on the forward strand.
CTTGTAAAATTCACCCATTAATAATAGTAAAACGATTACAAACCGACTTGTAATTTTCAACCACTTTTTTTACAGTGTACAAGTAGGAATCCATGTGGGAATCTAGGCTGGATTCCTATATAGGAAACTAGTATGGAATTCTACATGGACTCCTATATGATTGTCTATAGGAAACCAGTCTGGAATATTATGGATGCTAGTATTTCAATTTCAGTTATTTGAAATACTTATCTTGAAAGGATTATTATTATATTTAGTTTGTTAAACGTAATCAATGAATCATTCATTGGTATATATTATCAATTTATTTTTTTTTTTTGTAACCCCTAAATGATTTAATTTTCTTAGTTATTAAAGAAGTTGAAGAAATAAAGTTTTGTTGTATAAAAATTTAGTCACAATTATAGTAAATAGTAACTATAGTATTTTAATGTATGTAACTGACTTATTAATTACACAAGATATTAATAATTGTATGTATACCTGAACATACTCGTATTGATAAATACAACTAGCTGAAAACTAATAATTTAAAAGTTTGTTTTTATATTTTTATCCATATTTTAAAAATCATTACTAATATAACCAAAAACGTAGTATAAAAAAACTGTAAGAATGAATGATGATTTCGACCGTCTAGTGAGTCAGGCCATATCTGATCTCCCGGAAGTTAAAAACGCAAACATAATATTTTCAAGAAATAAAAGTTGTGCTAGGTTGTGCTAGAGTTGTGCTGACTTGTGCCTCAAACGATGTTTTGAAAAATCAAAAATTACGGCTGTAAACTTTGAAAAACTTTTTTTTTGCTAGAACCGCAACTTTGCCATAACATAAAACTGACAGTTGTGCTAGGTACTCTCAAGTGCACCCAATTTTGTGCTGCTAGTAGAAATTTCTCAACTTTGCCCGCTTTTCGAAAAAAATAAGAAAAAACAAAAAATTTTTGAATTTACAAAAATAAATGTTTTTCTGGATTTTTACAGCTCAATAACATTTTTATTGAGTAAAAAATACAAATTTCATTGCTGTGCTGTAATTTCGAAAGCCTTATTTTAAAAATATTTTTAAAAAATTCGGAATAAAAAAATCGGAATTTTATAAAAAAATAATTTCAAGAATCCGAAACTTGCGCTCATTTTCGAAACATAGTCCATCAACGACCCGGGATTTCACAAAAATGCGAATTTTGAAAAACAAAAAGTTGTGCTGAGTTGTACTAGGCGAGTACAACAATAAATCCTGATAACATTTTCTAATCAGAATAATATTTTTCAAATAAAAACTCATTTTCGAAACACATAATCCATCACCGACCCGGGATTTTGCAGAAATGGGAATTTTGAAAAAAAAAAGTTGTGCTGAGTTGTGCTAGGCGAGTACAGCAATAAACCCTCATAACATTTTCTAATCAGATTAATATTTTTCGAATTAAAACTCATTTTCAAAACATAGTCCATCACTGATTCGGGATTTCCCAAAAATAGGAATTTTGAAAACCAAAAAGTTGTGCTGAGTTGTGCTAGGCGAGTACAACAATAAACCTTTATAACATTTTCTAATCAGATTAATATTTTCTAAATGAAAACTCATTTCTCAGAGTTCCAAGAGTTCTGTTTACAGTTCTGAATTCTTCTCAAATAGTTCTAAAAATAAGTCTAAATACATTTTATTCTGAAATTAAAAGTCATAAAACTATGATACTTCAAAGTATTCAAATAAATTTCAAAATCTCATTTTCGAGAAAATATTAACTTGAAATTTTGAAAGTCTTAAAATTAATGCTTCAAAAATATACGCACATGTAGAATGCCGAGACGGCATGTTTTTTGTCGCATAATTGTTTCCGAAATTAAGAATTGAAAACTGAACAGTTTTAAACCTGATATCAAATGAGTATTCAAAATATAAATCGTTCTAAGTTGGACAAATGTTGTTTAAGTTGATTGAAATTTGGCATGTACGCAATGTATGGTCTAGTTAGGTTGACCATCCGTCCGGATTTCCCTGGACATGCCCTCATTTTAGGGCTTGTGTGAGTTTTCCTATAGGATTTTTGACTGTGTCCGGGTGTTTGTCCGGATTTTTTAAAAGATACATTTTTATTTTTTAATCAACTTTTGGATCTTTTTTTGTACAAAATTTTATCATTCAATGCCATCTAACGATTTCTTAGTCAATTGTTAGTCAATTGCCTCAGCAACTTAAAAAAATCTTTGAACTCAATAGATTATTAATTAAAACGCAACAGGGTTCAAAAATAAAAATATGAGATGTTAAGCGTTGATAATATTTAACAAAATAGTCACTTTTCTGTCCTATCTTGTCCTCATTTGCAAACTTTTTTGTAGGTCCATCAAGCTAGCACCTCCACAATTGAATTTCCCCAATTTTTTTATATTAGATGTCGTCAATGTCATCAAAAACCTGAAAGTCCCCTTTTGTCTAATAATACAATATTGAATGGCAAATTGAGCCCGGTCGGTAAACATGTTTTTTTAAGTTTGCTGAGAAAAAGAATCGAGGAAACTGTAGAATTGATGAAACTTCCAATGAAAAGTTCATTAAAGATTTCTGGAATAGAGAACTCTAAAAAGAACTTTTGGAACTCTCAAAACCCAGATTTTTGAAAACTTTGAAGTGTCATAGTTTCTTGAACTTCGATTTTAGAACAAAATGTGTTCAGACTATTGTTGTACTCGCCTAGCACAACTCAGCACAACTTTTTGTTTTTCAAAATTCCTATTTTTGGGAAATCCCGGATCAGTGATGGACTATGTTTTATAAATGAGTTTTAATTAGAAAAATATTATTCTGATAAGAAAATGTTACTGGGATTTATTGTTGTACTCGCCTAGCACAACACAGCAAAACTTTTTGTTTTTCAAAATTCCCATTTTTGTGAAATCCCGGGTGGTGATGGATTGTGTATTTCGAAAATGAGTTTTCATTTGGAAAATATTAATCTGATTAGAAAATGTTATATGGGGTTATTGCTGTACTCGCCTAGCAAAACTCAGCAAAACTTTTATTTTTCAAAATATTATATTTGCGTTTCTAACTTCCGGGACATCCATATCTGAAGATATGTAATTTCAGCTTTTTTCACAACGGACTGTACCTATTCATCCTGAGGTATCTTTTGACATATTATCTTATCGTAATGCACTTCTGCATTATATAGTATCATGTATTTTAATTTACGAAAGAAGGTTGATTCTATAACTTCTTCATCTCCTTACTCTCATATGCATGCAAACATGTTGTAACTTTTTGTTTTCAGTGTTACAAAGACACGTTTTTTCCATGTTTGAAAATGATGCGCTTGTTTGAATCAATTAAAGCTTGTTTATATCAATAAAAAGAGACAAACAAGATTATTTGAACACATTTACCGGAAAACATGTCACGGTAACATTAAAGAGAACATGTTATTTCAAAAATTACTAAAGCTCGTTCGAAAAGAGACAAACAAGATTTTTTGTAACATTTACCGGCAAATATGTAACGATAACATTACAGAAATAGTATATTACGACCCTAGGCCAGAAAGTTTGAGTTCCTGGCGTATGTGTTATAAATACCGAGGCGAAGCCGAGGCATTCATATCACATACGCCAGGGCATCCAACATTCTGGCTCTGGGTCGTATACTATTTTTCTTGATTTCCAGCCGAAAGTACGCCCAAAACCGAGGAGAAGCTGGCTTTTGCTGGTCGGAGCGGGCATTAAAAACTTTAAAATAAAATTCAATCATACAAAAACTGCAAAAAAAAAATTGAAAATCAAAAATTTTTAAAAATTAACAAATACCAGAGAAAATTTATTCTTCGATAACAATATTAATATTGATCAACAGTAACTTTAACATCACACATCCAGTAAAACTAATCTTATTACAATGATTATTATTACTTTTATTAATATAATTATTAATATAACATAAACCGTGTACATAATTTTTTTGTTTTTCTTTTTAAGAGTTACTCTTTCGTGCAATTGCATAAAGTCATATTAAATTAAATTAAACAAACGAATTACACGATGAATTTAGCGACACTACTGAGCCGAAAAAAACAAAAAAAGGCCACAAAAGTCGTTCTTTCTGGAGTGAAATGCGGCCGGGAGGACCGTACTTTCGGCTAGGAGATCAAGAAAAAATATTATTCGTAAAATCCCTAAAGTTCGTTCAAATCATTATTATGTTATCAAATTTTAGAAATCTGATTCCTTTACGTATATCACATACGTTTTATTCACATATGAGCACTGTAAAAATTAATTAAAGTTTGTTTGAGTAAATAAAAAGAGACAAAAAAAGATTTTTGATACACATTTACCGTAAAACATGTCATGGTAACATTAAAGAGAAAATGGTTTTTGCAAAATTCCTAAAGTTCGTTCAAATCATTATCATGTTATCAAATTTTATGAATCTTATTCCTTTACGTACATCACCTATGTAGTATGCACATATAAGCAGTGTTTTATGTTGATTTTTTTTATTCGATTTCTCATCTCTTTCTCTAACCTATCCAGTTTTAAAAGTTTGAAAAAAGGGTTGCATCACATTCATTTTTATCGTCTAGTGAGTTAGCTCATATCTAAGGATGGGGAATGTTTGCTCTCCTCACAACGGAGCGATCCTAGTTATCCTAAGGTGTCTTTTAACGTCTTGTTTGATCCGAATGCACTTTTGCATTATGTCGTGTATCTTTATTTACGAAAAAAGCTGCATTCTATCTTTTCTTTATTTGCCTATTGTCATATTCGTACATACATGTTGTAATTTTTTGTTCATAGTGTTACCAAGTCATGTTTTGACGACATTAAAGAGAATATATTATTTTTAAAATTTTCATCTTTCATGCAGATTATCAAAATGTTTTCACATTCCAAAAATCGGAATCCTTTATATATATTACATAATTAGTATCGACATATCAACGGATTGTTCCGTACATCGAATTCTTTCTAAATTTTTTTCCACTATTCTATTGTTTTCGTTGAACATGTCTGTGACACTACATATTTTTCAATTCAGGGAATAAGGGTTACATCGAGTGGGTTTCCATTCATGAGTTGATTCCGAATGAAACTGTGTGTAAAGTATTTCTTCCCTTAATAATGAAATATAAGGCCAAATAACGTTAAAGCTCCAGTCCAATAAATACTAACCGCGACTCTCTGCGACTTGCCGAGACTCGCTGGTACTCGTCATCTCCAATTATAAGCTATCGGGAGAATTCGCGCTGATCTGTCGATACTTGATGCACATTCTCGCGCGCAGACATTAATATACACGTATGCACACGCAATACTAGAGTTATCTACTCGCTCCGACTCGCTTGTATTTCATAACGCTATTTGTCTCTTGCTACGAAATACTCGCGTGTGAAAATCCATTCAGGATATATCATCTTTACTCCACCCATTTACTCCAATGTTCACATATAAACGTTGTAAATCTGTGTTTTCATCATTACAATGTCATATCTTTAGTTGCGTGGTTAAGGCAATTTCTCTATCAGGCCACGTAATTAAATCATATATAAACCTTTTTATGTTGAATCACGTATTTCTATCGTCATCTACTGCATTTCTTGAATTTTTAGAAAAATATTTTGTAAAAATAAATTAGAGAAAAATTCTTTTGTAAAATTCAGTTTTTTATAACTTTTGATTTGAATACCATATTAGTATTATATTCATCATTTATAGAGGCATTTATATCGCAAAATAAAAAATTCATCCCGTGTAAACTAAACTCAAGTCCAGTTCAAAGAACACTCGCACTTATAGGTCTACTTTGTAACCCACTCATCTCTGTATGTATGTATATAGACAGGGTGAGGCACATGAAGTGTTACAGAGCGATAGCACTCAAACTATTGAACATATCCAAAAATGTTTCAGACAAAAGTTTCAGTGTTCGAGAAGGCCGTCATAATGGACCACCCTATTTTTTATCGGTGGAGGCGCTGAGGCTACGTCAAGGTCAACTCCACTTTTTTAAATGGAAACATGTATTTTTTTTCGATGAGATTATTGCCGATTTTAAGACGAATTCAGTGACCTACAACACAAGGTAATTCTAGTAACGCAAAGTATGAAAATAGTGTAAAAATCATTTTCATTTATTCTCATTTCTTACGATACCGATAATAATACACATCGATAGGGGATTGTTAACATCGGAAGAAAGTAAGCATTCTCTGTTGACATATCAGTTAGTCACGCATTACCTTCTAATGTGAGTACATCGGAACGCGAAAATGAACGATTTTTAAGAATATTTTGATATGTCGATGGTGCTGGGGGAATGCCGTAAACATTACAGAAACGCCCAAGGTTCGTATGCGGCTCGTTATCCGGATAGGCAACAACAATCACACATGGCTTTTAAGCGATTAGCTGACTGTTTCTGTCACTTCGGTACAGTGAAACAAACAGGAGTCAAACGTCGTTTAATTGTTAATGAAAATAATGCGGCTGCTATCTTAGCTTTTGCACGACTGAATCCACATGCGAGCAGCAGACAAATAGAGAAAAAAGAGTGGAATTAGTCAGCGATCTGTATGAAGAATCTTATATCCACACAAGTTCCATCCGTATCGTATGTAATTACATCAGGTTTTGTATGGCAATGATTTCCTAAAAGACGTCAATTTCTGTAATTGGATTCATAGAAAAATGCACACAGATGTCTCATTTTTGAGTCATGTGCATTTTTCTGATGAAGTTAACTTCGCAAATACGGGAAATGTGAATGGGCATAACATGCATTATTGGGCAAATGAGAATCCTCGATGGATGAGAACTGTACTATTTCAACATCCGTGCTCCGTTAATTGTTGGTGCGGCATTATCGGCGATAACGTCGTTGGTCCATATTTGTTTGAAGGTCGTTTGACTGGGCAAGTTCACGCAAACTTTCTGCAAAGCGTACTTCCTCAATTAATAGAAGACGTGCCCTTGCATGTTCGCATGAACATGTGGATGCAACACGACGGTGCACCACCCCATTATGTTCTGTGTTCAAGACAAGTGATGAATGAGATTTTTGACGAAATGTCTAGGACGAGGCGACCCTTTAGCTTGGTCACCTCGTTCGCCAGATCTAACATCACCAGATTACTTTTTATGGGGTTTTGTCAAAGAACGCGTAATGGCGGTAGTACCTACCACGCCTGACAACATGAAAGAAAGAATACGCCGAGCATGTACCGAAATTACACCACAAATTTTGGCTGAAATAAGACGGTCTTTTAATTAGCGAATTAATAAGTACTTACAAGTCGAGGGTCATCACTTCGAGCATCTTCTGTAGGTAGGCCCAAACCACGGTTAGTGGTTCCTTTAAAAGTGATTATCCGATATGTTTCGATTTTTCAACTATTTTCATACTTTGCGTGAATGTAATGATCTCGTGTTGTAGGTCGCTAAATTCGTCTTAAAATCAGTAATAATGTCATCGAAAAAAATACATGGTTCCATTTTAAAAAGTGGAGTTGACCTTCACGCAGCTTCAGTGTCTCCACTGATAAAAAAAGAGGGTGGTCAGATATGACGGCCTTCTCGAACACTGAAACTTTTGTCTGATACATTTTTGGATATGATCAATCACTCTTATATCGCAAATGAATGCAAATGAATTCAATATTTAAAGAATTTGAAAATCTTTTTGTACTCAAAAATATGAAAATTTTTTTTTAGTTTATAACGAGGTTGTTATCCAAGGGGCGGGGGATTGAGGAAAAGGATGCCGAGAACTAGGTAAACCACTGGACACAGGCACTCAAAATCAAGATCACACACTTTATTGTCCTTAAAACTAGTATGGTACACGCGACGGCCGAAAACCAATCACGGAGAAAAGCACTCTTGATTTGACGCCAAGGACGGAAAGGTGATACGACCAAAAAACGGGACAGCAAACTCACAAGCCAGCGAGGATAGATTCAACTCGAAGACAGACGACGACGACGGCGAAGACTCGTCCCTTCCAGGTTTGTCGGTGGATCTCTTCCTCCCTCGGGCCCAGGGGCGTACCCTGCATCCTCGCGCCCCCCGTCCCCACCTGACCGTAACATCTATGTTACAAGTTTTGTTTTGATTCGAAAATTTCTATTATTATTCAATATTATTATTATTTTGGTAAAATCCTGGTCCAGATTTCCAATATTCAATTATTTTTCCGTTTGCTCGTAATTCTATTTAAAAAATGATGAACTTGGATTTCCCACTTGGCACTTCCACGTGCTATATCTGTCGGTTTTTTTAGGCGACATGCACCGGCCTCGTGAAACTTCGATTGGTTTCGTTCCAAGCCAAGTCAGAGTGTGTCAAGAAGGGGTTCCAAGCATATGACGTAACACTATACCCTTGATAAATTGTTTATTACTGCATAAAGGAGGGGGGGGGGGGAAGTCATTTCTTACGGGCAACGTTTATTTCACTGACTAGGTGGATCTTGAAAATATGACCTCAGAATCATGTGTTGGTTCTTTTTAAGACTTTTATGTTAAAAATATAAGAAGACAAATGGTAAAAAAATATTTCTTAGAAAAACCAAGGTCTATGATTGTGACTTGCTTAGTTAAACGCTTGCACGATGTTTAAAGTAATAAATTTGATAAAAAGTTTTTGGTTTAACCTCTGTACGTATGGAATGTGAAGGACAAATTGATATGTTCCTTTGTTTCGGTGTAGCTCTGTTCCAGGAGCAATGGATATACTCCCCTTCTCTCACTTTCTCGTCTCCTTGGTTGTCACTTTCAACCTGGCAACCGACTACTCGTTCCACTGGAAGCGCAAGTTGGGTCGCCTCGCAGTTAAGGCGGTTGTTATCCCCCTCCAGGAAGCAAAGCAGTATTCGTCGGGCCTTGGAGTATCGGGCCAACGTCCGTCACCGTAGCTTCAGAAGGTAGCGTGGATGTTTGCTAAAACGAGACGGTGCTGGTCGTCGTGTCACCGGGGTCGTCGGTAGTTCAGGTCCTGGTGACGTCTGGATCGATTCTTCGGCTTCCGGAGTGCGTTCCTCGGGAGGTACAGGTTTGCTCCTCTCTCGAAGTAGCTTTTTGCTGCTAAAACCGCCATTCGCCCGCAGTCTTTGAATCTCGCGGTCCCTGGCCCTAGCTCGTCTTTCCTGGAGATTCAATTCTATGCGTCCTCGATGTGCCAGGGCCTGGCGAGGGGAGCGGGCTACGCTGATGACGGGTGCCGATGAACTACTAATACTTTTTGTGTGAGACTGGATGACGCTCGAAGAGCATCGCAGTCGTTCACCGTCTGAAAATAGTCGGCCGGGATTTGGATTAGCTCCTCTCGTGAGCAGTGAGGATGGTGCCTGGAGGGCAACACTCGTTACTGACGGGACGAATCACTGAAATGGGAGCCCGGAGACTCTTAATAGTAATGGATTCGGATTCCTTTAGTGTTCCCTAGTCCTCAAAAGGACTGATGTCGGTAACTAAATCGGATTTATTTCGTATTTATAGTCCTCGAAAGGACTGATGTTGGTGGTGAGACTAGATTCCCTTCGTATTTTTCTAGTCCTAAAAAGGACAGATGTTAGTAACTAACTCGGGTTACCTCGTGTTGATTAGTTCTAAAAGGGACTGATGCTCTGGGTATGTTTGAAAGAGAAAAACAAGATACGCAAGCTTCGATTTCCGACGTTTTAATTTTTTTATATGGCAGAGACTCGTTGAGCTGAAACATTCGCTTCACAGAGCGTTGGCAGGGGGGCAGGCGAGAATCCTCGTGCTGATACGGGTTCGTTCAGTAGGCTGGCTGGCAGGTGAGTCACGCTCTGAGAATAGCGGCGTTCCTTTTACGCACTCACGTCGGGTAGTGTGCGCATCAATCAGAGAGGAGCTCGAGTTCCCCCTCCCGAAATTCTAAATGCTAAACCTACTCTTAACACTAAAACTCACAAAATTGACGCGATAATCTTTATCGACGAGTACATTAGACCGTTTCAAAATTCCTTGAAACTGTGAATGTTTTCTAAACAATTACATGATAATTGTGTATTTTTATGATTACCTTATATTTGTTTCATTACTCGTATTATTATTATTATCATTTTGTATATGTTGTACTCTTATTTAGAGTTGCCGATCACTAATAATAACATATAGTCCGGACGCCTAATCTACCTTATAAACTAATGATGGAGTTGCAGAGCGTGGCAAGGTTTAAATTAAAACCGCTACTTTACGGTGGTAAAATGATGGGTAATGTACTGATGTTTTGGTTATCTCAAATCGCGAATAAGTGATCAAGTTATTCGTGATTCCAGGAAAATTAAAAGCACAGAAAATTCTAGCATATCTTGAATTCACTTTTCAGTGTCAATCTAGGTAATTATGGCTGTAGAAGGGGCGGTGCATGAGCCCGACCGCTTCTAGGTCGTTAGAAATCAATTAAGGATGAGTCAGCAAAGGTCGTCGAGGCGAGAAATAAGAAGCGAAAATTTTGTAATATTAGCATCTAGCAGCCATAAAGCAGAAAGGAAAATTTGAGGATCTTTGAGCGTCCCATTTTTCCTGGGCGTATATTAATTCTCCCCTCTCCCGGGTAGGCCTTTGCTGGCACCTCTTTGCAACGCCATGTAGTTGAGTCTAGATGATAAATTTTTAATATTTACAGAACTCGTTTTTAGTGTCGTACATAAGGTCGCGAGTCCCTATAGTTTGTTGACCGCTGTCTGCGCAAGTTATAACGCCCCCTGGCGTTATCTGATTGACCTGGATCCTCTCCTGAGGAATCTGTTGCTTGAAGTTCGTCTTCGTTGTGTACCGAACTACGTACCTGCTCGGCCACGTCGTAGACAATGCGGTAAGCGGCGTGAGTGAGGCTTGAAGATCGCTGCAGGCCTGTACGCCTCGGAGCGTGGTTCCGTGACTCTGGATGCGACGAGACTCGGTCGAGTCGTGGTGTGTGCGTCTGTCAGTCGACTTTGTCTGTCCCTTCCGTAGAGCTCATGGAAGAATGCGCTGTGGCAGCAATCTTCGCCTGGTTGGATAGCTGGCGGTTTGTTGTGATTACCGAGTCTCCGACAGCATAGCGTCGGATATTAGGTCTTGTCAGCTCGGGTACGTATCGTTCTTAATACTGTCTTTGGTGAGCACGGGTTTCATCCTCCCGCTGAAGTTGATCGTCTGCAGGGCTGATTTTATGTTCCGTCGTTTTATCTGGGACGGAAAGGCGCTATTCCTCGGCAAGAGAATGGTTTCACCTAAGAGTATGTGGCTGGGTGCGCTACCAGTGGCTTCAATCTGCCGACGACGTAAGCCGAAGAGTAGCTCGAGTATGAGCTGATCCTATGTGCGTTGATTTCCTGGCTGAAAACGTAATCTTAAACCCTTTTTGATTTCTTGGTTCCGCCTATCCATGGGATTGGCGCACGTGTGGTAGACTGGGGTATTCCATAATTCGCAATCCCAATGATTACTAGCTTCTTCCCATATCTGTCGAGTGAACCGTCATCCATAAGGATGCGGCGAGGGAATGCCTAGCGTGAGAAGACTTCGTCTTCCATTATTTTAGTGATTCTTGGTGCAACGACTGCGTGAAGAGGAAAAGCTTTGACCCATCGTGTAAGCATATTCGTGATTAACAGAATTGCCGTTAGGTATCAATTAATGATGAGTCAGAAAAGGTTGTCGAGGCGAGAAATAAGGAGCGAAAATTTTGTAATATTAACGTCTAGTACTCATAGGGCAGGAACGTAAAATTTGAGGCTTTTTGAACGCCCCATTTGCCCAGGGCGTATATCTAATTGTTAAAAAATATTTCTCAGAAAAATAAAGGCATATGCTTTATTTAAACGCTCTCAGGATGTTAAATATAAGAAATAAGTTGTTTGTGTTCGAGAAGATGAGGATAGCATCTACACTTGGAATACTGAAAGCATTCAAATAAATAATGTTATGAAGTAATATTATTATTTCTCCATCGATAGGTTTAGATGTGTGGTATGATGAAAATGTAAAAGATCAGCTTTTGATAAATGATAAAGAATTTCAGGAAGAAAATTCTGGTTGTTCTTTAATTAAAATTATACCTTCTTCGATTGGGCTTGTACCTCTTCAACCGTGTCAAAACGGTGTCCTCGGAGTGGTCTTTTGAGTTTGGGGAATAACCAGGAGTCACACTGAGCTAAACCAGGTGAATATGGTGGTTGTGGAACGATATGCATTGAGTTTTTGGCGAAATGGTCACGAAGAACGAGTGCAATGTGAGACGGCGCATTATCGTGATGCAAAAACCACGAGTTGTCTGCCCAAAATATCTTTTGGAACGGTGTTGAGTGATCCTCTTGAAATGTCAATAGTGTCAGCAAGGTCTGTAATTGTCAATCGACGATTTTTGTGCACTAATTCTTTGATTTGATTGACGTGTTGCTCGTCAGTTGATGTTGATGGTCGTCCAGGGCGTTTCAAATCATCAACACGATCTCTGCTGTCTTTGAAGTCTTTGTACTACTTATAAACATTTTTCTGCGACATGGTCAAATCACCGAAGGCCTTCTGCAACGCTCTGAACGTTTCCGCAAACAAAATTTAATGGCACTTCATTGGTCAACAAATTCAGACATTGTAAAAATGGAAAAAATCACTTTTAGTCGTTTAGAAAACACGGCCGTAACTATGTAACAAATGATGACATTGACATGGAATTTGGCATAGATGTCAATTACAGTAGGACCAAAATAAAAATAAAAGAGTTTGCTCGAATCGGTTAGCCCGCGAAGTTTAAATAAAAAATTCTCCTTAGTTTTTGCCCTCAGTAGTGAATTTATTGGTAAATGCAAATAAATACGGCCCTTTTCAAAATAGGATTATCAACGTAACACAATTTATCAAAGTATATTCAAGCAAAAAAGGCGGTGGTTAATATTAAAAATAATGATCCTTATTGTTTATTGTGGTCAGTCACAGCAGCACTCAATCCCGTAGAAAATAATGCATACGTAATGAGCTCTTTTCCTTATTTTAGTAGAATGTTAAAACACGGTAAGATAAAAGCTTCAAATCAGTTTTTCTGACATCAAAAAGTTTGAAAAATGTATAATTTAAGTACAAAAATTTATAGTGAGAATAATTAAACGTTACAGGATACCCACCCGATCTTGATGTGGGCCGTCTTGAGCAGCTTCTGTGCTCTTGCCTTCTCCAAAAACACATACGTACCGTCCCCCTGGCTCCAATTCAGGGTTGACGCGCTTCTTAAGTTCGCTCAGGATAGAAGTGTAGCTTATTCCCTCTGCGGTTTTTATAAGCACCGCTTCTGGGCGCGGATGGCGAGGCCTCTCTGGTGTTCGTGTAGGCTTCTTCGCTTTCTTCTTCTAGAGGTCCTTCTTGTTAGGGACCTCCACCCACTCTTCTTCTTTGTTGGAGGCTTTCGGCCTCTTCTCCACCCGTTTCTTGATATTGGTCTCCTCCGGACTCGTAGTCGGCTTTCTCAGCCGCTTGTGCGTGTCCAGGGTTGAATTGGGTTCCGGCTGTAGGGGGGTTTGATTTTCCTCATCATCGCCGGAATTCTTTTCTTTGGATCTTACTTCCTTGATCCTCTCCACCATCCTGACTCTCGGGTGGAATTCAAAGGAATCCAGGTGGCAATCCGTGTCCTCCATGTCATCGCGGATTATAGATGTTGTACAGGACACTTCTAGGACGGGTCTAGGCATACCTGTTGAAACCAAAAATCCCCCTCTCTCGAACCAATACACCGCCCGCGGAACCGCCTTTCGGCTTTAAACTTCGCAGGCAGTTGGTTCCAGCTTAAAGTGCGTACGACTCTTCCGTCATCCGTTCGCCAGCGACTCTCGACCATGGACACACGCCCGTCAGGCAGGCCGACTAGCCGCGCCAACCAGGGGAGGAATAAAAAGACTCCTCCCCCGGTCGACGCGGACAGCCAAGTCCGCCGGAGACGCAGGACCGCAAGTGCAAGCCCCGATGCGATTTCTATTGGCACCCGTTGTCGCCGCGCGCTGCACGCCCATCGAGCTCCCTTGTCTTCATCGCCAGGGTGAAGAATGACTCGATAAGCATCCATATCTGTTCAGACGGGAGCATGAGAGAGACCATCCTGTCAGGAGTGAGTTGTGCGCCCACTGCCCGACCGACAGCCTCCCTTTCCGCGCCCCATCTGGTACAGAGAAAGAGTGTGGGCTCTGCGTTTTCCACAAGGGACCCGCAGTAGCGACACGACTCATCGTCTCTTTTCTTCAATCGCTTCAGGTACGCATTAAAGCAACCATGACCTGAAAGTGCTTGCGCCAGGTAAAAGTCGACATGACCGTGCTTTCTATCCAGCCAGGTGGGATTAGAGCTCCGCTCGCCACCAGCCTTCTCTTGGCTTCCCTGGGGCCAACAATGTTGGGCATGAGCCGAGTCAGAGCAGCTCTATGTTGGATGGCTTTGGCAGTTGCAATCCGCAGGTGTTCACCGAAGCTAAGCCTTCGATCCAACTGCACACCCAGGTACTTAATGCTCTTTTTCCACTCAATTTCATGTTCCCCGAGAACGATCCTCGGGTATTGGAAGGATCTCCTGTCCGAGACCATCAAAGCCTCAGTCTTTTCTGGGGCCATTTTCAGGCATCTGCTATCCAACCAACATTTTTCCCGCCACAGACTATCATTGATCCTCAGCTCCAGGATTTTGACGTCGTCAGCGGTGCACGCGACAAGTGCGTCATCCGGTAAGCTGATGATGCTCGTTCCAGCAGGTTTGTCCATGCGTAGGAAATCGTCATAAATGACGTTCCAAACGAGTGGACCCACCCGTGTCCCTTGAGGGGTGCCACATGTCATATCTTCTTAAGTAATATTATTACTTGTAGCCCTCGTAAATCACCCACCTGTCTTTCAGATAGTCATCTATCATTCGCAACAGGTAGTCTGGGACCTTTTTCCACACTTCTTCGTTGGCAGTTGGCGTCTTGACATTCTGAAGATCCGCCCATTTACCAGGTGTTGGAGGAAGAGAGTCCAGGGTCGGAGTGATGATCTCCGTGAGCTAGCTATCTCGAGGTGGGGTGACTTCCCTCGTTCAGCGTCTCATTTCGTCTGGTTGATGGCTTGCGTTTCGTGAGGTAAGTAGAAGGACGTCAGAGAACGGTGGGGTGAGGTCCGGAACGCAACGTCTCTCTGAATCTGGCCTCAGATTCGTAACGTCTCGGGTTTTTCGCCCTCTCTCCCTAGATAATGGCGATGGAGCGCTGGCAAGTTGTGGGACGGCTTCTGGGACGTAACGTCTTCCTAAATCCAGCCTCAGATTTTAGACGTCTCGTATTTATCTCCGTAAATAAGAGAGATGGGACGTTGGCAGGCAGAGAGTTGGATTCCTGAACGTAACCTCTCCTCAGATGTGACGTCCTAGGGATATTACACAAATATTAAATGAATTTTTAAGCCTGAGCTTTCGCTCAATAGATTGGGACCCTTTAAAAAAAAGCTCCTTAACCTAGGGGAAATGATTCTTGATTCCTAGTACTTCATCAAGCTGGAGCTTAAGAGAAAAACGAGGAAAGTTTATGTTAAAAGGGTTGAAGAAATCTGGAAATCTGTTCTTCTTTCATTTTTATTACTTTTTTCCATTAAGTACTTCAATTCATCTTTGTTTTCTAAATTTGGTATATGCCGTCTGTCGTGGAAGAAAGCTATTGCTTCAAGAGAGACTGATATGGCGCCAAAGTTGGGCCATGTGTATGGCGCGCGGCAGAAGTTTTCAAACTCAAAGAAAACTAAAGGGTAAGAAAAACAGCTGGTGTTAGAAAGGGTGGGCGTGACACAGCTCTGGCTTCAGATTAGAGACGTCTCGATGACTTCCCAACTTCCTCAAAAATGGTCAAGGACGGTTGGAAGACGTGTGGATGGATCCGCGACGTAATGGTCTTTCAGGATCTGGCCTTATATCCTGGACGTCCCAATGGAGGGTACTTTACCTCGCGGGTTTACGTTGGGCGGTGACGGTTTGTGGCCCACGCGATTGACGGCGATCCTGGCGATGTCACGGAAGATGTTCGGCTTGATTATAGAAGGATCAGCATCCGCAGCCAGGATGTTCATCTGCTGCTTCGTGGTTCCGGGGCATTCACCGTGAGGTGTCCGCTTCAAGATGGTATTCCATCTTGTAACGAATCCCTGCGTGTTACCTGGGATGGTATACCACCCGAGGGTGAAGCCCTCTTCAGACGCCTACTCCTGGGCGGTATTCCACCTAGGAGTCAGAGAATCCCGATGATAATCGCCGGGGTGGTATGCCACCCCGGAGACCTGACACGGCGAGAGGAATTCTGCAGGCATTTCAAAGACGTCTACTCACCAAGTGGGCCGGTGAGCTCTTGCTGCAAGATGTTGAGAAAGCAGATAAAAAAAAGTTTGTTCTTTCAAAAAACGTTAGCTCTTGAAAGAGCTGGTGAAAGATGGTAAGAGAGACAAGTACGCGACGGCTTAATTTATAAAAGAAAAGTTTTATTATATCTGAGCGGCTAAGGTTCTCTTGAAGTAGTCTCTCAGAGGCTCTCAGTCTTCTAATCATCCTAAACGGAAAAATGACCCTGTATTATATAATTTTTCTTTGACCCTACGCACCAATCAAAGGCAGAAAATTCGGTGCTCCAATTAAATAGCCCGCTGGTCCGACTGACCAATGGAGAAAATAAGGGACTCGCATGCAAACTTTACCATCTCCTGAGTTCACCGGTCAATCGCGGTGATCCGACCGAACACCATAGAGATATTATAGATAGAGGAGACAAGCCATAGGCCGCTCTGTAAGTGGCAACGTCAGTCTGCAAACTCGGTGAGAGCGAAAGAGAGAGACGATGGGAGGTTATTCTGTCTTTGTCTACGCGTACCGCGTTAGCCTCGGCGTTAGCGAGAGACAGCCTAACCCACAATTCACTCTCTCTCTCGCCCGAGCTGACAGGTTTCAGGCTGGATTGTCTTCTCTATCTATAATATCTCTACGCCGAACATACGTTTGCATTTTCCTGAATATTAGTCGACGAAATTCCTCAGCTTATTCTAGGAAAGTTAATCTTAGGGACGTTAAATATGCCTATTGGCTCACATCAAATTGTCACGTATAATGCACTATGTAGTTTTGATCATTCACTTTCCAAAATTAAACTTTATCGTGACAAAGACTGCATTGAATGATTCACAAATAAACTAAAATGTTTAGCGGAAAAAGTAGATGAATATTTAAAAAATATATTGCCAATGGAGCCTCTAACTAATCAACAAAAACAGGAATTTGAATTTACAAAAATCTGCCACATTTGTAAAAATCCTTTCAGAATTGATGATATCAAACACCGTGATCATTGCCACTTTACAGGTGAATATCACGGCTCCCCTCATCAAAGTTACAATATAAATTACTTACGAAAATTCGAAGTATAAAATATCCTACTATTTGATGAAACGTTAATAAACTTTCACACATTTAAATATAGTTTAAAAACACTATATCCACTTTGAAAAAACTTACTTTTGTTTTCCTTCACTGTTCACTACACAGTAAAAAATAAATTATGCAAATTTACAACGACCAACGTTGGTAGGATTATTACCTACGTTGATCGAGGGATTTTTGCCGAAAATGGCAAATCTGAAATCAGCTTTTTAATAGAACTTTAAGGTTATGTGTTTTGACAAGAAATTGGAAAATTACCAACCCATGTAACATATTTGTAGATTGGGGCATTTTCACTAAACAAGATGGTAAATTTCCAAAAGTTAGTAAAATAATGGCCCGAGGTTGTAAATTTCCAATAAATATTAAATTTCTAGAAGTTGGTCAAATAACCGCTCAAAGTAGTAAATTTCCTATAAATATTAAATTTCCAGCAGACGGTAAAATTACAAAAAAAATTAAAATGGTTCTCTTATAATTTATTTTCATTTGAATTATTTATTACTAAATATTGATTGTAGGGTCAAGAAAGGTAGACTGAAATTAAGAAAAGTATAACATTATTTATTGGAAATTCGTGCTTTATAAATATTTTAATGCTTTCTTAAAACAACTATGAACATGGCACCTTCGGTGAATGACTAAAGCTTGGCGATATATGAAAAGAAGTCATTAATAAACTATCAATTATTAATTAATGAAAGACTTTAATGATGTACACTACGTAACTTAATCTGAAATTGAACTAATATTTATTATGATTTATAAAATCGACAAAAATATATTTATTATTAATTGTTGAGAATTGTAGAGGAGATTTAAGCGTACTTTAGAAACAATAATACAGGTTAACATTTTTTATTTAATAATAGTTATTGAGAGTTTTACAAAATAAAAACAATTTTAACCTGAACTTTTTTTCTTTAGTACACTAAGAAGCTTCCTTCAAAATTTGCAGCAAATAAAAATGTATATATTGTTGTCGATTTTATAAGTCATTCTAAAAATTATTGTATCTTGAGATTGTCTGTACATCTCTAATTACAATATAAGAAATACTTTTTTTTACAGCCTGGAATTACTTTGCATAAAGTCAAGTACTCTCATTATATTATGAAATTGTACTTTCAATAGCAACTTTAGAACACGATTCAAACAGATTATCACTTACTATCACTTCCCGGCAAGGCAGTTCGAAATAAACTGCATTAAAATGCGTATAAATCTCATCGAATTTGAAATGATTACAATATCTAAACAATCCTGTTTTTTCCGATTTTCATTTACTTTAAAATTGTTCTGCATTACATTCAATACACTTCTAGTTAAGCGAAATTGATTAAAAGATTGAAAATGAACACTTCATATAGAGTACAAATGTGGAGGTCGCCTTGTATCATTAAACAGTAATAGATGGACTTCAATTTTCATTGCTTTGAAAGAATGAGAATGTGAATACTTTCTGGTGAAATCGTGTCAGAATGATTTTAGATAATTTAAACGAAATGATGAGAATGAGACGCTTCTTATCGTGTTTCCTTTAACTTTGTAACGCTTATATTACATATTCAAATGAAGAATACAAAAGCATTTGCATGTCTATGCAAAATTGACAAACAATTATAATTTTGCGACGCACAACTAAAAATAAGGGTATTATTTTCATTAATTTGTATTGAGCGCTTGAATTTCACTCATATTCATTATTAAATAGTAACTTCCCTAGCGAACTGGCTGAACGCTAGCTTTACGCTGTAGCGTAAAGCTAGCGTAAAGTAGCATTATAACTCATGAATGAGGTAAAATAAATAATTAACATGTTTTTATCCTTATTCTACTTTAAAAAATAAGGCTAACGGGTAATTGAGATATGCAATAATTACATTTATTAACGCTAAAAATTAAAAAAACATAATACCTGTCATCTAACAAATAGTCAATCCTGACGGTGAAGACATGGAAAGTGATGAACCACTGCACTGCCTTTAATGACAGGTATTATGTTCTTTTAACTTTTAGCGTTAATAAATAAAATTATTGCATATTTCAATTACCAGTTAACGTTATTTTTAACGTAGAATAAGGATAAAAACATGTTAATTATTTATTTTACCTCATTCATGAGTTATAATGCTACTTTACGCTAGCTTTACGCTAGCTCTACTCTAGCTTTACGCTACTGCGTGAAGCTAGAGTTCAGCCAGTTTGCTAGGGTTCAGTACTCTTAGGTAATTCAATTACCAATCTTTGCAAACGATTACAACGAATTATCACTTTCCCTTTAGTTTCTAATGCTTATATTTATTATGTACTCAAAAACGGAATAGAGCACAAATTGGCGAAGCTTAGGTACAAATTAGCAAGCTTTGTTACTTTAAGTAGCATTTTTAGGAATCGATTTATCACATAATATCACTTTCCGTTTAGGGTACGTTCATATCTCGCTTGCATGCAGGCGGAAAATGTATCTTTGTCTTATTCTATCATACGACGATGCCATGCATTTATCTCACTCTACATTTTTCACCAAGCGGAAAAACGGAGAAAAATCTAGAATGAGATAAATGCAAGGCTTTGTCACATGTTAGAGTGAGAGGAAGATACATTTTCCGTCTGCACGCAAGCGAGGTGTGAACGCGTTCTTATCTGTAACAGTTACATATAGGTATTTAAAACAATAATATACGCAACATTACAGCGAAGGATCACTTTCTGCTACTCATTATGCAGGATTACTTTTTGGAGTGCTTTGTACAATTTTGAAGCTCTCGCTTTGTACTTCTCAAGTTTTCCTCGGCTTCCTTCTTTTGCAGAGATGTTGCATAGATAAAGCTGCAAAAATTCCAGGGTACATGCCGAATGAGAAGGATACGTGCGATTGAAAATGAAGTAGGCCGCAATGAGTAATTGTATTGTAGTCCCCAAGTTATCAGTTGCTTCTATTTTTTCCCCGTCCATTATAAGCCAGATATCCGTTGGTAAGATTCGTACGGTCTCCACAGCTTCTTTTCAGGCACTTCATCTTCCACTTCGCGATAACTTTCTGCAAGAAGAAATTAATAAAATATGGAAATATTAAGCTAAATAATAGCATATTAAATATTTTAAAAACAGTATGTGGCTTACTAACCAAAAAGAGCTAAGATGGGGTACGGCACTGAATTTGTCATAGCAGGAGGAGTACTTCCAACCTTTTTGGAGAAAAGTTACAGTTACTGCAAGTGATGTAAAAATATAGTTTTATAACCTTCGATTTCATAAACTTTCAATAGAATTCCCACTTTCGAATTAATTTATGTGTAGCTATTAAGTGAAAGATTTAAATAATAAAGAATCAAGTATCAACTTGTATCAAGTACTTGTACCTATTTATTTACTGTTTATTTTAGAATTTTAAGAAACATTACAAGAACTTTAGTTGCAGTGTTTCTCTCAAAGCAATAAGTGATGAAGAAGAAATATAACTTTTCAAGCAGTAAACTAAGGAATGTAAAATAAAAATTATGCAAAAATAAAGACCACTTACGTCGCATTTGGGGATGAAATTATTCGTTTCTTCTTGGAAGTGTATTTTCAAAATATTTAGAACCCAGCGAGTTATTTCTTCATTGTCGGTACTCTCCAAATTTATATCCAGACGATGCTTGTATATCCAAATATTAATATTTTTCGGAATTTATCTCCGAAACAGTCGTTGAATAGTTCTATATCGTGACCCCTAAGCTTTTTCGTGTGCCAAAAAATAACTTCCTTATTCAGAAAAATAGGCCATTTAGCCTTATGCTGTGCACGTCAGGTAAATTATCCATATTATTCAAAAAGAGCCGTAATTCTCCATATGTTACTTCGAGATCATTAACGAAATTTTTTTGTGTCGCTTCATCGTGCAGTACATCCTGAAGAACTGTTTCATTGGTTCCAAGGCGTTTTTCTTCTACAGATTCCGACGTTTCATTTGGTGGTACAGATTCTGGTTGCCACTCAATGGTTCCAGCTTGTACACTTTTTAGCACTTTACGAGACTTT
The DNA here is from genome assembly GCA_030998225.1 of Diplolepis rosae. Classification (NCBI taxonomy): domain Eukaryota; kingdom Metazoa; phylum Arthropoda; class Insecta; order Hymenoptera; family Diplolepididae; genus Diplolepis; species Diplolepis rosae. The sequence goes on from JAPYXD010000177.1 coordinate 450,852, forward strand.
AAAGGTATGTGTAGTTTTAAGCCTAGTCAAACGTTTCAGGGTATTTCTGTAAGCATTGGATAGTGATCCCATAAAATACAGTCTGGAAGATTAGTGTCGTGTTATCTCATTTCACCTATGATTGTTTTCACCACAGAAGTACGTAACGTTTCTTTCCGACTGTCTGCTTGTAACTGGACCAAATCAGATGCAGTTAATCTGTCCCAAGGTACCTTATACTCATCCCATGATGTAAAGGAATTTCGCCTCTCCTGTAAAAAGTGTGCAATATTAGTATTTTCATTCTCCGCATCGTCGTTTTGTAATTCTTTGTTTGGAATATTTTCATTCAGTCCCTCTGGTAATGGTTCTGGTGTTAGTCTTTCTAGTGATAGTAATCGATATTCTCGCTTTTCTGCACAAGAATAGCCTTTTTCTTAGTTCTATCTGCGGACCGGATCTTGAAAGGCAGCATCTGCAAAAGAGGTTGGAAAATAAGGAAATGTTGTAACCTCGCGAATGAAAAATAAATATTTTATATATATATATTATGCTCTACTTTTTATAGATTTATACTTAGGGTAAAATATTATATTATCTACTCACTACTTCTTCAACACTACTCTCCTCACTATCAATTATACTTTTACGCAGTTCAATACAAATTTTGAGGATAAATAAATCACTGTGTTCATCTCATTAAGTATGCTTGGCTTACAACGCACGGCCCTACTCAAGTTACATCGTTTTTATTCCTACTTATCGCTCTGTATACGTTCTCGCGCTCCCACAGTTGGATTTGGGCCCCGCGAGAAACTCAACCGAATCACGGCTGGCGCCGAACGTGTTACTGGAGATAGGAGAAAACTTTCATAATCTAATTACAGTTACGATACTTCGCAAAAAATATTTCATTTACAATTGAAGATCAGCATCAAAAGGTGCATATTCTGGTAGGTAGACTGGTATCGACGCAATTTGTACTTCTAGAAACGGGTGGGGGAGTAATAAGGAGGAATATGGAAATGAAGAAAGTACCTCCGCAGCACAGACATCAGTATAATTTTCGTAAAGGCCAAGAGAAGTATTAAGTATTTTGCAAAGTATAAAGTTACCACGCTGGTTTTTGCCTATGTACATTGATAAATCTTTTGCGTATTGGATACCACGAAAAGTTACCATTTTTGATATATACATCGTGCTTTTGGCCTCTTTAACGAAGCAATTCATTATTGCTCGATTCACTGTATAATTGTGATCCTTCGGTATATAATCCATAGTTTTCTTCGATGTGGCTAACGTTCCACTGATAACAGGTATGTTAGCTTGTTGCAGTTGATGCCTTTCAGCGAGGGTTTGTGTCACACTCTTAAAGTTGGGTATATGTTTAATTTGTTTCTTGAAGCCACCATGCTTTCTTTCGAATTTCAGAGTAGAGGAATGCTTTAACGGACCAAAAATTTCAATTAACGCTGGATAGTGCAGTAAGAACTCTTGTTTGGGTATTAATTTCCTATCCGGAAGGCACTCAATTGTTAAAGTTATATAAGAATGTATTTCCACGCTTAGTTCAGCAACTTGACCCATAGATAAGGCTGGAGCACATACTAAACTGCAAACTGTTCTAAGATGCAATATCATTTGCCACACTGGATCGTTAAAATCTTTAACAAGATCCGCAACTACTGCGGAAATACTAAAAGAAGTCTTCTCATTTGACTCGCTGATCCTGTTAATTTTTTTTGGCCTTTTTTGATACACGGAATGAAGACAGTACCCTCCTTTAAGAACTTAATGTCGTTTAATCGAAAATTTAACAATCCTAAACGAAACCATCCTTTTGCCAGAAAGTAATTAATAGCCAGACACATATCTATCTGAACAAATCCTTCAAAGACGTCGTGCGCTATGCACGGAGGCAATCCCGGATTTGCTACATGAAAATATTTCAAGGCATTCAAGCAACTATTATTTTTTATGCCAGTGACTAGTGTGCCAGTTGTTTGAGCCTTAGTTGCACATATATCGTAAGTGATTAAATTTCTCCATACTCTTAAATGAAAAAAATCATTATGGAACTCTTTTCGTAGTATTTCGCAATACCGACAAAAATTCAGCGATACACTAAAATTCTCAGTATACCCACCGATTTGATGGCTTCCTAAATTATCGCACAGCATTGCAATTAGCGTTCCTAAATAGGTTTTAACGTTTCCCTCTACCACAATTGTTATTCCATGAACCTCTAGAACTTTCAAATCATCCACGGCTTTTTGCATAACGGTTGCCCATCCGAATGTAGTTATATATTTTTCTAAACAAAGAAGAATGAGTTTGATGTTGTGCACCTTACATCTTAAATATGGAGGTATATTTATTAACATGATATAAACCGCGACAATTTTAAATTTTTTCTTCGATGCTCCTAAAGGATTATATATTTCAAAAACATCCTAAGACAGAACTACTTTCAACATGTATTTATAATTTTCAATTAAAACGTTGCCCTTGCAAATTTTCCCATCACTTATGTCAAAAAGTCCGCTTAAATTTGTAGACTCAGGCGCGTTTTCGCAATATTTTTGAACGAGTGGGTCGCATAACATTAATCCTAAGGTGTGCGAAATAGGAACGTAACTGTAATGACGCCCTGAGTCAGCGCCGTCTTTATCCAGCAATTGTACCTCTACCGGGAGAATAATACTTAAATTTTTGCGGTAGAACAGCTTTCTGTTGTACGTATTTCTCAAAACACCTTTTTTTTTCATCAACGGCATCTGTAAAACCTTTGAAACTGTCGCTGAACTTTTCTTTTTGTAATTTTTTCTCACTATCAGAGAAATTGCATTTATTCAGAGAAGAAAAAAAAATCTTTGCAAATTTGAAAGGCGTGTGAAGTTTTACTTATAACTTCTTGCAGTAGCGGCTCTGTTACATAATGTCTAGTGCTCAAAGTTAGACACTTATCTGCTAAAGTCCTGGTAGCTTCTAGCATATTCGATTCGCCAAATGGTTGTATAATACAAGCATTATTAAGCAAATGTGCCTTAACGGCACCTTCTTGACGTTCGGCGGCATCAGCTGCTTCACCCACTCCAGTATCCATAGGTTGACCATGTCCTGCGAAGACATTTTGCACAGATTCATTTTGCAATGCCACGATTTTTTCCACAGGTCCGTCCTCATTACTATCTTCTTCCCAGTGGCTTCTGCATACATGCACAGTATAACTTCTTGCATTGTAATAAATGGTATTACTGCTGGAACAAGCAGCATAGGGGCATGAAATTCCATTCTTTGCGTTGATTAAGTGACTTTTTACATGCTTGTTTAATGCATCTCTATTGTCTGTCATGTAGGTGCAATCTTGCATTTTACAGTTCAGTTTCAGTTTCATATATTGGTGACTGTGTCTAAGGTAGCAATGCCTCAAAAATATATCACACGAAGTAAATTCCGCATGACAGTCTGAATACAAGCAAGGTATTTTTAAGCATTCCAGGTTCTTATGTTTCCTTTGATGTTTATTATACAAAGGCAGTTTTAGAAATTTCATATTACATATTCGACACCTAAACATTACGCAATTGACAGAATGAGGCATTATGAACATGAATGAGGAATAGGTGGGAAGGTTTGCGTACGTCTACATTAGTTGTTGTACAAATAAGTTTCCTCAGCATCTGTATCCACGATTATTATACTGAAAACGGGAGGTATTTTTATTTATAAATCTACATATAAATGTAGATTATATTATGTGCTTAAAGTTCTGAACGTTCAAATGAACGAAGTATTTTTTCTCAACTTCAATTATCCTTGAAATATTTTTTCAGCTCCAAGTAAAAATAAACACCCTATTGAAAAAATCCGCTAGTCCGAGAATTAATCCTCGCAAAATACCTCGAGGAATTTGAAAATCCTCGCGAATTTCCTCGTCCAAAAATAACACGAGAATTTCCCATAGAGATATTGTATGCCCGTGAAGTTAGCACACCAACTATAATATTTTCTGATTTTATTATATGGAATCGTTTGTTAGTGTTTGGTATTCAGGTTTTGGCGTTTGGTAGTCAAAATTAAAAAAGTTATTGATCAAATAAAACTAAAACCAAATAAAATAAAAATAAATGAATAAAAATAAAACTAAATAAAATTTATTTGGTAATCAACCTCTAACAGGGTGTAATGCTGAAATTTTTGCAAAACATTTTCGCAACATTCTTTCGACTAGCGAATAATCACAATCAACCATTTGTTCAGAATGCAAGTAAAAATTTCGATTTTATAGACGCGCAACTCAAAAAAATAAAACTGCGTGCAATATTTTTCGCAATTTTTTGCATCGCGAATTATGCATCAAAATATTTGGAAAACTTCACAAATGTATCTTCTGTTGGGAAAAACAACCCTGATTTTTGAAAAATTTTCCTACGATCAGTTTAGCTAAGAAAAGCGAAAAACGAAAATTGTAAAATCCGTCTTTACTTATTCAGGATGGCGGATAATGATCTTAAAATTTGGCAAAATCATCTATTTCTCAACCCCTTCCATATGGTCGATGCGAAATTTGATTTGGTTTTAAGGCCGGTTTCACATGGAAACCCGGCTATGCCCTTTAATAGATAAGGCATATTAAGACAAACAAAAATTCTAGACGAACGATTTTTTAACGTATCAGTCTAAGATTGAAATCGCTAAGAATTTTGTAAAAGCTGATGAATAATTATTAAGAACTTAATAATTATCAATTTTGTAAACAAAAATCAATGTGGTTATTTTGATCGAAAAATTGATTTTTAACAAAATAGCTAAATTGAAATGTATATAAATAAATCGAAAAGTATTGAAACGATTAATTTACCTTTGCAGTAAGAAAAAAATTTTCTACGATTATTACAGAATTATACTCTATTATATTTCAAAATAAGAAAACCTACAACAGTTATGGATAATTATAACACCAAATAGTTTTTCGAGTGATATGAAGCTTTTTTTAAATTTAAATTTCGCGCTTGTCTTACGTGCGCTGGAAGCAGGAACAGCTGCGCGGTAAAACAGTTGTTCATGATATTTCCGGTTGATTTTTAAGCTCTTAAAAGTTGAATATTTTCTAAAGTTTTGACTACCAAATGCCAAAACCTGAGGACCAAACATCAGCGAACGAAAATAAAAGTATTCCAAAAGGAATTTTTGAAAAATATTAAAATGGTGTGCCACCGTAAAGTTAGCTCCCCAACTTTAAAACTTTAATAATTTTTTTAATTTTGACTACCAAACATTAAAACCTGACTAAAAAACATTAACAAACAACTAAAAAAGAATTCCATATAATAAAATCAGAAAATATTATAGTCGGTGTGCTAACTTCACGGGCATAGATATTACAGATAGTGTTCTAAAAGTTTTAAATGCTCGGAGAATTTCTTGAGAGCACGAGCATATGCTCGAGAATATGCTAGACCTTTATGTGCTCTGAACATTTACTGAGCATTTACGAGCATTTGAAATATATTCTCTAAGTCACGTTCTGTTATGTCCCCAAGCGTTCCCCTAGCGGACCTGTGTGAGAGAACGGTCATAGAATACTCTGACCGTTCTCTGATTGTTCTATGACCGTTCTATGACCTCGCATTATTACGGCTAAGAACGGTAAAAAAGACATTAAAAGCTTTGCAATTATGATTCTGTGGCGAAATTTGGATTAGAAGGTGAAGCAATAAATACAATTATCTTATTTTTCAGCGATAAAAACTAGAAAAACATAATACTTGTCATTGAAGGCAGTGCAGTGGTTCACAATTGGCGGAACGTCTCCACCGTGAAGGTTTACTATTGGCGGAGACGTTCCGCAAATGGTGAACCACTGCACTGCCTTCAATGACAGGTACATGGTGTATTCCTAGTTTTTATCGCTGAAAAATAAGATAATTGTATTTATTGCTTCACCTTCTAATCCAAATTTCGCCACAGAATCATAATTGAAAAGCTTTTAATGTCTTTTTTACCGTTCTTAGCCGTAATAATGCGAGGCCATAGAACGGTCATAGAACAGTCAGAGTATACTATGACCGTTCTCTCACGCGGGTCCGCTAGGGTCTCAATCACTCTTTAGCACTTTTTCAGAGAAAATAGTCTGGTTCAATATATTTTCCTATTAGGTCTATGGTAGTTAATATCGCCAATCGACATTTTCGTTAATCTTAGACTGTCTTCGGCTTAAAGCATTTATGATATACTTAAACTCCTAACCTACAAAAAATTGTTGCACGTTTGCCGAAGTAGAGGACACTTGACACTAGAAATAATTTTATAGACGTAATACAAAGCTATTCAAGATGAACAGATGTGATTCAATCACTAAAAAGACTTATATTTATTATTACCGTAAGTTTTATGGGCAATAAAATTTGTATATACAGCGTATCAGAAGAAAATAAATTACACTAAGTTTATATCAAAATTTTTCACATTTAGTTGATAATTTCATAATTATTATTCTAAATACACTTTTAATATTATTTTTATTGATATAAACATCATTTGAATGTTTAATAAACCTTCAAAACATTAGTTAAATTTAAATGCTCATAAATGCTCTTTAAATGCTCCATATGAGCTTAAATGCTGAGCATATTCTCAAGAGCATTTTCTCAACATAAATTCTCGGGCATTTAAAAACACTAATTACAGAGGGAGTCGACGTGCCATAGGCCGCTCCGTAACTGGCAACGTCAATCTCGAGACTCGGTGAGTGCGAAAGAGAGAGACGATGGAAGGTTTTTTCTGTTTTTGTCTACGCATGCGCGGTTAGAGAGAGACAGTCTAACCCTCCAAATCACTTTCTCCCTCGCCCGAGCTGACAGGTTTCAGACTGGCTTGACTCTATCTGTAATATCTCTATGGGATTTCCTCGAGGATTTTTTCAATAGGGTATTTTAGAGTTTTTAAACAATAAATTACTTTCTTTACAAATTAATCAATATTTTTACGATTATTTTGAGTTTAAAAGTCATTCAGATAAAAATTTCGTTAATTTCAACGTTCAGAACTTCAAGTCCATGATTATATTTATAAACCTAAACGTATTTATATTATATACAGTATATTCTACAAGTTCTGCTACCTCTTGAAAGTTTAAATATTAAAAAATTGTTCAATTCCAATTGATTTATTCATAAAAATTTTAACAGATATAGTTTTATATTGATAAGTTTCCAACGCTTCAATTTTCTCGACAATTTCTATTAATTACATTTTCAAGATTTCTACTTAAAAACAATTTAACCTTGAAGAGTTGGAAGTTTTTAATTATTCTTCAAAGTTTTCATCAACACTTGAAAGTTAAAACAAGGAATTCAATTCTCTTACATTTTCATTACTTCAAATTAATTAGTAGAGTTTGAAATTTCTGCTGCTGCCTACATTATTGGAGAATCAATCATTTAAATTTTCATTATTATTTCAAAATTATGTCTAATTTCCCAGCTTAAAAATTTTTTAAATTATTTTAATTACCGGTTATTTCAGTGTCATATAGTACATTACACCCAAAGGAAACGGAAAATGATTAAACACCGGTACCTCGGACGCGAATGATTCAGGTTTCAAGGTTAACTGTGCCAAAAAAAACGTTTATAGCTTAAGACCCAATGGGCACACGATTTTAGAAACGTTTATGTCATGGGGGTGAAACCTAATGGTAAATTACTGGAAACAAACATGGCGGTAAAAGCATGCGATCCCCCACTTTTGCATGGAGCCTTTCAGCGCTCCCGTTGCCCTCCTGCCCCTTTGCCCGAATAAAGTCTAAAATAAAATTTTTATACATCTAAAGCGATTAGATGCTGAAATTGCAAAACTTTGAATTACTATCTATTAAGTAGTAAATTTGGTGTTGTAATTTCATAACTTGATCGCCTCTGGTGCCTCATTGAAGTATTTGGCATTAATTTCGTTGCCTTCAGACTTAACATTATTTCACAAGCAGCCATGACTTCTGAACTGCTAGAACAACTATTTTCTGGGGGATTTTTAATTGGCTGCGTGGTTCCCCCACATTTACATGGACGTATTTCCACCCTTCCAAAGCAGGCTTCACTTCCATGGTTTTCTGGGGGATTTTTAATTGGCTGCGTGATTCCCCCACATTTGCATGGACGTGTTTCTCCCCTTCCAAAGCGGGCTTCACTCCCATGGTTTATGTAACATTCTACACGGGATGTTCCTAGAACGTTTGTAGAATGTTATATAAACGTTTTTAATATCATTTTCATACAATTTCACATAAAATGGAGAATTTGAAATTCAAATACTGTTTATTACTACGTTCATTTTGTGGAATTTCTTAAGAACGAAAAGTTCCTATTTCGAAATTGAAGGTTACATTTCTAAACCGGATTTTTGTTGACTGTTGTAATTTTACCAAACTCAGTAAATTAACCGCGATGAACGTAGGTAGGATTATTACCTACGTTGGAAGTTTCCCTCGCTCAACGTGGTAACATTACCGCACTAGAAACGGTAACTTTCAAACTACAAATTGTAAATTTCTTTTCATTTTTTACTGTGTACTTTTTTTATATTAATAGGTCAGTGAACATGGATGTACTCTATGAAGATAATGCATTTAGTAGTGAGACCTCTGAAGAATCAACCTCCTTATATATTTTGTAGCTTGTTGATAGAAATATGATCCGCTTTGATAAGTCCAGGAGCATATGCTCCTAAATAATAAATGAGTTTTTTTGGTTAATATTTCATTATTTATCCCCATGAAAATGTGTCTGTTTTCTCAGAAAGAAGCACTCTTTTGTCATCATATCAACTTAAAGCAATTTTATTTTGTTTAATCGTATGTACTTCGTGCTTTTTACTTCGAATCGAAATTGAGTCTTGACGAGGTTTTTAAAAGAGAATAAAGACTGCTTGTAATTTTCAAATTTTATTCCATTCAAAGTTGCCCCCTTAACACCTTTAGCCTTTCGTTTTTCTTCTCGATCACCCTGTACTTTAAATGCATATAATTTGAGCGCGATCCAATAAATTCTAACATAATTTCCCCATTGTTCCCATCTTTCAATGAACCTAAAAATTTTTTATTTGCAAAAGGAATATCATAAACATTGCAAAAAACCAGGAGTTGTCATAATATTAGCTTGTCTGTATCTGTATAAAGTAATTTTGCATTATTATCAAAATTATGTTTTATGTCATAAATCATGAATCATTATTTTTGATATATCGAGAATGATGAAATCTGTATAAATTGGTTTGTTAAAATGTACTTTTAATCGATTAAGCTCCATTAAAACCATATTTTCATCAAATATGGTGCGGCTGTGAAAATTTGGTTTTGCTATCAGGGCTTTTGATCCATACTGTAACCGGGCAAACTGTGCCCCTGCGGAACGGCAACCGGCAACACCGGCCTTTCAGCAGGACAGGATAAGGGTTTTTTCCGTTATCTGAGTCTGGTGCTCTCATCCACCCAGGGGGGGAGGGGGGTATTAAGCGCCTTCACTCATGAATATCATTCACGAGTAAAGAGCTTGGAGCTCCTGCCTGCTTGTGGCAAATCACTGACCAGAAGGAGATCTCGATTAGAATTATATTGAGCCACTGTCCCAAATATCGCCTCTGAATTATATCGAGCCATTTTTATCACATTTGAATTATATCGAGCGACGAGATTGAAATATCACAAGCGACCAAAGATTAGAGGTGAAACCATATAAACACAATCTTTTTTTTTATATAGCGGTTAGGCACTCCAGGCTGATCACCTGCGAGTAAATTTTCTTAATTAGCGTAGGACAATTTCTCTCCTTTGATTTTCAATTTTTATATAACATTATAATTCTGTTCTTATTTTCTGTAAAGAGAAATCGTGTGTTTTCGGATCATATTAAATTGTGCTGTACATTATATAAAAAGAATTTGATTCTTATTTCTTCTCCCATGTCCCGTATTACCCGCGAAGATGAAATTAAAATAAGGAAGAAAAATAAGAGTTACATTGGCGCCCAACGTGGGGCCACGAGGAGTTGAAAAAGAAATAAGAATTTAAAGATAAATAAAAATAAAAATCATCGTATGAAATGACTTCATCCCCATAGCGTTAAATAATGTAGTGAGAAAGGACACGAAAGATAAAGTGCGAAAGTGGATTGGAAGATAACAACTGTGAATAAAATGAGCCGCCAAGGTTTCCGATCTGCAACTAGTGGAGGTGACCAAAGTCAAGAGGACTTAGATCGGACCCTAACAGAAACTCAAGAAAATAGAGGATCATCAAGCAGCATGGATCTAGGGGGGCACGTAATCTACAGGAGCCAGGGAATCGAGGAGCCCTCAGTATCCTTAACGAAGAAATTCGAAGATCTAGAGAGACGAGTCAAAAAGATGCTCGAAGATGAGAGGAAAAGAAAGGAGAAACTAGAATTAGAGAAAGAAACACTGGACTAAATAACAGGCCAACTGAGAACAGATCATGGAGGAACAACTCACAACCAACATACCAGGTCCGTAACATGGAAATCAATTAAATGGAACCTGAAGACGAGAATGAAGAGGAGAGAGTCTGAAGCACTGAGTTGGGAAACGAGCCTCAGCCACGTCTATAAAAAATAAGGAAAATCAACAAATAGACGTGGCATCAGAAATAATGATACACACCAACGTACTCCAGCGATCAAGAGACGAGCTTCTGGAAGAAACAGGAGAAACAAGTACGAGAAAACATTCAAAATGTTATATAGCCAACATCTCAATAGGAGGAATTCTGACAACGGCACTGATAGACACAGGAGCTGAAGTGACATGTATATCGGAAGAATTGCAGATAAAAACAAAGAAAGATTACAAACATGCCCAACGCTGCCAATCAATGGAGTCACTCTCGTAGGCCCACTGGGAGGAAAAGCGATTAGATTAAACAGACAAATCTACGCAGATCTTCAGCTGCCAAATCACATAACTGAAGGAATTAAACCAGAACAAGAAAATGTTCAAGCAATCATGGACTTCCCAGCGCCTAAAAACGTCAAACAATTAAGAGGATTCCTAGGTTTGATAAATTTTTACTCAAAATTCAGCAGCAGACACGCTGAAGAAACAGTGCCTCTACTAAATTTAATAAAAAAAAGAGTACCCTGGAAATGGGACGAGAATATGCAGATAAGTTTCAACAGGGTCAAGCAGCTTTTCTGTGAAACCATCACTTTATATTTTCCACATCCAAGAAAATCATACTACCTGGAAACTGATGCAAGTAACTACGCCTTAGGTGCAATTCTATACAACAAAAACGAGAAAAATGAAAAAGAAATTATTACACTAGCCAGTAGAACACTAAAAGGACCAGAACTATCATATTTTACCACGGAAAAAGAACTTTTGTCAATTGTATGGGCACTACAAAAATTTCGAACTTACCTACAAGGAGCTCACATAATCAATAGAACAGACCACATGGCCCTGATCTTCCTACGAACATGTAAATTTACGAATGCACGGCTAACACGGTGGATACTCGCTATACAAGACTATAATATTACAATGGAGCACATTAGAATGATTCTAACCTCAATACGCCATCCACAAGGGAATATGGTTGAAAGGGTAAACCGCGAACTAGCAAGATGTTTCAGAACTTTCTTACCAGAAAACAAACACGATTCATGGTATAACTGGGTCGATGAAATTGAAACTATCCTCAACGAATCATACCATGACACGATAGAAATCACTCCACACGAAGCATTATTGGGAAAAAAACATGATAGAATTTGGGAGAAATGGATTCCACAAATAAGACCCAATAAAAATCAAAACCACAGAACAGAACTTATTAGAATGATTCGAGAAAAAATTAAGACAAAAGGAGAGAAAAGAAATGCGAGAATAAACAAAGACAAAATCGGACTTACCTTTCAACCAGGTGACCTCGTACTGGTAAAAGCCTGCAATGTGGCAAATAAATGCAGCAGCTGGTAAAGTAGCGAAGTTCCTTGCCCTCTAAGAAGGACCGTACAAGGTAAAGAAGAGAATCGCGCGTAACGCGTACATCCTCTGCAACACTGAAACTGAACTCAGGAAGTGGGGGTAACGAGTCAAGGAATGGGTAGCGGCAACTATGATTTATCACCATTAACACCAGGTAAATGAAAAAAAAGGTAAAAGCGTGAAAGCCTGAAAGCGTCAGTTTTTTCCGAAGTGTCGGAAAAGTATAACACAAACAGAACGAAAAGTGAAGAGAAAAATCATGCCTGAAATTGCGACTCAGGTGGAAGTAAAAGATACACGGCGCAACATGTATACACAATGTGGAGGACAGGGAGGAGTCATAACATCAGTGATTGCTGAATATAAAAGAATGAAGGAGATCTATGCACGCCCGAGAGTACTGACGAATCCTAAAAAGAAGCAACTCAGGAAGCAAGGTATGAAAGTCTCAGAAGTGAACACTGAGAAAATCAAAACTCATCGTAAGTGTGTGGGAACGGACGATATAGTGAGAGAAACCAAGGAGGAACCAGAAATAATGATCGTCAAAGAAATTAATCATGTAAACTGAACTGTATACAAATCCGACCAACACCAAATGAAGAAAGGAAGCGTACCTGGAGACAAGCCAACCTCAGCCGTCAAGAAAAGCTATACGCGGAAATCCTGGCTGGTGAACTGAAACAAAAGAGAGGTGAAGAAGGAAAGGAGAACAAAGATAGAAGATTCAGCGAACGGCAGACAAGGAACAGAGAAAGAAGGAGACTGGAAAAGAGGAGAGAAGAAGAAGCGCGGTTAGAAAAGTTCCGTGAATGGTCACCGACGCAAGAATGGCCCATATTGAAAGAGTGGAAACGTTGCAGCAGACTGCAGGGACAGCAGAAAATCGCAAGTAACAGAGAAAATTACCTTCGATTAAAATTTTGATTGCGGTGAGTAAAAAAAAAAAAAAAAGAAAAAGGCCATCGGGACACCGAAATCAAAATTTAGGGGGGGCAGTTGTAACCGGGCAAACCGTGCCCCTGCGGAACGGCAACCGGCAACACCGGCATGTCAGCAGGACAGGATAAGGGTTTTTTGCACCCAGGCGCCGTCGTCAAGCGCAGACGCAGCATCTCCCACCCGCGACCGGGGAACCGCGGCGGGAGAACGGAACCGCTGTGGGGGAATGGATTCACGAATATAGAAACGGGATGCTGGGCTGAGAAAGGGCATTCCGGCGGCTCTTGATCGAGCCGCAAGCAGCCTGAGAATACTCTCGGGGCAGCCTAAAGGTTTTCTGCCTTTAGGTGAGTCCTGATTTATTCTATGAGACGTTCTCGGGGCAGGCTAAGGATTTTCTGTTCTTAGCTGTCTTGATTCGAAACCTTTTCCATTATCCTCACCATAAATGTTTATATTTAAATTATTCATTTTTTCAACATTTTTGATATCAGAAAAACTGATTGGAAACTTTTATGTTGCCTTATTCTAACACTTCACTAAAATGAGAAAAAGCACTCATTACGAATGCATTATTTTCTACGGGATTGAGTGCTGCTGTGACTGACCACAATAGGCAATAAGGATAATTATTTTTTATATTAATCACCGCCTTTTTTGTTTGAATATACTTTTATAAATTGTTGTACGTTGATAATCCAATTTTGAAAAAGGGCATATCTATTTATATTAACTAATAAATTCATAACCTCAATTAAAGATCAACCAGAATTTTCCTCCTGAAATTATTCAGCATTTATTAAAAGCTAATATTTTACTTTTTCATCATACCACGTATCTAGATCTATCGATTGAGAAACAATATCGTTTTTTATGTTAAAGTACTTTATAGCTTCATCCATTTTCCCTTCCACTGAAGTTTTAAATTTACCATACAAAATTACATTTGTTTTTAAATTTGGATATTGCTTCAAAACATTATTTATTTGAATGCTTTCAGTATTCCAAGTGTAGATGCTATTCTCATCTTCTCGAACACAAACAACTTATTTTGGTTCACTTTAAAAAATTTATTTATTAAAACGAATATTCCGTTTACCGAGTTTCAACCATTTTTCATACAATTTGAAACTTGAATTATCTTTTAATAATTGATAGGCTTGGTCCATGATTCGAATAAGCTTCTTGTAATATTCAGAATCCATGACTGTTCTTTATACAAAATACGAATGAAGGATTCAGACTTCAGTTACAAATGATTGTTATTAACAGTGAGATTCATCTTTTTATAATGGTAAATGTTCCATCTTTGTTTTAAACAAAGAGGGGGATTATTATTCACATATCCCAAATGTGATTTAATGTCATAAACGTAAGATATCAAATTACTGCAGTCTAACGGGGAGATGCCATATCAATTTTATTACCATAAACAATCCAAGCTCTGAAAACGAAATACATGCGATCACTCTGCGAACGTTTGAACGCACACCAATATACATTCTTGAAACAAACCATTTTGTTTTGCTAAATCAGCATAACAGTCGATGGATAATACAATCAGAAGGACATTTATGAAAGTTTCCTGAGCTTATAGCTAATTTAAAGACATGTGATTAGCTCAACTAGTATTTTTTATTTTCTTATTCATACTTATTAACACACAAAATAATATAACTGAAGTAAGAAGATTTTTTTCTAATTTGCATAGAAATTCTCTAACGAACTCGGTTAGGTAGAAACATAATACCATTTCTTTCACTGTTCTAACATCTTCTAAGAGTGTAGACTAGGCGCGTGCTGAATGACTTAAATAAATTTAGACGCTGGAATTAATTACATTGTTTCTAATGATCAAAAAGGTATGAAAACACTATTAAATTGGAATTACTAATTATCCATTTATGTTCATTTATTGTTCATTGTTATTAATTTGGTTAATAATTAATAAGAATAACAATATTTTGTAATTATAATGTAAAATTTACAATCAGTACTATAAATAATAATAAAAAATGACATTAATTGTTAAATTGTAATTGATATAATATTCGTTGTTATCTGTTATCTGTGATAATAATGATATTAGCAATCATGTATGCATGACAATGGTAATAAAAAATAGTAATAATATTGATAATAATAAAATAATATAATAATAGTCATGGATACGTGACAAAAGTCAGTTTTTACAAAAGTGTCTGTCGTCTGTCCGGCGTTTGTGGACATGAGATACAAAGAAAACGTTAGAATAGAAAATTGTTTACTACAATAAAATCTACAAATTTGAATTGAAACAGTTTGTCATAAGATAGGGTAAGTGTGCCAATTACTGCGGATCGAAAATCAAGACGGCTTTTAAATTTAAATAAAAAGATTTTGAGATAAAAAAGTCGTCACGAATTAATTTTTAAAGCAGTATTTGGTATTAAGTAAGTAGCATGCAGTCCTTAAACCCTGAAAAGAAACCAGATTTACTTAGAAAATGCGAATCTAAAAAAAATGTTCCATGTAGGTATTACTGCGGGTTTGCATGAATTACTGCGCACCAATTACTGCGGAAACCCCAATTTCTGCGCGCGTAATACTGCGATATTATTTTGAGTGAACTTACAATTAATTTAGGAGTGTTGAAAATTTTATTTAATCTCAATTATAAAAAGTAAACACCACGAAGCATTCGTAACATATTAAGATTAATAATTTTAATAATTTTATTTAATTTAACTTAAAATTATATCACTTGAGTTCCTCTTGCATCTTTAGCAACGATTAAGGAGTGTTGAACATTTTATTTAAACTAAATTATAAAAAGTGAACATGAAGCATTTAAAAAAAATTAAGATTAAATAATGTTATAACTCTTATTTAATTTACCTTAAAATTATATTACTTGACTTCCTCTTCTCTCATTAGCAACGATTGTGGAATTTTCAACATTTTGTTTAATCTCAATTATAAAAAGTAAGCATAACGAAGCATTTGTAATAGATTGAAAGGTTATGCAGTGCCGCCTGACAGATCGCAGTAATTCATACACCTATGAAAATCATGTACCAAATACTGTTTTGGTAAAAAAATGATTAAAAAACGTATTTTTTGTTATTTTGCATAAATATTTAGAAAAATAAAATATTTACTTTGCAGAAAGTAATATCACAAGAAATATTTTATTTTCAGAAACGGAATTATAACAAGTTTTTCAGAACGTGTTCATGACTTTTCAACAAATCTAAGCATTAAAACTATGGGGATCGGGAACATGAGAGTTTTAAATTGCAATTAATTAGCTACAAATATCGTAACTATTGATAATTCGTTGATGCTTATTATGCTTGGATTAGAAATTGATTGTTTTTAATTGTTCTGTAGCGTTATATATCTTTAAAACATTGTATATCATTAGTTTTATTTGAAAGCGCAGTAACTGGGGCATCCACAGTAATACCCACACTTACCCTATATATTTATCTTTTCAATTGAAAGAAACCTTCTCGCTTCGCGGGCATATTCTCATTGCACGCGTAGCTCGCAAGTTTAAACGCACCCAAGGCGCGCGATTCGTTCGTCGCATTTCGCACTCCGAAGTATGTGAATCTCGTGCTATCGCTTTGTGTTTAATGTTCTTTACATACACTTTAATTAATTTTGACCCAATATTTTCTTCATATCCCGCGTAGAATTTTGCTTAAAAAGATGTTTTTTGTTTTCAATAATATCTTTGAAAAAAATTCTATGAAAAAATGTTTGGCTTTTGTAGATCTTTTTGAAATTACAAATTTTGTTTTTAAACTTTTTTTCCATATCTCGTATATTCTGGCTGGGACATTCAATTTCTTATTTTCATAAAAACGTTTTTGATGGATACATGCCAAGCTATAAATCTTATGAAAAGATAGTCAGTAGCAAATTTGTAGATCTTCTTGGAGAGAACAATTTTCTTCGGCAACATTTTTTTCCATATCTCGCATAGATTTGGTGTAAAATAGTATTTTTCATTTTTTGATAACGCTTTTTACAATTAAAAAGAAAACTATGTGACTATTCAAATAGTGCTCTGAAGAAAATTTGTGTACCTTCTTGAGATAAACAATTTTGACTTGAAAATTTTTTTCGTATCTCGCATAGTTCTTTTGGAAACCAAAGGTTTTTATTTTTAATAAAATTTTTCATCAATAAAAAAAAAATATAACCTGAATGAGCTCTACAAATTCTCATCAGGACATTTTATACAAGATGTATATTTTATGTTTTGATATCAAAAACACTATTGAAACTAAAAAATGTTATTTTGTAACCAAAATATGTGAGATACGAAATAAGCGTTGAAAAGCATAGAGAAAATTGAGCGCGAAGTGTGAGTGTCATGACGAGAATGTGTTCCTCAAAGCCGATTGAGCCTTAAGTGAGTTGTATTTGCTTTTTCATTCAAAATGAAAAAAAATGTAGTAACTTTGAGAAAATGTAATTCACATTTACATTATTATAAAATTGACGTGAGTTTTAGTATGAAATCACAAGAATAAACTTGAGAGTATACGAAGAATATAAGACCAACCGCAAAGCGCGAGGTCCATACAGAATGGAGCGTGACGATCGAATTGCGCTCCCTAGGCGCACTCAAACTTTCGAGCTGCGCCCGCGATGAAAATGTGCCGGCGAAATAGCCAGATTTTTTTATTTACGAACCCTCAAGCCAAATTAATAAAATGTACATGTGAATGGACCTATAGATAGCCTATCATAAAATGACAAGAATGCTGCTCTACAATGCAAGAATAGTAAAAATAATCCGCGAGCGCCAGGCCTTTCTTGAGCCAAACTTTTAGATTCCAAATCCCAAAATAACCTGTAGAATAGCGAAAAACTATAGGACTTCAGAAGTCCTGATTTCCAGACGGGGCATTCAACTTGTCCCTCGAACAGACGCAAAGCGAGGACACAAGTTCAGTCGCTAGTACTTCCCCAAAATCGTCACACTTTGTCACAAGCCCAGCAATATCCCAGTAATATTACGCTAACCACACATACGACACACAATCTGCATAAGTCGGTACAATATAGCGAAAATATGACATACTAAGCACTGAGCGACAACAAAATGCAAGAGGTGGGTGCTACGAGACTGTACGGATCCGGAACAATGAACATGAAGCCAACTAACTTGGAATCGCTACTCGAGAGGTCGGTTGGCAATATCAACCAATTTCATTGAGAAAATCTGTTCAGCCAGGCACAATAAAGTCGTTTGGGAAATATCCTTCACCTAACAGTCCACATAACCTATAACGGACTTCACTTTCACCCATAGTTTACTCTATTATACAACCCCGAACGGGCCAAATTTACACAGAACTTTTACCTTACTACAAATCCTCGGTTCGTACAATGACCAGGCTGACACGTCACTCAGTCCACATCAGTATACATCGGTAGCTCGTATGTCCTCTTTTTTCTGCTTTGCTGGACAACTACTATTCATCCTCATCCGGAACTTGCCTAGAGTCTCAGAGGGTACTGTAAAGCCTCAGTGCACTCAATCTCGAAACAGAATTTGTTTTATAGTCTATATCAATAGACCAATAATGTAATTACATCCACCAGCTCATAAGTAATTTTTGGTACACACTAAAGATGGCACTGCAACTCGATTCGAGCGATATTGGTTCGTTCTTCTAGCAATTGTATACACTGCCGAAAAGCCATCTTAGTAGTGCCTCGTGACGCCATAGCCAACATCATGGTCTTTTTTTTGTGAGGAGGAAAAATGGCGAAATCTTTGATAGACGTTGTGCAGGACTTTCCTAGGACGGGTCTAGGCATACCTGTTAAAACCAAAAAACCCCTCTCTAGAACCAATACACCGCCCGCGGAACCGCCTTTCGGCTTTAAACTTCGCGGGCAGTTGGTTCCAGCTTAAAGTCGCCTACGACTCTTCCGTCATCCGTTCGCCCGGGACTTTCTACAGCGGCCACACGCCCGTTAGGCGAACCGACTAGCCGCGCCAGCCAGGGGAGGAATAAAAGGAATCCTCCCGCAAGCGATGCGAACAGCCAAGTCCGCCCGAGCCACAGGACCGCAGGTGCAAGTCCCGATGCGATTTCTACTAGCCCTCCCCGTTGTTTCGCTCTCGACGCCCATCAAGTTCTCTCGTCTTCATCACAAGTGTGACGAATGACTCGATGAGCGTCCAGAACCGTTCAGACTATCGTGTCAGGAGTAAGCTTGGCACCCACTGCCTGACCGAGAGCCTTCCTTGCCAACCCCATTTTACGCAGACGAAGAGTGCGTGATCTGCATTATCCAAAGGAAATCGCAGTAACAACACATTTCCTCGTCTCTCTTCTTAAAGCGCCTCAGGTACGCGTTAAAACAGCAATGGCCTAAAAGCGCTTGTTCCAAATAAAAGCCGACTTCCCAGTGCTCTCTGTTCATCAAGGTGGCGAACGTCCGGATCAGGCGGTAGGTCCATCTCCCGTTCTGCTCACCATGCCATCTCATCTGCCATTTCTCGACGAGTCTGCGCCTTCCATCCTTGCGGATGGCCTCCTTTGCGCGAGCGATTTCCTGCAGGTCGATACAGGTAAGCTCCTTCTGGAGCTGAAAGGTCTCCTGCCTTTCCTCCGCCAATAAGTCTATTGGCGGAACGCTCGCCAGGACCAACACAGCACTCGTCGAGACAGTTCTATATGCATTAACTATTTTCAGCGCTACAGATCTCTGCGTCGAGAACAGCCTTCTCTGGATAGCATGGTTTTGCAGGGCAGTAGCCCAGACTGTAGCTGCATAAAGCAGCTTCGAATGGACCACGCTCGCCACCAGTCTTCTTTTCGCTTTCCTGTGTCCATCAATGTTTAGCGTAAGTCAAGCCAAGTTTGCTCCACATTGGATGGCTTTGGCAACTGCGATCTTTAGGTGTTCGCCCAAGCTGAGCCTACGATCCAGCTGTACCCCCAGGTACTTAATGCTTGTTTTCCACTCGACCTCCTGCTCTCCAAGAACGATCCTCTGGTATTGGAAAGATCTCCAGTCCGTAACGAGCAAATCCTCGGTTTTCTGAGGGGCCATTTTCAGACTTCTGCTATCCAACTAGCGCCTCGCTCGCCACAGACTTTCATTGATTCTCAGCTCTAGGATTCTGACGTCGTCAGCGACGCACACGACAAGTGAGTCATCCGCGAAGCTGACGATGGTCGTTCCAGCAGGTAGGTCCATGTGCATCATCTTTTCAAATAGCAAATGTACATGTTGAGCGGTATTTCATATACTAAACTACCCCCAATTATATTCCCTATTTTACAACCCAATTGTCCCCATTGTATATACGTCGAGTAATAGGAGACTACACCTTTACTTTCAAAATTGAGAAAATCAGTTTTGGAAGCAATGGTCTGCGGAATACCTCCAATCATCTTGAGCAGGGAGAAAAATGGCGTGAGCCCACTAAAAACTCCGCCTTTGGACAATTAGTTTTCGTGCGATATGACAACTATCCAGCGGCCCCTTGGCCACATCCTCAAGACATACCTAGGCTCAGATAGTCTCGTTCGAACCGTGGCAGTCAAAACTGACACATCGGACTTGCGTCGGCACGTATCTCGTCTCCACCTTCTTTACCTGGTCGACGAGGATGCCCAACGTGCAGCTGCTTGAACAGGCCGATCGCTTAGCATTGGCGTGGTGTATTACTGTTAATATACTATCATTTGTAAATCTCTCGATAACCTTAGTAATAGCTTTAAGTTTTTGTTAAACGGTTCGTCCGACGGACGATGGCAGATGGAATTTTCATAATATTAGCCTTTTCTTATGATTTCCAGACTGAGCATTTCCCTCGTTCCTTTTGCACTTGCTGCTCTTAAGTTTTTGAATGCGCGCGCTTCCTATCGCATCTACGGGCCCCACCTACATGAATTCTCGTTCTTTCTCGGGCTCGGTCGAGGAGAAGGAGGGATGGACTGAAGGAGGCGTCGAAAAAGAAGAACGCTATCTCTTTTCGAGACCTTCCTACTGAGTGCTTATTTTACCATTATGACCAGCCAACCTCCGCAAGATCTGTATATCTTGTAAGCGGGGTGTAGATGTAAGTGTGTTGTGTGTTGCGGAATCTCAATTTGCACGTGAGGCCTGGTCCGAGTATTTATCTTTACGCAATTTTTTTCGAGACTGTTTCTCATTAACTCTCTCGGGACCGTATTCCACTATGTGCCTAATCCCGACGAGAGTCACAAAGCCTCCCGCTTACGGACGCCACGTGCACTTCATCGGTCAATACCTGTAATTTGTGTTATACATATATATATTCCTGTTGTGAGATCGATTATTGAAATTCTGTGTTCTTTATTTTCGCCATCATCTTCCCTTTATGCTGCCTTGATTGGGGTTTACCTTTTTTTCGTTCTGGCCGGACATTACTCAATCAACATTTTTTTTACGAACAGTATCTTATAAATCATACATAATGTTATAAAGTTATTATTTTTTTATAATAAGAAGCATAGGAAACTCTGTGTATTATGATATTTGTATCGGATACATTCCGCTTTTGTTATTAATTTTAAAGAGATACAATTAATCACCAAACTAATATTCTTAAACTGCAAAATGAGAACTTTTAATATTAACTGTTTCAATTTTTATTAAAGCATAATAAGTAAATTTTAATTTCAGTTAGTTCATCAGGAAATTGTCTAATTGTGTTCAGGGATGCCTTTTTCATATGATTCATCTAATCTTATTAAATCTTCGATTATATTTTTCTTAGGTTGTACCGCCACCTGGGACAACAACACCACCCCATGCTCGTTCACTATCGACTCGTCGACGAACTCTCGAGTCCTCTTTTGTCCCTGGACTGTCAGTACACCCTGCTGCAGGGGCAGGGGGTGGTCAATTGTCTCCTCGAAGAGTAGGTTCATTCAGAAAGAGTAAGGGATCCGGTGATCGACTGCCATTAGTGTTCTGTCGCAGAAGACCATCTTGGCCAGAAGTCGACAATGAGGCTACTTCTGGGTAAGTTACATATATGTTTATGTACATACATATCTTTGTTTTTCCTTACTTTTTAATAGAAATAAGACTTTTCTTAAAGAATCCTCCCAAAACTTACATTAATACAACCTCTCTGTTTATGAAATGAATTTTCGGAATTTATACTAGGAGAACAATCTAAGAGAGGGCTAATTTGCTCACTCCATATAATTGGTGGCGCAGAGTGAACATTACCGACTGTAATTGAAGAGTGGACATTCAAAAGGGTGTAACCCACAATTTTTCAAAAATCGTTTTTTTGGCGAAACAAATTCTTGAGGTTAATGCCAATACAATAGCGCAAACGATTTTTTGTTTCCAATCGGAAATATTTTTATTTTCGATTTGGAAATCAAAAATCTGTATCTCGAGGTGTCTAAATGGGAAGGTTTCTGTGCCGCCGTGTAAAATTTCAGAAATGTGGGTTACGCCCTTTTGAATGTCCACTCTTCAATTGTACTCTTGCAAAGATAGTCAAACATCGAAACAGCTAGTAGCCAAAATTCTCGGAATTTCGCTTTTACTGTAAGACAATCTCTCTCTTTCTCTCTAAATAAAGAACCACATCTAGAGAGGCCTACTTTGTAATACAAGTTATGAGAACTCAAATATTACTGATTGTTTGGAATAAACAGAATAGTCAAAGTCAAGATTGTTATTTTTGTTATTGTTATATTTCTTTTAAAATTAATATTATTAGGATAAGCCAACACAATTTCCCTTGTTGTTTGTATAAAGATATCTCTTGCAATTCTGGAAAATAATTCCAACTAATTAAGGTAGTTTGCACGACTTCAACCATTTTTTGCTTAAACTGCAGAAAGTAGATTAATGTGAAATTTTTAAATTTGCGATAAATACTGATTTTTCAAAGAGACCTCTGATAAAACTGGAATGCCGCAAAAATAATTGGAATGAACTGTTAAGTTCCTAATCTCACAATCGATAGCTAAATGCTTGTAAGAGGCACGTTACGAAAACTTCAAACGCGCCAAAGTAATCAAAATTCAAACTTCTAAAATTATAAGAAAAATATGAAAATCATTTACAAAAATATGGGAAGAAGCAAGACAATAAATTTTTGTATCTTGTACTATGTGTTCAACTGAAAGGTAAAATGTAATCTAACATCTGTAATTAAGACGCTCATAAGCCTAAGCTAAAAAAAATCATTTTTCATAACTTTTTGTTCGAGCACAAGAGTCAAATAAAATATTTGATTTTTTCAAACCTAAGTCCATTCAGTTCGCATAGAGTCAAAAGAAAAAAAATCGCATTCTCGTATACACCACTAGTCATTAGCAGCCACTCGAGACACAGTGAGGTACGTTAAATTCAAACATTATGGATCATGCGTGCTAGAATACACTGATCACGTTCAATGATGACGCTTGTTTATGGGCTCGGGCAATGCATGTAACATCTTGGATATTTTAGCTGAACATTTAAGTCAGTTAATCTTCAACATATAATATTCTTAAAGATCAGAACCTTAAAAAGATAGTAGATATCATGCATTATTATCTGTATGGTGGGTGGTATTATCTTACACTTCTAACACAGATTTAAACATCCATTTTTCTCAGTCTACAGAGGAGCCGGTTTGCAATGAAAAAGTATACCCTGAATTCTATGAGAATTCTCAAACGATAAATATCTCTTCATCTCTTACAATATACAAGTAAGTACCAAGTCCCTTATGGGATTCAACTTCAGTTTGTGAACAAAGTTTGAATAGAAGATAGGGTCCCTAGTCCTACTAATGTAAATGAGGTAAGGGAATTATTATGGCCAATAAAGTAAATATGGAGAGTACTACGGGTATTGAAATAGAATTATCAATGGTGTACGGAAATAGATGAAATAAAAAATGATTAATTAGCTAAATTACCAAATAACTTAGAATGTTTAAAAATTAAATTTCTTGCATTCAACTAATAGAATTGGCTTCATAAAAATAACTCTCATTTAACATTTTTTAAATAAAAGAACATTTGATTATGGCTAGAAATATTTCATATATACATGTCAATGATCGTTTAATTCATTTACGTTATCTGAAATGGCAGACATAACTTTCATATTATTACATTATCTACTTCATAAAGCACTCTAGTTTATAGTCGTTAGTTTTTTCTTCTACTTATTGATGTAATTTTTAACGCTATGAATTTTTAGTCTACATGGAAAAAAATTTGATGACTAAGTATATTACGTTTCGTGAGAAGACGTACCATTTTAGAGAATAAATCAGATCTATTGGAAAAAGTTGTAAAAATGTCCCATCATAATGGCAAAGTAATACGAATTTTCAATTTTTACCATCATTCTTGGTGATATTTGGCAAAACCTGTTATATTAAGTAGCATATTTTTGAGACCATAATCGGAAAATAAAAAGTTTTAAATCTTATATCTTTTTACTACGACAATAAAAAATACGACATACTTTTTTGGTATGAACTGAAGATAGATATTCTATTCTTGACATCTACAACTGCTATAAATTTGATCATGTTCACTTCAATCTATTCAAAAAGACTATAAAGTCGTTAAGACGTTGAATTTCATTTTAAACCGTAGAAACTTTTTTGAGGGACAAGACTATATTTTACTATGTTTTATAGTATTTATTTTAACGTTTCATAGCATTCTTATCACCCCGTCAATTACTATCTACCTACTGAAATTTGATGTAATATCAGTATGGTCCACTGTTCAAATGGAACATATAGTAAAAAATCATATTTTTAGACGGTAGGAATTAATATAAAAATCTCTCCGTGCAGGAGCAATGTCCAATTTTAATTTTACGATGATTCATGAATGTTCATAATATTTATATATTTATATTAAGAAATTTTCTGTGAAAAAAGGAACGCTTCCACTCCGCTGGGTATCGAGCCCAGGTCCTTTCGATTGCCGGTCGAATGCTCTGTCATCTGAGCTACGGAGGTTCCACAACTTTTCTCACAGAAACTTGTTAACGCCAACTTGGCTACGGATAAACCGGGAACTATTTTCTGATCTTTCTAAATCATTTCAGTCGATTATGCCGATTATTAGAAGAGTGTATCACTGTATGTGATAACGGAACTCTACCATATCGACCTTACCAACCTATGATTGAGAATTAATGTAACGTCTCGCAAGACTAGATGGAATTCTTAAATATAATTATTTATGAAATTTTCTGTGAAAAAAGGAACGCTTCCACTCCGCTGGGTATCGAGCCCAGGTCCTTTCGATTGCCGGTCGAATTTGGTTTTATTTTGACAATTAGAAAAAAAAAGAATCGAATCCAACCTGTTCAGAAGAATCACTGGGACTATTCCGACAGTTGCGCGCATTGAGCTGCATCATTACAATTGATTCCTGTTGATTCCGCCTGAGTCCAGCTGATTCTTTATTGATTCTTAATTGATTCAAATATTACAGCCTACACCGGCGATGTCAGCTGAAAACCAATACAGCTTTACAGATCCACGTATGTGTAGCCTGCACACGAGACTGCGCATTAGACAAGTTTTAACGTGTTGATCTCAAGTGATCTCAAGCTAACTCGAGCTGAATCGCTCGATTCCCGGTGATTCTTCTGAATCTTACTGATGAACGCGGCTTTCAAACTTTCAGAATCAATTTCTAGGATTTTACTGAATCAAGCTGACCCCATATGATTCTGAAAAATCATTGATTCTTCTGGTGAACGCCCCCCCCCCCCTCCCCCCTTTAAGAAAAGAAAAAATTCCAAATGGAAATTTAGGAAAGTGAAGGAAGAGCGATTGTCCCCGAAAACCATAAAAAAAGAACCAAATCTTCCGCATGCGCTTCAATGAGGCCAACATATTATGGGACAATAGCTCCCGATAGGTTTCTTAAATGAGTAAATCATACAAAACTGTCTTAAACGCTTTTCTGGATAAGAGTCAATGTTTCCCCGGAGGAGTCGCAATGTCGAAAATTGTTACGTTTCTTGTCTACGAGAAACCCACAACGTTATTAACACCTTTACTTTTTTTCGGGTACTTCCTGTGATCCGTTTTCAAAGTATTTAATCCTGGAAAGACCCAACGGGAAAAATAAAGCCATAAATAAGTTTTACTGTATATTTCGTTTCATTCTAGTCCCTCTGGACTTGGCCATTTCAAGACTCACCTTCCCGCTTTTTATGACAAACAACGACCTGTCAATTAAAAATTAAATTGGCTAGTACTAGCCTTTTGAAATGTTGAGCTAATTTCGCTTCATATGGAATGCATGACGTTACTTCTATTTGCTCATAAACGTCGACAGGGCAAACTAGAATGTACATTTGCAAGGAAATAAAATTTAACTTTTATACTTTCTTTAAAAAATTAATGAGGATAATGAAATTATGTCTTATGCTAGGAGTAAGGGGTAAAATAGGAAGGAGCTTTCATGATTGAGACGTTCATCAGTAGCATAACGACAATTTATTGAGACTGTGGCATCAAGTTGCTTGTAAATACAATATAATAATTTACGAGCAGAATTTCTCTGCATTAAAAAGAAGTAGTTCTGGGAGCAAGGGGTGGAAAGGGGTAGCGCTCTCGAAATCCAAAAATTGCTTTCCTAGCAAAGGTGGAGTAACGTTATTATGACCTCATTGTAACTTTACAAAGTTATAATTTTTCAAGTCATAAATTAATGAAGTTAATGGGACTAAATTAGTTGTAACATGAACGATATATTACAAAAACAATCTCTAGCATTCTAAATAAAACAATAAATTTTCGTGACAGAATCAATATAATTTGTTTTTTGTTAAAGAAGTTTTCTGCTTCCCGAGGCAGCTAAAGAAGATCTGGGTCAATACTACTGTTAAAGGTTTAAAATTAAATAATATTTTTCGGATTAAATCGAAAAACCAACTCAATATTACATTAGATATAGTCAATAAGCGGGTACACACCAGACATCAGTTTCAAACTTATTTTATTTTTGCCAACGTTTCGTCTCTTCTCCAGAGACATCATCAGGGCATACAATAAAATTAGCCAACTCATGTAGTTTACAAAGAGGAATTTTTTCAAAGTAATGTAAGGTCAAAACCAAGTAAAACTTATTTATGCCTTTATTTTTCCCGTTAGGTCTTTCCAGGATTAACTACTTTGAAAACAGATCACAGGGAGTACCCTAGAAAAAGTAAAGGTTTTAATAAAGCTGTGATTTGGTTTTTTTAAATGGTTTTCGGGGACAATCGCTCTTCCTTCACCTTCCCAAATTTCAATTTGGAATGTTTTTTTTTGGCGGTGGGGGTCTGAATATTTTTTTTTATTATTCTTATTATCTTTAGATTTTATTAATTTGACTATCATGGTTTGATCTCGCATTAAATTTTAATTCTTCCTGTAATGTACGTATGCTGGCTAATTTTTTGTTAAATAAATCTCCTATATTATATAGACAATTACTGCAAATATTCTTTTATGAAAATTAGTTCCATTATGCTTTTTCATGTAGAAAAGAATAGTTAACTCTGTCTTCATTCTCTCTTGAAGCCGTGTGGTAGGGTCTGATGTCACTTATTACATACGACCACCTTATTATTAAAATAATAATTTAAATAAACTTTCCGGAAAAGACAGCAATGCAGAAAAATTCAAAGCATTATTGCCTTCTCTGGGAAATTTGTTAGAATTATTATTTTAATTATAAAGCGGTCGTATATAATTGCTGACGTCAGAGCCTACCATATGGCCTTAAGTGCTTGCTAATGATATTATGATACTTTTCATTCAGCTTACTATTATCTATATGTTCTCTTCTTCTAGTTCTCAAGCTACGTTTCGTTTGGCCCACACAGCATGTGCCACATTTGCAATTGAATTTATAAACGTTTTTTTTCATCAAGGTTATCTAATGGATCATGATATAGAATTTTGAGATGTCTCAAACGCAAACTTGTGACGAATTGTGAGACAAAATATTGTGAAGAAAATTCCGCGAAGACTGCATATATGCATATACAGCGTGTCCCACCACTTGAGTGCCAACCGGTAATGGGGACTAGAAAATATAAAATTAAGAGAAAAACTTTAATGCAACAATGTTGTGCTGTGCTTTGTTTAGAAACTACAGAGTAACAAAGTTACATGTACGTGTGCCCCCGCGCATAGTGTGTGCTTGAACCGTGTCGACTGCTCGGGCTTTGACCGGCTGCCTCTTATGTTCGCGATTTAGGCTAGTTGCTTGGCGCGAACATAGGAGGCAGCCGGTCAGAGTCCGGGCGGTCAGCGGCGTTCAAGCACACACTACGCGTGGGGGCACACATACACGTAACTTTGTTGCTCTGTAATTTCTAAACAAAGCATCGCACACAAAAAAACCTCTGGTCATGCGTATAGGGAAGAAAACAAATGTTCTGATTGTTATTCTGGACTTGATATAATGCAAAGAATTCGAAGTCTCCCAAGTTCTTGGTCTGCTTTCCTCCTTGAATTCCATTGTTGCGCTGCCAATCCTTCGTTATCGGCCGTTCCTGCTGTGTCGATCACGGACGGAATTTCTGCATCCATGTCTCGTCCTCTTTCCTTGCGGCTGCCTTTTTCCTTTTCTTGGCGTTTACTCGCTGTCCATTATTTCATCTGTCCTTGTTCTCCTTTTCTGTTTTTCCTTTTGCTTTCTTCGCCTCGTATGTT
Organism: Diplolepis rosae; assembly: GCA_030998225.1. Lineage (NCBI taxonomy): Eukaryota > Metazoa > Arthropoda > Insecta > Hymenoptera > Diplolepididae > Diplolepis > Diplolepis rosae. Next base: position 479,470 of record JAPYXD010000177.1, read on the forward strand.
GGGATGTCGGCGCAGAGTTTTTCAATATTTACCTTGAGAATTGTCGAGTATCATTAAAAAGTTAAATAAAAGATTACACGTTTGATAACTGCAATACTAATAAATGCTGATGGACATGTCAAAGTACACATAAGTATATCTATATATGCTTGGACAACCTGAAGATGTACCGGCAATGGCGGAACCAATCAGCACTGCTTACATGAATTGGCCACACTCTTCTTTTACCTTCTCTAAGGTCGACTGCTAGAAACTGCCCCCTCTTGCGTTCAATTTCAGTGTTGTTGATTATGTATGTATTTCTGTTGGAGCATATTTCCGGAATCGATTTTTCCTAAATTTCTGTTTCTTTCTCCAAATGCTTCTTTCAATTTCCTGCTCGTGAATTGTGTGCCTCGATTAGCTAATATCTTCTGTGGTTTTCCTGCACATCTAGTGAATTCATCCACATTTTTTACGGTTGCATCACAGGTAGCTCTTTTTAGTAGGTATAATTTCATGTATTTTGTAAATGTGTGTATCATTACCAGAATGTACTCATGTCCGTATTTTGTTTTCACTAGAGGTCCAAAAAAAATTAATGGATAGCAGCTCTAATGGTTCCTCTGGCTGCACCGACTCTTGGACGATGGTTGACGATGTTGGGATTTTATTTCATTGGCATGAGTCACAGGTTTTGTAACTTTTGGGTCAATATAATAGTAGACATGTTGTAAAATAGGTTACGTTATAATCTTAAAAATGGCACATTCACATAATTCTAGTACGTAGATTGAAATTCTCATTGTTCTGACCATTTTTAGAAATGAGAAAATTTCAAATATTACGTAATTTTTCGAAACATCTCAGGATGAAATCAAATTCATACATAAACAACCTTCTTTTCTTTAGAAAATATGGAATAAAACAAATAACAGCGAAAAGAAATGGCAAACCACTGCTGATGTAAGCAACCAACATTTGACGAGGAAATGCAGCTCCCTGTTTTCCAACCAAAGACAAATGACAAATGATCTTGTGTCAGGGAAACACAGGCTTATTATAGCCTTAATTAGTAGAATTCCGCGCGAAGCATAAGCTGGTCATTGCAAACACACTCTTCAAAAATCACAAAAGACGAAGTTATACGTTGAAAATGCCTGGTTTAAGACAGCCCCCTGCATCAATGAGTTGAAAATGACATGATTTGTGACTGGCTGCCATGGTGGCGCTGACTGTTCATTGGGCCGACTTACACGAAAATCACATTACAAAACATAGTTTTTTAAGCTTTTCTCTGTAAATTTTCAAATTTTCGATTTCTTGAACGGTAGTGAGATAAAGTTCGCGAGTTTAGAAACAAATTTCCAAAAAAATTGATGTAAAAAATGGTGAAATGTGTGTGTTTTGGGTGCAAATCCGGATATAAGTCTTGCTCTGACAAAGTTCGTTTTTTCATTGTACCGAAGGATGAAAATACGATAAAATTATGGCAAATTGCTATCCTTCGCGATGACATCAAATTAAAAGCAGATCATGCGATTTGCGAAAAGCATTTTAAGCCAGAAGATATTCTTCAACAGAAGTTAACACATACGCACGATGGAGTAACAGTTTTGGGGAGAGTAAGTACATCGCACACATTGTTTATTTTCTTAATTAGTTTAAAATAAAACATTTTATTTAATAGAGATATTAACAATTAATTTCATAACATAATAAAGTTTAATGTCTCAATATTAATTAATTGTATCTAGTTGTGCAATGAATTTTTTTTGCACCGCAATAAATGTCTCTCAAATATTTATCTTAAACAAATTCAGTTACAAACATTTTGTGTGATAGAAGTTAAAAAATAGATAAATGAAAGTGACTGAAATAAAGAATAGATGAAAAAGAATATTTTTTAAAATTCTGAATTAAAGTTAAAGCGAGCCTGTTAAAATTGGATTGTGTTGAAATGGAAAAAAATTTTCTGATTTCTAACAATTTTGTTATTAAAATAAAGTTTTGAACTTCATAAAAGAATGTTTAGATTTTTTGTTAATTTAGATTCCTTACTTTTTATAGCTCATAGTTTTACTGAATTACATAGAATTCCTAAAGTAATAGGAATTGAAAACTTAAATTTATAATTTAAAAAAATTAAGATGGCTGATATAAAGAAGGCCAATCTTGAAAAGAAAAAGGCAGCAAAGTTGACTGAGGCCTAACTTAATAATGTGCTCACATACCAAATATTATATTTATGAGATGTTCAAAATGGATGAGAACACCGTATCATCTAAACAAAAAAATTAGACGTTAATATAAGTTATCAGAGAATTACTTTTATTAGATAAACTCCAGTCAATTAAAAAATCACTTTTACTCGATGTTATTTATACAATAATCTAAGTGCAATTTGTTTTAAAACTATTACACTGCTTTGAATTATTATATATTATAATAATATATTATTAATATATTTCATAGTATAATATTAACAAATTTTAGTCCAAATTCCAAACAGTATTTTTGAAATGTTTTTTTTTGAAAAGGAGTTTCATTTAATTACAGTAGTAATATATAGTATATGTATTATATGTTTTTGTTATATGTTATATTATATATGTGTTATATAATATGAAAAATTATCAAATTTTATTGTAACGAGGTTAATTATTAGTATTAATATTTAAATGAACGCAAAACAATAATAAAATAAAAAACATGATACAAATAATGCAATTCCCGCCAGAATTTAGAAATTAGATTTTCTGCCTAAAGTGAATTTCTTAACCTTTTCGATGAGAATAAATTTTTGTGAAAAATATGAAGATCTTATTAGGTTATTGTCATATATAAGAAAATGCGATAAAATAGTTTTTATTAGGAGAAAATTCATTTTTTATGCTCTTTCCTATGCATTTTTTTGAATCTAGGGCCTATGAACAGTCAGCACCGCCACCGGCGGCAGTCAACTTTCACGTAATTTTTTTCTTATGCTTTTGGTGGCAAGATACAGGGGGCTGGTTTAAGACAACAAGAAACCAAAAGACAGTGGTACACGCAAAAGAATGTGTACAAAGAAGCATATCGCGGTTCCAGCTATATTATTAACTGTCCTAACCATAAATATGTCTGATATAACCTAATAAATCCTTGTGACAGCTACATATTTTTTCCGTGTAGAAATGCAGGGAGAGCAGGAAAAAGTAAACATCAGGAAAGGAGTGAGACAAGGCTGCTCATTATCACCAACTCTGTGTAATTTATAGTCAGAGGAAGCTATTAATGAAATCAAAGAAGAAATGAAGAATATAGGCGTGAAATTTCAGGAGAAAACAATCAAAATGTTACGTTTTACGGATGATATTGCTCTGCTAGCGAATACCGATAGAGAGCTAGAAGAGGCCTTGAATGTAACGGAGACAGTTTTTATCGAGTATTATATACGCTGGCGAGATAAGGTGACAAATGAGAAAATTGTAAACTTAGTAAAAGAAAAGAGAAGGTTATATGCTAGTATAAAGAGGCGCCGTGACAGATTGATAGGGCACACACTTAGACATGCGGGGCTGGAGGGAATAATTCTAGAAGGTATAGTATTTAAAATATTTTTTTTTCAAATATTACCCATGTAAAAAGTGGTCTGCTTCTGGAAAATTACCCTCCTGGGGCGAAATTTTTTGAGCATATCTGCTTAAGAATTTTTTATCTTCAATCTTCTTGAAACATCACAAAATTAAATTGTAGCTCTAGTGGACCTCTTTCTATCGTACAAAGGAGAAAACTCTATCATAACGGGTTATTAATATGCAGGGGCTCGAATTTCTTAGATTTAAACTCGTGCGTCGTTATTCAATTAATCACTACTTCCTCTAAATTTCATCAATTTGATGTCCATATTAGTGTTTCTTGAATATTTTTTATTGCTTCTACAATATAAATAATGAATTTGGGTTTAAAAAATTACTTCATGCTTATTTTCTCATTTTATGAGGCTCATTTAATAAATAAGGGCAATTTTTCCAATACGTTTTATGTATTTTATTTTTTAATGTGGAATTGGCAAGAGTGTTAACCCAACACCTAGCGCACCTATTCACAGACGTGACTTTAGTATGACATTGGTCCATAACAAAAAAACTCACTTTTAATAATATCGGCTCTTTTAACGAACTGCACAAAAAAAGAAGAGCGATCTGTCATCAGATTCCTGTGGTCGGAAGATGTCACACTGGAAGAAATTGATCAAAGAATGCATCGTAAGTAAAGTAACATTTGTCTAGCTTAAAGGAAAATTTATGAGTTGGTAAAATTTTTAAAAAATAGAAGAACTAGTTCAGTAGGCGAATCGCGTTCTGGCAGGTCACGAACAGTGTCGACCGATAAAAATGTTGATCAAGTTAATGAATTGATCTACAATAGCGCAAGATGGGTATCAAGATTATCAACAATTGAACAGAAACAAAAGCGTGTCGAGGTGTGCACCATGCATCTCAAACGATATCGAAAAGAAAGTGAGTCCTATCTAAAACGCATTAAAACAGGGGATGAAACGTGGTTTCACCATTTTACGCCTGAGAGTAAACGACAAAGTATACACTGAATGCACCTTTTTTCTCCCATGCAAAGAAAGTTTAAGATTCCACCATCCGCAGGAAAATTTATGCTCTCCCTGTTCTGGAATTCTGAAGGACCTATAGTTAAACATTATCAAGAAAAGGGTAAAACAATAAACAGTGAACACTACTGTTCTCTTCTGACCGAAAATCCGAAGCCGGTTATCTGCAAAATACGAAGAGGAATGTTATCACAAACTGTTATTTTACAACACGACAACGTCCGTCCACATTTCGCTTGTAATACTGTCAATACCATCCGATCTTCGAAATTTGAACTTCTAGAACATTCTTATAGTCCAGACCTTGCACCAAGCTATTATCATCTCTTCGAACCTTCAAAAGAAGCGACTAAAGGTGTTCATTATTTTAACGATGAGGAAGTAAAAAATGCGGTGCAGTTCTAGTTATGACAGCAGTCGAAAAACGAAATCAAGAGCACATTACTTTTGCAACGAGAAACTCCGATGGCTTGCCAAAACTGAAGATTTTTTCTAATTCGTATAAAACTTGGTAAAGTGGGGTTTCAAGGTCAATAATTTCGAATTCCGTGTCAAAAATTAAGAATTCAAAATAGAAGATCTAATATGGCAGTCATGATTTCAAAATTCTTACAGATTTTCATGGAAGCTGGTACATATGGGTCTCAGAAGAAGCTTATATCCTTAATGGCACAAATTTTGGATCGAAAATAAATGTGAAAGATTGAAAAACTTGCAATAAGTAAAGTTATGTTATAATAATATTATTAATGGACATAATGAGACTACGAAATGCTTAGTTACATTATAGGGGCATAATTCTTCAAGTGACCCACCCAAAATTTTGTAGTTTTCCGATTGACCTAAAACTAGAAGAAAATGTTATTCTATTAGCTGGTACATTAGCTCCTAACAATAATTAAAATTTTACATTACAGTTAGGAGTAGCGTAATGTTGTGTATTACGCTACAGAGGAATGTAATACAAAAATTTAACTGTGCATGCGCCTACAACCATACAGCGGAGCATAATCTTCATCTTATTCTTCTTCTTCTTCCTATAGCGTTGACATCGTACTGACAAAGCCTTGTACATTTGAACTGCGTATGCGTCTATTACAATACGCTACTACTACACTAGATCGAGAAAATCAAAATGCCCGGAACTAGTCGCGAAATATCAAGTGCAATGGACGAGAATCATGATGAATACTAGATTAGATTCGAGTGTACGCGTAAAAACTCGTATACGCACCGAAGTCACATAAAATAGAATATGTGCCAATGCACGCAATTCGGGTAATTACGAAACTCGCTTAGAATGGTTTGCAGGACTGATCACGCCTCGGCTTCGTCTCGGCTTTGTCTCGGCTTCGTCTCAGCTTTGCCTCAGCTGCGTCTCGGCTACGCCTCACTTACGCCTCGACTACGCCTTGGCTTCGATCTCCTGCGAGCATTGTCGCTCGTCGCGTAATAATCGCACATAATATACTAATGTAAACTGTTAGACTAAAACGGTTCAGGTACGCGTTAAAACAACCATAGTCTGAAAGCGCTTGCGTCAGATAAAAGCCGACCTCACCGTGCTTTTTGTCAAGCCAGGCTTCAAGCTCCGGGATCAGGCGGTGTGTCCATCTCCCGGTCTGCTCACAACGCCATTTCGTCTGCCATCTCTCAACGAATCTGCGTCTAGGATCTTTGCGGGTGGGTTCTCCTACGCCTTCCTGCCTTTACTTCGCCAATAATTCTATTGGCGGAACGCTCACCAACATGGTTGTCAAGGGCACTTGCCTAAAACGGAGCTGCAAAAAGCAGCTTCGAATGCACTACGCTTGTCACCAGTCTTCTTTTTGCTTCCCTGGGGACACCAATTTTGGACATGAGCCGAGCCAAGTTGGCTCTACATTGGATGGCTTTATTCGTTGCAACCCGAAGGTATTCGCTGGAGCTAAGCATGACGCTCCACACGAATGATCCCACCCGCGAGCCGTGAGGGGCACCACATTTTATCTCTTGTTTGAGAGACCATTTTTCGCCCTCGTAAATCACCCACCTGTTGGTAAAATAGTTGTCCATCATCCGCAACAGGTAGTCTGGAATGTAGTTTTTCCATCTCGCGGTATTGAACGCGTATGTCAATGATGACCAACGCGCAGAAACCTTTTCGCTTACCAGTTCCTCTTCTTGGATTTGTGGCGATGTCTACCACTGCTTGGATGGCGTCCACTGTGGATCCGCCTTTCTTGAAGCCGAACTGGTTCTCTGACAGATTGTTTTCGCCTTCCATATGACTTTGAAGTCTTTGCAGAATCAAGACCTCTAGAAACTTCCCTATCGTGTCTAATAGAAATATTGGTCTATAGGATGAAGCTTCATTCAACGGATTCTGTCTTTTTCTGAGAAAGGCTAACCTCTGCTTCTTCCAATCCTCAAAGAACTTTCCCACTTGAAGACAGGACTGATTCTTTCAACGACCCAGCAGCCTTCACTCAACCAAGCTCAACAATGAGCCTGGTTTCCTCGAGGTATTCCTGAAGCTTGTTTTTGCTGAGTCGTCTTGTGTTTCAGTAGGCTCTCCTTCCTTTGCCGCCCCTTCCTGTCTTCACTGGGTGACTCGGTTCCTAAATACTGAACTCAATGCATTGGTGATCGCTCAAGGTGGTCACACTGAGAACACACCAGTCGCCTATTCTCGAGGCAAGACGGAGCGCGGTAAACATAAGGTTAATTATCAACCCTACGGCCCCTCGTCTGAATGCCATCTCTCGACCCCGATTTAAGACAATCAGGTCGTTTCTAGAGACCATCTCACTAACCAAGATTTCCCTCCTGTCTAGGCTGGTTTCCCCCCATTCGGGCAATTTACTATTGAAATCACCGGCTATGAGTATTCGCCCGGTCTCGAAGACCGCGAGAGGATCGCCTGGGGAGAAGTAGCAGCTGTACCCACGCACCCCCGCCATCTCCACCTTATTGAACCCTGGTACCAGGCAGAGTTTTCGGACCATTTGTACTGCTCACTAATGATGATAATCTCCATTTCTAGAAGAGGCATAGTCGTGAACCAATTATCACCTGTCACTGTGCGATTCTAGCCATGGATTGGAGTTGTAGCTTTGCGAAAAAAAATTCTGGAACGAACTCGCCGCTGGAAAGACCATGACTTTTTCCTAAGTAAGGAATAGCGTATATCAAGTAAGCAGTTGCAGCATCGTTCAGGGTTTTGAACTTTAGTCTGTATTTTTCAGGTTCTGACTGTACTACTGGGATTATATTTTTTTGTACAAGTTCCGAAGAAAATATCCCAAAGTTTAGGTATTGGCGCTAACTTCTGTTCAACATTTCTTATTCTTTTTATATCAAAATGCAAGCATACCGACAAAAAAATAAATCGTTTTTAAAGCATTACACATCTATAAAAAGATGTTCCATTTTCTTGACTCCATAGCATTTTTGCATCCACTCGATGAGTTTTCAACTACCCAGAATAATACAGAAGAGCAATAAAAGCTTTTATTTCAGTGGCATCAGTATGATGATAGTATCTTTACCCTGAGCCATTGTAACAGCACATTGATTCTCGATTTGCTCATTAGTACATTCAACGATGATATTTATCATTTCGTTATTGAATAAAACACTCCAAAATTCATGGTCTTGAAATTTGCAGCATCTCTAATCGGACCAGGCATCTTTTCAAGCAAAATAGGACTAAGTCAATCGGACTGACGCGTTGATTTATTTTTGCTCCAAACTTAACTGTTTTTGCCCCTCAACCTTTTTGAATCTGTTCACTTTGAGGAGTATCATCAATTTTTTTGAATTTAGTACGGTTTATTACAGCGTAAAGTTGGCGTAGGGTGTTTGACACTCAGGGTGCTCTTTAAGGGTTAATTTGAAAAGATATTATTGAAAATCGAAAATTAAATTTTTTAACCAGAATATATGTAATTTTTCAATTCACTTTAAGAAAATAAGATTAAATTTCAAAAATTCCATATTCTAACAAAATATGTTAGATACGAAAAAATATTAGGATGTAAAATTATTTACCTAAATGAGGTCCACAAATTCCCATTAGGACATTTTTCGACAGGATGTATATTTTAGGTTTAGATTTTAAAAACTCTATTAAAAAGCGAGAATTCCATTTTTTAACCAAAGTATATGAAATGCAGAATAAGCGTTGAATTGCAAAATCGCGGGCAGATTTTTTTTGTATTGGCATTGAGTCAGTCTTTTTAATTATGAATCAATAATTTAATAAACATATTAGAATGATAAAAAAAGCAAATGTTTCTGCCACATATTTCTGCAAGCATACTTAATGGACTCAATGACTAAGCTACAGAGGTGCAAAAAATATACTTGTTCATAGTAATATTAGTTTCTTTGTTTTTCTTTTGTTTTCTTAAAATTAGCAAATAATTAAAAACATGCAAGGGAATAATGCAAGGGGGTAAGCTCCAAGGCGTCCAAGAACCATAGCGCTCCAAACACATATCTCAAAAGCAGATAGAAATACCTGCATACTCTGTTCCGTGTAAAAAAAAACTGACTTGAGAAAGAAGCTGTACCGTTTGAAAGCTAGTATAAAGAAATAAATATTGACAAGGATCATTTGTTGAAAAGTGTCGAGTTCCAAAAGCAAAAGCATATCTCCGTACACGGTCTATATCTTGACTATTCAAGACCCAAATACGCTCGAGTGTTCGAAGAGAGAAAGGAAAAGAATTCAAGACTACATGTTCAAAAGAGTCTTTTAGAAAAGGCGATTTGAATTCAGGGCAATAAATACATTTTCGAGCGCAAAATTATCAATTAAAATTGTATAAATATTTAATGTCCATTTTCCATGTATGAAATGTTTTTTACAACTGTAAAACGTGTACAATTCATGCATTCTTTTGTAACAATGCCTGACACGAATGTTCAATAAGCTCTTAAACTATATTAAGCATCCTGTTAACGCGTACAAGTTGGGGAATATTTCAAAGAATATTATATATTTTTTCAGATTTTCACACAACTGTTAGTAGAGAAAAAACACAAAAATATTTTCTAACATTTTTTACCATAGTTCTAATTCATCTACACCAATCAAAAAAATTGACAATATTGTTTATAGTATGTAATTTGACCACCAACAGTCACAGTCAACACTGTCGATACTAACTATGGTAGACCGGGCCTAGTTGAAACACGGGGCATGTTGAAATTTGGGGTCTTCAGCGAAAAGTATTCACCAGAGTGTAGCACCGGTCATAGTATTTGATGTACGTGTGAGTACAAACAATAATACTATGACCGGTGCTGCACTCTGGTGAATACTCTTCGCTGAAGACCCCAAATTTCAACATGCCCCGTGTTTCAACTAGGCCCGGTCTACCATAGTTAGTACCGACAGTGTTTAATTTATTGCAGAAAAAGCGCCTTTTCGATTTTGATAAAACTGTTGGTGGTCAAATTACATACTATAAACAATATTGTCAATTTTTTTGGTTGGTGTAGATGAATTAGAACTATGGTAAAAAAAATGTTAGAAAATGTTTTTGTTTTTTTTTCTCTACTAACAGTTGTGTGAAAATCTGAGAAAAATATATAATATTCTTTGAAATATTCCCCAACGAGTGGCATTGGTTTTATTTTTCTAGCTCCTTTAGTTTTTGAGAAAAATGAGTGTAAAAAGTAACCGACTCTACATGTACTTTCTCGATCATCTCAAGGACAGTTCAAGGTTAGAGGCTAAAAACTGTATGTATCGTATTCTCATGGCGGACAAATATCACAACGTAGGTTATTTTAAATATTGGCTATGGGGGCTATTTCACAATGCTTACCACGCTAGACCCTTTACCGGAATGTAACCAAGAATCTACCGAGACATTTTTTACTAGAAAAATTACGGTGATAACAAATAGAAAATTTTATTACATTAACTGGAATAAAATATCAAAACAACAGAAAAGTGTTAACTAGAATTTATAACATTTTAAACCGGAATTACTAGTACGGCTCTCCGTAACTTTTTTTTCTGGCTGAAACAACCGGAATTTTGGTTGTTTTAACCAGACTGTTTTCAGAGTGTGGCTAATAATATATAAATATTATTTGTGAGACACCCTAATATACATATTTTATGAAAATTCTAGAGAACATGATTGTACAGTATAGACGCAAATTAAAGAGTATTGAAACAAATGTTTTTTATCCTTCTGATATTTCAATACAGTCCACTTTTTTCTTTCTGGACTTGGCTCGTCTCCAAGCAATATCGGATGTCTCACTCTTTCTTAATTTGCAATGAAAGCAGCGACGTGAGGTGAAACCTTCCGTTATATAAAGTGAGACCTCAGCATCTGTCTTTTTGTTTTTTTTTTATTTCTCGCCAATTAAAACACCTTTTCCACACTTTCAACCATTTGTTGTGAGACTAGCCCCATTTGAGGCTGTGGTTTCTAACAGAGTTATGGGATGTACGGTCTCAACCTCCACAGCTCTCTTGAGTTTTATCACGCTTTTTTTACGTGTCTACTTCAATCTCAAGGGACTATAAGCTTGTATGACAATCGTCCCATGGCAGAAGTGGCTATATTACACTATTGGTCGTTTCCGTAAGAATAATAAAAAACAAATGTGCATTCTAGCATTTTCGAATCTTTTCAACAAAGAAGAGGTTTTCTTGCTATGTATAATCTCTTTTCTATCACCTCAAAATCTATATCGATAAAAATTTATTGAAGAAAGTGAAATTTCAAATTTCTTAGAAGCAAAAAACAACATACTTGGTAAATGTGCTGTATTCGTTTTTGGTGGTGAACTCTCATAGAAATATCACGTTAAGGGTCTATACCAGTGTGATACTTTCAAAAAACCGATTTTTTTTTGCATTTTTCAAAAGTTATTCGAGGAAGTGGAGGGTCCATTGTATGGGCCAGGTATAGCTGATTAGCAGTTTTTATGGTAAATATCATTTTATCTTGCAAAAATCGATAGTTACATCTTGAAACGCGTTTTTCTCTAAATGAGATTTTTCAAATTTGCTGACATTGTCACTTAAAGAGAAATTATTCGATTGACTTGACATTTGTACTGAATACTATTGAATATATTTACTCTACAATGACGTAGGATATTTGTGATTTGATGAAAATTGACGATTTGGCCTTGAAAAAACGACCATTTTATAGGCAAGAAAACATACTTTTTTTTCATAACTACGCCATTTTGTTAGATTTTGATATTTTTCGAAAATCCTACGTCATTGTACAGGAAATATCTTCCAGTTCAACGACATTTTTTCCTTCTCCGGTTTCAACTACTCAGTCGGCCGGAATCATGTCAGCAGTGGAGGAACTTTTTTTTTGGCGTCTCCGAAGGCAGCGCATATGTCGCTTGGATCTCAATATTTTGTTGGAAAAAAATTATGTAACATAGGTCAAACATAGCCAAATATGTTCTTAATTTTCCAAAACATTTAATTGAGTACTTTTCTTTCAAAAAATTCCCGCAAATCGCCCAAATTTTCAGCGTTCATACTGGTATAGCCCCTCAGTATCAAACACCCTAGTACCGAAACCCTCACTATTCTCTCTGTAACGTTCATTATCATTCACTTCAGATGAATTAAGTATTTATCAAATTGATTTTAATCGGATAGGATTTTGAAGATGTTGATTTTAACCGACAGAGTCGAGTAAATTTGCTCGAACTATTTTTCTCCGGGTAGTTTCCGTTATGCATGAGATATGCAGGTACATTTTTCTGTATTTTAACTGACATATTGTTAATAAATATAGCTAAAAACGCGTAGTGGTAAAAGAATGACACTTTTCACGGAAATGCAAGGATTGTACGTATGTAGAAAATACTCAACCATCTACCTTAAAGCAAAATATCGATTGATTGTGGAATACACGTATGTGGAGGAGTGGAAGGACTTGCAGAAACAATTTCCTGCGTTTGAATTAGAAATTCCTTCTAATCCGCACGAAATTCTTAAGCCAATAGGAAATAAAGATTAAGGTGCTTTAGTAGACACTACACTCTCTACCAATTTTTCTAATACTTTTGCATCACTATGGATTATTCGAGGTGAACTTACAATATCCAAAATTTGTCGCAGATATTTATGAAGTTACCAACATTCATCATTTTCGGGAATTAAATCTGCGATAATTAAACCAAAGTAAAGAGTCAAGCAAAGCATTTCCGATGCAGACATATTTATGTTCATTTTATTTCTTATTTTATGTACTGAAATTAAAGGAGGTTAGTTAAAGTTTTCAAGTGAGCCATACTCAAAATTTTAGATTCTGTAGTTTAATACTTCTAATGTGAAGTATTTTTTCACGAAAACAAATGAGTATATTATAGATTGCATCACATAAATACAAACACCTTCACGAATTGCAAATTGCAATTTCATTTTGTAAGGACGGCAAGTATACGCTACGAATGAAACGATCCATAAAATCAATAATTACCTGCACGATTTTTCTGGGGTATACCGGATCAGGATAGAGTGAGAGAATAAATGACAGTACGGTGTTAATAATAGACAACAAATCCATGTTTAAAATCTAACACATTTAATAAATCAAAACGAACAGAGTTAAAGAAGTATTTTTAATATTTAAATAAATACTTGAATTAACTTATTTTTTTTAAAGAACACATGGTGAAACTTTCATATAAATATATATAGGATACTAATCACAATTACAGCAATTTGTTCACTTCAACTACGAACTTCTAAACTCCTGCATACGTCCTAAAAGTATTGTTTTTGTATACTAACTTGCTAATAAGCATCCATACTTAGTCGCATAAATTTGTCAAACTTCCGAGGGCCGTCAAACATTTATAGCAAGCTTCTACTGCTCTCACAGGATTCGCAAATGCATATCTTTGGGAATTGACTGTAACATAAGACTGTGTTATGTTTTCAATGTTTCCACAAATAATCACATATGGATGTTTTTCTTGTTGTAATTTCGTTAAGCAACGCTCTAATTCATCCTTTTCTTCAACCAGGTTTTCGAAATCCGCGAACATGAGATAAATTGATTCAAAAAGACACTATTGCTTGTTAAGAAGAAGTATTATTAAAAAGAATCGGTCTTTACTTTCACATGCAATATGAATGTTTACGATAATTCAGCCTTAGATACGCTAATTTGTTCGGATTTATCTATCTTTATTATTTTTGTCACTGTCGTGCAAAGTGGAAGGAGTAATAGTGCCGAAACATCTTGACATGACTCTAAAATAAATAAAAATCATATATAAATACTTAAGACAGAATTGGAAACTTCGAGTTTTGTCTCGCGTGCTATCATACAAAAAACCATAGGAAATGAATAACAAAATGATTAACTAACCTTTATTAGGTAAATGCTTGTGCAATTTCAAAAAATCCTTGATTTATTTTGTTCGAGATTTATTGCACAAATTTATAATATGTGGCGATAATTTTGGCCAAGTTTCAGTAAATACAAACTATAAGATAACCAAGTAGACTCATAAATAGTATTTTCTCCATATAATTGTCGAGCTATTCTTTGAAAATCAGATTCTGGCTGTAAAATTTAAATTATATAAAATAATTGTTTTAAAATAATCAGATTAAATAATAAAATAAAATTTATGTATTACTAAAGGTATACCAATTGGAGCGCACAAGCAGGGGAAGCTATCGAAATACACTTTTAGCGACACGCCCTTTTTCTTTTGGACGACAATAGTTTAGACTTTTCATCGAAATGTTAATCAATGTTGCGCTAAATAACTAAATAACTTCACGATTTCCAATCTCATGAGCTGATGAGGAATAGTATTAATTTTCAATTAGGAGTACGCCACTCGTATAGTTTATTGCTTCCATTGTTATGATCTACTACCTGCTTTTGGGTTGGACTTCGAGCAGGCCGACAGAAGTTGTGAGACGATTTTCGTCTCATATCTGGCATTCAGAAGGTTTGATTTCTGGCAAGTTAGACGAATTTATGCAACTGCGAACAGAGCAAAATCTCAAGTTCTATGCACTTTTACTTGACTTTTTTTTATGCATTATAAAGTTGGAACTTTGCTTTATCATCCATGCTAAACTACGAATCAGAAATGCCGATTAGCTCGGAGCAATTGAGCGTTCAATTAGACCCCAAATTCCAGAAAATTTTATATTTTTTTCTTGATTAAAAAACCATCTTCCCATTCGAAGCGAACCTTTTAATACGATTCTTTCGCTTCGTAAATGTTTTCTCTATCAGCTAGAGATTTATAACTTTAAAGAATAGGAGAACGTCATAGTTTTTTTCGACCGTCCACCAAGTCAATTTATTGCATGAGTTTTGGAAATGTCTCGTATCATATCGGCAATCTGTTTCATGCCACTAGTGTTTGCTCCAACACTTATTCCCTTCGTAAAACACTGATGGCATGCCCCATTCCATCCTTAGTTGAATAAGTTTGAAATGTTACTCTTTTCGGAAAAGTAACTCAATCTCAAAAAGTTACTCGTTTGAAAGTATTTCGAATGATCCAGTAATGCATATAAAGAGATTGTAATGGAAAAACCATAGTTTCTGAATGCAAGAGACGCATGATTTTCTCAACTATTTATGATTTGATGCATTACACTCATATGATGTGTTTTGCAAAAAAACTTTACGATTTTCAATCTTATGGGCTGATGAGGGATAGTATTAATTTTTAATTAGGAGAACGCCACGCGTACAGTTTATTGCTTTCATTGTCATGATCTACTACCTGCTTTTGGGTTCGACTTCGAGCAGGCCGACAGAAGTTGTGAGACGATTTTCGTCTCATATGTGGCATTCAGAAGGTTTGATTTCTGTCAAGTTAGACTAATTTATGCAACCGCAAAAAGAGCAAAATCTCAAGTTCTATGCAATTTTACTTGACTTTTTTTTATGCAATATAAAGTTGGAACGTTGCTTCATCAACCATGCTCAACTACGAATCAGAAATGCCGTTTAGCTCGCAGCAATTGAGCGTTCAAACAGACCCCAAATTCCAGAAAATTTTATATTTTTTTCTTGATTAAAAAGCCATCTTCCCATTCGAAGCGAACTTTTTAATACGATTCTTTCGCTTCGTAAAGGTTTTCTCTATCAGCTAGAGATTTATAACTTTAAAGAATAGGAGGACGTCATAGTTTACGATTTAAAAACTTAAAACTTGAAAATTTACGATTTTCAATCACATTGGCTGATGAGGGATAATATTAATTTATAATTAGGAGTACGCCACGCGTACAGTTCATTGCTTCTATTGTCATGATCTACTACCTGCTTTTGGGTTCATCTTCGAGCAGGCCGGCAGAAGTTTATTGCTGTTGTTGTATTTTTTCGTTACCTGATCTAGCGATAAATTTCCGTCACTATGAGAATTTCTTTCTTAATTTCTCGTCTCACAATTCGTCACAAGTTTGGGTTTGAGACGTCTCAAATTTCTATATCATAAAAAGTATTCATTCTTTATAAAAAATTATCCATTTTCAAATAATTTTAATAGCTGTTTCTATTGTATTTACTTTTGACTGTCCAATGGGCACACGATATTAGAAACGTTTATGTAACATTCTACAAAAGTCCAGGAACGTTTCTATGCTCGAAGACCTACAAACGTTCTCAGAACATTTTTGAAACGTCTTTTGGACATTGGACATAGGGATCTTCCTAGAACGTTTTTAATATTATGTGCCCACTGGGTGATTCAGATTAAAAAAGAATATTTCAATTAGTAAAATGAACAAACTCACTTATAATTCACATGATCTTCCTGTACTTTGTGGAAAATTATCGTTTGTTTCAAATGTACGTAGTCAAGTGTTTTAGTGAGTTTATACTTTCCAAGAACCATTCGACCTTGTAAATTATCATGCGCGTTAAAAATTGAAATAATTCATTATTTTTGTAGAATGATTCATCTAAGTGATCAAAAAACCAAACCAGTTAAACTAAATCATAAAAATTTGGTATTAAAACATTTCTTTTTGTACTTATACTTTCCAAGAACCATTCGACCTTGTAAATTATCATGCGCGTTAAAAATTGAAATAATTCATTATTTTTGTAGAATGATTCATCTAAGTGATCAAAAAACCAAACCAGTTAAACTAAATCATAAAAATTTGGTATTAAAACATTTCTTTTTGTACGAAAAAAGTTCAAAACATGTACTTGTGGTTAATCTTGCATTCAAATCAGTCTCTGATGGAAATGACGTTGAAGGTGAAGGTAAAGTCTCGTTGGTTACATTATTAATATTAATTAAATCATCACTCTCAGTGCTCTCAACTTCATTAATAACATTAATTACATGATCTCCCTCATTTATTTCACTAAGTTGCACTATGCATTCCCACTACATGCTCCAGATATAGAAAATATACAAAAAGTGCACTAATCAAAATATAGATATTTTTGTGTTTTATTTTCATTTTTTTTAACTTTTAAATATTGATGTGAGTACACATTCTTATAGGTTCGATCTCATAATTCCAATATTTATTATTTGCTTAGGGTCATGGATCAATCAGACCATGCGACTAAATCATACGTGAATTCGTTCGTGTATAGTAAGATAAATTTTTTATTTCATAAAATATCCAAAAATAGAGCCAGATTATTTATATAACTGACAATTACATGATAAAATCTCGAAAAAATTGTTTCAGCTGCAACTTGTAAGCCAGCATTGCATTTTTATGGACTTTGAGACGCAAAGCCCACTTTTTAAGCCAAATATGCATAGTAACGAACAAATCTGTTACATTATTCCAAGAACATACTATATTACAACAATCTTCTCTTAGAGAAGGCTTTCTTATCATATTTATCGTAAGCATTGAGAGACTATTGTACAAGCAGCAGTGAAGATTCCAACATTGAATGTAAAACATCTGATGATGAGTACGCTACATATGAACACATTTTTGAACCTTGAGTTAGACTAAAGAGAAAGGAGCCACAGCAGTGATAACCAAAATTTCGTCGATTAATCCAGTTAGGAGGTGGGCATTGGATGAAATTGAAATGTCCAAATCTGTAAAGAAGCGGAATCCAGAATGAAACTTTTGAACGCCTTTTCATTTGCAATGCGCAAAAATTGGCAACCGTTAAGGCAAAAAGTATAAGCTGCTTATCCCTCCTTGACATAAGTATTGGTTTCGCACTTGGTTAGGACGACTTAAGCTTTTACTGGATCAGTTTCAAATATGCCAGAATCGAATTGAATCTCATCAGGTTGGTGCATGTCAAAATTTGTCCAATAAGCACATTATACCAAAATATGTCAGAAAAATGGTGTATGAGCATACCAGATTAAATGATGCGAGGATCAGGTGGTGTAGGCAAAGTATTGCTGTGGAGGAGGCGCGCACTCAGATTGAGTTATGTCAATTCCATGTTATGTTATGCTATGTTATTCTTGGTTGAAAATCTTTCCGCAGAGGTGCACCTCAAAGACCTTATACCAAAATAATGTTATTTTATGTTTAAATTCTTTGACTCCGGTTTGGACACTCGTTTTCAACCATTCACATAAAAGTTTCTAATTTATAAAATGCCTAACAATAAATTCTTCCTCTAGGATAACATGGAAGATAACAAAATTCTGCATTTAATGACTCCGAAACTAGGTGATTTAGTCAATAATTAACAAAAATATTTTCAAAAAGGCAAAATTTTCAAGTTTTCTTGAATTTTGAATAACTATCAAAATAATGATCATTTTTTTAATTTTCTTGACTCATTTCCAAAGTAAATTTACGTAAAATATCAAAAATGTTAAAAGTAAACTGTAATAATTTTTTCTTGGATGCTGCCAAGGTCTGAGCTCAGAACGAAAGAATCGTACCGTCTTCCAGTACCAATTAAGTATTGTATTATTGCCAGCTTTATGCCGGTACCCCGGTGGTACAGGAAGTAATCGAAGGTAACACGTCTGTTGTAAATTTCCATCTGGTTCAGGATCAAGTCTCATAAAGTATAAATGTGCCTTCATGTTTTAAAACAAATTAACAACTTGAAAAATCTTGTTTGTGGGAATTGTTATTATGTCGTTTCAAATCACTACGAATCTTCACAATATTATCTTTCCAAGAACTTTGACGTGGCAAATTATGCTAATCAGTTCTTTTAAAATCTGTTCTTTTCGAGGCATTTTATAAATAAAAGAAATTTTTTCGTCAGCAAGAGTCTGGCTCTTTTTAAGCTTATTTTTGAAGCGCTTGAATTTCAGAACGCAGCAGTTATTTCCTGTTGAAGCAACATTTGACCCTAAAAAGTGGTTTTGAATAAAACTTTAATTTTTTCTGTGTTAATTCCGAAGATAAAAACTAAGCGACTCCTCTAGAGTGTTCGATTTTCTGACCCACAATGCACGGGTATATGAGTACGCCACATCAGGTGTCACTCCCCTATCATAATTATTGGATCTATAACTTAATTCATGCGATTTTTTTTTTCAAAATTTGAACGTTTGTTGAAGAAAAACATGCACAATAGTATTATTCAAAGTATTGCCCATCTGAAGATATGACTTTTTCCCATCTTTCTGGCAATTTGAGGATTCCATCCCAAAAGAGCTGCGCCGGCTTGGCGGCCAAGAATGAATCAAGCCAATTTTTGATACTCTGTTCTGATGTGAACCGTATTCCAGTGAGGGCGTTCTGCATCGACCAGAACAAATGGTAGTCAGTAGGGGCAAGGTCTGGGCTATAAGGTGGGTGGGATGAAACTTCCCATCCACTGTTTTCCAAATAGTTCTTGACGGGAATAGCAACATGGGGCCGAGCGTTGTCAAGATGTAAAATTATTGCCTCGTGTCTGGTCGCATATTCCGGGCGTTTTTCGGCTATTGCTCTCTTCAAACGGATTAATTGTGTTCGGTACACGGAAAACGAACTTGGCAGTTTGCTCGCACACTCTGGGAGTATGACTCCACTGTCGCGAGCGAGCAAACTGCCGAGTTCGTTTTCCGTGTAGCGTTCTCCATTGATGGTTTCACCCGGTTTTAGCATCTCATAATACAGCACACCCTTCTGATCCCTCCAAATACAGAGCATTACCTTCGCGCCATGGATATTCGGCTTTGCCGTTGATTTGGCTGGTTGGCCGGGTTTCACATATGATTTTTTGCGCTTGGGGTTGTCGTAATGGATCCATTTTTCATCACCAGTAACAATCTGATGCAAAAATGACTTCTTTTTGTGGCGTTCCAGCAGCATTTCGGACATGCAAAACCGCTTTTCAAAGTCTCTCGGCTTGAGTCCATGTGGAACCCAATTTCCTTGCTTTTTAATGTATCTAGCTGCTTCTAAACGTTTTGAAATGACTGCTTGAGTGACTCCCAAAGATTCTGCGAGCTCGTCTTGTGTTTGGCAACAACATTATCGAGTAATGCTTCCAGTTCTTCATCTTCAAACTTTTTTGGCTGCCCAGGACGTTCTTCGTCTTCCAAGCCAAAATCACCACTTTTAAATCATGCAAACCACTTTTGGCACGTTCGCTCAGCTAGAGTATGTTCACCATAAACTTCCACCAAAATACGATGACTTTCGGCAGCAGCTTTCTTCATATTAAAGTAATGAAGAAGAACTCCCATCAAAAACACTTTTTCAGGCACAAAGTTCGACATATTTGAGTGAAAAAAAATTATTGTTGTTTACGCTTCAAATGAATGACATGTACTGAAAAAGACGCACAATGACAGTAGCTTTCTAACGCATGTTCGGAATATTGGAACCATGGAATAATAATCAAGTTACGCCATCTCTTAGCAAACCGCACGAATTAAGTTATAGATCCAAGTAAAGAGAGAAGTAAACAACTAACAAAAAATATTATATTTTAAGATGTATAAAAAATGACTAATCAAATGATTTATTTTATTTTATTTATATTAATTAGCAATGTACTGTTCACTTATCTGCTCAAAAACAGATTGTGTAGTTTATTCAGAGGAAAATATAGTGTTTTCTAGGAGCATACTATATATGTTGAAGAATTTCATATCCGTCATTATTATCATAGTATAAAATTTATGTAATCCTAACTTTAATTGATTTATGGTAATCGGAATTTATTATTTGATATTCAATTTTTTAATTGCTTGTATAAACTTGTAATATTATTCTCTTAATTGAGATTGATTTATTTTCTCAGAAAGACCTTATAACTTTACCCTCCACTGTCGGATATTTATGATGAATTTACTATGATATTTTTGTAAGATGCCTTGAAATCATGTACACGTATAAACTCTTCTTTTTCTATTATCGCTGATCAAAAAGGACTCCGCATAAAGGAAATTCTACTTTAACTCGTTAAAGAAAGAAGATAAAAATGATACTCTGCGTTGAGAATTTTATTTTCTTCTGTTTTTTTCTGATATGTATACGTCTCTTCTGTACAAGGGAGAATTTTTTTCCGTTTTTCAATATCAAATACTTAAGGAGCATCTTTAAATTAAAAATAGTTCATTCACTTATATAAAAATCCTAGAGTGTTGAACCTCATATTATATTATCATTCACCAAAATTAAAATTTGGGTTTTTATAGTTTAGATGAACGGCAATTTATTCAAGCCAGCTACCAAAAGTTTTAAGTCTTTAATATGCCAACGAGGCAGGAGCGCTTGTAATGTGTTTTCTAATTCCTGAAGTTCTTACTAGTAAATATAGTCCACATGATTCGAGATTAAAAATTACATTTTCAGAGTAATTAACTGCAAAGTTTAATTAATTTAAATTTTTTACGACCTTATAAAAAATAAATATTTCATTACACGTAAAAATAAAATCTAGTGAATTTTCTAATGCTGATAAAGTGTTTGATGTGTCTTATTTGTTTAAAATGGTCATACTGTAATTCCAGTTTTTATGATGACTATTTTTGAAAATAAAATTTTGATGTCGATGAGCATCTATAAATTCCCATGATTTTTATCAATCTCCCCCCCCCCCCTCCCAATACCCTCCACCACTCCAAGTCCTCTGAAAAAGTGTTAAAAAAATTACATTGCTTCTTATTTTTCTTGAATATGTCCATATATTAAATTCGAAAAATTATTTTAATATGTTTTTCATTTACTCCTTCAATTTTATTCAGACATTTTTTCTTATTTTTCTTGAATATGCCCATATATCTGACAATATTTTCATTTCTGTTCATGGGGTGTATTATAGCATTAGGTAATAAAATAAGGTAGTATACATATACTCGTACTTACGACGTTACCGCAAGCAAAAAAGCACTTAGGTGAACATTTTGTTACAACCTTCTTTTCTTGAAGCAAGATTTTCACAGCCTGTTAATGTCAACGACCCAATAAAATAAGAAATTTCTCCTTATATTTTTATTTCCTTTTTTGTCACAATTGTTTAACATAACTATTATAGCTGGTCTTAACAATGATCATCATTTAAACATGTAACAGAATCACCTTTTTGTAACGCAACTTATAAGGATTATCTAGATATTATAATTAGGTCTGACGCTAAATATCCACAGTATTTGGAACCGATTTTAGCACTGTTTTCGAAATGACAATTCAAAAGGAAAGTTATGTTACAATTTACATCATTATTTTTTTATACAAGTCTTTTTTAATTTTCGAAAATCACAAAATGTTGCTTTTATTATTTCAATTATAAATTTCAATAAATAAATTTGCGTTGCAAGCTGAGATAAACAATTTTTTAAGCGTCGACTTGATCAATAAAGCAATGATTGTAATAATTCAAGAGGCGATGAAATTTATATAGGATCTTCGACGTTAACTCCTATCTAACTTGTTATGTGAATAACAAAATTAATCTGACAATTTCTTTTAAATTATGATAACTTCCTAATGCTCATTACTTGATTAAAAAATAAAATTTATTGAGTTTAGTTTAGTTATGAATCAGTTTTTGAAATCTAAAGTTGGTAATTCTTTCCTTATAAGTCACAAGATCAATCTGATTTTATGTCATTATATTGAAACCTTGGCTATATTTCGATCAAAACATCTATGCTATATTACGATCCAAAATAAGTGTGAATTTATTACACAAGTTGAGTATTACAAAGACTTGCTATAGCGAAGTTACAATGTGGACTGCCTGGGCCAAGCCTGCCAAGGGTGCAGGATAGATCCCAGGAATGCAACGGAATATGGTGATATCCGCCCGAAACGCTCCTAACATATACGCAACATATTATACCTCCCATGTTAGATTGTTCTTACTCCTGGAAGAAATTGATTTTTTCGTCTTAAGGCCATGGGCCAAGCAGGTCACGTGACAAAAATTATATGTTAATCTTACCATGTAAGATAACTTTTTTTGATAATAAAATATCTTGCTCAAAATTTGGTAAATGTATCAGAACACAATAAGGAACGTCTTTTAACATTATTTTAGTAAGGATTGTGCAATTCTTTTTATTCTAAAACGTAAAAATGAAGTGTTATCGGCAATTACAGCTGTGTAACTACATTTCCACAGAGAATGAAATATCGTCTTGAAATTTTGGGAAAGAAATAAAAACTTATTGAGACAGGTCTATTATGTCTTGATTATTCATAATGATATAAAAATTTTTTGATAAAAATAAGTAATGTTAGCAAATTTACAGACTATATTACCGACGGTGTTAGACCAGTGCAGCAAAACTCTACCCAGGAAAAAAGAAATGATTGATTGAAATTTCTGTGAATTGCGTATCTTAAAATTGACGATTGAAGGATTCTGAATCTGCAATTTTATCTGAAAATGATTGCATCGAAACATTATTGAATCGCGTTCAGGACTTTTCAATCGTATAAATTTGTTTCAATGACGTTGGATCGTAGTTTTACGATTAAGTGTCAAAGTCCATAAAATTTGAATCGTCAAGATACTTTTCGTGAATTGTTCATCTCAATTGTGAAATCCCGATTAACATCAGTAAAACAATTTTTACGAATGGAAGAAGCGTAAAAACAATTTAACAACAAGTAATTATTTAATCGGTCTGGGATAAAATTGGCGATTGAAAAAGCTTACTGATGCAAATGCCCACAACACAATTGAAAAAAAATATTTTGAATCTGCAATTTTAAAATACACTGTAAAAAAAATTATTGAAAATTACCACATTAATCATTAAACATACAGATAACTCTGATTAATCGAGGCAATATTACCAAAATGGTGTGAAAGTAATTGGAAAGTTGAAAATTACATTCGGAGATGAAAATTCTTGTAACATCATTTTCAGATAGTGTACTTTTACGTTCCTGATGTAAAATTCAAACTCTCAGTGTAGAATGGCAGAGGCGTATTTCATTGCTCATACGCTAGACTATCGCAAGGATTTTAACATTGAAAAATATTTCACAAATAGTTCAAAGATTTCACAAATGTTTCAAGTGTTTCACAACGTTCTCAAACATTTCAAATGATTTTAAAAGATTTAAAATAATTCAAAAATCTCAAACATTTAAGAATATTATACAAAGATTTCAAAGACTTCACAAAAATTTCATGATCCGCAAATATTTTAAAAATTTCAGAAGACTTCATGACAAATTAAAACATTCGAAAAGATTTCACTAATATTTCAAGCATCTTAAACATTTAAAGAGATTTAGAAAGTTTCACAAAGATGTTTAAGATTTCTTACAAATTTTATATGACGGATAAAAAAAATCTAAGAAATTATCACAAATGGTGAAAATACATACATAACCTTAAAATTTACAAGCCGCATAATCTCTAATTCTGCAGCCTCGTGACAACCCTATTTCTACATGAACTTAATGAGGAAGTTTTTTACTTACCGTATTTCTTATTTGCATATCATATTACACAGAAGAAACATATATCACCAAAGTTAAACGGTGGACTTACAAAAAATTATAGTAAAATTTCCGTCGTTCTGCTATTTTACACTTGCCTTGTGAAGTGGATTGCATTACATTCAGTGAATTCAAATAAAATCTTGCAAAAGTGCACAATAATATCGGTTATAGTATGGTTGTTTACCACACTAATCGTAGTTATCTGTATGTCCACTGATTAATCATAGTAATTTTACACTTTTAGGATAAAATTAATACAACTATTGTTAAATTCCACAGTTAATGGCTACAAGTTTACCAAAAATTTGTAAAATTAACCCATTAATCATAGTAAAACGATTACAAACTGTCTTGTAGTCCAGTATATTTAGTCTGATTCCTATAGGTATTATTGTAATTCATTGGGTAAGGAATAGTACATTACGCGTAGAGAGGCGAAAGTGAGCGAATGCAGACGAACGTGAAGTTGGCCGCACGAGGCCGAATTGATCGCGATTGAGCGTTATCGAACGCGAGAATGACAGCCTGAGGCCGAAGGCCGGGGGCTGTCAGCGCGTGAGATAACGCGAAGTCGCGATCAATTCGACCGAGTATCGCGAACTTCACGCGAGTTTGCATGAGCACTTTCGCCTCGAGGTGCGTATATTATTTTTCTTGATGAGAACATGAAATTTGGCGGCTTGAGTGAGTTCATGGAGTAAATGCGAAATTGCCCGGGGGGACGGGGGTCTAGGGCGCAGCCCTGGTGGGGGTGCAGGGGGAAAAGCCCCCGCCGGGGGGTTTGGGGGGAGGAGCCCCCCTACTCAAAAAAATAACTCTCAAAATAGAAAACATTATTTTTCATCAATAAACAATAATAACATCAGAGCAAACATTGTTAAAAAAATTTATTTAAAAGCATAATGTAATGAAAGTTATTATGATGACCGCCTCTGCGTTTAATTTGAGTATGATCGAATCGTTAATATTTTCGTCCTCCGTAACGATCGATAAATTCAATTGATTTTTAACCTGCTTTATAAGCTGTCAAAACCTTGAACGTTGTGAAGTTGTATTCTATACGCTTTTCTTTTCATTTTTTTTTTTTTTTTTTTTTTCAGTTTGCGAGGTTTCGAGGTCTTTGATCTATCAACCAATCACAGGCGCGTAAGTTACTTTGCCCATGTGTTTTTTTTTAGTTTCGCAATATTACAGCACAGTTTTCTGCATAATACCATTTTATCAATGTCCAACAGGCCACGAAAGCCGCCATTTTCGATGTTAGTGTCGACAAAAATTTTTTTTGCCACCTTTAGGGTACCATATAGGAAGCTTAAATCCAAGTTTTTGACCATCAACCCTTTGCATGTTGTCCTCGATTTTGAATTAAGGGGTGATTTCTTGTATGGCGACTAACAGTCGTATTTTTAATTTTATCAAGAAAACTGTTAATACCATTTTTGACGAGAAAAATAAACTCTACAAATTATTGTATCTTATGTTTTCTCGTATTTTGCTTATTTGTTGCTTAAAAAAAAATCGATTATGGGTACATACCAATCAAAATTGCTGCTACCAGCGCGAGTAGAGTTCTTTTTTCAAACTACAGTATACAAAATATCATCATGTTTGCTTTTTTTTCGTTTTCTTATTTTATTTTTTTTGCATTTAAATGAATAAATGAATTATGAATACACTGTTAGAAATTCATGTCATAATTCTGTCACACGTCACTGGAGCTTTATGCTGTTACCGGGACAGAAAATTCTGTTACGGTTTAGAAATTTCTGTTACTGGCAACTGCATAAAGCTCCAGTGACATGTAACAGAAAATTCTTTTACGGGCTCAGGAATTTTTGTAACGGTGTCAAAATTCGGCATGAGTGACAAGTAACATAAATTTTAGTTTCTGTAAAATAATTTTTTGTGTTAATACGATAATGTGGATCATACGCAGTGTCCCGTAAAATTTGAATGAATATATATATATATATATATACATGCATTCAAATCTTACACATATATATATTTTACATATGTCATCTTACTGTGACATATGTGTCACAGTATTACTTTTTTGCAATTTCCCTGGTATATTCTTCGTGAACAATTACGGACACATTCTTCGAGTGTCAGAATCAAACACTCTAACGACAGCTAGAGTGGACTCTAACCACAGCTACTCACACGGATTAACGTACACACGCTCAGTGGTCGCCATCTTGGGTACAGATCCGCAGACTCTATTTTTCTAGGGACTCTACTGGCGCCTTGGCGCCTGGCGGAAAATGGCTCACACAAGATACAAAATAACACTATTTTAGCTGCAGCAGTTTACACCATTTAAACCACACACTATACACAAATATAATTACCCTGCATGTTTCCCTGCTAAAAATAAAATATGGTCAGTTTCCAATGTTACTTTTAATTATTTTAATTACTTAATTACTGTAAGAGGTAAATCGCTCTCAACGAGGAGAAAACACCAGCTCTTACTTAAAAGAGATATATCGCCTTGACCATGGCCGTATCGTGGATCTACCACCTCAACAAGGAGCAGCTCACACAAGAGCTCGAGAGGCACGAGCTTGACACTAGCGGTTCTCTGGCCGTCCTCAGGAACCGCATGGTATCATTCGCCAGGCAAAACCCAGGCTTATTCGCGGAGAAACCCAAGGATCCACCTGACTATAAGGAAGACCCGCAACGGACCAAGGACTTGAAAAACATGGAGGAAGAATTGCAGGAACTAAGGGAAGTGCTTGTAGCCTCATTGACCTGGAGGGAGGTAATAGCTCCAAGCATTGAAGAAGAACCGCTGGCCAGCCCGCAATTAGGGCCTGCCCCCGACCACGGTCGCTTAGGCCAACTGCGTTTGCTGAACCACCTCCCAAGCACAAGTCGAGAAAGGGCGCCAGAAACCCTAGGCATACAGGGCCCAGAACGCCTCAGGCAAAACACCGGCCACACCTTCGACTAGATGAGAAAGTGGAACGGCCACTTTGACGGAAAGGGGGTTTACGAGTTCTTGGAAGGCGTCCGGGATTACCAGCTTACGGACCATCAGCTGTTACGGGGCTTCCCGGAGCTCCTCCGAGGGGACGCCCAGCTGTGGTATCGCAAATGCGCATCATCCTTGACGACCCGGGACGAATACGAGCCTATTCGAGCATATACCACCGCACTGCTCACCCTCCTTAGGCGACGAGGCGGCTTCGATCACGAGAGGGTCATGGAGACGCTCTACTATAACATGAAGCCAGGGTTGCGACTACACATACGCCTGAAGGAAGTTACATCGCCTGAGGAGCTCATACAACAGGTCCAGGTTGACAAATCGAAGAAGTACAGGCACAGTTGCCACAGGAACCCCAGAGCGAAGCCAGGGCACAAGCCAAATCGGACCGAACAGGACACGCCCTTCAAGCAGCTTTCGTAAGGGAGGAGTGCTGCTGGAGATGCGGGCAGCGAGGGCACGACAGATTCAAATGCCGCATCCCGCTACTCGTGGTGCGGAAAGGAGCACGTGCTGACGCGAGACTGCCCTTGCCCGAAGCCGGGAAACGCCAGGAGGACCGGGCCCACCACACTCACCGCTCGGTCCAAGGAAACAACGTCCACGACCCAAGGGCCTTCATCCAGGTCCGCATAAGGCACCCGACAGGCAACGGCCCTAGTAGATCTAGGTTCCGCCCGTTCCTACTTGGACCGAAGGATGAGCCACCTATGCCGAGAATACGGCTGACAGAGGGAAGACGGCGACGAGGTAGCAATTCTCGCCGACGAGTCCGAAATA
Source organism: Diplolepis rosae (assembly GCA_030998225.1). Lineage (NCBI taxonomy): Eukaryota > Metazoa > Arthropoda > Insecta > Hymenoptera > Diplolepididae > Diplolepis > Diplolepis rosae. The sequence goes on from JAPYXD010000177.1 coordinate 507,670, forward strand.
TCCTTGAGGGATAAACTCACCGGAGACATCACGGCAGCTGGTCTCACTATCACCGCGGAGTTCCTCGAGCTACCAACTCTGAACCCCGCCGTCCTTCTGGGGATGGACATCCTGTCTAAGTTAGGACTCCAGATGCTCCTAAATGGAACCGATATTACACCGTGGAGAAACAAAGGCAGAGGAGCCACTTTCGCCATCACCGGGCCAATCCAAATGACGGACCTGGAAAAAGAAAAGCAAACCCAGGCCGAGCGGTTCCTGGAGAAGCACCTGGGACGTTTTAACCAGGTCAGAGGAACAACCCCCCTCATCGAGCACCAGATCGTACTCAAAGATACCGTCCGAGGAATCCCGCCATGCAGGCGATAATCGACGAAGAACTGAACAATATGTTAGAAGAAGGGTTAGTGCGGCCTTCATGCAGTCCTTGGAGCTCACCGGTTATTATAACCCGTCGGAAGGACGGCAAGCCAAGGTTTTGCATCGACGTACGGAAATTAAACAGCGTCACCAGGAGGGACGCCTACCCGCTCGCACAAGTAAACGCAACTTTGGACAAACTGCGGGGGGCAGATATCTGTCAACGATCGACTTGAAAAATGGCTACTGGCACGTGCCACTAGCCGAGGACAGTAAGCCGCTTACCGCATTCACCGCTTACGGGAGAGGTCTCTTTGAATTTATCGTCATGCCTTTTGGTCTACACTCCGCGCCATCTACGTTCCAACGACTTCTAGACCATGTCATTACACCCGATATGGCCCCGCACGCTTTCGCCTATTTAGACGACATAGTCATATGCACAGCTACTTACGAAAAACATTTAGAGGTGCTAGAGTCCGTCTTCCAAAAACTGCGCAACGCCCGTTTAAGGCCTCACCCAGAAAAGTGCAAGTTCTTCCGAGCGGAGCTCAGGTATTTAGGGCATATTGTTGAACAGAACGGTCTTCGAATGGACCCCAGCAAGGTAGCCGCAATAAAGGACCTAACACCTCCATGAAACCTGAAAGATGCACGCCGGTTCCTGGGCCTCGTTTCATGGTACCGACGGTTCATCAAGGACGTCGCCCATATCGCAGCTCCACTGCACCGACTCCTGAAGAAACGAGTTAAGTGGGAATGGACCGAGGAACATCAGACAGTATTCGACAGACTCAAGGAAAGCCTGACCACGGCACCAGTATTTGTATGCCCCGACTGGAACAAGCCATTCACACTGCAGCCGGACGCCAGCCAGGAAGGACTCGGAGCCTCCCTGTCTCAACCAGGAGATCAAGGGGAACAAATCGTTACCTATGTCAGCCGCTCTTTAACAAAACCCGAGCGGAACTATTCAACCACCGAACTCGAGTGCTTGGCGGTTAAATGAGGCATTTGGAAGATGCGAGATTACCTCGAGGGCTACCATTTTACCATCCTAAAGTGTCGCTAAAGTGGCTGGGGCAAATGGACAACCCCTTCGGCCGGCTCGCTCGGTGGGCAATGGAACTCAGTCAGTGGGAATTCACCATCAAATACCGGAAAGGCAGCGACAACCTGCTAGCCGACACACTATCCCGCCAGCCATTGCCCACCTGCGTAGTCACGAGCCAGGACGACTGGTACCATCGACGGAAGAGGATGGTGGAAGAGGACCCCAAGGCACACCCCGAGTACACCGTTAAGAACGGAAGGCTATATCGTCTCATACTCCACACTCTAGACTTCAACGAGGCCGATTCAAGTAGCCAGTGGAAAATATGCGTGCCCCGAGCCGAACAGGGGAGGGTGCTGAAGGAAGAACATGACGAACCTGTGGCAGGCCATCTAGGGATAGCCAAAACCCTCGCCCGACTAGCCCGGAAGTATTACTGGCCAGGCATGCTAAGAACCGCCGCCAAATACGTCCGCACGTATCCCAGCTGCCAGAGGTTTAAGACACAACAACAGGCCCCAGCTGGGAAAATGCACGCAACAAACGTGGAGCAACCGTGGGGAGAAGTCTCCGTCGACTGGGTCGGTCCTCTACCTCGCTCTACTGCAGGACACGCCTGGCTCCTCGTAATGCAGGATCGATGCACAAAGTGAGTCGAGCTACGGCCCATAAGGAGGGCCACTGGAAGAGCCGTGGCAGAACCCGTGAGGGACCAGATCTGTCTACGACACGGATGTCCTGACGTTATAGTCACTGACAACGGACGCCAGTTCACGAGCCACGTGTTCGAAGACCTCCCCAAGGCATGGCACGTCAAGCATAAGCCAACCCCGAAGTTTACACCCCATTGCAACCCCGTGGAGCGGACCAACTGGGTCATAAAAACCATGATAGCCCAGAGCATCGCGAAGAACCAGAAGACCTGGGATAGAAACATGCCCGAACTGACCTTCGCCTACAATACCGCCCAGCACGGATCTACCGGCCACTCACCCGCCTATTTGAACCACTTCAGGGAAATAGGACCCCAATACCACTGGGTCGACCAACAGGGCCCGACCATCCGGAGGCCAACCTGACTAACGTTGGTCACCTCACAGCGGCGGGCCACTCCACTCGCAGCCATCACGGCTCGACCCCAGGTCAGGGGGGTAGAGCCCATCCAGGACCCTGGACTAAAGGCCAAATACCTGGGCCTCATCAGCGCCCGTAGGCCACTGACGGTAACGGACTCGCCCCTACCACACCAGAGATCCTAACACAGGGGGCGACTCTTGCACCCACCGAAAGGCGTCAGTCGGTGCCAATAATAGCCTTACCACTGGTGGAACCGGGATCACGAGAAGGGCCGCCCAGACCAGCAGCGCGGCCTAGATCAGCCAGGCCACACGAACTAGCAGGGCCACCCACACCAGTCAAGTTGCCCATACCAGCTGGGCCACATTAACCAATATAAATAATTATTGAAGAAATTTTCTGTGAAAAAAGGAACGTTTTCACTCCGCTGGGTATCGAGCCCACGTCCTTTGGATTGCCGGTCGAATTTTCTGTCATCTGAGCTACGGAGGTTCCACAACTTTTCTCACAGAATCTTGTTAACGCCTATTCGGCTACGGATATATCATGAACTATTTAATCAATATTTCTAAATCATTTCAGTCGATTATGTCGATCATTAGAAGAGTGTATCACTCTACGTGACATAATCGACTGAAATGATTTAGAAATATTGATCATATAAATAATCATATTAAATTATATTGAGCAATAGTAAGTAATTGAAATGCCAATAAAAAATAACCAAAGTTAAATTTAAAAACAGGAAAACTTCAAAATAAAAATAAAAAATGAAAGGTAATTGCAATATAAATCACACAAAATAAAAAATAGTCAAAATTATTTTTCATTGAAAAAAAAAATAAAAAAGAAAGAGAAGAAATGTTGAGCTTCATTCCATCAACGAAACTTAGAATAATTTAGTACGGCACAGCGCTCGCAATCCCGCACTACCAACTACCGAGTGAGGGAGCGCGCAACTTTCAGACACTACGGTAAGTAAACAATTGCTCATCCAAAAAAAAGTTTTCGACAAAAATTGTAGAGGATCGTGTGAATTACAACTTTTGCCTAAAAATTTTTGCGATAGCGCCCAAACAAAAAAAGATATTCGAACTAAAAAAATTTTCAACCCTCTTTTTATTTTTATAATCGATTTTTAAGCAACAAATAAGCAATATACGAGAAAACATAAGATGAACTAATTTGTAGAACTCATTTTTCTCGTGAAAAATGGTATCAACTGTTTTCTTGATAAAATCAAAAATACGACTGTTATTCGCGATACAAGAAATCACCCCTTAATTCAAGATGGCGGACAACCCGCAAAGGGTTGATGGTCGAAAACTTGAATTTAAGCTTCCTATATGTTTCCCTAAAGATGGCAAAAACAATTTTTCTTATCCAATAAATTGCAATAATAAAACCTAAATATACTGGACCATTGTAATTTTCAACCACTTTTTTTACAGTGTACGCAATTCACAACGATTTTAGCCTATCGTTTTTTGTTTCCTGGATAGACACTCAGTTGGAAATATTGATAAATTTCCCTACTCCTTCCATATACTATTATTTATCATTTCCTAAATTTTGACCGATTTATTTTGATTTAAAATTTTATATATGCACGGAGAAAAACAGTTGAATGAATGAATCAAAGTTGAGTGAAATTCTGAAGTTTAGGGTGACGTATAAAAGCGTGCATTAAAAATTTCTAAATATACATATTATTACTCGTACATAGTATAATTATAAAAAACCAATCTCTCATTAAATAACAAAAATAATAGAGCTTTCCGATCATTCTACTCCACGCTTCAATCGAGAGTTGAGTAAACCGTGAATCGCACGACTTATTCCACCAGCTATATTTATTCACGCAGGAACGAATGAAAGTAATGTGCGCCTTGGGCACACAGAAAAAATTTTTAATTTGAAAAACGTATTGAATTTTGAACATATTGATATTCCAAGTTATTATATTTAATAATCAAAATCAATTAAAATCATACAAAACATAATTACAGTTTATCTCAGTACTCTCTAAATCAAAAATAGTGGATTCCACTTATAAACTAGTGATTTTAAAAATTCATCGTACTGCGGTTGTGTTTGATTGTGTTTTGTCTGTTCGTCACGAAGCTTTCGTACATGCTCCGCAGTGTTAACCACTATTTGTTTTTTTGATCATTCACTACTTTATATAATTAATTCAAAAGTTTCATATAATCTAGTTATCTAGATTCTGTAAGTTTAATAAATTCCTCGTTCATAATTTCTCATAATTCATTTATAATTACTTCTTTCTTTTTCACTTAAGTTTTTTAAAATTAAATTGATTTCATGAAAATTTAAACAACAAAATTCTTGATAAGTGTATTACATGAAATTTGAAAAATCTACACAGGATTTAGATTTCACACAAATCTCTTAGGCACAATAATAATTTGGAATTAACATTTGAAAAATCCATATTTTGAAAATAGTCAACACAGAAAATAAAAAAGCCTTCTTTTGAATGTTTTTACACAAGATACTTTTTGATAATAATGCAATTTTTTAATGTACATTTCAAACTTTAGTTTCATAAAACTTTATACATAGTTATAACAAAAATGTATAATAAACATTAATTAATAATTATATTATATATTGTATATCAACAATCATAATTATAATAATTAATTAATTATATTAATTTTAAAAAAGTTTTTTTTGAACAATTTATGAAAAAGTTGATTTATTTTTGATTGAGTAAGGCTCAAAAACCCTAGTCACGACACTTACTCTCACAAGCTCTGAATAACTATTGCAGTCACTATATAAGAAAGTTCCCAGTTTTATGGCTCAGGATGTAAGCGAGCGTGTGCGTAATTCGACGAAAGCGTATTATACTATGTATAAGCGTAGTTATTAGGTTTACATATGTAAGGTTGTTTAAGTGTATTTGTGATTTAAAATATGATTGGCTACGACTGAATGGTTTGAATGTATTTGCATTGCTTAATCATGGTAAGAATTTTTTCTACTGCCAGTTGAAATACTACGCTTGATGCTCATTTTACTCAACTATCGTTTGAAGCACAGCACGGAAAAAAATAATTAGCTGCATTAGCTAAATATTCGCTACCACAGCTAAGAAAGTTACTTGATATACGGACAGCGAATGTCTTAGCTGCTAATACTAACGTCTATTTGCTACAGTACTTTAGCGATGCCAGCTAATTTACGTTAGCACTGGTAACAACGATTGTGAGCAGTAGCCTATCGGTCGTGTTATCTTCCTGTTCTAACAGCGTTTGAAGTACTAGTTAATTTTATTAGCAATTGCTGCAAATAGAGGTAGCACTTAAAATCATTGATTTTGAACTTCCAAACCTACATTTAAATACAGTTAAACCTGGGTGCTTAAGAAAAAAATGATCTCGTAACCCTTCTATACTCACAAAAGTCTGCTGGCATGTTATATCAAAACAACTAATTTCTTGCGACATATCGTAACCTGCAAAATTAAAAACGAAAAAAAACTGATTCAGTTCTAACCTTAATCACAGCATAATTTTTCAAGAATAAGAATAAAACGTGAGCTGCTTTGAGAACCAAACTTATAGCTACAAGGAGAAACATTACCGGGAACAGTAGCGACTTACTTGCCAGTCCAATATAATGTTTTCAAAAATTGTACAAGTATACAACACTTAGAATTAAGATAACCTCAGTAAGAAGATAATAAATAGCACAATAAAGAACCTATTACAAAACCTACAATACAATCTTCAGAGATCAGTTACAAATCAGTCATTTGCATTATAAATTAACGCGAATCGTCGAATTATTTATAAATTAAATTTAAAACAACGCGACAGGTGTACAACTTACCATTTACAGCAGAATATCTGACTAGTCGCGCTTTATGCGCATGAGCAGCACAGAAAACGCGGGATGTCTAAGCAGCCGTTAGCAATCGCTGCTAACTTCTTACATATCAGCGCAAAATTTTAAAAGCTACGAGTACGAATTTTGAGATTTTCTAGGAGAGTAAACTGTTTTAGCAGCAACAACCAAATGATTAGCTACAACTCTTAATATGCTAAGGAGTCCAATGCAAATTTTCAACTTCGATTGCAGCTAACATTTTTTAACTGTCCCAGCAAACTGTTAACTCTCTCAGCAAACTTTTTATCAATCACAATTAACTAGTCGACAGCTAACTGCAGTTAGCAGTAGCAGATATTTCATTTCTTTCCGTGAGCAAGCGTCGGTGATATACTTATACATTTCATGTTAACCCACTGACGCATGTTGGTGCCCTGTCGTCGACAACGTTTTACTTAACTCCTTACTATTCTCCATTTCGTCTAGTGTTTTACTCTACTCTGCTAGAATTTCTAGACTGAGTTGCTTCTGTAGTGGTAAAAGGTAATTTAGTTCTACTGGTGAGAAAGGTATGGTAATATTTTTTCATAGCGCCTCCTTTGAAAATCCGAAATCGCTCTGTTTCGCCCCTTGTAATGTAATATACTATTCTTGTATCTCATACACTGATAAAAATTTATCTGAATTTTTCCTGTTTTTTATAGGAATTCTACCTGAGGGGCTAGAAAATATTCTACTATAGTTGAAATGAAGTATATACTATTGCGAAAGTGAAATAAGAGGATAGAAAATGCAAGTATTCACTTTTTTTGATAGGAAAGTTGTTATTCAAATTTTGACGGAAATAATACGTTACTTAAGGTAGTTCGTTCACAAAAATTAGACTTCAGGCAAAAATTGATAATTTTACTTTTAGAAATAGCAATAATATTATTGAACGGCTAACTTGAAAGAAAAAAGATTATTTTTAATGAAAAAAATTTGAAACACGAAAAAATAATTTTATTAATAAATTTTATTTTTTCCCAAACTTATTTTCTTATCGCTTCGAACCAAATTTTTAAAAATGATGCGATTCTAATAAATCACGGTTCATTTTTTTGGGAAAAAGATTCTCTACAACTTGACTGTTTCCAATTTTAGAAAATGAAGTCTTTAATGTCTGAAATTATGAAAAAACAATTTTTGCAAACAAAATGTTTATAAACAAATTGCTGTATTTGATAATAATTAATTCAATTTGAACAATAGGAAACGGTCAAGTCGTAGAGAATCTTTTTCCTAATTAGCCCTTCAATAATAATATTGCTATTCTTGAAAGCAAAATTATCTATTTTTGCCTGAGGTCTAATTTTCGTGAACGAACTACCTTAAAGAAAATATGTACAGTATCTGATTCTAAAAAAGTCCGATAAATTATGGGACCTACTATGGCCCGTCAGCTTTCCGATAAATTATCTGAATAAAAACCTCAAGTTGAAGGCAGATTTTATTGTTTTTTTCTTGGACTGATGGCATAAACTACTATACATGACCCCGTGCATTAGTGTACGGAGTGCTCACGCGAGCAGTGTACTTGAGTACGTATTTATACAGACGTGCGTCATGCTCGAATGTAGTAGTGTATTCTTGGCACACAAAGTGACTTAGTGTACATTATTGCCTATTTTATAAAGTGCACTCCATAAATTCTACCTATTTGAGGAAGTGAACTTAGAATTTTGGCTTTTTTTTATAAAACGCTACTTTTTATGAAAATACAAAACTTCATAAAATTAATGACTTGTTATGAAATTAACTTCAAATTTTTTTATAGAGTCCGGTCTTTTTATGAAAAGCGATTTTTTATAGAAAAATAATCCTCATTAAAATACTGACTTTTCATAAAGTCAACTATATACAAAAATTTTATAAAGTTTGGTCTTTTGACAAAAAAAAGTTCTTTATAAAAACAGCAAACTTTATAAAATTTTCATAAGGTTTACTATATACAAAATTGACACATTTATTCATTTTTCATAAAATTACATTATTAATACTCATTATGTATACATTTTTTTTAATAATGTTGACTTTATAAAAAAATACGTGCTTTTATTAAGTGAATCTTACAAAAAACATATTCTAAACATTTCATATAAAGTCATTTTATAAAAACTTTAGAAAAATACCAATTTTCGATAAAGTCAACTACAATATATAAAAATTTAAGAAAGTTAAGAGTTTTTATAAAGAATATCACCTTTGTAAAAAGACAAAACTTTATGAAAGTCAGTGATTTCATAAAGTTTCGTGTTTTTATAAAAAAAATGCATTTTATGAAGACAATTTTTATAAAGATTTTATAAAGTTGACTCCATAAATAATCACTAATTTTATAAAATTTTAATTTTGAAAAAGTAACTTTATAATGTTTTTAATTACTATTACATATTTACGGCATGGTTGATGTTTATCAATAATTTTTATTTTTTTTAATGATACATCATTGTAGGGAACAATCATTTCCCAACTTTCCTCATTATCAATTAATGTATAACATATCTGCGTGTATTTTATATTTTTCTTTTTCATGTCATTTCCACACGGAGAGGAGAGAACGCAGCTGTCATGTGCGCGGGACGAAGCAGAGCTGTGTTCTTACGAAAATGTTCGATTGGATACAGCTCAGCTTCGTCCTCGCGTAGCCAGAATGTGCGAGCGCATATCTCTGCTTCGTGCCGGGCATACATAGAGTTCTGAAGAGTTTATGTGACCGAGAATATGTCTGTGAGCACGGGAATATGACTGAGAATTTCTCTGATGAATGTGCTGTTCGAGAATTTATGAGAATTTAAAAATATTTTTCCGTAACGGTTCAAGCTTTCAATTGTTTTTGATAAATGCTTTGTTCTGGAAGTTCGTGTAACGTGCGCAATAAAAATGGAAAAAAAAAGAATATAGTTTGGAATGTTTATTAAAAATTATTGATAAACAAAATAAAGCTTCTTTCAAGTGCAAATACTGTGATCAGATGTACAGAAAGCATGCCACTCGACAAATAGAGCACTTAAAAAAGTGCATAAACTGTCCCGAAACGGTCAAACAATTATTTAAATAAAGTGTAATTTGTGCGAAGAAAACTTGAATTACTTGTTCTTTATGTTTGAATTTAATGTAATGGCTATAAAAAAATTTTTTTTGATATTGAATTCCGATAAAACTTGAAATTTTCCGTAGTTTATTTTTATGAAACCTTCACTACTGCAATTCATAGTGTTTGGAAATAAATTTACAATATTATAAGGTTTAATGATAAAGAAAATATTGGCGAAGGTATGGTAAAATTCTCTTAAATTCTGTGTAAATTCTCAAGTTGTCTTAAAATAACGGTCACAGTCACGAGAACGTGACCGGATTCTAAATGTCCGAGAAATTTAGAACTCTAGGCATACACCGTTCGGACGAAGTAGACCTGTGTGCGAAGAAATGAAGGCTTCGTCCAAACGCAGCGCCACTGTGCCCACGCACTCCTCTTCTTGGTGCTAAACATATCGTGCGTGTGCGCCACGTTTGTGCATATGTAATGCGTTGATCGGCATTTACCTGCATAAAAAATTGAAATTTATCGCACCAATTTTCATAATTTTATATGAAGACGTTTTGTAGCTCAAAAAGGTAGTTCAACTTGTCTTTAAAAGCGAGATAAAATAATATTGATTGGCTAACGAAAGTACATTTCTGTTGTTGACTACATTCGGTTTTTTTTACAGTCGATTTCTCCACAGAATTGCAATACATTTTTGGAACAATTATTAATTTGAACTTCAGGATTTTTTTCAAAGCTTTCTCTGATTTTTGTGCAATTGTTGATGAATTTTCCATTAGAATTTGTTCTTATTTTTTAATAGAATTTAAACTAAGTTCAAATGTGTGATATTAATTCAACTGCTTTCGAACAGAGACACTGATGATAGTAATATAATTATTGTTTGAAAAATTCCTTTGTAAAATTCTTTCTCTGAGTCCAGATGATTTATATTCTTCTGTGATGATTATTTTAATGAACCTAAGCTTGCGAAATACTGGAGAATTTGGATTTCGTGATTAGACACAGAAAATATATGGCAGTCGATGAGTTTTTGTAAAACGAGTTTATTTCTACAAGAAATAGAAACAGGCGTTGAACGTAAAATAAGGAAGTCGATGAGTTTTCATACAATTATCAATAAGATTATATCCAACGTTTTGGAATAAATTTACCTCTATCGCCACAATCAACGATATGCGACACGAAACAAGACTCTAGGCTTTGTAAATCAATAACTTGACAAGAATTACACTTCATTGCAGCATCTTCATAAAATTTGTAGGCCTGAAAATGCTCGTCATACAGTACCTAATCAGATATTACTTTAGCTATAATGTACAGGTTTCCAGTGAAGTCTTCAATAATAACTTTCACCCACAAAAGTTGTGGATCCATCTCATTTGGAATCAGTAATACATTATTTTTAATGGTGTGGTTTTTGGACGTAATATATTGCAATTCCAAGGCATTTTCAGAAAGAGGCATCGGCAAAAGCGATGAGAAATATCGAGCGTCTGTTATCTCCCATGCAAATTTTTTTTCTGATGGTCGTTTTTCATACTTATTTTTATCAACAGGAGTATTACATAAGAATCTGTGGTTCAATTTCAATTGGGATTTGATCGCCAAAGTTTTGCAAATATTTAATCGACTCAGTGAAACGTGTGATGTAATTTTAAAATCTCGACTTTTACTCTCGCATCTCATGGTGGACATGTTCCACAAGGGACCCATGCGCCTCATTATTCGGGGATAATCTATGAGAATGTGATGTTTTGGCTTCAAAAATTGTTAGGAAATAAATAATCGCGAAGGCTCAAATAACCAGTTACCACCGATGCTAAATAATCTGCTAATCCGCCATTATTAATTGGAGAACACACTATGTCAAGGATCTCTTTCAATTTTATTATCAATCTCCAATGTTTGCTTTCATTCGGAATAAAGATTACTATTAATACGCCAATATTCCGTAAGGTAAAAGCACCAATAGCCGGACGTCTAAGGAAATGTCATTAAATTTTTTGTATTAATCGTTCTAAATGTGATGCGGAATTAAGAATTGCCGCGATTATTTTGATGTATGTGTCCTCCCTACTATAACAAAAAGTCCAGAGTTGTGTTAAATCTGAATAATCCATTTTAATAATTCTCTGTATTAAATAATGCTCTGGAGCCAATTGCCGGACAGGAAAAGTGAATTGATCTAATAGCCGGACAGCGCTGCACCAATACTCGGACAAGAGAATATTATAATTTGATTCATATGGATTTGATATTTTTTAAGCATAATAAGCACTGGGAAATATTTAGGAAACATTTTTTAGGTCTACACTTTAAAAAAAAAATATTGAAATTATTTTATGAATAGAACATATTATATTTAGAGCTTGCAGCACTAATTGTCAATCGTGTTTGCCTTATATCCTCAATCGCATTAATAATATCCGTTTTGGGATGAAGCTTTTGAATCTTTTTTTCTGATACTTTTTCCATGATCTATAATAAAGACACCAAATACATAAAACCCAGAAAATACATATGTTAAAATGAAAATACTTTCTCAAAATATCATATTTTCAGCAAATCCATAGTTCAAACATTATTTCTTTTAAAAATTATTCATTATTAATCATAATTTATCATTATTATTGAAAATTATTCAAAAAGATCAAAAAGTGGGGAAATTTCACTTTGAAATCCATATTTTCATTGTTCTCAATGTGAAATCAACAAGAAAATAAACGTCAAATGTCAATTGAGGTTGGATTTCATATTTGACTAATTAAAATATGTTTGAAGTAATTTGCCTAATATTTTAATAGATAGATATCTTCTATGAATTGAAAACAATCAAATACTTACCACAATGTATATCCGGACACGCGTTCGGTTATTAGGCAAAACGAATATTCATTGACCTAATAACCGGATTTAAAATATTTAATTAAAGGAACATTTTTTTTAATTTTGAAAAATATTATGGTTTATATAAAGCATTTGACTTTAGTGTAACACGTAGTAAAATGACAAATTAAGGTAAATGTAAATGTTATTTGCTTAACAAAGACAACACGTCAGTTAGTTTATAGAGCAGATTTAGCTACATTTCGACCAGCCTTGTGGTTCAGTAGAGAAATTTTTTTTTCTCCGCGAAGTTTTAATTTCTAATTCAACAAATTTTTCATTTTTTTAAAGTGTACGTTTCAAGGTTTGTATACGGTACACCAAAATAGCGATAAGTGATTCATAAATCTCTAATTTTGAGAAAAATTCATGGCTCTGTGCGGCTATTGGGTACTGTCCGGTTATTGGTGCTTTTACCTTATGCAAGTATGAGCTTCGCTGGCGGACATTTTGACGTATTTTTTTTTAATTTGGCTCATTGAAATCTCACGAGGTTTGTTACGGTTCTCGTTATCTCCATAGTTCAATTCATTGATTCTTTTTTCCAAGTCATTTAAAGTAAAAAATTTATCGATCAAAACAAATTGGTGTAATATCAATCCAAAGTCGTACTCCCAGACACCTTCTAAAATGTCATGCATCACATCAACTGTAAGAACATCTATTGTTTAAGATGTGTCCATTTCTGTTAATATCGAAATATCAGATACTCCAGTAGAAATTGGTTCATTCATTATCAGATGTTGTGAATAATTTTCAGGTGTTCGTAGTTTGCACAAAGTTTCATCAAAAATAGAATTAATGTGTTTATTGTTTATTAAACAAAATCTACAAAACAAGTTTGCAGAAAAACTTTTCGAAAATCCATCATAGTACTTACTGCAAGATTATCACCGATGACTGTAGCTAAAGAAAAATAAATTTGAACTCGAGTAGATGACAATTCAATCGTAATCCATTTTTGCTCTAGAAAAATTAACTCTTCAATAGCTCTGGCAAACATCTTTCGTAATGAAATATAATTTTGATCGGAACTTTTGTACATAAGCAGTAAGAATATATTTTCTGTTTTTGATAAAAATTCGGGAGGTAAGCATGAGAGAACGACATAAACACCACCAACTTTGCCTACACCTCTGTGTGATCCTAAAGGGTTGTATGTTTCGAAGTCGTCTTGATGGAGGAACATAGGCAGTACACAACGATCAGCGAAAGATGCTTTTTTTGCTTTCCAGTATTCACCTTGCATGACATTTGTCACAACAGTATCATTTTCAAGGATTTTGCAGTATTCAATTATACTTTCGTACATATGAGGCAATTCAAAAAACTTTTTCATGACGTGCCGTAGAGGAATAAATTGCAAATCTACGGAATTGCCAATGCTTTTTTCTTTTAACGCTTCTTTTTCAAATAAATCTTGCTGATCGAGTGCAATTGTTTCCGGAGGAATTTAAGTTCCAACCTCTTTGAAAAATTCCAATGCCAGCCACTCCGTCCGAAATTTATCAAAAGGTTTTCGCAATTTAACAAGCATGCTATTAAAATTTCTTATATTTTGAGCTGATTCTCCGAGAAATTTTAAACGATCTATGATCTGAACAAATAACGATGACACAATATCGTCCTGTAAAAACTTTTCAAATTTTTGTACAAATTCGGGAACACGGAAACGTGGTAAATCTGGCATCTGGAACATTTCACTGACCATTGGACCGGCAATAGTATCTAATTTTTCCGAAAACGTAGAGTAATTCATACTTCCGTTCATTTTTAATCAGCTTCTTCAAATATATTTTTACTTACAAAATATTCATGGCAAAAAATACATATGTTTCGACCCTGGTACGTTCAGTGTATTACATACAAGTATATGAGTTCTTAACATATCACTCTGCTCATCGCATTTTTTCTTGAGAAATATAAAACATAATATCAGACTAAAAATAATATATTGAAAAAATCTATTTACTTGAGAGATCTACCAAAATTTAGTCGATAGTGATACCGAGTTCGTTCTCGGTAAAATTCAAAAGTTGTTGCAAATTATTCGTCAATCTTTCGCCAGGGATTTTTATTCACAAAAAGGATTTTTGAAAGTATTGCCAAACATGGCAAGTTTGTTTCGGATATTTGAAATCGAACGTTACAAAAATTTTGAGTGCGCATTCCAAAGCTGCTGGTACGGAATCGAATTGATATATAATTTCTCGGATGACGCAATAAATTTTTTTTGATGCAGCGTTCGGTCCCACAATTGCCAAGTAAGGATAGTTTAGATTGTTTGACGAATTTACGGCATTTTTCTCCTTGATCGCCAATTAAAAATCGTCTTCCGACTGTAAAACAATAAAAAAACAAACTTACAAAAAGAATACTGAAAACATAAAATTCATAATTAAAGCTGAATACATATGATACAATCTGAAACACAAATTCATTGTACTCACGTCAACAATCAATAAAAAAGTCTCCCTTTCTGTTTTTTTTGCTTTATCTTCATCTGACTCCGTTTTACGGCGTTTTAATTGTGGTTTTCCAGTCTTTTTCAAATCTACGGCTTTGAAGGCACACGGAAAAAGTTGTAAAATTGCCAATTCTTGTTCAGCTGACTCTTCTGAAATTAAAATAAGACTCAAAAGATTGAAATAATTGTTTCACCGCGACAACAAAATACGAACCGTCATTCAAAGTTTTCAGATTGTCCCGAACACTTTCTAATTCTTCTCCGACGATATTTTTATTCAAGATAAATTTAATTAAGCATTTTCGCAATTTCGACTAAGCAGTATGAATATCGATTGCGTAATCCGGTTTTTTCATTTGAAAATCTTGTGACACCTACATGAAAAATTAAAATTTTAACGGAATAATTATATTATAAAATATTTTTGAAATAGAATTTTCCTCAAGGTAAATAAATCTATTATCATTTAATGATTTTGTTCTTTATATATACCAATGTAGGGCCGCAATCTTCAACAAGACAGGGAAACTCATGAAATGCCCACATGCCTTCGTTTTTGTTTTGCCGTATTAAATGCTGCCGCAAGAGGAATGTTTGTTGCTAAATCTGATTTAAATTAATTGACTCTGGTATGGGATAAACCCGCAAAATTTCAAGAAGACCATCGACAGATTGTCCTACTATACCAAATAAAAGAAAAACATTGAAATACGATTTTCGGATTCGAATAATTGGTTCTGATCGACTTGAGGTTGTATTATGTTACATGCCTCTAACGTCACATTTTGCCGACCAATGTATTATATATTATTTCAATTACATTCGAATATTAAAAAAGCCTTTTTCTAATTTTCGGAATAAATGATAAATTTTCATTAATCATTAACTCAACAAAAAGTCGATAATATAATAACATTTACACTATTTTGTTTGAAAAATTAACAGATTGTGAACAGATGAAAATTAAAAAAATGGTATAGTACCAGCTTCTCCGATAATTGATTCGGGTTGTTTGAAACGATTTAAAAATACGCCACATTCGTTCAAGCGAGTTCATAGAGTAGATACTCTTCCCGCAAATTTGCCTGATGCACCCAATTTATGTTTGGAATTGCTTTCGCCTGGCGTATAAAAAACGCTTGGGCGAATTTTGAATACACAGCTTACTTCCCTTGCGAGCTCACCCAAAGTTACCGAAGAAATCCTATAATTATCATAACTTAGAATGAATTTTTATTTTTATTTAGATACTATCTCAATTAATCTGCATTAAAATTTTATATAAACCAATATTTATTTAGATTAAAATTAATTTACTCGTGATGCAAAGTAGGGACTGTTCATAAATGACGTTACCACGATTTTACGATTTTGGGTATCTCATAAACTCCCCTCCTTCTTCCTGTGGTACGTCACAAAAATTTGTGACCCCTCACCACTGAAAAAACACAAATTATAACCTTTTTTAGTGTAATGCATGGGTTTATGTTAATGTTCATCAATTTCAATTAATTCATCGGAGTTTTTATATATTCGTTAATTTTTCACATATTTTATACCCTTCTACTTTACAGCTTGGACTGCGAATGAAATAGTCACGTAACCTTTGTGCCCCCCCCCCCCCCGAGCCCAAGTGGTGATTCTATTTATGAACAAACATTTATAAATCTTAATTAGATCAGTGGTGACCCCGACGTGATCTCGTGGAGTGACCCGTTTTTTTAAATTTCATGCCAGAAAAGAAAGACGTGAAAACTAGTGCTTCAAGTGACTCCCAAATTTGTGTACCTGAAAAGACGTCATCAAGCACAACGTTCATCAGCCTAGTGACGCTCTCCGCGGACTCTGAGAAGTTATTTAGTGTTATAAATATAACTTGTTTCTTATTTTTATTGTGTAAGTGTGATGTGAAAAATAATAAATATGACGACCATCCCTGAAACAACGATGACGCACACACCAACGCCTTCAAATGCAACAATGGCCGCCAGATTGAACGCCACGGATAGGAACGCCATGGACAGCAACGCTATGTCTTGGGCGCTTTCCCACAAATTAACCGTGTGGCGATACACATTCCTCTCTTTTGGCCCGAAATGTGGTTTGCTCAAGTCGAAAACTAATTCCCGCTTTCTGGAATCACGACAGACGAAACTAAGTTCAACTACATCGCCGGGAACCTCAAAAGTAGATACGCGTTCGAGATTAGGCACATACTGACGCGTCCGCCACAAAATAATAAATACGCGTTAGTTAAGACAGAGTTGGTAAAACGTTTAGGCGAAACGCAGGAACACAAAATGCGTCGCCTCCTAGAACGCGAGGAGTTAGGCGATCGCAAGCCTTCGTGTTTTCTAAGACATTTACGTGGTTTGACCGGGCCTGTTGTCCCAGATGACGTATTGCGTCCACTTTGGCTTGGACGTTTGCCCGTAGAGACTCAAAAAATTCTAGCCTCTCAGACTTCGTCAACCCTAGACAATTTGGCCAGCTTAGCCGATTGAATTGGAGATGTTGTACGATCTAATTGCCGGATAGCAGAAACTCAGTCAGTCCCTCCATTGGAATTGATGTTTCACCGACTAACCCTCATGGCTGGTTCCCAACTGGCAGAGGCCATAGCCTCTCTTCGTCAACAGATCGCATCAGCTTCCGCGAATCGCGATCAAGCAAGATTTAACCGCCGAAATTCACGTTCACGTCAGCGAGATCGAAGTCAATCTCGTGATAATGGTTATTGTTGGTACCATCGTAAATTCAGTGACGACGCGAAAAGATTTACTAGACCCTGTACATACTCGGGAAACGACCAAGAGCGTCGATAATGGCGGCTAGCGACCCTTTCGCGAAATCTTGCCGCCTCTTTATAACAATCAGATATTTCAGGCACATAGTTGAGGGTAGAAGGTTCACAATTTTTACTGAACACAAACCCATCACTTTCGCTTCTCGCCAGAAAGCCGAAAAATGCTCTCCTCGTCAGTTCAGGCACCTAGACTATATCGGCCAGTTTACTACTGACATCAGACACATTTCTGGTAAAGACAACATCGTTGCTGACGCATTCTCACGAATCATGGACGTCTCAAAAGGAATCGACTTTCCGGCCCTTGCATTATCGCAAGATCAAGACGAAAAATTACAAAACTACCTCCAGCCTAACTCTTCTCTAAAGTTAAAAAAAGTACCAATCGTGTCTTCAAAATTGGCACGACCCTTCATCACCAAACCATTTCGTAAAGCGGTTTTCGATTCGCCCCATCAATTTTCTCACCCTGGGATCGATGCATCGGTGAAACTCGTAACACAATGTTACGTTTGCCCATCAATTAGAGCGGATTGCAGGAAATGGGCACGTGCCTGCTTGGATTGCCAACGTTCGAAGATCTCACGCCACGTATCGTCACCGATCGGAACCTTTACGCCACCATCGTCCAGGTTCGAACATGTCCACATCGACATTGTGAGTCCGCTTCCGACTTATCGAGGATTCAATTACTGCCTCACATGTGTGGATCGTTTTTCTCGATGGCCAGAGGCCTTTCCGATTACAAACATCTCGGCAGAAAACATTGCAAAGACTCTTCTCTATGAATGGATTACTCGTTTTGGAACACCGATCAGAATTACCACAGACCAAGGAAGACAATTTGAATCACAATTATTTACAGAGCTTCATTTTCGAGTTTTCCAAGACAAAACACTTAAAAACGTTCTGAAACGTATTGTGTTTTTTTCCTGTTTTCCAATTTGATAGTACGATTTTGCTAATTGGTCTTTCCATTTAGTTATTAAATAAAGTCATTTAGCAAAACCGATGCTTTCGCTATGTAGAATATGCATTTAGGAAAACAAATTTGTTTTTTTACGGTTCGGAAATTATTTTACCAACAGCAGCAGGGTTTTTCAAAGTAAAACTCGTAAGAAAATGGGGCATCTCAGGCTGTGGGTCATGCGACTAATAATCGAAATGCCGTTGCAATGATTTCACAGGTCAGCGGTCTACCTTCTAGCCTAGGGACCACGAGTGCGCGAGTTCGAACCCAGCCTGGAGTAGAATTATTTTCAGATTTCTTCGACTTTACTACATAAATGTTTGAATTGCCTAGTATAATTACTAACATTGTTTCATAATTGTGCATGATAATAAAAGTCTGAATAATTTCTCCTTTCACACAGGTTGTTAATGATAAGTAGAAAAACTGATTGACTGCAAGAATTACTCAGAGCTTGTGAGAGTATCAGTTTCATGACTAGAGTTTTTAAGCCTCACTCATGTCAAATTAAAACAACTATTTTCATAAATTATTCATAAAACATTTTAAAAAATCAATATATTTATTAATATATATATATATATAATATAGTATAATATGATTATTAATTATTTTTTTGTATACATTTTTATTATAACTACGTATGAAATTTTATGAAACTAAATTTTGAAATGTATAATACATTATAAAATTGCATTATTATCGAAAAGTATCTCGTGTAAACACATTTAAAAGAAGGTTCTTTTATTTTCTGTGTTCAATGTTTTCAAAAGTTGTATTTTACAATTCTGTATTTCAAATTATTATTATGCCTAATTAATCAATGTGAATTCTAAATCCTGTGTAGATTTTTTATATTTTTTGTAATACAGTTATCAAGAAGGCTTACGCTATTTAGATTTTCATAAAATAAATTTAATTTGAAAAACTTTAGTGAAAAATAAACAAGTAATTATAAATGAACTATGAAAAAATTATGAATCAATAATTTATTAAACTTGAAGAATCTATATAACTAGACTATGTGAAATTTATAAATAATTTATAATATATAAACCGTTAGACTAAAACAGGATTTGTCATAGAAGTGTTAGATGAGAAAAATTATTTTTCTTTCACTAAATGACTATAGTTTTGTATACCCTAAAAGTAACGAACGATTCAGATGTAATGAGGATAAAAATTCATATTTTAGTCACTTCTCATCCACTCTTGGATAGGACTGAAATTGTTAAAAAATGCAATGACGATTTCAATAATTCCGTATACCTTTTCATGAAAGCTTCTAAAAAAGTTGTCGAAATTCTCATTAACTAGTCATATCCAAAAGTCGATGACATTTATAGAAAGTTTCGACAACTAGAATTTTCCGTGCAGAAGCGTTAACTTCAATCTATTAGGATCAAATTAATAACTGCCTACTAAAATAAACTGTAATAGACTCCCTGCATAAAGAATTAAGAGCCGATTTTTTTGAACCAAAAATTAGTTGAATCATTTCTGACACTATTTCCGTTGAAATTCATTGATATCTATTGTACAATTAATTATAATTATTGTTCAAAGAATGATTTTTTACAAGGCGCGAAAAAAAATGCGGTGATTCGTTCACGCTACGAGTGATGTCTAAATTTGACTCAACTGTAATTCATTCTTGAACATTTAATACATCATATTGTATATAATCACAGTGATACTAAATAACTTCTAACTTGTCTATATGTCCTAACTTTGATCGAAAGTTAAGTAAAATTACTTGAACTATTTTCTCCAAGTAGGGGTGATTTTTGGTGTATTATGACAGTTAAGGGTAGTTTTTTGAAAAGTTTTTCAATATCGTTTTAATATATATATATGGCCTAAAAACCATTCTGTTTTAATTCCTTGACTTTGTTTTGGAAGGACAGATAAAATAGATTTAAAAACAAATATATGTGCTATAAAATATAAAGTAAAATTTAAATGTACTACATATATAATGTAAGTGATTTCAAATGTGACACATTTATTAAGACAAAGGAAGTTATAAATTGAATAAGATTGACGAAGTTGTGAACAGCTTCTTCAATTTGTATGACCTTGTCTTAACACGTTATTATAAACTCTAAGCTGTAAATTATTGTGGCCTATATGGGACTTTGAAATCGATATAGTGCTATCGAGAAAGATTAATATAACATAGGCTATGAAGCAGAAGATATCCGCACAGATTACTTTTTTGCATCATTTGCCCAACATGATCATTTTCCTTTCACTATATTATCAGTAGTAATTAAAATAGTATAAATTGAATATTATACTTAAAATCATTAACAGCAATTGATAAATTTAGTATTAGGAACAATTATTAGTCGTTAATTGCCACAGATATATATATAATTTGAATTATTTGTTTCATTTGAAAATACGGTTTATACATATTACAACTAAGATAGTTGTTTCGCGAAGAAACAGGCCTCAAAAAAAATCGCATTCAATAATTGAAAAATTATCATCAATGCCATTATTTAAAAGAAAAAAGACCATTTTTCATGCTGTTTTTTCCGAAAAAAAGATTCTTCACAACTTGACCTCATCCAATTTTTAAATTCCTTAAATTATGAAAAAATTATTATGCAACAGAAATTTTAAACAAATGAATTTTTTGATTTATTGGATTGATTTTTTTTAAAAAATGAGGTGTGGTAAAGTTGTGAAAATATTCTTCTCAGCGAGATAAACTCTCTTAAATTCCATTATTTCCGAAAGAATGGTTATTGAACAATAAAAAATGACAGTCAAACTAAAAGTTTTTAAATGAGTAATTATTTCATATTCATAATTCCTGTATAAAAAATAATCTTTTCTCTTTGAAACGAAGTCACTAATAATAGTTTTGTAATTATTGAAAGTGTCCTTAAAATTTGTTTTCCAAGAGTAGTTGTTTTCGTGAGGCAACTACCTTTTCTTTTGCTATAAGCAAAGAAGAAAGTTCAAATAATCAATAAAAGTATTATGATTATGTGTACAAACTTTTTTGCTCCATAAAATAACTTCAATGTGAAATTATGTTTCTGGGCTAAAGATTTCCACATAGTGCTTTGCAAAGTTTATTCTGATAAAACTATGTTATTAGCACATTAGAATGAAAAGTTTTCACACTAATGTAAGTTTTAACTAGACAGAAAACATAAAGGGTTTTCCAATAGGGACATAACAATTTCGTATCTTTATATGAACGCACCCTTAAAATTTTTTAATGAACTGTCAATGTCAAAACGTTGGTTAAAGTCAACATTTTCATCGTGGTAAAGTTCACGAACCAGAAATGTTTGGAAATTATTAAAAATTACTACCGAAATTCTGAGTCGGTGGTCGCTACTTTAAGAGCACTTACTCCAATTTTCGGCCGTAATAATCGTCCCACCTGGCAGGCTGTGCGTGCTATAGTGAATCAATTCGAGACCAAATTTACACTATTGGACGTTCCGGTGCCAAACAGACGTCGTATTGCTCGATGCGAAGAAATAATCGCAGCCGTAAGTGCATCGATTCAAAATGAGCCAAATCAGTCGATTCCACGTCGTTCTCAAGAATTGGGCATCACTCAAACGACACTGTAGCGTAATATGCAAGAACTAAAGCCACTTGATCATTTAAAACGCCGAAACTTCTCCAATTGGGCTCTGGCAACGCTTGAAGAAAATGAAGAATTTCATCGAAAAATCATGTTCAGCGATGAAGCTCATTTCTGGCTTAATGGTTTTGTTAATAAACAAAATATGCGTTATTTGTCAGCAAAAAATCCAAATGTGCTTCTTGAGATACCATTGCATCCGCAAAAAGTGACTGTGGTGCGGTTTTAATACCGGAGGTGTGATTGGGCCGTATTTTTTCGTGGATGAAAACGACCGTCATGTTACCGTCAATGGAGAGCGCTATCGTGCTATGTTGGAAGATTATTTGTGCCTAGAATTGGATGAACTTGACATCAACGATATGTGGTTTCAACAAGACGGTACCACCAGCCACACAGCACGCGTCACAATCGATTTATTGAAAGGCAAATTCGGTGAACGTGTTATCGAGAAATGGTCCGGTCGAATGGCCGCCTCGTTCATGCGATCTAACGCCATTGGATTTCTTTTTATGGGGCCATATCAAGTCACTGGTCTATGCCAACAAGCCAGTAACTTTAGACGACCTCAAAGACAACATCCAACGCGAAATTGCCAACGTTCCGGTCGAAATGTGTGCCAGAGTGGTGGAAAATTGGGTCCAAAGAATCGACCGCTGTAAACGGGCTCGTGGTGGTCATATGACCGATATCGAATTTCATTCATAAAATGTAATGCTTGCACTACACCCATAATAAATTTGAACTCAATATCCCAAATATTTCTGTGTTTTATTCATAGATAAAATTTTTATGTCCCTATTGGAAAACCCTTTATATAGATGTAAGAAAAATTATAATAAAAATTAGGAAATTATATTCATGATAAGTTACAATCGAATTGTAATCATTTAAATGAAGAATGAAATCTAATCAAGCAGGTAAAATAATCTATTGGTAAATATTAGTTCCAGGTTCTATTCACTTTAATATTTTTTTCTGAAGTAAAATGAACTACTTCAGCGATCTTTTTACCACTGTGAACATACAAGTCTTCTTTGTTTCTAGTGTTCAGGAAACAGATGGTTCATTCTTCGAGAGTTTTACTGCCTTGTCTTGGAAACAAGAGAATCGAAGGCTAATGGTTCTTCGAGAAGTGGAGGCCAGAGCTGAGGAAGCACCCCCACCATTCAGAGATTTTAACCTGACCTCGATTCAAAATTACAGAATAAATCAAAAAGAGGTAAAATAAAACCAATCAATTACTTAATTACTTGAGAATGTAATAAAATATAATCAATGAATCATAGAAAGGCATGTTATGTTTTTGAAAAAATCGGGTAGAAGTGTCTGAAGAACACATTTTGGGCACTCATCAAGCCTCGCTAACAAAAAATTTGGCTCCATAGAATGCGTCAAGTAGGCTCAAATAAAAGTTTCAACTTGAGCCTGGTTGACATGATATTTCAATTTTGGAGCATTTGAAAAAAAAATTTACTAGATTAATGAAGAGTACACTTGTCGCTATTGAATGAACCTCGATTATTCACATGCGATAAAAAAACAAAATGGCAGACTTTTGAAATTTTTGACCCTTCATATTCAACGTAAATTGTTTAAAAACTTTCTTAAATATCAATAAATAATTATAATGTTGGTTCACACGATAGCGACAAGTTTACTTTTAATTAACTTAGCAAATTTTTATATTCAAATGCTCAAAAATTAAGATATCATGTTAACTGGACTTAAGTTGGGGTAACTTTAGACGAGCATACCAGCAAGATTTACCATGAAAAAAATAAAATTGTTTGTATTTATTTAAAGCATTATCTTTTGTGTATTAAAAGTTTGGAATTAGAAAATAAAATGTATGTGCCGCCGGCGCGTAAACTCGTTTTTACGCTACAGTTGAGAGTAGCATAAATGTGTGTATTACGATACATAGGAATATAATGTTAGAATTTAATTGCGCCTGCGCCTATTACGATACAGCGGAGCGTAATCTTCCTCTTATTGTTCTTCTTCTTCTTCGTACAGCGTTGGCACGGTACTCACTAAGCCCTGTACATTTGAACTGCGCATACGTCTATTACAATACGATACTCCTACTACTACACAAGATCGAGAAAATCAAAATGACCGGAAGTATTCGCGAAATGTCGAGTCAGATGGGCGATAATCACGGCAATTTCGACCTTTTCAGATTGGATTCGAGTGTACGAATAAAAACACGTAAATTCGCCGAAGTCACATAAAATAGAATATGTGCCAATTCACACAATTCGGGTAATTACGAGACTCGCTTAAAATGCTCGCAGGACTGACCGTGCCTCGACTTCGTCTCGGCTTTGTCTCGGCTTCGTCTCGGCTTTGTCTCAGCTTCGTCTCGGCTACGCCCTGACTACGTCTCACCTACGCCGCGACTACGCCTTAGCTTCGATCTCCTGCGAGCATTGTTGATCATCGCGTAATAACCTTCATTATGCGCCTAGGCACATAATGTACTATTACTATGAATCAAAAATTCTTGATATACCATAAATCTTTTAGATGTGGTACTGACCCCTTAAACTCAAAAACTGTTCAGCAAAAAACTGTATGTCCAAAGTGTGGTGTCGTCTGGTGTAGCATAGATTTTTTACCTAAGCACGTACTAATTTTTCTTACCTGCTTATAGTGTTGTTGAATTTTAGAGAATTCAATTTCGCGTAATATAGTCAATAATATTACGGTTACATAACAGTTCAGAAAGAATTTAAGCAGATTCACATAACTTTGACCACTTATGTTTAAATTAACTTTATAGACTCAATTTATTACTTATAATAATATTAATTATATTAATCAATGTTTCTTATTAAATAAAATAATATATCAGTTATTCAGAACTATTTTTTTCCCTACTAACAACAAATAGACTCCATTTCTAGCATATTTTTCGAGAAACAAATTCGCACATATCTCATTCGTGACATAATTTGGCGCTTTATCCTCCCCAAGGAGGATAAATGACGTGTTAAGGGAGATATAACAAGTGGAAATTATAACTCCATCTTGACAATTCGTTGCCAGTCGGCTCGGCGTGCCCCTCAGAGTATGCAACCTACGCTGGACGTGATTTGATGCCAATCGACGTCATAATTTATAAATTTTTCCAAAAACCATTAGAGAAATATTTCCCGTTCACAAGTTTTGCGTGAGTGTAATTCTTCATAATAATTTTTCCCATCAAAATTGCGTTTTTTAGCAATGGGCGTCAAGCGTAGGTTGCATATCCTCATGGGCGCATCGAGCCGGCTCGCGCGCACATCTGGTTATATTGGATTGGCAACAGTCATTTCGTTTTTTTTAATGATTGCCAAAGCAAGTTTATTAATACAAACAATAAACATCACTCAATTATGTATTGACCATTTTGTTCAATGACCTTTTGCCACCTTTCAGTCAGCTTCATAATTCCATTTTCGTAGAGTTTGGTTCTTAGAGGCAAAAAACTGAATCAACTCATTTTTGACAGTCTCATTTGAATCGAATGTTTTTCCATTTAAATGGCATCACTTCCCAGCCTAACTTCAATAATTTTTTGCGAATGACTAAAGATGTATGTAGTCTGGCGTTATCTTGATGGAAGATGACGCCTTTACGAGTTGTCACTTCTGTCTTTTTCTAAAATGATATGCCTATAAAGCTTAACTATAAAATCGCTATGGGTAGTTTCGGACACTTTCCCCTGACACTCGCAAGAAATGAGTACATTCTCAGCATTTAAAATATGCTTACGAAATATTTAATTTTGATACAACTGAAGAATGCATCATATGAAAACATCATAGAAGGCTTATTCGACCATTAAATATATCTATTTGGAGCACCCAGGAATATCCCATAAGATCAGGGACAAAACTTTGTACCTGAACTGATACAAAAGCATAGAGGAAAATAGCACTGAATGGAATTGAAACCTAAAAATAATATGTCTGGCGTACAATATCATAAAGCATAAAGGCACAGAGTACTTACCTTTCCAACAGACCTTCGAAAGGGATGCTAACCTTCCCTCAATTCTCAACACTAGGCCAAATGTCAAATATGGAGAACTACTTGATATGTGGGAACAGAAGCACGAACACTATCTTCAGAAGGCAAAAGAGAAGATAAAAATGCAAAAGATAAAATACAAAAAGTTACAAGACTCAAAAATGTAATATCTGCAAACCCGGGGATCAGGTTGAATTTGTCAATAATCATCCAGAAAATAAACTCTCTCCTTCATGGAAGGGCCCAGCAACTATCTTATACAACAAGAAAACAACAATCACACGATGATGTTTAACAAAAAACGAACTCGAATCCTTGCTAACCAACTAATGCCTTACTATCAGTAATGTTTTAGATGCACTCAAACCATATTACTGTTGTTGCGGACATCAGAAAAAGTCATCAAAACTGACTTGACTGGGGTAACCATCTACTCCGAGGAACTGGGTCAAGTTCAACTGTACCATGAAACATGGAGCATCATAATTGGAGTAGGGACCGATGACATAAATGATAGATATGTGTCATAAGAATATATTTACGCAGGTGCGTTATATCACTGTGATCAATGTTTGGAGCGCTTCGAGTTAAATCTAATAGAATCGAGAGTCCAGCGTTTAGACAAGTAGAAAGACCTTCTTAACCAACTGTTAAATAAAACTCGAGTGAAAAGAGGATTTTTCAACTTAGTAAAGGATGTCTACAAAACACTATTTGGTACTCACAGTACACCAATGAAGAGCTCGACGAATTATTCAACAACAGAGTCCTGTCACAAAGCATTTCAAACCAAACTAAAATAATGCAGTTACTGTTCAATTTCGCTTCTCAAGATTTTAAGATCCTTGAGCTACACAGACGAGAAAATGTTAAACGCTTCAATCAACTGGATAACGGAACAAAGAGAAATAGACAAAATATAGCCATCTCAAATCAAATGACAAGTTACATGATGATAGTCGATGAGTTAAGCGAAGATATAAATTTAGTGATAAATGCAATAAATGACGGAAAAAATGGAATAGTTTATCCACAGCTCTTGACACCCGAAATTCTGATGACTGAATTGAAAGAATTCGAAAAAAAACCTAATGTCAAATATATTGTACTATTCCTCTAATGCAATCCGATTTCGAGCATATCATTAATATCTCGACGGTCAATATGGTTATTGTGAAAAATCGATTTGTGTATTCCATTCATATTTCTATCCCTAAAACAGAAGCGTACGGAATCAGACACACGATTCCTATTCTCAAACAAGATAATTCAGTTTTCTTTGCGATAATCCCAGACTACGAATACCTGCTAATGGGTCAGGCAAACTCCACATACGTACCAACCGACAAGACATCCTTAGATGAATGTAGACTTTACGGGCAAATAAAAATGCGTAAGGGAATTCAACTCACATACCTAATGTCAGGAACATATAGCTGCGAAAATATTGGATCTATAACTTAATTCGTGCGGTTTGCTAAGAGATGACGTAACTTGATTATTATTCCATCGTTCGAATATTCCGAACATGCGTTGGAAAGCTACTGTCATTGTGCGTCTTTTTCATTATTTGTCATTCATTTGAAGCGTAAACAACAATAATTTTTTTTCACTCACACATGTCGAACTTTGTGCCTGAAAAAGTGTTTTTGCGGGGAGTTCTTCTTCATTACTTTAATATGAAGAAAACTGTTGCCGAAAGTCATCGTATTTTGGTGGAAGTTTATGGTGAAGATGCATAAATGTTATCAATTTTTGTTGATCTTTTATTTTTCAGTTGGTTGAATGCGAGGAAAGCTTAAGTGTTTGCTCTAAATAAGATTTTAACTATTGAAGTAGAACTTTTTTTGTTATTATTTATTCGACCTATAACAAACAAAATAAATTGAATTTTATTATGATTTATTAGAAAATTAAAATATTCTTAGTAATTATAATATACCTTTGTCAATATTAAGATTATTTTCTAAAAGCGTTGTAAGAGGTGTCCTCTTTTTACTAGTAATATTACAGCTCGATTACTGCTTCACTAAATTATCTATCGGCTTATGTTTATCAGAGAGATCTAAAGGTACATCACATTCTAGATTTACATTTCTATCAGTTTTAACTATATTATCACATTTATCTTCAAATACTGTATGACTTGCAATACTTGCTACTGATTTAACGTTATTGTTACGAATAACATCTGCACCAAGTGTTGATACTTTATTACTTTGATCATCTTTTGTTACTACATAAATATTATTGGCTACATTTTCTGTTCAAGTTAAATCTATAATTAGAATAACTAAAAACAAATTTACTGATTATTGTATTAATCAATCAAAAGTATCATTTTTTTATTGATAGGTACTACCTTCATCTTGAAGAAAGTGTTCGCTTTCGAAAATTGCACTCATATCACAATCACTTTTATTTATAAAATGAATAGGTATGTCAGATTAAAAAAATTGTTCCAGTTCTGGAAAAAATTATTTCATATGAATAAAGCAATTTAAAAAATATATAAAAAATTTTTAAAAATATTTACCATCAGAATTTTTTTGAAAATTAACTTCTTGAGAGACAAGCATGTTAATATTTACACAATCTGGGACATCAGAACTAGTTTTTAAATAATTTGTCAAAGGTTCAATAATAATACTGTTACTCGTACTTTGTACTATTTCCTTACAGGTCAATGAATAATTTTAGCTTTTTCCATATGTAGAACAGCAGTTTTTCTATTCTTGGCTCTTCTTGAAATTCATATGCACTCAAAAAAAGGGACTTAACTTCTGGCGGTAGTTTACGTTCTATGTCACACAACAATGAATCTGACAAAACAACTTCTTGTGATGCTTCTTGTCTCACACTTTTATTTTCTCAAAGTATTTTTTCAGGTGCTTCTAAGAGGCAAATTTCTTTATGTCTAGTCGACATATACTTAGAATAGTCAACATTTTCAGAATTGAAAGGGTAAAGGCGAGAGCGTCTGAAAGCATTTTGTATAGTTGCAGGCTTTGCAACATTGGCATGAGCAGCAGCAAAAAGAGGAGCAAATTTGATTCTTATTATTGGTTCTGTTGATGATTGTTGATGCTGTAGCACTACTTTTCTCCTTTCTGTTTTCACACATTTGTAAATTCCCACTTCACATGCTTGTTGAATATGAGATGCATGAGCTACAAAGCGAACAACAAATTTTTTTTTCAAACACAGAAATCATGCATCTCCATCGATACATGAGACTTGTGGCCATCGAGGAACGAAGCTATCGGAAACTGTATGCCTTTTTGAAAAGGATATTAGCTGAGTACTCGAAGAACGTAGGTGTGATGATCCAACCAGTTGGGCTTCGCCCCACAGTAATGTTGTCAGGAACAAGCTTCATTATCTCTCCTGGAATTCTTTGATATGGATAAATAATCATAGGATCTATAACTATGCCACTAGCAGAATAACAGCATAAAAAAGTTATTGATTGTTTTTCTTGCCCATTTGCAATCTTGTAGTGATCACGCTCCTTTCTTGCTCCTAAAAGTTTACCACTTTTGTGACATATCTCTATCCCAATTTCATCTAAATTATGCACTATCCGAATCACTCAAAGCATCTAAAGCTCTTTCTTGTTTAAAGTATAAAATTGTTTCATTAACCGCTGTCTAATGCTTTCTTCTGTGACACAAGCTCTTTCCTCAGATAAAAGCTCTGTGTTTGTGTTTGTTATTTCAGGATGTCCCTTTAAAAACAAATTCATGCAGGTTTTGACTGGCGTCAAATGGGTTTGGTCGACCAGTTCATTTTAAAATTTTCTGAACAGCATCTTTCACAGATTTTTTATGCATGGGAAATCCCACTTTTGCTTTAGCGATAATCCAATTTTTTATACGTAACTCTTCAGAAGCACTAAGTACCGAAGTAGGACCCATCTTTCAATACTTACATTTACTTGATGTACATATCTAAATAAAGTAGTTTTAGGAATCTTGTACACTGAAGAAGCATGACTAAGAGGCATTTCTTTATTTTTAACTTATTCCACAACATCTTTAATGTTTTCTATAGAATACTGAAATCTTGCATACGGCTTTTTCGTTTTTGGTTGTGCTGTTATCATAGTTAACTTATAAACATACAAAATTATTACTGTTCAATTTTATTATTACTAATACTTATTTTACATACTATTATTTAACTTCTTTTGCAACACTAACTTAATTAACAACTTATTAACGTGGAAAAAAATTAATGTTTACAAAAAACTAACCTGAAAACTCTATCACCAATCGACCAGGCACGAAGCACGTTTCAAAACTGACTGCACTGTATCAAAACACACGTAGCTAGTGAATGTACAATCATTCCTTCACTAGCAAAATTCAAAATATAACCATACCTCTTTTTAAATGAAAAATTTAAAACTTTTCTATGTATTATCATTAAAAAATTATCAAAAAAATAAATAAAACTACGATCGTAAACTAAATATTTTTAAGATATTGTATTATTTGTATACATTTTCATGTTTGAGAAAGAATATCAAAGCAGTCATACCTGCTTAGATATACAATTCAGAAATGGCAAATTTTCATCAGAAGTTAAAGACGCTCTTTTTTTATATTTAAATAAAAAATATTTTTCAATAATTTCTTTTTTGTGAAGTGTAAACATTAAAGCAGATATATTAAATTTTCTATTAAAAATAATATGCCATGATAAAAAGAGATACTACTTTTATTATTTGTCATTAAATATACGTTTGTTCCTTCATAGGGGGTCGTTCCTTTACTAAGTTATTCACCCTATCTAAGAATTTATCTTTCGAGCACAAACTGATATTGGTAATTAATATCTCGTGTAATAAAAAAAATATATTAGATATTGTGTTGTAGAAACTATATGATATGGGATAATATTCAAAATTTTAGTATCTATTTTTTAGTCTACATTTTTCTCAACTGCTTGGATGGTTGTCTGTGAAGACGAATCATTCTTAATAAATATTTTTTACTTGTTATAAATAAATTAATAATTAAGGTTTTTTCAGAATTAATGATATTTAGATGCACCAATTTTTCTGCAGTTTGATGAAGTGGACAAAATTCATTCTCAAACTAAGATTTGTAACAAAAAGTATTTTATTCAACTTTGTTGTCTCACATCTCAATTGTACAATACGTGAATTTATCAGTAAAGAACAATCTTGGCTTGTTCAATAATGTGAATAATGCTTACTTGGTATAGCAAGGACTTCATCGAAAATTCACACAAACGTTAATCATTAATGGTAAATAGGGTGCGCCCATACCTCGCATTGATCACGTTTCCCATACATTTGGGTCAACTATAAACTATATAAGTAGATGTCACACAAACTAAGTAACAAACGAACATGCTGCTCTCATAAATCCTTTGCTAAGTATTTATTTTCTACCTCTCCGGCAAGAACTACTTAATCTATTAAAAAAGTTCAACAGAGACGAAAGCACTTCATATTTTCATTTCTTTGGAGAATACTCTTCTTCTTTGATTTCTAACATTTAAACAAGAACCTTTTATTTCGATTAATCTAAGCTAAAACTTTCAAAAAAACATTAGAACAATTTGGAACTTCTTTACTCAAGGTAGTTATCGTGAAATCGTACTCTTTTTACGACTTTTGTGAAGACAATTACAATTTATCATGAACAGCACACGTTTCATATGTCTTTCAGCTAGCTAGAACAATTGAGCGCACCGATCATAAAAGGGCGTCTTCGCGTGAAATTCGGTAAAATTATTGTCCACAGGCAGGAAGCGGGAGGAAAAAAAATGTGTCAAATAAAAAAACAAAATATACCATTAAATCAAGCTGACAAGAGTCGACATTTATTTGTGATATAATTAATAAATTCGGTTATTAGTTTGAGTAATAATTAATCAAAATTGCATTTTTCATCGCGCCCAAATTCAATGTTTTTTAAAACTCGACTCGCCTATTCTAGCCCAATAACTGGTGAAATGATTTGAAATTTTTACAGTATGTTCAAAATACATATGTAACACCTCTAAAGTTGATAAAGAAATATAAAAATTGCATTTGTTCACTTATATTTAATAACAAATGTCGGAGTGCCGGTAAGCGGGTTTCAGACACTGTCAAAAAAAAGTATGCGACGAACTTAAACTTTCAGAAAACTTCCAGCGAGCCGTTTTTTCTACGACGTTTAAAGAAAACCAAACCAAAAAAACGTGGAAAAAATCGGGGTGATGAAACAAAGCATAATAGATTATTTCTAATGAGACGAGTTACTAAAATACTCTTTAAGGTGGCTTGAGCGTTTGGTGTCGTATGAAATGAGGGGCACCGTGGGGGCACGTGTTAAATGAATGCTCATTGCTACTTATTTTTTTAATAATCATATGTATTATAGTTACATCTGAGTAGAAGGGTAAGAAATCACGGAAATGTCCCCTGAAAAAAGTGATAGTAAAAATTTATTAGTTTCACCTCGAGGCGGTTTTTAATATTCTGTACTTTTCTCGCAATTTTCTCTTGATTGAAGTCATCAACCCTTTGTTTTTATAATACTAATTGAAACGGCCACGATTCACATCAGCTGACAGTACCCACGACATACTAGCGACATAGTACACGCGGCGCAGTAGGAACGCAGGGGTAGTGGTACCGACAGTCTCCGCTAGGCTCGCAGCGCGAGCCTGCCCACTGTGGACCCGAAACCGCGTGTCTATAACGGAGCACTCACAACTCTCAGCAGTATCTCCTGTCAGGGTTCCACCACCCATCGCTACAACAGTCTGCGAAATTTGGATTATTTCAAACACCTTCGGTGAAGTAAAGGATCAACTAGGAAGAGAGCATTGGTAATTATTTTGTAGTGTGATTCTGGGTACGCTGCCCCAGGCTCCAGACCACTCTTTAATTTTTTGATATGTCAAATCGTTTTCTGGGTACGCTGCTCCAGGCTCCAGAAAACGATAATTAATTTAACAACGCACCGGCTAGGTACGCTGCCCCAGGCTCTAGAGAGACTAGTCATCAAATTGTATGCACGGTATAGGGTAGAAATCGCGATCAATAGCCAATAAGTAACTGAGTAGTCGCCATATTGGCTCCTAAGCACGTAGCGACTTTAATATATACTTAAGCGGGAAACTAGCATTACGAAAACACGATAGATTGTAAGCAAGTCGCCATATTGGCTCCAATGTAACCAACGACCAATGCACGTCCATGATTTAAAATAATAGTCTTTTAGCATCAATTGATAAAGTAAAATTTATAATTTTTTTATTAATGCTTGTGCACATCATCTGGATGGCCAAGTAAACTTAGCTTATTCATTAATAACTTTATCGTTGTTGCTAATAAATATTTTCTTAGAAAATATCGTAAATGGGAACTGACCCCGCCATATTGGCTCCTATTGAGCACACGACTGAAATGCATTTGTGCATATGAGTATTTAATTTGCATATTTAGCAAAATTGCTTAACAGCATTAAGTTTACAAGAGAAATAATTAAACATTTATTAATTTGTTAAGAAGTAATTACTTTAAACTTTGATTAATAAAGATAAAGTTCATAGTTTTTGTTAATGCTTGTGCACATCATCTGGAAGGCCAAGTAAACTTAGTTTATTCGTTGGTAACTCTATCATTTGTTATTAATTATAGACAAATATTCGCGCAGAAAATATCAAAAAGGGAAATCGACCCGCCATTTTGGCTCCTATTGAGCTCACGACCTAAATACATCTATATTTAACATAATTAACAAATAGTATCAGGATTGGTCATGCAAACTCTTAGAAATGTTAAATACGTCCATGAATTACTATGGAATAAGATATACCTATTGTTCTAGAGAGACTAGTATTGAGAATTTAAAGAGTAATTGCCATATTGGCACTTCGATTTGAAATAATTGTTATAAACGTTTTTTTTTTTAGGTAATAGCTTACTAGATAAAACTATTGTGATTAGATAATGAGAATCGCGAATAGCAGCGCCATCTAGGAATTACTAAGATAGATTTGCTTTTCTACAACGACCATATAGTTTTAGTTCGGTCGACGATCATTATAAGCATAAGTTCAAGGCCAAATAGGTTAATTGTAAATGCGATTAAGGCTGTTATAAGACTGATCTCAGCTTATATTATAAAGTTTAAAAGACTGTTAGATACTAAATTATGTATGATACTATTTACCAATATACTGAATAAATGCCTTCTGAATAACATAAACCCTTTGAGTTCATTTAATTAATTATAAGTAATATTAATAAACATCGAACTCTTTCATAATAGATTGCTCGAAATCGAAAGTACTATTATATATTTGATTTATTGGGACTTGTGTTTTGTTCCGGAGTTTCGCCGATTTTGATGAGGAATCCCACAAGACTACGTGTTAAACTGACATTTTTTCGGTAGCGATTTTTTCGGCATTGACATCGTCAACCACGGTATTTCTTGTTTCCAAATGAATCTAGCATATTTTGTTAAGGTAATCTCTAAGTTTCAGAGCAATCTGTAATTTTTTTCAAAAACGATCAAGCCACCTCAAATTTTGAAAAACGTATGGGAAGAATTTGTTGTATTTTAATAAACATTTGAAGAATGAGATCGTAGAATAAGAACGTAAATACAAAGTTTATGTATTATAATCTATTAGCGTCTGTTATCAAATCAAAAAGTTGATTTTCACACGTGTCTTAAAATATTTAATAGCAAGAAGAATGGTGCGTGAGTATGATTAACAATATAAATATTTGAAATAATTAAACAACAATATTTTACAATGTACCATCGCAGTGTTAAGAAAATCTACGACAAACGCATAATATACCGTTACTGCCACGCGCGAACGCTGGACGAGGTGCTCATGTGCCGAGCGTTTTTTATGAAATCATCCATAGTTACAGTATCTATGACCCGATTACACAAAAATTTTCAAAAAGTTTTCTTCTAACGTCATAAAAAACGGCTCGCTGGAAATTTTCTCGAAATTTAAGTTTTTCGCATACTTTTTTTCGCGAAAGTATTCGAAACCCGGTTACCGGTACCCCGCCATTTGTTATTAAATATAAGTGAACAAATGCAATTCTTCTGTGTTTTATCAACTTTGGAGGTGTTACGTATGTCACGTCTCGCGACGCATTAAAATGTACTATAGGCATGGGCTAGGTCTAGAGAGAAATCTGGGGAAATTACTAAAAGAGAGAGAAAACCACCTATTGAAAAGAGAGGTATAACTACGTCACACGCAGCGGGAGACTGCGCAACGCGTGACGTCACCAAAAAATATAATATAAAAAGGACACGCCGCCAAGGGAAAACTAGTCTTGTGAGCAAAATTAAGTGCGGCAAATTTCTAAAATCTTAAAAGGATTCACAGCGTGAGATACGTGTTTAGTTCAGTTTTCCGAAGAAACGTGTCGTAAATTCTCCGATTGTACTTTCAATCTTTGAAAGGATCTTAGAGTCAGTGTAGAGTGAGATAACTATTCTTGTCCTCCTCACACCAGTGGGATATTTGTTACTGTCTTCCTCACACCAGTGGGATACCTATTGCTGTCTTCGTCGCACCAGTGGAAGAATCATTCTCTCTCCCTTACACCTGTGAGGATCATTCATAAAAAAGGGACTATTCACAACTCAACAAAGGTACCGAAAATTCTCTCTACTCTTTACCTATTCCCTGTGCCATTGTTTGAATCTCTGTAAAATTTTAACCTTGTTTATATCAGTGTTGATTTAAATAAATTCAATTTGTATTACTTTACTAATCATTGTGTTCTTTTCATTGACTTATCCTCATCCCTAAGCGAGGATCATTCGATCCTAACTTAAAACGAGGAATCTTCGATCAAAGTAAGTATTTACGTACTTGTGACGCAACATACTTCCTTTTTTCTGGTGCATCGGCCCGGGAAACACAAGTCAATTGAAATTTAACACATTGATTATTGATAATAAACAAATAAATGATTATGAAATATTATTTCAACTTAAAAAACTTAAAATTTCAATACAATAGATTTGTTAAATCACAAAGGGATTTGACCTTGAGGCTAACCTTAATGATTTAATAAACAAATCATTTCTTTGAAATTTTATAATTTATATAAATTATATAAAATAAAATAAGTTTGAAAAATCAGGCAGGGATCTGACCTTGAGGCTAACCTAAGTGATTAAGTAACTTACCTTATTTAAAAAATTATTCTAATTTGTTAACTAAGTTTTGATTTAAGTTAAAACAAAAACAAAAAAAACAGCACACGAGAGCATAAGTCCCTTTTGGGTACGTTGAACGGTCACCATTGATTACGATCATTGGGTAGGGCAAAGTTCGAAGTGCTTGTGATTGTGTTGTTTATAACTTTAATTTCAACTCTGTTAAGGAGCAAAATATTTTTAATTGCAAAAAAAGAAAATTGTCCAAGGATTTGTACTCAAGTTAACTTGTCCAATACAATGAAAATAATTCGAATGATCATTGTTATAAACAAATTTGTTTAATGGTTATAAACAATTTATAAATAAATATAATAAATTATTTTAATTTTACATAAAGGGCACATGCAGTTGGTAAAGAAAAATATTTTATTATTTTAAGAAATTTATTATTAAAAATTATAAATTTACAATCAATTGAGCGATTATTTATTTAATTTAAATATTTTAAATAATTATATTTTTATATCATTATTTTATTTCCAAATGAAGAAATACAAATTTCATTTCAAATTATATTGTTATTAAAAATAAATAACAAATTAAAAATAAATTTTACTAATCTCGTTTTATTTTTCTTAAAAAACAAATTTTATATATAGTTTTTTTATTGTTATAAACAATCGAATAATTTGAAATAACAATAAAGAATCAACGCTCAATACAAAATATTGTAAATTTATAATGACTCAATGTCAAAACCATATATCCCTTTCGATCTACCCCGAAAGTTATAACACGTAGTCAAGCTAAACAAGATAGTCAGCTTGCAAAAATAGTAGATTTGAATCAAAAGGGTAATTTAAAAATAAAACCAATTAGAAATAGAGAATATTCAACTGATAATAAATGCCAAAATATCCCTGATCCAATCCCTACAGAACAAGAATTAGATAACACTCTTAAGTTAGATGATTCAAGTTTAGAAAAGACTCTAATTAATAATCAAAATATATCACGTGAAAATTCAGAAAGAACCAGCGGGTTTCATTCAAGTTTCTGTCCAGATTTAAGCATTGTAACAGGATCTAGTAATCAAGATCAAACTCTAACGAACGAATTATCTTATTTTGACGAATTCAATTTGCTAAGCTCAACAGTAATAACAGTAGATAATAAAACTTTGAAAGAAAGATTGGAAACCTCATTGGCACGCGAATCTATAATTAGTAACAACGATAGCGACGACGACAAAAGCGACACAGAAGTCATAAATCAGAATAATCCCGTAAGAGTAACATTTTATTGAGGGTTGCATGGAGGCAAAGGCAATGCTACCGACACCTGCAGCTCAAGAAAACCTCGCAAGGTTATTAAGAGGTAAATTAACTGGAGAAGCTAGAAAATGCATTTTTGGTTCTACTTATACAACAATAGAAGAATTGATAGAAAAATTGAAAAGAGTATATGCCCCTGCGAAAAGCGTGTACCAGTTACAGGGAGAATTAGGTAATACATTTATGTGGGAAAGAGAAAATGTACTTTCCTATGCTGCTAGGATAAAAGAAATTGCCGACAAAATCGAAGATGCTCACAGGCTCAATAATAATGGTCAGGTAGATAATAATTTTAAACTAAACCTTGAAAAAGACGTAATTCAATGTTTTATACGCGGTTTGCGTCCTGAGTTAGAAATTCGTGTTGAAGAAAAGGATACTTTTAAAGAAGTTATTAGCGACAGTATTGATATAGAACGAAGATTAGCTGCAAATTCCGCACTACGAAGAAATAAAAACATGGATTATTCAAAAGGTGACGAATCGACTAATAATAAAAATAATAAAACAACCCGATTTAACGTAGCACTTGATAACAAAACTATTTGTTTAATTTGTAAAAAACCAGGTCACACAACTGAAAAATGTTTTCAGTTAAGTAAAGCCCAAGAGGCAGTTCTTAATAATAAACAAAACAATTTTTTGCATCCTAACCAACAAAGATATAGTAATTTAAATGGTCAAAATAGTAATAATAATAATTTTTCAAGAAACAATTACAATAATTTTCCGAATAACAATTTTTTAAGAAATAAAAATTATAATTTTAATAACAATAACAATAATAATTTGCAAAATAGAAATAATAATTATAGAAGCAATAATAATAATTTTTTACAACAAAGATACAACAATAATAATAATTTTCCTAGAAATTTTTACAATAATAACAAAGTGTTAATAATAATAATAGACAATGGAATCCAGGACAGTATAAAAACCTTAACTCAGGACAGTTCCAAAATAGAAATAAATCGTATGAAAAAAGATTTTTACAAAATAATAACACTCAACAAAATTTAAATTATACTGAAATAATTTGCAATTACTGTGAAAAACCCGGTCATTTAGTACGAGACTGCAAGATACGACCAAATAGCCAATCACAAACAGCTCATCAGGAACACTCCAAAGCTCTCCCCAGCACGGGTGCACTGAGGAAAGCATAAATCGAGAACCACTGGCATCCACTTCCAACGATCATACAACAACAACAATAAATATTTCAAAGTCCACTTCAATTCCATCAATTATAATATCAACGGAAGGTTTAAAAAACCCAACACACATGATGATTGATACTGGTGCTGCTCGAAATTTAATTAAACAAAAGGTTCTCAACCCTGAAGTACCAATAAATAGCCAAAACGTATTAAAACTTACAGGAATTAATGATTTACCACTTTACATATTAGGACAAGTAAAAATAAACATTTTTGGTTACCCAACAATATTTAACATTATTCCGAATGAAGTCCCAGTAGAAGAAGATGGAGTATTGGGATCAGAATTTTTTCAAGATAATAGTGTGAATATAAACTATACTTCAAAATGCTTAGAAATTGAGAACCACTGTTACCCTTTTAAATCTACCAATACATTTACTATTCCAGCTCGAACAGTTATAACATTTTATGTTAATATAAAAAATACAGAAAAGAGTAAAGGGTGTGTACCTCGATTACATATCCAAGATGGCGTCTACGTAGGTGACGCAGTTGTAAAAAACCACAGAGCAAAAGCTTGTTTGAAATTTGCAAATACAAATGAAATCCCAATTACATTATCCGTCCCATTAGTTAATTTAGAAGACTTTGAAGAACAAGAATGTTAATGTATTACAACATTCAATTCCTACTGTAGATGACGCTCCAATTTTTTCAAGACAATATAGATTTCCCCCAGTTCACAAGAAAGAAATAACAACACAAGTCGATGAATTATTAAAAAATAAAACAGTAAAGCCCTCGCAATCACCATATAACACCATAGTGTGGATAGTTCCTAAAAAACAATCTTTTCTTTTACTCCTTGACCAACTTACAGAAGCTATTACCCATGCCGCAACTAATTTATGGCACCCTATGCTACTTCCTGATACCTTCTTAGACTTCAAATCCAACAAAGAAGACCCACACCTTTCAACATCCCTTTTTTCTATGGTCCTTCCATTTTCTAAAATACAATACTTCTTATTCGATAAGTACTTGATTTTTATTATGACTATACCAATCCCATCTGCTGAAGAATTTTAATTATTTAAACCACATCCAATTCCAATACATCTCGATTTTAATACTGACGTAATTTCCTCTATTTACATAAAACCTCAAAATTCTTATCTCGCTATTTCTTCAAATAACCAATCATACTTTATAACAAATGAAAATTTCCTCAATGCATGTTATTAAAATGGATTCCAAACATTTTGTCACCCACCAAGATCTATATCTAACATCGACAACAATCCTATTTGTGAAACATCAATGTTTCTAAATTCTCAACCATACAAGTGTAAAATATTCATCAGTTTAAGTCAATATCCCTTCCTAACACCATTGAAATTTCATCATGGATGGCTATACTCAACAATTTTCCTCCGACAAATTTTCTTATCATGTCGAAAAAACTCTAAGACCTTAATCACACTCCAAGGAATAGGAATTTTGCAAACAAAATCAGGTTGCAATCTAGATTCATCAACTCCATATTACCATCTTCAAAACCATTTGAATATAATGGATAATTCAATTCCAGTCAGCAAATCAACTACTTCCCTTGCTATAATTTCACCATTTTTATATAATATTTCCATTCAAGAGCCTCACTTACTAAAAAAGGTATTACTTCTTCTTCAGCAAAAAGAAGACATGCCATTATCAATCTTCGAAAACCATGTCTTTATCCTTACAAAATATGCAAACATTCAAAAAATCATTCCATCTATTTTTATTTCTAGTGCACATAAATTAACATTAGCACTAATCATTATCACTTTACTTATGATTACAATTTTAGGATTATTACTATTGAAAATTCAAAAAATATCTAAAAAAATAAACAAAACGCCAACACGTATAGAACTTATACAAAAAACTCCTTTAAGCTCAGTGACAAAACCTTTACTGACTGACTTGTCGTTTAACTTTTGACCTTTCCTTTATTCCATCTTTCACCATTTTCTTTAATAGACTTGAAGTCAATTCACAAAATTTTTAGATACAGGTACATTCCGTCCTTACCTTCCTCAAAACCACGTGCATGAACGTGCTATACCGTCAGAAGGACAGTTTTTGTACCGACGCCTTTAATGTTTCTAACAAAAGAAATAACAAACTGTAATATAAAAGTTGTTTTTCTGACGGAAAGTAAAATAGTTTTAGCAAAATCTTTACCTTGCATGATTAGAAAATGTATACAAAGTTATTATTCAACCTCCTTATCAGACCTTAATAAAATAAATCTATTCTAACAATTTGTAGAAAATGATACCGACTCCAAGTGAACCTATTGTTAACCATCTTGGACCAGTAGACGGTGTATGTCCGCAAGACTATCCGATAGCATACGCGCACTTATTACAGAGTTATTGCTTCGAATTAGAACAATCAACATTGTTTTTATATTATAACCATCAAACCACAAAAAGATATTATCAATTCTGTTTCGAGAAATTAGATCAGGAAACTCAAAATAACTGTGAATTTTTTACTTCATGGCATTCCATTTGTAAATTGGAATGCATATATATGAATTGTTACGGTTGTCAAGAACTATTAATTACTCCGCGAAAAAGAGCAGCTGATTGTAGAGAATGTATCGAACAATATTTAAATTATAAATTCAAAATTAGTCAAGGAAACGAAGTTCTAGTAGAAAATATCCCCGCATGATTATACGTATCTACCTTCCACGCATGAAAAATTTTGTTAAATTTAATAAAATCCTCAATACTAAAAAATTGTAAATTTTGCAAATATTTCAAATTCCTTAAATATTGTGAATTTCCCCAACAGAAAAATGCTGCCGCAAGACATCGAAACAATCGAAGCAGAAGAAGTTCGAGCAAGCGAGTAGGATGTTCAGCCGTATTTTGAAAATCAATTATGGTCAGAATACTGTTGCACAACCCTGGTCGAGAATTTTTACATGAATGTTCTCGAAAAAAAACTTGTTTGCGAGGATTGTTGGATGACACAACTTAGCTTCTTTGAAACCGAAGTAACGTTACCTGTCCGAATAGATCACATAGTTACTAAAGACTTATATTGTACGTTAAAACTATCTAGCCTCGACTGCTCCATTTGCAATACACAAATTTTTTACATGCGGCAAAGAGCAGATTTATGCGTAACTTGTGCCGAACGTGTAATTCATTTATACCAACAAGAAGCATTGTATAACGACGTCGATTCCGAAGCATCCACTATTATTTATAATAACAACGAATAAAAATAATAAATCAATCCATATTTTTTATTATTCTTTTTTCTAAATATAAACAATATCTATTAGTAACTTTTGTTAAAAAATTTTCCCTTTTAATTTTTTATTCGTTGTTTAAAATCATATTGCATATACACCACTACTTCTTCCTCAACCGCTATAACGTAACGACAAACTTTAATAAATTAAAATGTTCTTAAAAACAGACCACTGTTTTCTCTGCATGAAATATCTCTTTGAATTAGGAAACGCGGAAAGTGAATATATCAACACACACAAAATTATTACAAAAAAAAAACTAACTAACTTTAGAATTTCAATAAATTCAATCATCAACTCAAACAGGTAATTCTTTTGCAGATCAAAACAATGGCCTTGCAGACAAGAGACCTATCGAAAGGCACTGCTGTACAAGTTCTAAACGAGATTAGCATTGAGTATGATTTCTCCGAACCCTCATATATTGTAAAATCGCTTGGAAAACACCAAGAACTGCCATCGTCCCAAGCAACTTACGAAATCTTCAAAAATAAAATAACTTTTTCTTGTATTGGGGAACCAGCCCCTCAAAAAAAGTCTGCAAAGCAAAATGCAGCATCTAAACTCTTGGAAATGCTTTCCACAAGATATGTATTTTTAGAAGAAATGAAAGAAAAAAGCTTTATCCCAGAAACGAAAATTTTCAAAATAAGTGATGAAATCAGTAAAGAAACCTTGCAAAAATGGACCAACTCTTGTGAAAGGTGTTTTCAAAGAGGGAATTTAGCTCATAACTGCCGCAATCCCGTACGTAATAAGAAATATAAAAATAATTCTTGAAAAAAAAAAAAAAAAACATTTTTTTTTTTACTAATCTACGATATCATAAAATCACGTTTTATATTATAGCATGATACAATTTACGAATATGAAGTAAAAATTATTGATGTATTTAGTTATTAACAAAAAAATCATATGTAACCTTATGTTAAGTTCATACTATTTCAAAAAACTATGTAATTATTTATAACAAAAAATTATTATATTAAGATAATATAAATTTTGATGACATCCAAAAAGAAATGGTCGATATTGAAATGTACCAAATAGTAGAATACAAATTGTAAAACAGACGCAGAAATGAATGTTATATTTTGTTACTATATCAGAAAAAGAATTTGAATGTATCGCTTCAAAAACATTAATGAATGTATTTTGTAGATTTGTTGTTACTGGTATTAAAATTTGAACATTAAAGTGAATGGCCTTTCCGGTTTTGTAAAGTTGTTTTATTTTGAAAGTACGCCAACGTTTCGACCGATTTTTCGGTCCTTATCAAGACTATAAAAAGGAAATACAAAATGAATATATATAAAAAATTTTGAAAAATTATGAATATAATAAAAAGATAATACTTATATAATAAAAAGATTTTGTTTTTTCAATATAAAATATAAAATTAAGAGAAGGTAAAAGAGAGAAAGAATAATAATAATAATAAGCATACCGTGGATGACATATT
Source organism: Diplolepis rosae (assembly GCA_030998225.1). Classification (NCBI taxonomy): domain Eukaryota; kingdom Metazoa; phylum Arthropoda; class Insecta; order Hymenoptera; family Diplolepididae; genus Diplolepis; species Diplolepis rosae. Next base: position 551,331 of record JAPYXD010000177.1, read on the forward strand.
TGGTATTTTACTTCCATTCATATTGTTTGATAATTGGTTAAATTTTTATAAAAATTAAATTTCAAAAAATCCAAGTTTAAAAGCATAAAATTATATTGTAAAATGATCATCATAGCATATTAGTTGCTATGAGAGTTCGTTAAATTTTTTTTTTTTAAATTTTTGTTGAGATAACTGGTGTCAACCTTTTTAGGTTATATTGGTAGATAACGACACCTATATAATAAATATATATGAGATAAATTTTGAATTAAATTATGTAAAGAAATTTTTTGAAATATTAGTTACTTACAAGCAGTTTCCTTCATTTATACGTTATTGTTACATTTTTAAAAAAAATTTTTTTACTACACAAAACTTTGGAAGTAAAATGTCTCCACAATTGTTCATTTGGCTATCGTAGCGTTGTTGATGTTATGGTGCGTTCTCAAGAAAATTAATATGTAATATATCGGCTATTGGTAACATTCAATGGTAATTTTTGAAATTTATGAAATTATACAATTAAAAAGATTAGAAAAGATAAGAGAAAGTAGAAAAGTTATTTTATGGATTTTATTATATTATTATAAATGGCACTTAGATTTTCAATATCTGTTTTGTAATTAATAGAAAAATTTTCTTTTTGAATATAAATCATTTCTAAAATTAATCGTTTTTTAAAAATATTTTCTGTATCTAAAATTTTAGTATTTTTAAAATCAAAGGAATGTTTGTAAGAAGTAGCATGTTCTGCAAGTGCAGTTTTGTTATCTTTATTTTTAACAGATCTAGCATGTTCCAGTAATCTATTGTGTAAGAATCTGCAAGTTTGTACAATATATTTTTTGTTACATTGAATACAGTTAATTTCATAAATGACATTATATTTAAATTTTTTTTGTGTTCTATCTTTAATTGTTGGAAATAATTTTTTTTGTAAAGAGTTTTCTATTGTAAAGACAATTTGAAGTTTAGTTTTTTTAAAGATTCTGCATAGCTGTTCTTGAAAATTTTGAATATATGGAAAAGTTATGACTTTTCTACTTTCTTTGTGATCTATATTATAAATTTCACATACTTGATTTGTTTTATGTTGAATTGTTATTAATTTTTTATAACGTTCGAAAATTTTTTCATTTAAAAGATCTAGTGGATAGCCATTTTTTAGTAATGTAGATCGCACACAATTTAAATTATTTATATGAAAATCTTTATCTGATAAGAGTATTGCTCTATCAGTAAGTGAGTAGATAACGCCAATTTTATATGTTAAACAGTGGTTAGAGGAAAAATTGATATATCGACCTGACCAAATTGGTTTTTTGTACCAATTAGTTTTAATTTTATTATCAATAACTTGGATATTTACATCACTTTAGAAAAATCTATAAATATGAATGCAAGTAAAATACCAAACATGTCATCCCTGGTATGTTTATTATTATTATTATTCTTTCTCTCTTTTACCTTCTCTTAATTTTATATTTTATATTGAAAAAACAAAAACTTTTTATTATATAAATATTATCTTTTTATTATATTCATAATTTTTCAAAATTTTTTATATATATTCATTTTGTATTTCCTTTTTATAGTCTTGATAAGGACCGAAAAATCGGTCGAAACGTTGACGTACTTTCAAAATAAAACAACTTTACAAAACCGGAAAGGCAATTCACTTTAATGTTCAAATTAATGAATGTATTCTTCTTCCGAAGATTCGACCGCGGATGCTTCACCCCCGCGCTCGAACTAGGGGGAGGTGTCACGTCCCGCGACGCATTAAAATGTACTATAGGCATGGGCTAGGTCTAGAGAGAAATCTGGGGAAATTACTAAAAGAGAGAGAAAACCACCTATTGAAAAGAGAGGAATAATTACGTCACACGCAGCGGGAGACTGCGCAACGCGTGACGTCACCAAAAAATATAATATAAAAAGGACACGCCGCCAAGGGAAAACTAGTCTTGTGAGCAGAATTAAGTGCGGCAAATTTCTAAAATCTTAAAAGGATTCACAGCGTAAGATACGTGTTTAGTTCAGTTTTCCGAAGAAACGTGTCGTAAATTCTCCGATTGTACTTACAATCTTTGAAAGGATCTTAGAGTCAGTGTAGAGTGAGATAACTATTCTTGTCCTCCTCACACCAGTGGGATATTTGTTACTGCCTTCCTCACACCAGTGGGATACCTATTGCTGTCTTTGTCGCACCAGTGGAAGAATCATTCTCTTTCCCTCACACCTATGAGGATCATTCATAAAAAAGGGACTATTCACAACTCAACAAAGGTACCGAAAATTCTCTCTACTCTTTACCTATTCCCTGTGCCATTGTTTGAATCTTTGTAAAATTTTAACCTTGTTTATACCAGTGTTAATTTAAATAAATTCAATTTATGTGCCACCGGCGCGCAAACTCGTTTTTTCGCTACAGTTAACAGTAGCCCAATGTAGTACATTTCGCCAGAAAGGAATGAAATGTAAAAATTGAACTGCGCATGCGCCCATAGCCATAATGGTATTTTGTAATTTGACACCTTTTTTTCTTTCGCTTTCTGCCTGTGAACAATACTTTTACTGAATTTCACGCGTAGACGCCCTATTATGATCTGTTTGCTCAATTGCGAATATTTTTAATTCGCGTATGAAAACAGTTCTTACCATCGCGCCTAAAATCGAATTTAGTTTACATTACTCTATAGTCCAGGCCTCAAAGCATTCTTCATTTTTCCTTAATAAAATATTCTTTAAATTTCTCCTAACAATACTACTACTACTAACTTCTTTTTGGACTATGAAGGCTTAAAATTACCAAAGAAAGAATTTATTTTACATTTTGTGAAACTGACAAGTATTTATTATTTCATTGCACTTATATCATTCTTATATATGCCATTTAAATTATACTTCATTTTATTTATACACGTTAGGGTTATGATAATTCTCTTGGTAGCAAAACCTAATTAGAGTTAATTCCTATTACACTAATAGAAATAGGCTTTCACAATAAATACAGTGATTGCAACATTTTATAAAAATTATAATTCCTTTTCAAATTTTTGAAAATTGGTCGTATTCCAGCAAAGAATTGTAGCATCTTGTAAGCTTTTTGTAAATTTTCAGAACTCATTGTTATTTTCTACACGGAGAGAAATAACTGGTGCCATTCACATGGAACTCACAAAGTGTTACACACATTTCGAATAACGATTGTGAAACACGCAAATTCAAGTGTTTGCCACTAGACGAGGTTCATGCTCTACCTATTAAATATTCGTGCGTGTAGCATTAGCGACTCGTGGCTCGAACACATAAACGCTGAGTATATGATGTGTCACGTCCCGCGACGGATTTGAATGTATTTAACACACAGTAACACAGTAGCCCTAAAGTAGACACAAAGGTGACGGTGGGAATGATGATGGAAAAAGGTGCGAAATAAACACGAAATTCAGAATGACGAAGTATATCCTTCAAAAAATTACACTTCTTTCAGGGCATTTTAAAAAAAAAAAATTTTAAGATGATTCAAACACTCAAAAAATACGTTTAATTATTTTTGCATTGGCATTGGGTCAGTTTCTTTACGATAAAAGCTTTAATTTATGGACATATTATAAAAAGAGGCTAAAAAACAGAATCATATAAATCATAGGGAAGCTAAACAATTCATAAAATTAATAAAAAATGGGGTTGGGGGTTTAAAGCAAACGTTTCGGCCACAATTAGGGGCCCTCCTCAGTGCCAAAAAATGTTTTTCAAGGACTTAATAACTAAGCTGTAAACATGCAAAAAATTTTTGATGAACATATTGAATTAGATTTTTTCTTTTTTGTGTTTTTTGGTTTTTTTTTTGTTTTCTTAAATTTATTATTTAATAAAAACATGCAGTTGACTTATGTAAGGGTGGGGTAAGATCCAAAACATCCAGGGACGAGACAGCTCAAAACCCAGTCCTCAGAATTAAAAACATGAACTTCAGTTGTGCAGATTCGTAGAAAGTGTTGATCGTAAAGTCCGCTTCTCCTCAAAAGTGAGCACCAGACAGTGTAATGGGGATGATTTTTTAAATAATATTTTTTATATAAGAAATCAAACACAACTTTGAAAGACACAATTTTTGACACAACACACTTGAGGAGCCTGCACAACACAACACAAAACACGAACGCGGAACGGCGGATCTATGTTAATAAAAGGAAAATTGAAACTAAATTAAGAAATTTTCTTGAAATCTATTCTCGATTTGCCAGCGCACAGAGGAAGCAGAAAGATAGAGCTGCAACACTCCGTTCGGTGTCAAAAAGAAAACTGACTTCAAGGGAAAGTAATAACGTTAAAAACTAACGTTGAAACAAGTAATAAATGCAGTACCACTTGTTGTGGAGGGTCAAGTTTCAAAACCCATAAAATCACAAGTGCAAGTTCTATGTCCTGAATACCCAGGACCCCAATGTGCTCGAGTGTTCGAAGAACAGATAGAAAAAAGGATAAAGTGTTGAGACCACATGTTCACAATACCAGCAGAAGGAGCCATCAAAAATCAAGGGAAATGTAAACTTTTGTAAAAAGCGAAAAACTCAATTATATTAAAGGTTATGTTAAGACGTTTGTTCGAAAGTGAGATATATACATATACATACATACATATATATATATATATATATATACTGTAAGCAGACACTTTGAAACCCCTGCCGCATGGCAATCCCGCATGCCACGCGGCAAGCGAGGAAGCACCGTAACCAAGATTCAGGCGCCACCACGGAGCGCAGGCGTCACATCTCCCACCCGCGACCGATGGACCAGAGTGGGAGGCAACGGAAGATCCGATATAAGCGGGATGCTGAGCCATGAAGAAGAATTCTGGCGGCTCGCAAGCGAGTCGCAGACAACCTAAAGAAGTGCTTTCTAGGTAGGCTAAAGGGTTACTGCCTTTTAGACGAGTCTAGATTCACTTCTGTGGTCAGTGTCTCCAGAACTTGGGATTTTTCGGCCCCCACCACGTTCCAATCTGGGAGAAACACATGCAAACGTGGCGTGTCAGTGTGTCGGCTCTGCTACACGCTGCGGTCAGCAGCTTCGTGTAAAGCCGAAGGTGCACGAAGACGGACTTCGTTACAATGCTTGGGTTTTCAAGTTATTTTTAGATTTCACGCTTTCGTTTATCGAGTCGAAATTAAGAATTGTATTTTTCTCGAGTACGTGCAAAAGAGGCGCGAAGCAGACGACGAATTTGAATTTACGAAGTATATAGTTCAAGAAATAACACTTGTCTTCAATTTCTTGAAGAAAGTCTGCATGAAATAAACATCAGTATGATCTTGGAAAATTTCGTGAGGATTTCAACACTTCAAAAATAAACTTTCAGTGAAATTTAGTGACAATAAATGTATAAAATTTGAATCAATATATAATTTTCCATTCAAATTTATATACTTCTTACTAATTTTGTACATTTAACAATTTTTCAATTAGAACAATATTTTCTATCAAGATAAAATGAGCATAAAATTCAAGTTCATAATTTATATTTTCAGTTATATGTTAGAAATATTTTCATCTCACATTTTTGTAGCCTAAGCACAAACTTTTCATTCCAAAACTTAAAATCTCTACGGAAATGGAAAATTGTCTAATAGCAGTAGATAAATTAAAAAGCTAAAATATGTGTTTATTGGTATTTCCATATTAACATATAAATATCAATCAACTTTAAATTTTACATAAAAATGTTCGTTCGAAGTGTTCAAATCTTGTTACAATTTGACAAGATTTTATGGAGGAGTGCAATATTTTGGATGAAATATTTTGTAGTTCTTAATTTGTCTGTCCATCTGAAATCGTAGTAAGATTTGAACAGTAAACAACAAATTTTCCAATAGAATTCAGGATCAATAATAATTGATTCAGGAAATACTTCAACTCTGTAGAGCATTTTTGTATTTCGAATTCAAAATGTGTGCTTAAGCCACAAAAAAGTAAGCTGAAAATGTAGATATAAAACTAATTATGTTATGTTTATGTCTTCTTAATGGAAAATACTTTGCATATAATTCTCTAATTCGATATTTTTTTAATGTATGAACATTCAAGAAATTGATAAATATTCCATCTTTTTATAGGAACTAAAAATTTCCGGATAATGCTTTGATTGAGAAAGCTAAAAATTTGTCAAATATTGATATAAATTGCAATTTTACAATTGCATTATTTTTCAAATATTTTAACATCTCTTCAATCTTGATAATTCTTACAGAAGTTTATTTCATGTGAGTGACTTTTTCTATTTCTAATAAAAGATTTCGTAATTCTAAATTCGGCCCAATTCGTAACATTGTAAAAAGATTTTAAAACTTCATAAAATTTTTTTTTCTGTTTTATTCAAAGTCAATAAATATTCAATGTTTGGAATCGAAATATTAAGTAAATGATTTTTAATTTCTGGGAATAAACTGCTTTAATAAGACAATCTTTCTTCTTTGTGAGAAATCTCAATTTTAAAATTAAAATTCTACGCATAGGATACAAAAACATAATATGAAAATACTTTTATTACAGAATTTTGAAATATACAAGTTGACCAATTTTTAATCGAGTAAATCGGCTACTTTAAGCAAAAAATTATGTTAAAAATATTTTATCAAAAAAAATAAGACACATTAAATTACGGTTTAAAATCCACATTCATAGATTAATGGTAAAAGCAGTTTAAAGTTTTTTAATCTTACGTTTTAGTGACGTATGCACAGACTTTTAATCAGATAAATGAAATGCTTTATAGAAAGTCAAAATTTTCTTATTACTGCACTTAATCAAATTTATAAAGCAAAAATATTTTTTAATTGATGCTTTCACTCAATTCTTTAAACATTCATTAATTGAAAATTGTACTCAAAATTTAATCTTGCAGCGTTCCAATATTCCCACAATGTTACAAAATCTTATTAATCATTATTTTAGTCGAATTATTTTCAAAATATTTAAAAAATAAATGTAAATATTTTGATTAAATACTCTGTCAAATTTTGCATTTGACTGATCTTGCAAAATTGTTGAAAGTTTTGAATACCGATAGAAGAAACTTTAAATGAAATTTTATGTCCATAAATGCTTAAAGTTCTATATAGAAATATCAACTACAACATTCTCAAATTTTATAAATAAACTACTAAATTCAAAAAGTTTCGGATTTTTTTAAAAACTGTACAAATTTCAAATATGAATCAGTCAAAATCTACTGATTATCAGTGAAATTTGACTGATTTAAATAACTCAAAACAGGTTACTGTGAATCAGTCAAATTTCACTGATTGCTTCAGTGAAAAGTAACTGATTTAACAGTGAAAAGGCAAATCACTGATTCAATCAGTGAAAATTTGACTGATTCAGATTTAGAGTGTATACAAATTTCAAATATAAAGTGTACTCTGTACATTAATCAAACAAATTTAGAAGATGAATATTTTAATAAATATTCCTAAATATTATTAGAATATGATACATATCGATTTAGAAAAACTGCTTCAAAGTACTCAGACATTTTTCTTATTTTACGACATTTTTGCACCATGTTTGACCTTTGGGTAGGATTCAAGAAAACAATCGTAGACATACTTTCATTACTTAGTAAAATACTATGAACACTTGCTTTTTAAATTAAAGCGAAAACTTTTAAAACCATTAACAATCGGTTGCATAGATTCTGCTCTAATCTTGGACGCAATTAGAGAAATAGGTTTTTTTGCTTTTTTTAGATCTAGTTTTTGCCTTAAACATAAAAGAAAGAAAACACATTTGAAATATTAAAATAAAAAAGCTGGTTCATTGTTAGAGAATCCCAAATATTCTGAAATAAAACTCCTTTCCACACCACCACGGAGGTAGAGTTTACTAGTAATAGTTCAATAAACCTTCTTTTGTTTTCTTCTAAGATATACTTGATTCTCGCTTTATGCGTTATTTGAGAAGGCAAGAGTGTGGATTCTTCATATTTTTATCGTAATTCCTTATTGAAAACGGCAAAAGTAAGGATATTATATTATTATTTGGTGATACGTGAGTGCTGTTACGTACGTTATTGTTTGATGCTTGTGGGTAAGTTTATTTTGTGAAACTTAATTTGTGTGCAGATTACAAATTATTCACATTCGCTCAATTTTATCGACTTTTCATCTTATTAATTCTTTTCAAATAATTCTGTTTTCCTTCGTCGTATAATTTATTGTTCACAATGAGTAATCCGGTTGACCCAAATTCGAGTGTTTTGAAGGACAGCCAGGTTCAAACGAAGGTTGACCACCGTTTGAACTCTGGTTCAAACAAATGTCAACCCGCTAGAAAAGTCATGAAAAATGCAAAAAACTTTCAGTTGGGATGGTTTGAGGAATTTCCGTCGTGGAGATAGTGGGTGGTTACATTAGCAGATGAAACAAGATTTCATTGCAAAATTTGCAATAAAACGTTGCTATGTGGCAAATCGGAAATTGAAAAGCATGAAGCATCTCTATCACACAGAAAGAAGCAAGAGTTTTCAAATAAATTAGAATGTTATGGAGTAGTATGTGAAAATTCTTCTAATGTAACTGCCAATTCTTACAGTGTTGAACCTTGTGTAGCAAGTTCTTCTGCTTCAGAATTCACAAATTCCACGATTCCGGAAAGTGTTACTTTCAAACAGAAAGTACAAGAAGCAGAGATTAGGATTAGTACATTTTTCGTAGAACATAATTTACCATTCGCGATTTCACCAGAATTGATAGGACTTTTCCAAGATATGGAACCTTCGGTTTTAAAAGACGTTAGATTGAGCCACACTAAAATGGTCCTAGTTGTAAATAGCGTCGTATGTGCTGCTGAAACTGATCGCATGGCAAATATTTTGCGTAAGCAGGGATTCTAGAAAATGTTCTAGAAAACAGGACTCTAGAAAAGTGGCTGTCATTAATGGTTCGATATGTGGAGCCAATGACATTTTCTGTCAGGGTGGAATTGCTCCAGCTTATTAATGTAAATGCTTCGGATTGTTCTGCCTCTAAAATTTTTCATGCGTTCGAAAAAGCATTGCCCGGGCAGAAAATCCCTTTATCTAATATCTGTGCTTTAGCTTGTGATAATGCACAGGTGATGGTCGGCAATAGGTCCTCATTTAAAACAAAATTAAAGGAAAAAAGTCCCCGTTTAATTGTTTTCCCGTGTGTCTCGCATTCGTCAGCAATTGTAGCAAAATATGCTTGTGCCACAATCCCAGATGTAGAGGATTTAATCAAAGATTTGCCAGCTTTTCTTAATGCTAGCTCCAAGCGAACGGCTATTTTTCGATCAATTGTTTTGGAATTAGGAAATGACTATCAAAAAATTCCTAGTCATTCTGAAACTCGCTGGCTTGTCCGCTATCGATGCATAGATATTATAATATAGAATTGGGAAGTTATTCTTCAGTATCTTATGGTCCTCGTATCTGAAAAGGTAGAGAAGGCCAAAGACTTGTTAGGAAAAATGCAGAATCCTTTGACACTCGCATATTTCCTATTCTTGAAATTTACTTTGAATAGGTTCAACGTATACAATGCGAAATTTCAAAGTCGCGAAACAATGGTTCAGGAACTCCAGCCAAACTCGGCTAAATTCTTCGTATGGATTCTTAGCAGTTATTTGAAAGAGGGTCTTCTTCAACCGAATTTATTCTTTCAAATCATTAGAAATGTTAACTTTGCAGATCCTAGTAATCAAAAGCCGCTTCAAGACATTGACGTTGGTAAGGAAACGCGAGAATATTTCCAGCAGCAACTTACAAACAAGAAATTGCAAATAGTAAAAGTTGATCTATTTCTTCGTAATTGCTTGAAATTTTATGTCACAGCAATCGCCGAAAAATCCCACGTTCTGGAGACACTGTCTGTGGTAAGTTTTCGGGGCAGGCTACAAGGTTGTTGCCTTGTGGACGAGTCCTGATTCGTTCCCAGATAACCCTGATCTAAAAAGCTTCCTTGTGAGAAAAATTCCACTTTCCCTCACAAGGACTTATACGATTGAATGTCTGCGACTGCCTCTAGCTCAACGAAGCCTCATCAAAACGAATACGCGCCGAGATCTACTCTTGTCACGGTTACAATAATCATAACTTAAACTGTACTTCAAATCATCTGTCACGTAGGATATTTAGCTGATAAGTTTTAGGGAGATTAAGATTTCATGGTTTAGATTCTCAGAGTTCAAACCATTAGAATTAAGCATCGACTTGTGTATAACCTCGTTAAATATGGTAAATGTACAATGCGGTCATATACTTAGAATTTATTACGATCAACTAAAAATGATGCTAGGAACGTGACAGAAGAGCCAGGCTGGAATAACCCAGAAGAAGAGGATCTGGACAACACCCTAACGGAAATGTCTAAAGATAAGAATCCACAAACATGCCGAGGCAAGGGGGGTCGGAGATGGAAGCAGGAAACAGCAATCAAGGGACAACAGAGCTGATTACACGCAAGCTGGAAGATTTAGAAAAAAGAGTGAAAAAGATGATAGAGGAAGAAAAAAAACGTAGAGAGAAGCTAGAACTAGACAAAGACAAAAATCTCCAAAAGAAACTAGCTATAATGGAAACAGGAGTAAATCGATCCTTGGAAATCACCGCGGGAATTACACAAATACTGGAAGAAAGGAACGCCAGAATGGAAGCCCAATTTAGTAGACTAGTGGCTCAACCATCAAGGATGATGGAAAGACTAAACGCAGAAGACTCACGGAGAGATAAATCTCTAGGCGCAAACCGAATCTCCAATATAAAATACGTACTGCCAGAGTTCCGAGGAGACACTAGCCCAATTAAATACATCAATCAATTGAAACAATATTGGGAAGCAGTGGAGCCTAAGGAGAGCGATACTCATTATCTTATAGAAAAATCACTAATGGGACCACCGGGAGATTGGTGGCAAATTATCAAAGACGATGTAAACAATTTCCAAATGTTTCTAAGCAAGTTCTCTCGCAGATACTGGAACTAACAAGCTCAAAATGAACTGAGGAGAAAGCTGGAGTTTGGCTATCACCAACCAGGGAAAATGGGTTCGAGAACAGAATAAGCGATAAGAATGTCTGCTGAGGCAAAAGAGTTACGTCCACCACTATCATCGATCGAAATCATACTAAAAATGCAAGACACTTTAATGAGGAGACCAAATACGCCATAATAGGACGAGGAATCTCAGACATCGAAGAACAAATCGAACTTCTAGAAAACTTCGACAAAATTGGACCAAGCAACACAATAAGGGGAGAAAGTAAGGAAGCAATACAGAAAGGTATGGAAGAACAACACAACACTCGACAAGCTGGCCAATCAACACCACAAACACAACAGCCCTGGTGGAGAACGCAAACTAGCGGAAATCATCAAAACAGAGCGGGACAAATGCAACACGCTGTTTCAGCACCGGGGCAAACCAGCTCATATGGAAATATAGCGAATCGCACAGGCAGATTTCAGGAACAAGCGCGAGGTGGGGACCCGATATCACGTAACAGACCAGCAGATACTAGCCAATGGAGAAACAATCAAGCAAACTACAGAGTTCGCAGTCTGGAGGTAGAAGAACCACAATCTGAAAATATAGAAGAAAACACATCGCCATTGGATTCGGGAAACGAAGATATGCCGCGCCTGTAAGAAATGAAGAGGAAGAAACAGCAGACGCGGCATCAGAAATCACATTGCATACAAACATGTTACAACAAACAAGAGACGACCTAATGGAAGAACCGAACGAGATAAAAACGAGCAAACGCTCAAAATGCTACGTTGCAAACATCCGCATAGGGGGCATTCTAACTAACGCTCTAATAGATACGGGAGCCGAAGTAACATGCCTGTCAGAAGAGTTCGTCAGCAACAACAAGGAACGCCTACAAGAATGCCCAACCCTACCAATTAATGGCGTAACTATAGTAGGGCCGGTGGGAGGAAAAACGACCCGACTGAACAAACAAATATATGCAGACGTTCAATTACCAGACACATTAATCCAAGTTGTATTTCTAGTAGTACCAAAACTAACGAGACCGTGTATAATAGGAATCGATCTACTAGATGAGCTCAAGAGCAAAATTAACTTAGAAAACAAAACTATATCATTTCCACTGTTGGAGGGCAAGCCTTTCCTCAAAATAATGAACGAAGAGACAGAATAATTGTAAAAAAATGAAACACGGACCATAAATCACCTAGAAAAAGACGAACAAACATGGGACATGAACTACGAGGAAATCAACCAAAAAATCGAAGAGGCAGTCCTAATAAACAAAGAAGAAAAAAACAGCAGAGTGAAAGTTTATGGAAACACAGAGCAGTTGTTACGTTCCGAGCTAAGGCGAGGGTAGGTTGGGAAAATTAGGAAAAGGGAGGAAAATTTGCTGATTAAATCAGAGTGGTAAATTCTGATTATTTATATTTTTGTGGGATCGTGGTCACTAAACAAACCTATGCGGCTCGAGTTGTTCACAATAATAACAAATTTGATTATATTGCGGTGTACAAGCTTTATTAATTAAAAGATAGATATACTATAAGTTTTAAGATGCTTATGTGTATAACTTATACTACTTCTCAGGATGAGAAGGCAATATTAAGGGTTTTATGCGTTTATGAGTTAATAATACAGGTTTTGAGATGCCTATATATGTAACTCACGCATTAAAAGTGTGCGTCTATACAAGTCAATAATACAGGTTTTGAGATGCCTATATATGTGACTTCCGCGTTTAAGTGTGTGCGTCTACAAGTTATCAATACAGGTTCTGAGATGCCTATATATGTAACTTGTACGTTTTATGCTAATATACTAGGTTTTGAGATGCCTAGGTATATAACTCACGCACTACAATTGGCGTTATAGTTAATATAATAAGTTTTGAGATGCTTATATATATAACTTACGCTTTTTCCTTGCTTGAGAAGGCAAGAGAAAGAGTTTTGTCGTATATTTCTCCTTGTTGATAGCTGGATAACGGCACAATCCTGGCTGGAGTTAAGTAGTGCTAGTCAAGTAGTACAGGAAGCGTATCAGACAATCCAACTTGCTTACTAAACACTGGTTAAGTTCGTTTCCTGTAGATTTAACTCTCAGAACTCGACTTAATACGACGATACACGTATTTAACGGCACTTATTAATTCACGACCACCGGACTTGCACCACTTAAGGACCAGGGATTTTATTTACCAAGTACCGAGGTATTCCTTGTGTAAGATACCGATTTACGAATATCGAAGGGTCAATTCGTGACACCGACAGTATGACTTGCGGACGGAGTGATTACCGACGTTAAGATCTTGAAGACTGAACAGCTACTAGCGAAAAGACAACCTCCAGAGGTAAATCTGGGGTTTATATATTATTGATTATTCCCATAGTGGGAGAGTGCCTGGTAATTTGTAGATCGGCACGTACAATGATAAACTGTTGATCGGCACGCGTCTGGCGGCAATGTCGATAACCATGCTTGCTGACAGTCGCGGAAACTCGTGAACTCGTGGCTCGTTCTCACGCAGGTCATACTATCGGGATCAAAGTCTATTGATGCTCGGTGCGGTATATCTTTCTCTCGTCTTTTCAGCTATGTTACTTAATATATATATATGTGTTGACAGGTCGGTGCAATTGTACTAGGTCATAATTGCACTGACTCATCTATTATTTTACAACTTGGTTTATATTCTTATAGTATTTATGAAGTACATGAATTTTTGGTGTTTATATTCTAAAATATTATTCAAGCTAATTTGCGGATCCCCAATAATGTGATTGATATTCTTGATTGATTATCCATTATTGGTTATCGCTGATTATTATGTGCTGTTGTTTGATTATTATTATCAATCATTTAACGGCTGTTCTTAAAAATAATGAATATTATTGTTATTTTTATTAAATAATTATTAATGTTTTATTGGCTTGGTTTTCTACATTACCGACGGTAAGGTAGTTTTCCTATTTTATGCAACTCAACTGTCTTGTCGATCTCAGATAATTATCCTATCGACAAGTAGTTATCATCGCAGTGATGTGATTTACGTTCGTCAATCACCTGGTTGTATGCCGGGTTGCCTTGCTGTAGGCGCGATTTTAAATTTTTATTAATTTTTACGGGATGTAACACAGTATTCGAGAAACGACCCGGCAGACTATCCTCTTATAAACATACTCTACAAATAAAAAAGAATCAGCCATTCATTGGACGAAGCTACCCCATACCAATGGCATATAGAGTAAAAGTTGAGGAAGAAATGCAAAAAATGATCAACATGGGGATCATTCAGCGGTCCAATAGCCCCTACATTAATCCCATCGTGCCAGTAATAAAAAAGGACGGAACAGTGCGACTGTGTTTAGATGCAAGAAAGCTGAATGAGATTCTAATCGAAGACTGGGAGTGCCTAGAGCCAGCAGAAGTACTTTTTCAGAAATGCAAAGGCACTAAGGTCATGTCGAGCCTTGATATGACGAGCAGCTTTTGGCAGATACCACTAACTGAAGAATCGAAGCAATATACAGCCTTTCAATATCGAGGACGATCAGGTATTAAACGGAATCGGAGATCATGTGATATCCTTCGTAGATGATACTCTCATCACCTCAGAATCGACAGAACAACACTTGGAACACCTAGAAGAATTACTGACACGCCTTGAGAAGAGCCACCTCACTCTGAATCTAAGTAAGTCAAGTTTCTTCAGAAAAGAAACTAAATTTCTAGGATTTATCCTCACAACTGAGGGAATCAAGCCAGATCCAAAAAAAATAAAAGGAATCATGGAGTTTCCGACACCAAAAAACGAGAAGCAACTCCGCGGATTCCTGGGACTAGTAAATTTTTACTCTAAATTTAGCAGCCGGCATGCAGCAGAAACAGTGCCTCTGCTACATCTTATAAAAAAAGGGACAGCCTGGAAATGGGATAAAGAAATGCAAAACAGTTTCGATCGAGTAAAACGACTCTTTTGTGAGTCGGTCCTTCTACATTTCTCAGACCCGAAGAAAGAATACTATTATATCTAGAGACGGATGCCAGCAATTATGCACAGGGAGCAATACTATACCAGAGAAATGACAAACAAGAAAAAGAAGTTGTCACATTAGCCAGCCGGACTCTCAAAGGCCCAGAGTTATCATATTTTACCACAGAGAAAGAATTGTTAGCTATTGTGTGGGCACTACAGAAGTTTAGAACCTACCTGCAAGGAGCACGCATAATTAACCGAACCGACCACATGGCATTAACGTTCCTAAAAACATGCAAATTTGTAAACGCACGCCTGACTCGTTGGATACTATCCATACAGGACTACGATATCACAGTGGAACACTGCCCAGGTAGAGAAAATATTGCAGCGGATATACTCAGCAGACAGCACCCTGATAAACAATGGGTGAAAGAGAGGGACAATATACAGATAGCCATCAATGCACTCAAATAAGAATGCTCACAACAGCTTAAAAACAATCTGAAAGATCTATCAAAACTACAGAGAGAGGACACACGATTGATAAAAATAATCGAAGCCATAGAGAGAAGAAAAGAAAATACACACAGATTTGAAATGCACAAAGGAATTCTATATCGGAAAACCACGGAAGGAAGAGTCATCTATCTACCAAAGGAAACGTTAAAAACATTAATCTGGGAATGTCACCTGGCTTATGGTCACACAGGAGCAGACAAAAATTTCAAAATAATCAAAGAACACTTCTTCTACCCACGACTGGCAAAGATCATAAGACAAACACTAAGTACCTGCGATTCATGTCAGCGAAACAAGGTCTCTACAACAGCATCTATGGTCATCCAGGAATCAGTAGAACCTGAGGAACCACTGGAAATAATATCCATCGACTTCTTTGGACCCCTACCAAAAACAAGATATGGGTATGAGTACATACTACTAATGGTTGACACATTCACTAAATACACAAAATTGTACCCATTAAGAAGAGCAACGTGTAACGCAACAATCAGAAAACTCGATGACTTCATAAAAAAAATAGGAAAGCCTAGAAAAGTACTTGCGGATAGGGGCACACAATTCACTAGCAGGAAATGGAAAGAGGCACTAAAGGAAAGAAACGTCAAGATGATTTTAACCTCGATTCGACACCCACAGGCAAACATGGTGGAAAGAGTGAACCGAGAATTATCAAGATTCTTTAGAACATTCTTGTCCATAGACAAACACGAGTCATGGTACAACTGGATAGAGGAAATAGAGACAATACTGAATGAATCGTACCATGACACAATCGAAATCACACCTTATGAAGCACTATTAGGAAAAAAACCAACGAGACTCTGGGAGAAATATATTCCCCAAACACCATCAAATTACTATCAAAACCAATCAGAGATCATCAGAATAATAAGAGAAAAAATAAAAACAAAGGGAGAACGTCGAAATGCAAGAATAAACAAAAAAAGAATTGGACTTACCTTTCAGCCAGGCGAGCAAGTTCTAGTTAAAGCATGCAACATCTCAAACACAGCCACAGGAAAAGTTGCCAAATTTCCAGCACTGTACGAAAGACCATATACAGTGAAGAAGAGAATTGCACGTAACACCTACATCCTGGCCAACACGAACACTGATCAGAAGAGGGGGCAGTTCCATGCAATGGACCTTAAACTCTACCAAAGCGAAGGAGACACAGGAGAGGGGATAATCGAAGAAGCAGAGGGAGGGGGTAAGAACAGACTCAGGAAAAGAGGGGAGGCGAATGAAAACTCGAATGAGGAGCTACCGACACAGGCTCTGTGAAAATGATGAAAAACCAAAGGATCAGTTGTCTATAAGCGTCTGAAGCCATACAAAGACAAACAATGCCGGAAACATCAACACAGACTGAGACGCGGGATACACATCGCAGTATATATACGTAATGCAACGACACAAATAAAGTGACAGTGGCAGTGATAGCAGAACACCGTGAAATGAAAACCCTGACGGCACGACCACGGTTTATATCAAAACAAAAGAATAAGGCACCGCGTAAGCCCGGAATGCGAGTCTCTGAAGTGAACACCGTGCGAGTGAAGAAAAATACACACGGGAAGTGTGTGGGCACAAGTGACCACGTGATAAAAGTAGAACAAAAAGGAGAAGAAGAAATAACCGTGCTAAGAGTAATCAACCACATTATCATAAAGGACGCGCCATCAAAACAAGTGGAGAGTGTGAATCCTACGAGGAAACGCACATGGAAGGAAGGCAGGCCCAGCCGACAAGAACTACTATACGCAGACATCTTGGAAAATAAGGGAAACTCAGCAATAAAAAACAGACGAAGCGTCACATTAGACAAGGAAAACCGAATAAAGAGACAACAAAAGAGGTATGCATCAGCGGAGAAAAGAAAGAAGATACAAAGGGAGAACGAAGGATGGAGTGAAAAGTTTCGAGAATGGTCCCCCACACAGCAATGGCCAATAACCAAGCAACGGCGTCGCAAGGAAATAATGGAAAAGAGCAACCGGGAGACATACTTGTATCTGACATTTTGATCTCGGTGAATAAACAAAAACCATCACCAATATCAAAATGTAGGGGGGCCGTTGTAAGCAGACACTTTGAAACCCCTGCCACATGGCAATCCCGCATGCCACGCGGCAAGCGAGGAAACACCGTAACCAAGATTCAGGCGCCACCACGGAGCGCAGGCGTCACATCTCCCACCCGCGACCGATGGACCAGAGTGGGAGGCAACGGAAGATCCGATATAAGCGGGATGCTGAGCCATGAAGAAGCATTCTGGCGGCTCGCAAGCGAGTCGCAGACAACCTAAAGAAGTGCTTTCTAGGCAGGCTAAAGGGTTACTGCCTTTTAGACGAGTCTAAATTCACTTCTGTGGTACGTTTTCGGGGCAGGCTACAAGGTTGTTGCCTTGTGGACGAGTCCTGATTCGTTCCCAGATAACCTTGATCTAAAAAGCTTCCTTGTGAGAAAAATTCCACTTTCCCTCACAAGGACTTATACCATTGAATGTCTGCGACTGCCTCTAGCTCAAAGAAGCCTCATCAAAACGAATACGCGCCGAGATCTACTCTTGTCATGGTTACAATAATCATAACTTAAACTGTACTTCAAATTATCTGTCACGTAGGATATTTAGCTGATAAGTTTCAGGTAGATTAAGATTTCATGGTTTAGAATCTCACAGCTCAAACCATTAGAATTAAGCATCGACTTGTGTATAACCTCGTTAAATATGGTAAATGTACAATGCGGTCATATACTTAGAATTTATTAAAGAATCGATTATATTAGAATTGAAACGATCCTCATTCTCTTCTCTTATGCCTGATCCTTAGGAGTTAAGTCGAGATAAATAAAATTGGTAGGTTAAAATAAAAATAAAGTTACAATACATATACATACATACATATACATACATATAAACATACACATACATATATTATACATACACGCATACAACACACATACACATATATACATATACAACTTATTGGTATAAAATATAGGACAAATGTAAGATATATAGGAAATATATATTAGCAGCCTAACTCGCGTGTAAAAATGATATTTAGCAAGGAATACGTGTAAATGCATTCATTATTTTATAACTGGGTCGAGCGCTAAACTCATTATCTCCAAGATTATATTAAGCCACATGATCAAAAGTTGCCATATCCACACCTATATAATATATACATACATATATACATACACTGGAACACACATATAAGGTACATATAAGATATATAAGACATATAATACATATACACATATATTGGTGTACACATGCAGGACAACATGTAAGATATATAAGATATATATCTTTTGGCAGTCTAACTCGCGTGTAAAAATGACGTGTAGCGGGAAATACGCGTAAATGCATTCACTATTTCATAATCAAAGAAGCGCGAATTTCACTTATACGTTTTGGATCTTACCCCACCTTTACATAAGTCAACTGCATGTTTTTATTAAATAATAAATTTAAGAAAACAAAAAAAAACCAAAAAACACAAAAATGAAAAAATCTAATTCAATATGTTCATCAAAATTTTTTTGCATGTTTACAGCTTAGTTATTAAGTCCTTGAAAAACATTTTTTGGCACTGAGGAGGGCCCCCATTTGTGGCCGAAACGTTTGCCTTAAACCTCCAATCCCCCACCCCATTTTTTATTAATTTTATGAATTGTTTAGCTTCCCTATGATTTATATGATTCTGTTTTTTAGCCTCTTTTTATAATATGTCCACAAATTAAAGATTTTAACGTAAAGAAACTGACCCAATGCCAATGCAAAAATAATTAAACGAATTCAAATTTGAGTCAAGACAAAATACAAAGACATGAGTACAACATGTCTCATAATAACTCAAAAAATAATTTTCTTGTAATATTTAGAAGCCATAAATATTTAAAGTTTCGAAACAAAATATCGATCTAAATATTGTTTAACTTTGCGAGTCAATTATTTCAATTAAAAATTGGTGCGCAAAATATTTTATATTGAGAAATTATAAATATGAGTTTTCAGTTTAGCAAACAAAAGGGTTTCAATATTTATATAATACATGAATTATTTCTAAATCTGCAAATGAATGACTACACTAGAATTCGTTTTGTATAAGGTGACATGATTAAAAGTCAATAAAAGGTTTTAGTGTTTAAAAAAAATATAAATCTAAATTTGCATACGAAATTGCACAATGAGATTTCACTAGTTTGAAATACAATAGAAAAACATTTCTTTCGAATAGAATACATTGAATATATTTGTTATATGTAAAATATTTTACAAAACAATTTCAATATGTAAGTGTGGATAAAGGGTATGAAGCGAGACCTTCTCCTTATTTAAATTGAAAACTTGTTTAATAACTAAAATTATTTCTTTTTTCGTCTTCTTTTAGTAGTGTTTTTGTAAGCGACACATACGTTTTACTAAACTCGCTCTGAAAACTCAGGATGTAACTGATTAAGTATTTAATTTAATTACGTAGAAGGTTAGTTTAATTTTGGATTTTATAGTGAAGAGATTGAATCTAACGTCCAAAACTATTCACATTTATACTTCTTTATTAGAAGAATTGTAGGGAAAATCATTCACATTGTAACATGCCACAATTTCTTTAAATTATTTACAAGGGCTTTCTTCTTTCCAATTTAAATTTAAAGGGCGAAGCCACTATGATGGCCGAAAAAGTTAAGCATTTTTGATGAATTTTTTCTCAAAAGCTACTGCGTATAACGACACAAACTTTTTTTTGCTAAACGGTGTACTTTAGAAGAATCGAAAAAATGTTTTATCGTATAAAAATACATATTTCATTATTTAATTTTACATGAATACACCCATGAAAAAAAAAGATTAATCTTACTGGCGTAGGTGATTGAAGCTCTTCAGGTGATCTGAAATAAAAATTCACAGTGAATCTCGATTTGTATGAGTGTCGCTTTCATCCGCACTATAATCATTAATTCATATTGTAAATTAACAAAATGCGGCATTTTGCATACATATTTTTAAAAATACGATTTTTTGTGCCATAGTTAGGGTGACAATATAATTAAAAATTTAAATTTTACCATGGCCGAGATACAGACGATAGCCATGTATGTGCTGAATATGCTTCTAAAATTTAACCCCGTTTGTCAAGCCGTTATTGAGAAATCATCTGCGCTAGGAGTAAAAATATAGTCCAGTCAATGTTTGCTGAGTGACACACCTTGAATGACCGATGCATTGTCGTAATGGAACAACACTTTTTTCTTGTCCATTCCTGGACGTTTCTCCGCGATTGCTATCTTTAATCTGTCCTAAGCGAATGCGTAGTAGTCCCCAGTGATAGTTTGCTCCTTCTTAAGATAGTCCAACTTTTTCCATGTCTTCATCAATCCAAAATCAATTCAGTCTTTAAATGCCCTTTTCTCTATTTTGGTCTGCACCTTGTGTATTTTTGGTGTAATTATCCATCTCCTTTCTATTCGATAAACAAAAGTAATGTTTTGTAATTAATGATACAGTATGTATAAGATTAGAAGATCTAACTACGTGGAGGGACAGGATGGGAAGAGATAAACATGAACCTGAATTGACAATATACATAAAAAATGATAGGGGTAAATAGATGATGAATGGATTGATATAAAGAGAAGAATATTGAAAGATATTGCCGCGAATTTGAATTGGCAAAAGGACAAAAAAAGGTATAGGTCAATACACGAGAGATAGGCTGATATTAAGAAAAGGGGATTGAAAGAGATGTGTGTAAATCTAAATAAACAAGAGATAGAAAGAGATAGTGGTGGAGTTGAAAGAGATATGCGTCAATCTGTATTGACAAAGGGATATAAAGAAACAAAGGAAGATAGACAAGAGATAGAAGCAAATATAGGTGGATACGCAAAGAATAGATTGAGATAAAGAAAACGGGAGTGAAAGAGATAAACGTGAATTTGGATTGACGAAGAAGTAGAGATAGAAGTGAACAGACAAGGGATAGAAAGAGATACAGGTGAATAGACGAGGAATACATTTGCTTCATCTACTTCCAGCAGGGAGTGAGCTAACACGGCACCAATCGAGCACAAAGCTTTTTATGTCCAATTCATGATGCGAAATATAATGTACCCAGTCAATTGAGATGCATGAATCTCATAACTCTCGTCTTCAATGCTTGTCCTGCTACGCTTGAATTCGTTTACTCTAAGTCTCACTGTCTCAAAGGAAGGAAAAACCTCTTATGAATTTCCTTCACAGCTTTCCCTTCCAGAAAAAAGAATTGAATCACACCACGAATTCCAATTTTCACCATTTTTCACATTCTCTCGAAACGCTTCTATTCAAGCAACAGCCAAAAAACGAATAAGTGTTAGGGGAGACACCTAATGATCCTAATTTTAAGGCAAAATATTAATTTCATAAAAACTTATTACAAAAAAACGTCTAATTTCGATATTTTTTAAAAATTTTAATATAAAAATAATTAACATTTTGAAAAGTTTTCGTTCTCATTTCAGAGGTGAGTATTCAGAGTAATTTGCCAAGTGATCAAGATATTTTTAGAATTTTTTCCTGGATTCTACCCTCGGGTTAAACATGATACAAAATGATCGTAAAATTTGAAAAATGTGTAGTTTCCGACAAGAATTTGAAAAAAATCAATGTATATCATATAATAATATAATAATAATGATAATAATATTTCAGAATATTTACAATACAATAATATTGATCTTTTGTGTTCATTTATAGAAGGACTGACGCAAAAGTCCCCAGAAAAGCCTAAAATAGCCAATACTAGTGGCAACATCTGTTAGATCTTCTGGGCATTTAATCCTACACCCATAATATATGTTTCAAAATTTCATACCATTCGGATGTATAGAAGCTGAATTATTGCGCCTAATGTGACTGTACATTTGAAACATCAGTCGCGAAATGAATTTTGAACAAAGAGTCAATATTTTTTAAACTTAATAAAATACCTTCGGAGACCCATCAAATAATGTTAAAATTGTATGGTGATGAGTGTTTTTTTCATCGCACTATCTACAAGTGCTTTGAACAATTTAAAGAAGGTCGGGAAGACTTGAATAATGACGAACGTTTGGGTCGGCCGAGATCAGCTGCGAACAAAGGAAAGGTGAAAATGTGCGTGACTTCATAAAAAAAAGAGCCGAAATTTTGGATCTAAAGAGCCAAACGGTCAATACTATGTTTCAAGTTGGCGTTTGTTGCACGACAATGCACCAGCTCATCGATCAACGTAAATGACGGATTTTTTCGACCAAAAATGGCATTTTGACCATCAACCATTTCGCGTATTTACCTTATTTGGCTACTTGCGATTTCTTTTTGTTCGGAAAGTTACATTTGGTCATAAAAGGAAAGCGTTATGCAGACATTGAATACACGCGAAAGCTGAAGACCGCCATCCTGAACATAATTTCTACTAATGAAATAAAAATGTCTTTCAGGTCGCTTCTCAACCATAAAAAGCGGGTATTGAGTCTGGGAACTTTTGCGATAGACCTTGTATAGTGTATACAGTAAAGTCCTTATTTGAAATATTACGACGTTTTTTTATCATGTTTGACCCCACGGCAGAATCCAGGATGAGATCCTAAAAATATCTTGATCAGTCAAAAAATTAAAATGAAGACGTACCTTTAAAACGAGACCGAAAACTTTCAAAAAAGTTGTTCATTTTTAGTGATTGACATTTTCCAAATATATCGAAATTTGACGTTTCTTGTAATATATTTTTATAAAATTAATATTTTGCCTTCAACTTGGGATTATTGGATGCAAAATTTTATTTAAATTTATTTTATTATCGTGACAAAATATTCAATTTGTTTTTATAGGAAATAAGAGGCTTCGACAAAAGGCTTGGACAACAGGTGGCTGGATACTTTTGAACAGTAGTATATTTGAGACAGAAAAGTGACTTTCATTTGTTTATAGTACATCCCCACCAACTATCACGTAAAAAATAGCCATAAATTCGTAACAGAATTTGATCGTTATGGGCACTTTATGCCGACCCTGTAAGTGGTAAGTCTTCGTTTATCGACCATGAAAATAATTTATGCTGAGGACACATTATTTTCTGAGGAAAATAAAGTGAATCCAGTAGAGATTTTCATTTCGAAATCCAAGTTTCACAAAGAAAGATTAAAATAACTTACTAAGAGATGTATTCTAACCTCGGCAAGTAAGAGTTCGCGCAAGCTTCTATCCATCGATGTCCAGCATCTCCTCTCTTCGGAAACCGATGAATGGGCACGTTTTCCTTCCGACGCTTTTTAGTGGCACACCCACGAACAACACACTGAATTACGTATTTTTTATCCATGATAACACGATTACGCACAATGAATTGTTAAATACTTGTAATGACTTGTAAATAACAATCGCGGAACCCATACCAAGCGCGCAATAATATTATCCGGAACACGCCAAGAGTCTCGGGCAGGGTTGGACAGTACCCCTGCGTCCTTATCCGGAACACTCCTAGGATCTCGAACGGGTAACAATAAATAAGAAGTAACCATCCCTTTCATTTTGCTATTTTTCCCAAATTGCTGGTATAATAATTGTTTTCACTTTCTTCGCATTTGTACACCGAAAAAAATCTCTTATGAATTTCGTACGAGGTGCCGTTACAATTTTCGTAAACGACATTTTATGTGATATTATTATAAAAGAATATGAAGAAAGCACACCACTCTGCTTGCGAAAAACGCACGGCATCTGTACTCTCTCGGTATGGCCAAGTTGGTTTAACAATGTATTGCAATACATTAGATTTGGCAACTTCAGTGTATTGCAATACTTTGTCAAACCAACTTAGCCATACCGAGAGAGTATGGGTGCTGTGCGTTTTTCGCAAGCAGAGTGGTGTGCTTTCTTCGTATGACTCTGGACGAATTTGGTATATCGGCTTTGCTATTTTGGCGTACTGATGTCCATACGAAATTCGCTTAAATTTGAGCATAAAAGTAAAACGAATGTGTTGCGATTATAGTAAATTCAGATTTGTGCGAAATTCGGAAGAGATTTTTTTCGGTGTACAACATTAAATTATCGTAAAGTAGCCACAGCGTAAAGCTAGCGTTCAGCCAGTTCGCTAGGGTACCTACCTAGGGCTAAGTATGAGGGCATTTCGACTTTAATGAGGACAATGTCAACTCATCGCCAGACACACTATAGTTTCATTCTCACACCCTAACGTCCCCCCGCAGGGCAGCTCGCCTTCGCTTGCTTCGTTACTGACAGGGCTAGGAGGTAAATCATTCTTCACATCTATTTTCAGAGCAGTTGTCATAATTTCCATTACCTAGCGCAGTAGCAGGTAATACACTGAATATTTAAGTGTATTCTATGGATGCAAACCAATGTACACTCCAGTCCGAAGATTTATGATTGAATCTCAGAACTCATAGTTCAGACGAAACGCAGTAAGCTTACTTACGTTAAATAACATATGATGAGAAGGAGTTCTCTAAGAGAAGATTGTTATGATACAGTATGTTCTTAGAATAATGTAACAGATTTGTTCGTCACTAGGCAGATTTGACTTAATAACTGGGTTTTGCGGCTCAAAATCTATAAAAATGCAATGCTGGCTTACAAGTTACTGCTGTAAGAATTTTTTTTTGTGGTTATGTCATAGAATTATCAGTTATGTAATTAATTTCGCTCTATTTTTGGAATCAGCAGCTCGAATCCTGTGAAAAAAATATGTTTTTCAATCACATACTCAAAAGTTCGGTTTTTTAAAGTTCGGATTCAGTGACTCAAAATACATAGGAATACATGTGTCTCGTCAAAAGTAACAGATTTTTTTTCTGTGTGGCTGTGTTATTAAAGAATGGGGAAAAAATCTAAGTAACAGAGACGTTGCAATGTTTATCATGTAGGGCTCACCACCATCAGATCCGGTCCTAATTAGATTATCAAGATGAGAAGAAAAAAAAAATTTTTTAGTAGTGATGATTTCTTATTTTGGATCATTTCAAACACCCTGTAAATTTGTTTGAAATGGTGAAAAAAATTGAAGTCATCTATACTTAGGAATTTTTATGCTATTGAAGGCTAGTCCGGACCATATCTGGGACAGACTAAGCCTTCTAGACTAGATGGTCTATAAATATCCAGATCTGCTCAAATCCGATATTAGATTACCATGAAATTTTTCCACACGGGATATTTGTCTCTTTGTGTTGAATTAAATCGCTCATTTATTAAAAATTGATCAGCCCTTTTTCCTTATTCTAAGTAGTTTCCAAAACTATCCAAAAAAACCTAGTGGTTAAATCAGAAATATTTTATTTAAATTAACGATTTCCTTTTCTGCATTTTTGTTATCGTCTTAGGATTATTTTCCAGTTTTATTTTAAATTAAAAAGAAAAAAAATTCTGCATTACAGAAATGAGCGATTTGATTCAACAGAAAAAAGCGATTATGATGTTTAAGTCATATTTTTTCTTATCTAACTTTCAGCCATTGTTATAAGGGGAATATTTTGTATATTGTTTATTGTAATATTTATTTATTGCATTAATACTATGAGATGTAATATTATGTGATGAGTAAACTTTACTTTTATTATAAATGTGTGTGGTGTAGAACACGCGCGCGTTTACGAATCGAGTAAAACTCGACTCGTGGATTAACTTCTTTTACATTTTTATAATACTTAAAGTTCCTAACTTACTTTTTTTCCTCAAAGATTAGAAAATGCCAGTTTAAACTGACATAATTTTGCAAATAATCATTATCGAACAAAAATGCATTTCGACGATGTTTTTAATGCTTTCCAAATCGCTGAAGTATAATTATGTTGCAAAAAATGTTTCAAAGAATTTACTTTATATTTCATCGAGTTGTCACGATTCATGTTTAAAAAAACACAGTTCACAAACGTAATACGTCTTTTCGTTTTCAATTTTCTTCTCAGAAAATAATTAACAAATTATAAAAAGGCCTAATAGAGGAGTTTGAGCCTTTTTTCCTTATTTACACTGTATTACGTATCCTTTTTTCATTTTTCGAAGTTTGAAATTTGAGATACATCGGTCGGGATTCATGTGCGATTCGATACTTTTATCTACCAGTCCGAGCACTCCCGCGGTTATGCTTTCCAGCAGACGCTTAATTGTCCTCGAAAATTCCATATTCGAGTGAAATAATTCTAGTGATTTCACACTGGATAAAGAAGGACATAAAAAGTGGTTGCCGCTTTTGCCGATTAGCACTTTACAAGGCTCGTTTGATAAGTCCGTGACCTTTAAATAAAAAATACAGATTTTTAACAAAATTTCAATTTATTTTTCAACAGAATATTTTTGTAGCTCTACAGCCTTATTCAAATGGTACTCAAACTTTTTCATGCCTTCCAGAAAGTCCAAGACAATGGAGCGCCCGGATCTAACAATTGATCGAGCGCTTAAACACGCCAGAAGTGTTTGCCTTTGATCTTATATTAGCTTGAAGTTTTAAAAGTCTTGGAATCAATTCGTTGAAAATTTAGGCATGTGAAGAATGACTAGACGGAAATTTTTTGTTCCTGAAGTTTTCTCGTGGCATTATTATTTCTGATATTACAAATTAAAAACTGAAAAGTTTTGAACCTGATATTCAATAAGTTTCTAAAATATGAAACGTCGTAAGTTGGCGAAATGTTGTTCGAATCGATTGTAGTTCGGCTTGCAAACGATGTATGGTTTATTGATATCAACAAAGTAAACAAAAACCTAGAAATCCCCTTCTGTTCATTAATATTTATTTGCAAGTTGAGGCCTGTTTTAATTAAGTCTTTTAATTTTTGTTGAGGAAAGGTATCGAGAAAACTTGAGAGTTGAAACAACTACCAGTGAGACATACTTTTACATAAGCAAGATTTCTGGACAGTTTCAGATCAATTGAATGAAAATTGACGGAAAATTATGGATTTTTAAATATAACATTCGACGCCAGTGACGATAGCTCCATGAGCACTTTAGCTAATGTTAGAGTTTCATCAAGATAAAAAAACTGCGACAGCAATGAATTTTCCTAGATGAACTTGATCATAATAACTACCAACAATGGTAAGATAACAAACTTCTGTTTGATTGAGGTTTTAAAAACAATTATTAACACTAAAAATGTTTATAACGATGTAAAAATACTGAAATTATAAACAGCTTTTAGATAGAAAAATAGCAACATCCTTCAAGTCTTACTAAACAACGTAGTGTGATTTTAATTTGACACGATAGAATTGTCTTTAAAGAGATTCACGGAATACCTTGTTTTATGCATTTTATTACCTCAATAAAACAGCTTTTAAATCAATCGCTGCACGAAGAAAAATAGTTCGAGAAACTCGACTCAGAATTCAGTAAAGTTAGGACACATGGGCAGGTTGGAGATTACTTAATATTATTATAATCATTTCTGACGTACTAAATTTTAAAGGATGTATCACAGTTTGGTAAACTTTGAGAGAGTATTCTGCTTTACAAGGTCCAGAAAAGCTCTTTTTCGGGGACTTTTTTGAGAGGGCAAGAAGCAATTGAACTTCGTAAACTTTTATGTATATTTAAACATACATCTGAATACATCGGTCCTTGACCCAAAAAGCGTGCCTGAGCTTCTAGCAACACAATATACTATTTTATAACACATACATGAAATCCGACACTTTTCATACTTTTGTTTCTAATTGATCATGGTCGTCAAAAACTCACGAAGTAGGTCAATGCAGATAGCTTATTGTTAGAATATAGAATAGAGCGGTAGATGGCGGGCACAAAAAATTCGAAATTTAATATTGAAAAAAAATAATCATGAAGTCTTTAATAAAAACTACAATTATCAATTATTTGAGGTTAAATTTAGTTTATTCGGCTGGAAATGGATATTACTAAAAAAAGGCAGAAAGGGTCTTGCTTACAACTAACCAGTAACAAAATTTCAAAGGTTATGTTTAGCGTTTTCAGCTAGAAATTGATTCATTCACAGAGAAAGCACCAAGTCTAGCTTGATACTCACGAGTACTGACATCTTGAAGTTATGTTAGGCAGAGGAATATCATTAACTCTAGCTCGAAACTCACTAGAAGAAATATTTTGTGATAATGTATGGTATTTCCATCGGGAAATGAATTTATGCAGAGGAAAACCATCAAGTCTAGCTTGAAACTTACTATTTGGCAACAAAGTCATTTCGTTTTTTTTTCATGATTTCCAAAGCAAGTTTATTAATACAAATAACAAACATTACTCCATTATGTATGGACCATTTTGTTCGATGACCTTTTTCGATCTTTCAGTCAGCTTCATCATTCCGCTTTCGTAGGTTTGGTTTTTAGAGGCAAAAACTGAATCAATTCATTTTTGACAGCCTTATTTGAATCGGCTGTTTTTCCATTGAAATGGGTTTGAAGTGAAAGGAAAAAATGATAATCGGATGGTGCAAAGTCAGGACTATACAGTGGATGAGGCATCACTTCCCAGCCTAACTCTAATAATTTTTTGCGAGTGACCAAAGATGTATGTGGTCTGGCTTTATCTTAATGGAAGATGAGGCCTTTACGAGTTGCCAGTTCTGGCCGCTTTTCCTTCATTTCTTTGTCCAATTTTATTAGCTGGCGACAGCAGACATTCGAATTGATAGTTTGGTTCCTTGGGAGCAGCTCAAAATGAACAATACCTTTGGAATTTCACCAAACACTCAGCATAACCTTCTTTTGATGGATATCGGCTTTTGATGTCGATTGTGCAGGCTCATCTCGCTTGCTCCATAATCTTTTTCGCACGACGTTATCGTAAACAACCCATTTTTCATCGTCCTTTATGATTGGCTTCAAAAATAGATCGGTTTCGTTACGTTTCATCAGTGAATCGCAAACGGAAATTCGTTTGGTGAGTTGAATTTCGTTCAATTTGTGAAGAACACTAATATCGAGCTTATTAGCGTAACCAAGTTGTTTTGAATGTCTTTCAACGCATATATGTGATATGTTAAGGCAGGAACCTGCTTTATAGGGTCCAAAAAATCGAAAAAAAAATGTTCCCATAAATCAGCTGTAAGCTGAAGGACTACTATATGAAGCAGGAATAGCCGAGTAGCAGAGTATCTGAGTTGAATTTTAATCGACGATCACTATTCTCGGCCGGTTTGTTGCTCGCCTCCTTCGTTGAGGCAGGACCGAATAGGCCACGCACAAAGGTGGCGCTTAAGTGGAGCTCTCTCATATGTTCTTTGATCCAAGAACGTGCTTCCTTTATTTCCTTTCCTTTCATTCTTAGTTGATATTTACAATGACTATTAAAATTTTTATTAATGTTCTAGTTTATAAGAACTTTAATAAATAAAAAATATTTACATATCATTGTTCTATTCGTTAATATGGGGATAATATTGGATTTAAATAATTTTTAATAATCACAAATAACAATAAATATTTTTAAAAATTTAGAATAATTAGAAATAAAAATTACTAATGAACAGAATCAAAAATACATATAAGAGAGCTCCACTTAAGCGCCACCTTTGTGCGTGGCCTATTCGGTCCTGCCTCAACGAAGGAGGCGAGCAACAAACCGGCCGAGAACAGTGATCGTCGATTAAAATTCAACTCAGATACGATTGAACATTTTTAATCGTATCTCGGGTACCCATGAATATTTTTTACGTTTTCTTGGCTTAAATTAAAGATAAGATTTTAGACTTTATGTCGTATAATTTTCAGATTTTAAAAAAAATTTTCCCAGGTCATGCAAAAAGTTGAAGTTGAGGTAGAGAATTTGAAAAAATCTTGAATTTTTTTTTAACTCCTCACGTGCTGTATTATTTTCAGAAAGTCAGAAAAATATTTATTGAGCATCACTAGACGTGGAATTTCATAAGCTTTCCAACTGTATTTTTAAAAATTCCCTATCTCTTTTATTCACCGAGATATCGTGGTTCAAAGTCAGCAGTGATTTTTAATAGCGATTTTCAAATGGCATACTTCATGATCTTTGATAGTGACAATCATTTATGTAATGAATATAATATAATAAACACTAATAATCTCTACTGTAAGCCTATAATATTGCAACTATTATATTTAATTTAGTATAGTTATGTAAGCCAGTCTATATATATATTTTGCCTAATTGGAAATATTTGACATTACAGATGGAGCAGCTTTATAGAGAAGTTCTTTACACAATTGCAAACAGGGTAGGCGCTAGTACTGGACAATATGTCCAATACAAAGAAGATCTTTACAGACATGCACAAGAAGCTTTTAATGTACCACAAGATCAGCATAGACGATTTTTAAATATTGCTTCCGAAGAAAAGGTATAATAAAAATTCATAACATACTTATAATTCGTGAAAATTGTGTTTTCTTTTATTCAAATATTTTTTAAAAGTCTGAATTCGGAAATAATTTTTTGATCATTTTTTTTTTCATTTTTAGCCACCAATGGTTGTACTCAATGTGCTGGTGGTAGAGGCAGAAGGCCTCGAGGCAAAGGATGCCAATGGTAAGTGATATTTGTTAATTTTTTTTTAATATCATGATTCGTTGGAAAATAAAGTCGCATGAAAACTGAGGTTATACTTTTAGAGTAAAATTCAATAGCGAAAGTCAAAACTGTGATGCTAAATGTATTATAACAGTTGCCTGTAAATGCATTCTCAGACAAGACCGGGCTCGATTTGATCAGCAAGTTTAGTAATGTTCGTTAAATTTTGGACGTCAGTAAGTTTGTTGAGTTATTCTGAACTTCGTTTACTTATACATGAATATCACTTTAAAAAACAACTGGGACTAAAATTGTACAAATTACCAGTATTTTTACACAATCTACTCACTACCATGAAGTTAAAATATCCTTTTGGAAAATTTGTTTTTAATTAACTTTTTTCTGTAAAAATAGCTTCTACTTTTATGCCAAATATATCTAATACATACCATATATTTATTAGAATACGTATCCTAAGAATCATTTATTGATTTTATCATTTTTTACACTGAGAAAAAAAGTTGTCTCATCTGGTTCATTGGACTTTGTGATGCCAACCAATAAAAATAGTGCATTTAAAAAGCAAAGATTGAGTCTTAATTTTCATGAAATGTTCTTCTTGAGGAAGTTTGTCAATTGAAGTGTGCGAATAAAAGATACTTGAGGAATCGTAAATACTCATATGTTTACAAGGTTACAGCGATCCATACTGTATGTTGGGCATTCAACCGAGGAACAGTAGCACTTTACCAAGTCCTCAGACGATTTTAAGCGGTCATTCGCCTCACCCTGCACCACCTTCACCCAGGCAAACAACTCGAGCTTTATCGGATGGTGGCTGTGAAACCGAAAATTCCCATCACGAAAAGCTTCGGAAACACTCTAGGTGAAATTATTGACTTTATTTACTAAAAAAATTAATTATATACCAAATCCATTTTCAGTCAATCAACCTTTACATTTAATTCGAAGAACTTTTGTCAAGACTATATTGTTGTGACATTCCTTGTTTTTAATTTAATACGAAGAAATTTGCTTAAAGGCATAACCAAGTTGTATAGTATGGCTGGCCAAAATTTTTTATATTCTTATCATCAATGAGGAGGTATTGGTTTCATGTGAAAAATGACTTGAAATTTTTATCAACTCTTTACGTTTTGAGACTCACTGAGTAAAAAAAAAAACGGTTTTTACGAAAATATCTGTCTGCCTGTAGTAGTAGTAAAAGTAGTAACAGTAGTAGCAGTGGGTCGTAGGAACTATAACTCTCGATAGATTTATCGGGCTGAGTTATTCAGCTTTGACATATTTTATCGCAGTCCAAAAAGTAAGGACAAGTTCGTCAACCAGCCACATCCGACTAAAATTGTAAGAATAAGAGCATTTTTTGTGTTTTGAAAAAGAAACGGAAATTATAATATTGATTTCTGATAGTGCTCATAAATCTCTACCAATTACCCCATTAACGTTTTTGGATTAAGCCAAAATTAAAAAAGCTGCAGTATCCCAAGTAGGATTATCCAGAACTGACAATCGAAATGGCATCGTTCTAATATTGGGACCCCACTTGGGATCTTGAAACTTGAGAAAAGTCAATATCATAATCAAAAAAAAGATTTTCTATGATTTGAAGAGTTGAAATGATATTATAAGTTGTGTCTTATGAAAGAAAGAACATTGTCTTTTATGAAAAAAATTTTCAATTCACGAAAAACAATTCTTTTTATAATTTTAAACTAGGTGGTTGAGTTCGAAATTTTTGCCACTGCCTACATTATCGGAGGATTACTAGTCACCTATCAGATAGGATACGTTTGCTATAAATGCCCTCCTAGAAAATTTAAAACTTTCATATTGCAATAATGCAAATTAAATTTGAATTTTGAAGAATTTTGAATTCTTCCGTGGAAAAAGCGACGCTTTCGACTGTGCCAGGATTCGAGTCCGGGTCTTTAGATTCAGAGTTTTTGGAGAACACAGTAATGCGTTGCATTTTTCCGCATTACTGTCTTTCCCGGAAAATTTATTTGAATTATTGTTTTATCAACACTTTCATTACGAGCGCCTACTATAATCGGCATCCACGCAACGATCTGTGTATACGGGCGCGTTCAGTGACATTACTTCGGCGAAGCGGACTGCCGCAATAGAAGGGTTATTAAAGTACTTGTATGTATTTAATTGGTATCGTCAGACTTTAGCACAGGGCCTATAATAAAGTCTACGAATTCTTTCGTTTTTGAGATATTTAGAAGAAAATAAATTATTTTGATTATATAATTCTTAGAAAGTTACACACTGAGAAAGATATATAATAAACCGCAATATCTTGATATTAGCAGGTAATAAATTTGCAAAGATAAACGGAGCGCTAAAGACAAATTATATGAAATTCAAAGATTCACATAACGTGACTTTACCTTGGGCTCGTTCACACTACTGTTTGCAACATCTTAGATATTGAGTTTTAATATCTAAGATTATATATGTATATGTACATATACGGAAAATCGAGCGCGAATATATTATGACTACTAGAAGACTGCTTGTTCGTATGATCAAACAGAAACGTTTATTTTAAAGGTTAAGTCATAATTTTTCAAAATAGAAAAATATAATTGACATTTCAGTAACAATAGAATATTTATTTTATCATGTTCAAGGAAAGGAAGGGGGAGAACAAACCCAAAGAGGAGAGCGTAAAGGAAAGTTGTTGGCAAAACTAAAAACACAGAATTTCAGAAACGCAAATCACTTTATTTGACATAAAAAACGCCACGATTTGTAGGGAAAAGCTGATCTCCGAATAGAAATATATGTATACCGTGAATTAAAGGTATTGACCAACAAGGTGCACGTGACGTTCGTAAGCCGGAGGCTTCGTGACTATCGTCGGGATTGCGTCAATGGCGGAATACAGTCTCGAGAAAATTGAAGGGAAACAGATTCGGAAAAATAGTATTAACATAAATACCTGTGACAGGCCTCACTTGCAGCGTGAAATGTTCCCTGATTTGCTTGTCGACATACCCACGCGTTCTTTCGGCGCGTGGTTAACTGTTCCCTGGAGGTTATTTCTGCCACGCTGATTGTGATCTGGAGGTTTTTACCTGGAGTTTTGAAGGTCTTACAGACTAATTATGACAGTATTGGTCATCTGCTGAGAAGCTGAACTCCTTTTGCAAGCTGAATTGGATAATTTGGTGTGACATATATCGCAGGAAAGTGTGCTTGCTTGGAGTCCAAGGCGGTGGATTTGGTCACGTGCTCAATTTGTTTCGGAGCCATTATACCTGCAGAGGTCATCTCTATTTACATTGGATGTTCCTTGGTTGGATTCACTGGAATTAACGGTCTATCATCAATCAAATTTAATCCAATTGCGCTGCCTGCTTTCCTTTCTGAATTTTTCCTACTTTCTTCATCCATCTTCCTCCTTCCTTCCCGACTATTTTTTATTTCTCTCTTCCCCTTTCTTATTTCGCATCTAACCTCCGGGCTTCCCTCCCGGCTCCTTACTGTGAGCCTTTTTTTTTTAAATTTCTTTCACTTTCTTTGATTTATTCTTTCTGCTTTGCATTGCTTTTTGGCTGCAACTTACATGTAACTGAACTTTTGCGAGTTTGCCTTCATTGTACTCATGGAGAGCATTATCCCTGGGAGGAACCTCGGTAAATATGACTTCATCGCGATCGCCGATCTTATTGATGGGGAGCGGGTGATTCGGCGGAATGTTCAGAACCAATGTAAAATCATATGTGAAGCCAGAGGGGACGCGAACACGCTGATTCTCTCTGTGGATCTTAAATTCGCGGGCTACAAGCTATTCATCCCGTCCTGCCTTCTTTGAAGAAGGCCTTCATCAGGGATGTGGAGCCGGGATATGCTATACTCCTGTCATCCCTGCTCCGCGCAGATGCTACGAGTGCCAGCGATTCAGGTTTATGAATTCGAGTTTGAGATTATGAAGCATTGCTTCTGGAATAATTGTAGCTTTAGGGAAGCCGAGGCCAGCTTGTCCGAGCGTGGTTTAATCAGGCCGTCTGCGGTTTTAAGGGCTAGTTCTAGCGGCTCGCATTCGCGTGTGACACTCGCTCCAGCGGACGCTGATGTTTCACTCCTGAGCTCTTTGGGTTCTGTGGACTCGGGAGTGCCTTCTATTGTGAACGCGGCAAAGTCCCTTCTTAGCTTTAGACGTTTCTATGATTCATAGTTGGATAAAATCATCAACAATTCGGCTCTACAGGAACTCGTGTCACCCGCCATGTCCCGTTCTCCTGCCATGGTGCCGGATGCCGGGGGAACTTCGAATTGACCCCCGAATGCTACTCAACTCGCAATCATAGTTATATAGTTAGTATTAGATTAGTTTCGTTCTCTCATTTTTACATGGCGATTAGTTTAAGGTCTTTAAACAATTTTTGTTTTACTAATAAATTTTCGGCCCGAAATGGGTCGACCACCTTGGTTATTCTTTCAAATTCATTGTAAGTCGTGGCTGCTTTGTTTCGCTTTAAAGCTTGTAGCTTAATACGGATAGTGCTTGCGTGCCCCTTCCCTCCCCTCCTCTGTGGGTTCGCGCGGGTCGTCTTCGTGGAACATCGCCGCTGCACTGTATGAATTACACATAAGCATGTTTCTTCAACGCTGTGATGACTGCCTCGTGCGTTTGCTTTACTGCTTTGATTACTCTGTGGCTAAGAATGCAACTTAATAAAGATACATCTGCATGTTATACAGTTATGGCTATTTTCTAACCAGCAAGAAGCTACAAGCAAGAAGAAGAAGAAGAAAAAGAAGAAGAAAGGTCTCGAGAAGAGTCTGAAGGTGTGAGAGGAAACGCGCGTTATGTGAAGCTTCGGAACAGCATGAGAAAATGGAACGAGAGAAATGCTTAAGAGCTGGAAAATAAAGAAACAGACTAATGGCTTGGACATCCCGCCTGCCTTCGTCCGTCGGACGAACCATTTAACAGAACCTTGAAACTTTTGCTAAGGTTGTCAAAAGATTTACAAATGATAATATATTAACTGCAATTCATGACGTCAGTGTCGAGCGATCGGCCTGCTCAAGTTGTTGCTCGCTGGCCATCCCCCTCATCCAGGGGAAGCGGGTAGAGACGAGATACGTGGTGACGCAAGTTCAAAATGGCAGTTGTGACCGTCACAGTTTGAATTTCGCTTCAAAACGGCTTCTCAACGGATTCTTAGCGGCAGGTGATTATGGACCTAATGCATGTCAGTTCAGACATGCCTCAATTTCGAGAAGAAGGGCGGTGAACTCCTCGGAAGTAAGGCTGTGAACACCCATTACTCTCCCTTATGGGGATAGTTTCAGCCATATTCACTGATCCACGGGTCCTGGATTAGGATCTGGCAGTGATCGTCACTGGGGACAACCATTCAAGGGGGCCAAAGAGTTGTACGACGTCGGACAGCATGGACCGCATTGTGAATAATTTTGTAGTCGGAACAGGGCTCAATACTGAGAAACTAAAGAAGTGTGTAATTGGATTCTAGTAAATTCACAAAGTTTTAATCGATTTATCAGGGTCGATATGTATTTGTGAAATTTGTTTGTGATTAAAAATATTAAGAAGTACATGAAGAAAATTATTTTGAGATACTTGAATTTACTGAGTTGAAGAAAATGGGAACATAAGGACATTTGAGCAAGTTTTCACTCACAGTTGTGTAAAATAAATTCTGTTATTCTTTAATAGACATTTACGTTTTTTCCATAAAAAAGACGACAATTTCGTACAGTTCAATCAAAAATAATTCAACTAATAGTAAAAAATTTATCTCACCAATCGACTCTTGAATATTTTTTAGTTTTTGTCAAATTATGTGGGATCCAACGAGAACAAAAATTTTTCACGCTTAAATTTTCATGCAATATTTTATATATGCTGGTGGAACTCATCTCATAGTATGTCACATGATGATTTTGCATTACCAGTTTTTGCACAGGATTAATGTTTTCTGGCCCAACAACCGATTTTGGAAGATCTTTAAGAAATT
Source organism: Diplolepis rosae (assembly GCA_030998225.1). Lineage (NCBI taxonomy): Eukaryota > Metazoa > Arthropoda > Insecta > Hymenoptera > Diplolepididae > Diplolepis > Diplolepis rosae. The sequence goes on from JAPYXD010000177.1 coordinate 588,378, forward strand.
CGTTGGTGAGGGAATAGCGGCCACGATTAAACTCGCTATACTAGCATTTCACAGTGGCATAGGATGGGGCTTAATCGCAAAAGTAGAAATAAGTTGATCGATGCATTCTTGTCTTGATAATCCACATCGAAAGTCGTAATAAATCATCGCGCGGAAATTTTCACGAGTTAATTCTATTCTTCTGCTGAGACACAATTTTCAAGTCACTGTTAACAACACAAATAACACTCAAAAGACAAAACGTTATGATGGTAGTTATAGTTGAAAATGTCAAAGTTTCCAGTGCAAATGTCAGATAGCACCTGAGAACACTCAGTGCTGCCTAGGCTCAAAATATAAATAGTGCCCATCGTATATATATTAGATCTATCAATTAATTTGTGCGGGTTTTTTCAAAATTTGAACGTTTATTTAAGAAAAACATGTACAATTGTGTTCGTTAGCGTTCTCCATTGATGGTTTCACCCGGTTTTAGCAGCTCATAATACAGCACACCCTTCTGATCCCACCAAATTCGGCATTGCCGTTGATTTGGGTGGTTGGCCGGGTTTCACATATGATTTTTTGCACTTGGGGTTGTCGTAATGGATCCATTTTTCATCACCAGTAACAATCCGATGCAAAAATGACTTCTTTTTGTGGCGTTCCAGCAGCATTTCGGACATGCAAAACCGCTTTTCAACGTCTCTCGGCTTGAGTCCATGTGGAACCCAATTTCCTTGCTTTTTAATGTATCTGGCTGCTTTTAAACGTTTTGAAATGACTGCTTGAGTGACTCCCAAAGATTCTGCGAGCTCTTCTTGTGTTTGGCAACAATCTTCATCGAGTAATGCTTCCAGTTCTTCATCTTCAAACTTTTTTAGCTGCCCAGGACGTTCTTCGTCTTACAACTTAAAATCACCACTTTTAAATCGTGCAAATCAATTTTGGCACGTTCACTCAGCTAGATCATGTTCTCCATAAACTTCCACCAAAATACAATGACTTTCGGCAGCAGTTTTCTTCATATTAAAGTAATGAAGAAGAACTACCCGCAAAAAAACCCTTTTTCAGGCACAAAGTTCAACATATTTGAGTGAAAAAAAAATTATTGTTGTTTACGCTACAAATGAATAACAAATACTGAAAAATACGCACAATGACAGTAGCTTTTCAGCGCATGTTCGGAATATTGGAACGATGGAATAATAATAAATTCACGCAATCTCTTAGCAAACCACGCGAATTAAGTTATAGATCCAATACATTAATGTGTCACCGGCGTGTGTCTGAAACTTTACGCTTAAGTTTATTAAGCTGTGAGCTACTGTTGAGGAAACTTTGAAGCAGCTGGAGCAAAAAAGTATTCTCAGCCTCACGCGGAAAGAAATTTGATGGCTAAATGTATTACGATTCTGGAGAAGAAGTACCATTTTAGAGAGTAAACCAGAACTATTGGAAAAAGTTGCGAAAAAGGTCCAATCATTATGGTAAGATTTATTTGTCAATCATTGCTCGCTGTCTCTCTGAAATTCGAGTCTAATAATGATACATAATAGCAGCATTTATATAATTTTACCGAATCTTCTGATGTAAATATACGTCATCATACAGAGCAGAGTTTTGAAATCAGCGCATGTTTGAAAATGGAAAAATTGAGGCAAATTTTTATCATCTATGATGGATACGTTTCTTTTTCGGGCATTTTCATATTATGACTACAGTAGGGCTTAGAAAGTTAAATCAATGAAAGTGGATTTTAACATGTTCAATCGTTCTTTGAATGAATATAATATTTCTTTTTGCATAAAGCAAAATTTTACTTCATATTTTTTCTTTATTCTTCTTCGTAATCTTTTAACTAGTTGTAACCATTTTTGAACAAAAAATAAAAATTTGACCACCATTTTCTAAAATTGAAAATAAATTTGATTTTTTCTGAAATTTTGACCCATTTTATTTTATTTTTTAAATCATCTTTTCAAAAAGCTGACATTTTTTCCTATAAAATAGCAAAATTTCAGGATAGACGTTTTTTTTGTTTACGAGTAATTTTGCGATGAATATCCGGATGCTCCGCCGCAGCTTAGGCCGCGCGACCGTTTGCTACCGTCTTCACGCCGGGAAATCCTTAGAACACCCTCAGGCTAATTTTTAAAATTACATAATTTCATACGCGGTTAGTGTAACTGCTTTCTGCATTAACAGATCTGGGACTGTCATTGTTAAGTTACAAGTTACAACGCCTGAATTACAGTTAGTGTAAGATTAATTGAGAATATGTTTTTAAAATTAAATCTATTGAATTTATATCTAGTTATTGAATGTGTAGGAAAGTGATGTTTCTGTTTATCTCGGTGAATTATTTGAATGTGAGTTTGATGGATTTTGTTTTTTTTTTAAACCTTCTGTCTTTTTATACATAGCTTATTTCGTAGAATTGTATTTCTTGGCGATTTTTTTTGCTTTTTGACGTAATTTCGCGGGCCTCTTCTGTGGTTTCTTTTTATGGCCTTTTGGGAAGATGTCATACTTTTCAGAAGACGAAAACTTTTCCTTTAAAAGTTTTCTATCCTGAATAGAAATGAAAGCATGGTATTGCAGTGTATCAGGATTTGTTACTGCTTGGTCAAATCGACCTTTCAGAATCTTGGTAGCTATGGTGTAACTTTCTTTGCTGCTACAGGAAATTTCGATTTCCTTGCAATTACTCTTTGCCCACTGAAATAAAGTTTGAGGGGTGAGTATGCGATATTTTGAAGAACGCTGTAAACTATAACGAGATGCAAATCTCTTTATATTCGCCCGTTTGCTATTACAGGCACCTTTGCCATGAGCTGTGCCATGGAAGTGCCATTCTGATGGGATACCAAAATCTTCTTCGTAGGCTTGTAGATTAGCAAAGCTACTTTTATTCTTGAAATGTTGCCCAGCACTATCAGTGAAATAGTAGATTTTCTTTGGCTCAAACTTATTTTCAGATAATTTATTATAATCTTCTGATATTCATGAACAGCCACCGTGTCATGAGCTAAATTATCGGACATTATCGCGATACTTCTGTGTTTCAGCTCTCCACCATCTTTAAAATAAATTATGACAGTGAAGATTGTAGCTTGGTCGTTATTCCAGTGAAATGATTGAGCTGAATTCTAAACAACGAAGGCGTTATTCTTTGCAAAATCGAAGCAAATCAAAAACTCACCTGCCAATAAAGTTTCTTTTAGGTGTTTAAAAAACGATGGCTGCATCTTTTAAACGAAACGATAAGTTTCTTATTTCAACAACCCTTTACAGAAATCATCCAGGAATTCATCGGTATCCATTACCAAAGTTTGCAAAGTACAGCTGTCGGTTTTTAGCCAAATTTCGAATTTTACTTTATCGATTCCATGTTCATCGAAAGCATTTCTCAAATTTTCTTTCAACTTCGCAGTACCTGGACAGATTTTATACTCTCCTTGAAAACAGGAACTTTAAGATTCAGGGCATACAACAGAATCCAGACAATCGTGATAATTGTTTCAACTCATGTCAGTATCCTTTGTCAAATGCTGAATATCGATCTCATTTAGCATCAACTTGATATTCTCATGGTTTTGTAATAATTATCTTCAGACCTTCGTGTTCTGCTGTAAATTGTGCATACAGCAAATTGACATTACATAGTAGAAGTCTTTTTTGGACATGTGAACGAGTTCCATTACAATTTTTTACCGACACAAACTCTTTCATTCTTGGTATCATCCGACTAATGTCATCGCGTTCATAAAAAGTCTTTACAAGAATTTCAATTTCAAGGGGCAATTCTCTTCCTTTTTTTGGATTCGGGAGTATAAGAATTTCATGTTCTAAAACTAATTGTTTTACCTAAATTGCTTTCCACTCTGACGTACCTAACACCTTCCTTAGTTTTCTGGGTCCCCAAGATGTTGGTGCAAGTGAATTTTTAAAAAACCAAAAAATCTAATTTTCTCTACAACGGCTTAATCGATCTGTATGACTTAAATATATATTATAGAGGGTACTAAAGACACCCACCATTTTTTTCTATATCATGCTCAAATTCAAAGTGGCAATATATATTTATTCCGAAATTTTCGGAGAGGTACTTCATAGTTTAAAAAAATAAAAACTTCTTTGGCCCCTACAATGTATGAGAGTCGGGGGGTCAACACAGTTGGTGTCTCGTGACTCAATAATGTTAGCGTATTAAAAACAAAATACAACAAAATCATTGGATTAAAAACACATTTTCTCGGTGATTTACCAGTCACAATGTCAGTGAATTCTAAGTAAATAGAAAAATAATTTTTTTCGTTCACTGCTGACATTCGCCAAACTAATTTCATGTTCGCCTAATATGCACCACGTGGAGGTCGTCAGTCAGATTAGCATCCCTCATTTTATATATACTATATACAATTATATACGTCCTATATTGATAACTTAACAAAACATATATACACTATATACATACACTATACCTAACAAATTACATATATACATTTCATATGCACAAAACATATGCGCACTATTTTTAAACAGCGAATTATTCTTCGTCACTGTTTTCATCAATAACAGGATTAATGTTTTGTGTTGTGAATAAATCACTGAGGATTTCAGGCGGTTTCTCAATTTTTGATAAATATCCCGCCTGTGATAAATAATACACAACGGTAGCTATATGCGAACAACAGCCAACCGTTCTTCGGCCATTTGCACACTCGCAGGCATACCGCTTGATGCCAGAAACGCCGACACTGTTCGGCTCGTATTCATCGAAGCATCTATATAATTTTCGGGAAATGTGTCTTGATTGGACCTGAATTTATGGATCCATCTTCATTCATCATCTCTGCTAAGTAAAAAACTGCTTGACAGAGTTGATATGAACCGGCAAACAAGACTTTCAAGTCTTTATCTGTCATCTCTAGAAAATAAAAAATATCATTAGACGAAATACTTTGGAAAATCACTTTTTTGCGGAACCAGCCTTTTTCTTCGGCTTCTATTTCCAAGGTGTTCTCGATTGTTTTTTGCTGCTTCATTCTTTCAACAATTTCGTCTAAGAATTCTTTATCTGATTGGAGTTCTTTTCGAAATTGATTCTGCAAGAAAGCTGCGATTTTGAAGTGAGAAGGAAGTATATCATTTTCGAAAGACTTTATTATGGATGCAGTATATTCTGAAACCAGTTGTTCTTGCTCAAGTTGCAGGATACACGCAATCATTTTATTTGAGTTCCTCGTTCGTAGTTTGAGTAAAAACACTACTAGAGCTTGAGTAACGGTCCGAGTCTGTCTTTCTCGCATTGATGTCATCATTCCTCGTAACTCAATTATATTATCCCAGGTTAAACCAATGAATAAATTCAATTGTTTTTCAGGTAGCGAAAAATCTCCGATTCTGTCAAGAATCGTGGTGTCACATTCGACGCTTAGACCTTGTAATAAAACTGACAACTCTGAAACCTTAAGTTCAGTGAAGTTCGAGTATGTTCGCAAAAAACCGAGATTTCTATCGAAAAAACGGTTTTTGATAAGATGTTCTCGACAAAACCGGTTACCTTCTGCAATAAGTATCTTTTTTTTCACGTAGGATTGTATGCGAGCTTCTTGTGGAACTATTGTTAAATCTTGTGCTTCATGGCATGAACAACAATATTTGGGAGTCGAAACAGTTCTTGCGATTTGCATATGAACATATTCTTCATTGTCCACGGTTTTACATCTTGAATATGCATTAAACGTTGGGTCTTCTGCATCCGATTCTGGTAGAACATTTTCGTAATCAGAACCTGAAGGAAGGTCTCTCGCAGAACCTATATCAGGTGTCTTGCTTTCGTCATCTAACTTTCTATGTTTATAAATGAAAACACGACAGCTTCCACACAGGGCGTCATTGATGGCGATTCTTTTATATAGAACAAGGGAAAAAGTAATCGCTTCGGTTTTATTTTGAACGACTTTCATTTTGCCAGATACTTTTTTCACAAACCTATGGCAAGAAACACATTTAGGATTTTTTGGAATCTGAACGTCATCAGAATCCATTATTTCGCTACAATGATTGAGCGAATATATTAATGAGAACAAGTATGACTTGTGTAAAAGAGCAATGCGGTTTTCTGGCAGTCAAATAAAGAGAAATAACAATTATATCTCTAAATGGAACTAGGTGTTGCGATATGAAAATTGCATTCATCGGCACCAAGCAAGAACAAGGTGTAATCGTTTCTTGATAAGTTGTAGGATGCTGTTATACCCCGTTTGATGACAACAGTGACGAAGAATAATTCGCTGTTCAAAAATAGTGCGCATATGTTTTGTGCATATGAAATGAATATTTGTAAATTATTAGGTATAGTGTATGTATATAGTCTATATATCTTGGATGAACATGAAATTAGTTTGGCGAATGTCAGCAGTGAACGAAAAAAATTATTTTTCTATTTACTTAGAATTCACTGACATTGTGACTGGTAAATCACCGAGAAAATGTGTTTTTAATCCAAAGATTTTGTTGCATTTTGTTTTTAATACGCTAACATTATTGAGTCACGACACACCAACTGTGTTGACCCCCGACTCTCATACATTGTAGGGGCCAAAGAAGTTTTTATTTTTTTAAACTATGAAGTACCTCTCCGAAAATTTTGGAATAAATATATATTGCCACTTTGAATTTGAGCATGATATAGAAAAAAATGGTGGGTGTTCAAGAAGTAATTCACATTAAAAAAATTATTAAAAAATAAAAAATAAAATTTTTACCCCCTTTTTATAAACGGAATGGGTTCTTGAATTTTTTCAGAGAAGAAGGAAGCTTACATAGAAAGTCATATAAAAAGAGTAAAAGTAAAACAGAAAAAATAGAAAGTGGGAATAGATCCTGGCCACCTTCTCAACCCTCAACTGATAATTGTTGTTAAGGATTAGTAATATATGGCAATTGTGACATTTTGAATTTTATAATTTTGACCTTAAATTTGGGTCCTGCGCCATCGAACGCTCCTTAGGAGCTTTTTGGCTTTTCAATCACTCGATTGATTCCAGTACAAACGTGAAAACCACCCTTCACACATCAAGTTCGGGCGCCATTTTTAATCCGCCATTTTGAATTCTGTTATTTGGACCTCAAATTTGGATTCAGCGACATCGAGAATCCCTAAAAAGTATGTGAACTTTGAAATCCTTTAACTAATTTCAATTCAAACGTGAAAACCATCTTTCAAGTGAGAAAGGTTGCTTCCGCCCTTAAACTTGAGCCTTCGTCAGTATAAAAAAATACGTATCGATTATTTTTCCGAATTCTACAAATTTGCAAAATTTCATTCGAATCGGCGAGTGATGCTTCCGTAGCTTTACTGGTTAGACTGACATGAAAAATTTTCGGTCAATTGAGCCATGTGACCTTGTTATTTCTTCAAATAGTTTTTCTCTAGAGGATGATGTATTAAGTGTTCTCAATGAGATATTCTTACATAATAGATAAAATTTTTTCCAATATAATTTTCTCATATTCTGGTCGCGTCTTAATATTATTGAACTGCACTAGACGTTCAGAACAGGGGCCGCTTCGGTTGGAGCCTCCTTTAACTCAATCTTCATATCAAAACAATAAGGGCTAAATGGACTATTTATGTCACGGGAGAAAGTTAATGCGAACACGACGAAGTGGCGCTGCTACCTTTTCTTCTTACAGCACTTCACAACTTCAAGTTGTTCACGTCGCCACTCTTTCGATCCCTCGTACCGCACTATCACCAAACTAATTCTAAGAAGTTGTGTTTTTCAAAAGTTTTTCCAAGAGCCCGTCTAGAATATTTGGAACATCGGGGATTTCTTGTTATCTAAGCTTTCAGCAGACATATTGCTAGGCCAGGACACGAGATTTTTAAGGAAGTTTTTTCAAAATAATTTTTACAGCCGTTTCCAGCCTGAAAAAAACGGTCGAAAAATTTTGTTATTGTTAAAACGTCTGCTATTTTGGAAGATTTAGATATTTTTCAAACACTTTGTGTCCTGATTAAATTAAATCAAAGACATTTTTCCTTTTTTTTTCGAGAAACTGGAATGGCGAAATCGTGCCACAAAGTCGACTGTGACTAATAAAATAAGGAAAATCGTTCCTCAATATAATATGCAGTTTTTCCGCAAACCAACGTTGAAAATAGACTCGAAATTTTGGCAAAAGGGTAAACGACCCCCTTAGTAAAGTCAGTATTTCTCATATCCTGGTGTCCTTTATTCATTATAGGTATATATCAGGTTTGTATCTGTCTTATCAATATACCAGGTCTAGAAGTATGAAACCGGAATTTCCCTATAGATGCTGCTTGCCATCACCTTAGGGACCGTACGACCGCTTCTGCAGCACCTTCCTCTCCCTCTAGCAGCTGAGAAAGATTTTCAGTAGACAACAACCCAAGTTCGATATACCAGTGTATTTATTACAAGCATCAACATGTCGAGTTTTGTGCCTACGAACTATGATTTGCGGACAGCACTTGTTTTTTGTCATCACTTGAAGAAAACTGCTGCAGAATCGCATCGAATGCTTGCCGAAGCTTACGGTGAACATGCTTTTGGCAAAACACAGTGTTTCGAGTGGTTTAAAAAATCCAAGTGGTAATTTTGATGTGAGAAATGAAGATCGTGGAAAACCACCGATAAAGTTCGAAGACAACGAATTTCAAGCCTTACTGGATGAAGACGATACTCAAACTGAACAATAACTCGCGGATCAACTGAATGTCTCGCAAAAAGCCGTCTCCATTCGTTTGAAAGCAATGAGAAAGATTCAGAAAGTCGGAAAATGGGTTCCACATGAACTGAAAGAAAGACAGCAAGAAAATCGGAAAATCACCTGCAAAATTGTGCTCGACAGATTCAAACGAAAGTCATTTCTGCATCGAATCGTGACAGGTGATGAAAAATGGATCTATTTTGAAAATCCTAAACGTCGTAAATCATGGGTGAAGCCAGGCGAACCATCGACATCCAGTGCAAGACCCAATCGCTTTGGAAAGAAAACAATGCTGTGCGTTTTGTGGGATCAGAAGGGTGTGTTATCTATTATGAGCTGCTAAAACCTGGTGAAACTGTAAACAGGAATCGCTACCAACAGCAAAAGATCGATTTAAATCGAGCATTACAAGAAAAACGACCGGATTATCGAAGAAGGCAACACAAAGTCATTTTTCTTCACGATAATGCCCCATCACACACAGCGAAACGGGTCAAGGAAACGATCGAGACGTTCAGTTGGGAAATACTGGCGCATGCCGCTTATTCTCCAGACTTGGCTCCGTCGGATTACCATCTGTTCGCATCACCGGGCCACGCTCTCGCTGAACAACGCCTCACTTCGTACGAAAATGTACGAGAATGGATGGATAACTGGTTTGATTTAAAAGACGAACAGTTTTATTGGCGTGGCATTCATCACCTTCCGGAAAGGTGGGAAAAATGTGTAAATAACAATGGAGATTACAAACCGCTTTGACACATTGGTGATTTTGTTTTGGCATCATATACTTTTGGTTATGTGAAAATGTCTGATTTTGTTCCAAGTAATCGTCATTTGCGGGAAGTGTTGATTTTCTTCTTTCATTCGAAGAAAACGGCAGCTGAAGCGCACCGAAAGCTAATAAAAGTTTAAGGAGATGCTGTTCTACCTGAAACAACGTGCCGTGATTGGTTCCGTTGCTTCAAAGACGGTGATTCCAATGTTGACGACCGTCCGCGTGAAGGAAGGCCAAAAACCTTTGAAGACGCTGATGTTATTTATTATGAGCTGTTGAAACCGAAGCAAGCCATCACTGGGAAACGGAATCGAACGCAATTGATGCGTTTGAGCCGAGCACTGCGCGAAAAACCGCCACAATACGAGCAGAGGCACGAAAAGTTGGAAGTCCTACTCTACCCGCCGTATTCCCCAGATGTTGCCCCGTCCGATTATTACGTGTTCCAGTCGATGGCAAATGGTTTGGCTGATCAGCAGTTCCGCTCATATGAAGACATCGAAAAATGGCTTGATGAACTTGTAACCATTTTTTCACAATTAAATTGCATTTTCATTAAAAAAACAGCAGGAACTTAGTTTTGCACCTAATAATTGTGCGTATACATAATCGATAAATTGAGACGAATTTTTCTAATCTGTGCTTATACGGAAAGGAATTTAATGGGTAAATATATTACGTGTCGTGAGAAGAAGTACCATTTTAGGGAGTAAACCAAATTATTGGAAAAAGTTCCGAAATAGTCCCATCATAATGGTAAAGATTATGATGTCAATCATTACTTGCTCTCTGCCTGAAATTTGAGTCTAATAATGAGACATAATAGCAGCATTCATATCATTTTACCGAATCTTCTGATGTAAACATACGTCATCGTATAGAGAAGAGTTTTGGAATCAGCGCGTGTTTGAAAATGGAAAAATTGAGGCAAATTTTTACCATCTATGATGGGTACGTTTTACTTTCGAGCATTCTCATATTTCGACTTCAGTAGACCTTAGAAAATCAAATCAATAAAAGTGAATTTGGAAAAAAAAAATTTCATTGCATCATTTCGTAGTGCCACTATTGATCTTCATTGCTCCTTGTCGATTCTCTTTATTTATTTCTCAAGTGGCAAATATTGTAGCCGAAAAAACCTACTTGAATGGGCCCGATCGAGGGGGAATTGAACCTACAACCTACGGCTTTTAACGCACCTACGTCCATCAACTAACGTCACTAGACTACTCTCGCAATTGCGGTTCGAAATTTTACAACTTGATTGAGTTCGTGAGTCTACAAAGTTTACAAAGTAAAAAATTCTTTATTTCCCGTCAACATCTTACAAACTCCTAGACAGATAAACTATCATGTCGTACCGTGACTAATGTAACTACGAGTACAGCGGAAATCTCGAATGAATAATACTTAACGATGATCACAGATGGTGTTATTCTCGCTATGATGTAATACACATATGACGCCATTGTCGCTACGACGTTATCTACCTAAAAGAAATACAATCTATGACTATAGTGCTGCTCCGTGGCTAATACTACTTCTCACTCCGAGGAAATCTCCCGTGAATAATAACATTTGAAGAAAATCACAGATGACGATACCGTTGCTATGACGTAGTTCAATTAAAAGAAATACAATCTTTGGCTGTAGTGTCGCACCGTTGCTAACACAATTAAAGGTACAAAATAAATCCTAGAATAATACTCAATAGCAATCACAGGTGGCGCTGTCGTTGCTATGACGTTACCTGCCTAGAATAAATATGATCTCTAAATAATATATTACACCGTGGCTAACACAACCTGGTTTGAGCAGAAATTTCCCGTAAATAAGAGTTATAGAAAATGTAGGTAGCATTGCCGTCGCTATCACGTCACCTAATGGAACTAAGTACAGCTCAAATGCGTAAACGCCTAAGTTTCACTGTGTTTCTGACATTGCGCTGACCACATTTAGAACGATATTATTATACTTTGATATGGCTATTTGCAGAATTGCAAGCTGCCACAAACAAGAAGAAGAAGAAGAAGAAGAAGTCTAAGTTTCACGAACCCTTGTTGACGAGCATCAAGTGGGGAGGAAGAGAAGTTAAACTTACTTGGCCGTCTCGGTGACGTGCGGAAGCATAACAAAATATATAAATAATTTTTCCACATGACAGCCGAGGTGGCGTGCTCCAATAGGGACGAAGGCAAAATCTCTTATCTATTACTCCTCACGGCAGCCAGTAGCAGCGTGCACCGTGGAAAGGTGTGATCAAGATGACAGCCCAGGCAGCGTACACCATTAAAGGAATGGAGACAGCCTAATTAGCGTGCATCTCCCTCTACGGATCTCTGGAAGCCGTTTGTACGCCTGGGCAGCAGACTAGAAAACGGGGGGAGACATAAAAGAGTTTATGGTGGAGCCTATAACAGCGTACCCACAAGAAAACATTTATTTTTTGGAGCCTGGGTGGCGTACCAAGAAAATAAATTAATAATATATTGTGTTAAGACGCAGCAAACCTACCTTTTCTCGCCAGAGGCCAATGTTGACAGTCCGAGGCGTCCATGGGCCTGCTTTCTTCGGCCGTAAAAAGGGTACTTTGAGTTCGCCAAGCAATCACCAAATCTATTTCTATTTTCAATCACCAAATCTAACCTATTTTTACTGAAGTGAGCCAATTTGACTCATGCAACAAAATTGAAGCTTTTTGCAAAAAAACAGTTCCAACTAAATTGAAAGAAAAGATTTATTATTAAAAACTTCATGGAAAACATTTATCAGTTTTATATTGTATATATATAGCAATAGAATTTTAAATAAGTCAAATTGGCTCAGTCCGTAAATCTAGTGTTGAATTGGAAGTCAAACTAGAGCCTGTGCAGCGTACCTAGAATGTTTCTTAAAAAATAACTTTTACCAATCTGCTGCTCATCGGTGGCGCTTTGTCTACTGTACGGAGGTGCTGCTGGGGCATGTGTCCCGACTGGAGATGGCACTGATAGCTATGCACGCTTGGCTACGGCCTCGCGGTTTCGAGTCTTCAGCGGGCAGGCTCGCGCTGCAAGCTTAGCGGTGACTGTTCAAGTCACGGCCCCTGCAGACCTGCTGTACCGCTGAACGCGAGTCGCGCTAGCAACCTACATGCTGGCGCTGGGTGACCCATGTGACCGTTTCAAACTTATATCAGAAGTATGTTGATCGCTGATTGGTCGACGCGTTTTTGAGGAGAAGAAGAAATTCCATTTACGATTTCAACGTTTGAACTCTGATGGGAATTTTTTTGAACGTTCCGATTATAATATTCCGTAAATGCATGAAATTAACTGTCAGCTGAATGACAATAATTGTGACACCAATAATTTTACTTTCTAAACGTAAAAAAACTTCTTTTTTTTAATAATTAAGTTTTGGTGAAAATTATTATTTGTAATAAAATATATCAAGTGGACTGACTCAAAAATGGGCGCGTTCATTCGACCACGTGACCTGCCCCTGCCAAATAGGTAATCCGATTCGATTTACAAAAACTCGAAAAATAAGAAATGGAATAGATACGTATTTTAATGAAACATTCGATTCTGAAAACTTCACCGAATGAGTTTTTTCAATAAACTCAACGGTTTTCATCTCATGTGCGTTTAATTCGTGCGGAACCAATCTTTCAAGCTTTTTTACTTTTATTACAAGACATGTTCCAGTACGTTTTTTTTGTTTTAGTAACCCACAGTAATAAATTTACCATAATTGAACTAGTATGAGGGCAGTTTCTTTTTTACTTTTTAGGTGGTGGAAAACATAAAAATTGTAAAGGGGAAACTTTTCGGCCACAAATGTAGGCCCTCTTCAATGTCAGATTTTTTGCAGTTTAAAGTGTCAAGAATACCTTGAAAATAATAATTAAAAGCTGAAATGCGTCCAAATTTTTAAGTACTTCATTGAGCTAAGAGTATTGCTTTTTTTATTTTTTAGTTTTCTCCTTTTTTCACAGAAAATTTTGTCAAATATATATTGAAACTTCCATCTGGTCTTAAATGACGTTAATTCTAAAGCACAGGTTGATATGGTCGATATGGTAGAGTTCGGTTATCGTGGTGAGTAATACACTCTTCTAATTATCGACATAATAAACTGAAATGATTTGGAAAAATTTGTATATAATTATGATGGAAACCTACCCGGGTTCTAAATGGCGTTTTACCCGGTTCGTACCATGGTCCTAACGGTTTTTTTAAGCAAGGGTGTCACTCTCTACAATAGCTTTCAGTTAATTATTATTTACTTTGGTTTGGGGTCTTTCACGTGTACAATGTACAAAACAAATGCCAATGCAAAATGTTAAAGGTATCTAAGGTCAAATTTCATACATAAGAAACTTCCAACTTCATACTTAATGACCCATTCAAGTTGAACCTCTAACTTCGTGTTTAACTTTGCAAAAACCTGATTTTTAGTCTGATGTTTTTCTATTCTAACGCACACCGTTTTATTTATCGAAAGCGCACCATTCTTTATCGAAGTGAAAAGTTTTACTTAACCCGCGCGGTTTCAGCACATAGCAGTTTTTATTGATAAAAAATTCAATATAAAATTTAGAGATAATTTTTATTAATTCTCTCGAAAACCTTTGAGATGGTTGAAAAAAACGCGTCACCTGGCGACACCTTCCCTGAACCCACGTCTAAAAAAATTTTATTTGAAATTTGAGCAAATTGTTTGCATAAAATTTGCATGTAATAAATGCAAGGTTGCGTCCGACATTTTTCATCAATTTCGTTCAAATTTTTCTTGTATTTAGAAGTAATTTTTCGTCATTTTTAAAAGTGAATTAACTTTATTTCAAATTTTTTTTTTCAATAAATGAACTTTGACGTTTTGTAGAAACATATTTTTCATAAAGGGCATAACCGAATAAGCATGGTTGGGCTGCCACCGCTTGGATTTGACTCATATATGGTGGATAATTTTTTACGATTATAAAACTAATTTACCCCAAATAATAACTCCAAAAAAATTTTTGTTACAAAAGTTATAAACAAATTTTGGAAAATAAAAAATTTCGATTTTCTCAAAATTGACTGAACTGATTTTTATGCCTCAAATATATATTGTAGAGGGCATTATGGCAATCAAAAAGAAGAATTTATATTTAACTTTTTCAACAGGAAGGGGGTAAAAAATTATTGTAGTTTTGAAACAAATATTTTAATCAAAGTTTTTGTTGCAGCAACTCTTTTTCTGCTATAATATACTCATATTCCAAGTAACAACATATATTTCTTGGGATGCGACACGTTTAAAAAAATAAAATATCAATGTTGGTCCCTTATATGTGTGTAATTCCATTACAACGGGGGCCAACTTCATTTTTAGCTAATAACTTTATAATCTTCGTCACTGTCATCCTCTATCACGGGATTCATATAGTTTTATATAAGCAATTAACTGAGAATTTCAGCAGGTATTACGATTTTCGACAAATATCTCGCATTTGATAAATAATAAATAATGGTTGCTATATGAAAACAGCAGCCAATTGTTCTTTGCCCCTTGGCACATTCACAAACATATCTTTCAATTCCTGCAACACCTATACTGTTTGGTCTGTAACCAATAAAACATCTATATAATTTCCGACTAATGTGTCTTGACTGTACCTGGATCTTTAAAATATTTGCCTGCTCTTTCACCAATTGTAAATTAATGGGCCCATTATCATTTATCACTTGCTCCAGGTATGAAACTGCTTGTGAAAGTTGATATGAATCCGTAAATCAGATCTTTAGGTCCTTCTCTGTCAACTCTGAAAAATCTTGAAGGTCGTTAGAAGAGAAACTTTGGAACATAAGCTTTCTACGAAACCAGCCTTTCTCCTCAGCTCCATTAGCTAAAGTGTTTTCTACATGTAACTGATATTTCATTCTCCTTACAATTTCTTCTGCAAGATGGGCATCTGATTTTAACGCCTTTGCAAATTGATTGTGCGGAAATTCTGCAATTTTAAAATATAACCCAAAAATTTAAAGCAATTTGTTATCAATTATATAGTATGATCGAGCAATCGATATTTTTGTTTAATTATTCCATGGACAGATTCCACTGACCAGCGAATTTTTGTCACGGAACGAGACTGTTTTGCTACTTTAGTTGTCAGCTGATTTCGCTTGCCCTTTAACGCTGGCTTCAGTACAGTAAAGCCTTTTGACTCCAGTACGTCTTTCTCATTTCGAAAACCACGATCAAGGAAAAGTTTGTCGCCTTCATTCAATAATTGACACAAATCATGCGGATCTTCAATAAGATTTTTTATAATTTCAGCGTCATTGTGATTCGCATAAAATGGTCCTGCCATGTCTAGTAATCGTAAGGTTGTTGTACAGATAGTAAAAGGCTTGCATAAGGGATCCATTTTTTGGCCAGAATGCGATTTTCGCTGATACTCATTGTTAGTGCTTTTCTGACGGCGGGCATATGTACCGTCACAAATTAACATTAGCTCGTCAGTAGAATTGAACAACATTTTAGAGACATCAGTAGTGTGAGAATTAATCAGCTCACGTCTAGAAATAGCGTTCAATGCAAATCGGGAGGGTAAGACATCTTGTTTAAAAGAGTTCATGATAGAAGCGGCATAGTCTATAACAAGTTGCTCTCGTTCTAATCGCGAAATTGCAGCAATCATTTTGTTGGAGTTTCCTGATCTTAATTTTAGTAACACGACGACAGCTTCTGTTACATCACGGGTTTGATTTTTTCGCACTGACGTTAGCCTTTTGCGCAATTCAATAATATTTTCTCATGTCAAACACGTAAAAACATGTATATTTTCTTCCAATAAAGAAAAGTCTCCAACTTTGTCGAGAATGGTGGTGTCACATTCAATAGTCAATCTTTCAAGTAATTGACCAACCGGCGATACTAGGGTTCCGACTCCCTGCATCGTAAACACTTTTTTTCTGTCTGCCATGACGGCATAACATTTTTTATCGAGGAACTCTGCCGGGAAAATTCGCCGGACAGACGGCTGGCGACTGACGGTTTCTAACACACACTCAAATGGAATAAAACCGGTAAATTCAAATACTAACTCAAAGGACATAGCTACCTAATAGCGAAAACTGTCAATGCGAGATACATGTCGAAAATCGTAAGACCTGCTGAAATTTTCAGTAAATTGTTTACACAAAACAATATGAATCCCGTGATAAAGGAACACATATAAGGGGCCAACATTGATATTTTATTTCTTTTTAAAGGAAGTAATCCTCTGATCGTATCCCAAAAAATATATATTGCTACTTGGGATATGAGTATATTATAGCAAAAAAGAGGTGCTGCAACAAAAACTATGATTAAAAAAATTTGTTTCAAAACTACAATAATTTCTTTTACCCCTTCCTGTTAAAGAAGTTGAGTGTAAATTTTTCTTTTTGATTGCCATCATACCCTCTAGAGTATATCTGAGGTATGAAAATCGGTTCAGTCAATTTTGAGAAAATCAACATTTTTTATTTTTCAAAATTTGTTTATCTTGTGTAAAAAATTTTTTTTGGAGTGATTATTTGGGGTAAATTAGTTTCATAATGGCACAAACTTATCCACCACATTTGAATCAAATTCAACCAGGGGCAGCCCAACCATGCTTCTTATCCGGCTACGCCCTTTCTTTATTCGTCAAAGTTTTACAGAATATATCGAAGGAAAAATTTAAAAAATATATACTACTGTGGGAAAAAACTAAGGTGAATTCTTAATTTAAACTTCGCAGGCTAACCGGTTCGGGCAAACTCTTTCATTTTTATGTTGGTCCTACTGTTACTGACATCTGTGCCAAATTTTATGTCAATTTCATCATTTGTTACATACGTTCAAATATCTTTGTATTGGCATTGGATCAGTTTCTTTATATTAAATTCATTAATTTATGGACATATTATAAAAAGAGAGCTAAAAATCAAAGTATATAGATCAAAAGAAAAGCTAAAAAACAATTCATAAAAATAAGAAAAGGGGGGGGGGGGGTGTTTAAAGGCAAACGTTTCGGCCGCAAATGGGGGCCCTCTTCAGTGCCAAAAAATCTTTTTCCAGGACTCAATGACCAAGCTGTAAACATACAAGAATTTGTTGTTTTAGCTTCCTTTTTATAATATGTCAATAAATTAATGAATTTAACGTAAAGAAACTGACCCAATGCCAATACAAAGATATTTAAACGAATTCAATTTTGGGTCGAGATAAAAAACAAAGACATTGGTACAAACATGTCACATAATTTGTTACATAGTTACGCTTGTGTTTTCTAAACGGCTAAAAGTGATTTTTTCGATTTTTACAATGTCTAAATTTGTTGAGCAAAGAAGTGCCATTAAATTTTGTTTGCGGAATGAAATTTCAGTTGCGGAAACGTTCAGAATGGTGCAGAAGGCCTTCGGTGCTTTGACCATGTCGCAGAAAAATGTTTATAAGTGGTACAAAGACTTCAAAGAGGGCAGGGAACGTGTTGATGACTTCGGACGCCCCGGACGTCCATCAAAATCAACTGACGAGCAACACATCAATCAAATCAAAGAATTAGTGCACAAAAATCGTCGGTTGACAATTAGAGAACTTGCTGACACTATTGGCATTTCAAGAGGATCACTCAACACCGTTTCAAATTTAACGAGTGTTCCGACGATTGGGAAAAACGTTGGCATAAGTGCATTATATCGGGAGGGGATTACTTTGAAGAGGATGAAATTGATTTGGGTAAATAAGTAAAGATTTTTCATTTCATAACAAAATTCACCTTAGTTTTTGCCCACAGTAGTATATAATTATTAATATTATCAGGTGTACAAATAAGTTTCCGCCGTTTATTATCAAAAATTGGGCTTCACATCTGTCTAACAAAAGTTGGCGTCACCAGTAAGTTTTGGTTAAAATTGACAGATGTGAAACGTCACTGTCGTAAGGTTGGACACCTGTCAATAACATAACCTTGAAATATTAATGAATTTTTAGCAGTGTAATATATTTTTTTGTGTGCAAAAGTGCCAAGTTTTGAGCCGAATAAGCGTCATTTGCGGGAACTTTTGATTTACTTCATCACTTTGAAGAAATATGCAGCTGTGACGCATCGATTGCTTGAAGAAACATATGGTGAGGCTGCCTTAACTAAGAGAAACTGTCGTGAGTGCTTTCAAAAGTTTAAGAACGGTGAATTTGACATCGAAGACAAAGAACGTAGCGGGTGGCCAAAAGTGTACGAAGACGCGGAATTGGAAGCATTATTGGATCAAGATTCGTGCTAAACTCAAAAAGAACAATGTGATGGACAATACTTGAAATAAAACATAAGGTTCCTTTCTTTCACAATAAATAACCAATTTTTAATTAAAAAAACGGCCGAAACTTATTTTTACACCTGATACATTATATTATAATAAAATGTATTATATAATAATAAGTAATAAATCAATAAAGTTAATAAAAAATATTTCTGTTTACTGATTTGAAATTAATTTCAAATTTCGCCCCTGATTTGTATAAATTTTATAAATTTCATCTGTCAAGATAAAAAAATTTTGAATGTAAAATGTGTTACCAGGTCTTGTATTTTATTCGGGAAGAGAAAAATGTAAACGACTTTATGTGAAAAAACAGCGTATTCTAGAACGCTGGTAGAAAAAGTAAACAGTAGGTCAGATGAATGCGACATTTTAAGAAGAATCTTTAAACTCTGTTTAAAATAAGTTATGAAAAGGATTGCGTTCGTCTCATTTCTTCTCTTTCAGCAATCTCTTTTCTGTATTTCAAAAGTAAATTTTTTTTAATACTTCAATGAACTTTAATAGCTGCATAATCGCAGAAAGTTTTGCAGTTTCATCCAAACAGATATATCTTTTGAATTAGCAAAATTCTGGAAGTTTAATAATCATTCGAACGTATGTAATTAGAAGTATATACATACATATATACAGAAGTAAATTAAAAAGTTACAATGAGTTCATGGAATGGTCAGACAGAAAATATTTCTTACTTTAAAACAAAATAATTGCATCTTTTCACTTCAATGAAAGAACAAATTATTCCAAACATTTTATGGATTTAATGTTGTAATGTCCTCATCAGCTTTAGAATTGCATCATTCAAACGAAAGGAACAACCCGGTAGACGTGAGCATCGAGAATCCTTGAGTGGTGAAGTACCTGCGAAGTACATACGAGCCACTTCAGTGAAGCACCATACTCTAAATCCTCGATGGGAGGAAAAGTTCTCTTTGTAAGTACTAAGTGATAATTACGGAAATTTGATAATTTACCAAATTTATTTAATCCTTAATTACTGTTTGGAAAAAAGAGTAAAAGATGATTTAAAATGTGTATATTACAAATTGAGAGTAAGTTTTAAAGTATATTTTATACAGAGTGAGGCACATAAAGTGTTACAGAGCGATAGCACTCCAACTATTGATCATATCCAAAAGTGTTTTAGGCAAAAGTTTCAGTGTTCGGTGGAGGCGCTGAAGCTACGTCAAGGTCAACTCCACTTTTTTAAATGGAAACATGTATTTTTTTTCGATGACATTATTACCGATTTTGAGACGAATTCAGTGACCTACAACACAAGGTCATTCTAGTCACGCAAAGTATGAAAATAGTCGAATAATCATTTTCATTTCTTTTCATTTTTTACGATGCCCATGATAATACACATCGATAGAGTATTGTTGACATCGGCAGAAAGTAAGCATTTTCTGTTGACATATCAGTTAGTTACGCATTACCTTCTAATGTGAGTACATCGGAACGCGAAAATGAACGATTTTCAAGAATATTTTGATATGTTGATGGTGCTGGGGGAATGCCGTAAACATTACAGAAACGCCCAAGATTCGTATGCGGCTCGTTATCCGGATAGGCAACAAAAATCACACATGGCTTTTAAGCGATTAGCTGACTGTTTCTGTCGCTTCGGTACAGTGAAACAAACAGGAGTCAAACGTCGTTTAATTGTTAATGAAAATAATGTGGCTGCTATCTTAGCTTTTGCCTGAGTGAATCCACATGCGAGCAGCAGGCAAATAGAAAAAAAAGAGTGGAATTAATCAGCGATATGTATTAAGAATCTTACATTAACACAAATTCCATCCGTATCGTATGTCATTACATCAGGATTTGTACGGCAATGATTTCCTAAAACGCGTCAATTTCTGTAATTGGATCCGTAGAAAAATGCGCACAGATGTCTCATTTGTCATTGGTCCATATTTTTTTGAAGGTCGCTTGACTGGGCAAGTTTACGCAAACTTTCTACAAAGTGTACTTCCTTAATTAATAGAAGACGTGCCCTTGCATGCTCGCATGAACATGTGGATGCAACACGACGGTCCACCATCCCATTATGCTCTGTGTTCAAGACAAGTGACGAATGAGATTTTTGACGAATAGTGGATAGGGCGAGGCGGCCCTGTAGCTCGGCCACCTCGCTCGCCAGATCTAACATCATCAAATTACTTTTTATGGGGTTTTGCCGAAGAACGCGTAATGGCGGTAGCACCTACCACGCCTGACGACATGAAAGAATGAATACGCCGAGCATGTACCGAAATTACACCACAAATGTTAGCTGAAGTTAGACGGTCTTTTAATCAGCGTATTAACAAGTGCTTACAAGTCGAGGATCATCACTTCGAGCATCTTCTGTAGGTAGACCCAAACCAAAGTTAGTGGATCCTTTGAAAGTGATTATTCCGATATGTTGCGATTTTTCGACTATGTTCATACTTTGCGTGACTAGAATGACCTTGTGTTGTAGGTCGCTGAATTCGTCTTAAAATCGGTAATAATGTCATCGAAAAAAAATACATGGTTCCATTGAAAAAAGTGGAGTTGACCTTGACGTAGCTTCAGCGCCTCCACCGATAAAAAAATAGGGTGGCCGAGTATGACGGCCTTCTCGAACACTGAAACTTTTGTCTGAAACATTTTTGGATATTCAAACTATTGTTTGAGTGCTATCGCTCTGTAACACTTTATGTGCCTCACCCTGTATAGGTATACTTAAATAACAGTCTTAATGAAATAAAATTTTTTTTAATCAATAATTCCAATCTAAAATTTTCTAACTTTTACGTAAAGTTTAATATTTTTGTACTTTATACGATTGTACTATGTATTTTAGTAACTAATAATAATTTATTGCATATAGGTGTCAATCCATTCAGTTTTAAGCTAGCCAAATATGCCGGAAGTTAGATTATTTCATACTAACAGAATACATATTTATTCATGTTCTAAAAATACAATTATGTGCAAAATATGCAGTACTAATTTCTAGTTCTCTAAAAATTAATTTTATATGTGAAAATATGTTAAAAGTTGGTGATTACATTTTAATCATGAGACAGATAAAATCTTACCCATAATTTAAGGTGGCATCAGCGTTTTTGAAAAAAATTACAGACTGCTCTGAAACTTAGAGATTATCTTTATAAAATATGCTAGATTCATTTGGAAAAATGAAATACCGTGGTTGACGATGTCATTGCCGAAAAAATCGCTACCGAAAAAATGTCAGTTTAACACGTAGTCTCATGGGATTCCTCGTTAAAATCGGCGAAACTCCGGAAAAAAATCGCAGGTCCCCATAAATCAAATATATAATAGTACTTTCGATTTCGAGGAATCTATTAATATTATAAAAACAAAGGGTTTACGACTTCAACCAAGGGAAAATTGCGAGAAAATACAGAATATAAAAATCGCCTCAAGGTGAAACTAATAAATTTTTACTATCGCTTTTTTCTGGGAACATTTATGCGATTTCTTACCCTTCTACTCAGATGTTACTATAATACATATGATTATTAAAAATAAGTAGGAATGAGCATTCATGTAACACGTGCCCCCACGGTGCCTCTCACTTCATACGACACCAAACGCCGAAGCCACCTTAAATGAAAATATATCATATCTGCCTTTTGTAGTTACATACATTTGTTAGTATTAAATAATATCAATAGAATACTAGATTCATACTAAGTATGGGCGTTTAAAATACTGAATAATATGCACAGAGAAAAATTGATGCTTAGAATTAATATTGAATTGATATATTCAAAACTCACTACTTTCTTGGTAGCTCTCGTCTTTTGTATTTTTGTTTCATTCAAAATTCAAGATCAAATGATTCTTCTCTTACCCTTATCCTTTTTCCTGTATCCTGTATATTCCACGATGAAAAATTAATTTCTTTGTATCCGCGCGGAAAATGCGGGTTTGGGGCCTTGGCGCGAAACGGCCAAAATGATCAATTCCACAATCGATGATGAGTCCATGTGTTAAAACTTACTTTTCCATACTAGTGATGGGAAAGTTTAGAAATATTTGAATCCCAACCCAAAATGTTATTTTACCGTGTTCTGCGCAAGAGAAATGCAACGCACTTTTTGATGTCATGGTTGCATCAATCAATAGTGGAACCGATCATTTTTGCTGTTTTTGCCAAGTCCCGAAATCGCATTTCCCTTTCGGTATGTGGAGAAAATAATATGTTAACTAAGTGGGAGATATAGAAGATTTCCAATTGGCATGATTCCCCTAGATCTCCAACTTAGTTAACAATGTACTATTACTTTAAATTTGCTGAAAATATTAAGCTCGCTTTAACTAAACACGTTCTGAAAGTTTGAAGTTTTTCAAAAATTGAAATCGAAAATTTTTTAACTTACATTTAGGGAATGATATATTATTTACCTATGAATGACTTTTGATATTGAAAATGAAGCAAATTTCAAATAACTATTCTTACAGCGTTATCGATGACATCAACACTGACATCTTGCACTTAGATATATGGTGAGCAATTTATTTTTTTCACAACGATGTTGCTTTTGCAAAAATGCACTTTTCCCGTAGTACTCTCCTCGTTTTTTTTTTTGACAAAACATTGAAGAATAAGAAAATTGAAATCTAAAAAAATCAATTATTCAGTATTAGTCAATCTTAATTTACTAATTAGATATCATCAATTACTTTCATACCAATAAATAATCAGTTTTAATGGTTAAAATTTTGAATGTGCTTACTTTTTTTTTTATTTTTCCATTTTTTATTCTTCTTTGAAGCACTTTTCACTATAATTTATATCCTGCTGAGAAGCTGAATTGCGACTTCCTTCGAGAAATTTTGTGTTCCTGACAGACATGGTTATAGGGACCACGACGACGAGTCCTCGGTCCTTGACGCAGTCAGCAAGTTGAACGAAGTTCGAGGGGTCAAAGGTCTTGGTCGATTCTTCAAGCAAATTGCTCAAAGTGCCAGATCAGGGAGTCAGGACGATTTTCTGGGGTGTGTCAATATTCCTGTGCAGGTTGGTATTTGAAGAGGTTGGTGTAAGGAGAAAGGTAGATTGAGGAAGGAAATTAATTAGAACTTTAGAAACTGTTAATGATATTGATTAATACATTTATTTTGATAGAAAATGATTTCGAGGGATAAATAAATTGATAACTTCAAGATAAAATTTTCTTAGAAAATTTTTTAAAATGCAAACTAAGCCCATAATAATTGAAATTCGATGAATTAAAAAAAAAGTGTTAAAAAAACCCATTAAAATTTGATCCATAGTAATTTAAAAGAAAATATTTTCTCTTATTTGTTCCGCATACTTTTAATAAGTCATTTTTCATATTCATTTTTTCTTCTAATATATTATATATTGCTCTGTGAAAATATATACTTACGAATAGTAACAACCTTTCATAACGTTTTAATGAATTACTTCCTTCTACTCTTTCTCCCTCATGTATATATGTCTTTAAAGAATAAAGAAGCTCAGGCTAAGTTAAATTCTTTAAGATTTGCTTGATTACATAAATCTAGAAAAAAGTTTTCAAATATCTAAACATACTTGAATAACTTTTCTCTTACTAGTATAAATTTTATAACAGGATAGTAAATCCCTTTAAAGATATAAATTTAAAAAAAAAATTATTTGATGTATCGATTGCATCGTAGGAGAAGTTTTTAATTATTTACTTAATAGTGTATATGGTTTCAAGTGGTAATACACTTGTACTCCAAGGATATATATTTTTTAAATTATGCTCATCCATGGGGTCGTAAAAGTGAAAATGGAGAATTTTTCACTAGGATTTTCTTTCATTGTGAAAAATTAAAGAGACTTTAAATCGGCATGAGCATTACTGCTTTCGAATCATGATTAAAAATTGGATTTTAATAAAATAGCACCGTTCTCAAAAGCTGAAATGATAATATATCTGTTACTGGATCCTCAATATACACTTGCACAGTCCGCTCTGATATAATGCAGGCCATGGGGCAGTAGGGGAGTATTTTTCTTGGAACTCATGTACTCCCAACATTGATGCGCGTTCACGCCGCACAGTGGGCCAAAATCCAAAACACCTGATCATAAATCGAAGATGTCTAATCTTCACACAATTCGGCACTTGCGGCTATTCGAGGTCACAAATTACAAATCTGATATAAAATTTCCCAAAAGCAAAATGGCAGATCTAAAATAGTAGTAGACTTTTCGAAAAAGGTAATATAGGTATAAAAGTGGTATATGCGAGCTTTTAAGATCGCTGATTGCGAATCTGATAGCGAATTTTTGAAACACAAAATGGCAGATACAAAATGTCAAATGACTTTTCGAAAATAATAACCGATGTTCTCCAAAAGTGGTATTTTGTAAACAAGTGCGTAAAAACGGAACTTTGCCAGATCCTTTAAAGGAAGCAAAAAAAAAATTGTAGTGATAAAACTGACAAACTCTGCAATTAAAATTTGTGTATGTATTTATGTATAGAATATATATTTTTTATAATAGATAAATTTATATGATGCATATGAATAATGCATAATAACAGATAATTAGATTTATAGAATTCACATAAATATTCATGTTTTATTTTAATCTGTAACGCTTGTAATACCGTCCACCCTCAATAGAGTAGGGTAGGATAGTCTTTTACTCCCACTACCGTGTTTGGGACCTAGAAGGAGCTGCAGCACCACCCTGCAGCCAGTGTTGCATCGCGTCTAGACTATAGTGGATTCTTTGCCACCTTTGTAATTCCACTAAGAGAAAAAAGTTCTTTCTAGTTAAAGTGATATCATCCACTTCCAATTGTTTATATCTCCTTATTAAAACGACCCGTGACATTTTTGGCGATCTTGACAGGATCCCTTGAAACGATTCCACGGAAATTTTCGTCGCTACGGTTCATCAGCAAGAGGAAGAATCTCACCCTGCCAGATTTCATCAAAAGTATGTAAATTGTATTTATGTAACAACGTTCTATGACCAAACAATTGTCTATTTTTAATATTATAAATAAGTTAGTCAGTAACAGATCAGGGATAAAATTTTCTGTCTGAACTAATTCAGAATTTTGAGAACCTGTTCAAAATCAGACATGTGAGACCCACAGCTTTCCATCATCAATCCAATGGAAAACATTGAAATGAAATGAAAACATTCGGAAGAGTTGCTAACGTATCGCCTGCTTTAGCAACGACATTAAGTTTAAAATACCCTGAGCTAATTAAACTTTGGCAAGAACGACACGAACGTTATCTTAATAGGGCAAAAGACAGGATACAGAAAAACAAGTAGAAGTACAAACGACAGCAAGACTTACGAATAGCACTGCCTCAGAGAATCTTCGAACCCGGGGATCTAGTAAAAATTGCAAACACTAAAGAAAATAAGCTCAGCCCTGAATGGAAAGGGCCAGCCACTGTTGTTAATATTTTGCCAAGCAACAATTATGAAATTCTATTTCATAACAAAAGAATTATTGTTTACGCGAACCGTTTGAAGAAACAATATTGATTCTTACAGATTGAGCTCATTTGGCTACTGGTCGTCCGGGGTTTTTCTCATGGGAAGTTGACAACTAAATCCCTCGAAGATGTCATAGTTTATGCGAAATATCTAGGAGAAGTTCGTCTGTACCATCAAACTTGGACCCTGATAAATGTAATCGACAGTGGCAACTTATACGACCGTCTGCTCCAGGTTCATACAGCCTTAGAATTCGTACACGAGCAGTGATGTGGGGATTGTTATGAAGCAAAAGAGATAGAATTAATAACGGGACGACTCGATAGAGTAAAACGATTGCACTCCAATCTCGATCACATGTTGCGCTATGGCCAACAAAGAACGGGATAGATAAATGGAATAGGTACCGTCTCGAAAGCATTATTTGTACTTTATACAATTGTACTATGTATTTTAGTAACTAATAATAATTTATTGCATATAGGTGTCAATCCATTCAGTTTTAAGCAAGCCAAATATGCCGGAAGTTAGATTATTTCATACTAACAGAATACATATTTATTCATGTTCTAAAAATACAATTATGTGCAAAATATGCAGTACTAATTTCTAGTTCTCTAAAAATTAATTTTATATGTGAAAATATGTTAAAAGTTGGTGATTACATTTTAATCATGAGACAGATAAAATCTTACCCATAATTTAAGGTGGCTTCGGCGTTTTTGAAAAAAATTACAGACTGCTCTGAAACTTAGAGATTATCTTTATAAAATATGCTAGATTCATTTGGAAAAATGAAATACCGTGGTTGACGATGTCATTGCAGAAAAAATCGCTACCGAAAAAATGTCAGTTTAACACGTAGTCTCATGGGATTCCTCGTCAAAATCGGCGAAACTCTTAACGAAGATAATCTTGCTCTCATCAACTTAAATATGGAAAAAAATTGTTCAACGATAATGCAAAGATGTCACAAAGTATAGCCAATCAGACTATTATTATGCGTACTCTACTTGACTCTACCTCTCACGATATCTATAAAATGAGTCAGCAGACTAGAAGCCGACTGGATGATTTTAACGCGTTAGTAAACGCTACGAATAAAAATATACAAAACTTACAATTAGCAAACAAACTATTAGCTTGCACTATTACTATACAAGAAATTAGTGAGGATGTTAATTTGTTGATAAATGCTATCAATGACGGCAAGCATGGGATCATACATCCCCAGTTATAAACACCTAAACAAATCATCAGCGAGATGAAACTCGAAAAGGAGCAGAATGTTATCAGATGTACGACTCAAAACTCGACATTTTCGCATACAAAAGAATATATTATACTGATGAAAATTTACTAATTGAGATGCAGGTTTTACCCGGAACCTAGCAACTCGTACTTTTGGCTAGCCCATCTAATTTTATTTCAACTCGGAATGACCTGAAAAAAAAGATCCACATCATACTCGTTGAGCGCCAGTCACTCTCTCGAGTGAGGAAATTTTCATAATTTATGACAAAAGTAATAAGACTATCACCAGGCGGGGTCAAGGTAAGGTCACAACAGTTTATTGGGTACAATAAATGAATCACCAGAATTTAATTATTAAAACAAAAGGCTGCACAAGATTTATTAGAATGGGTAAAAACTCTATACAAAATGAAACTTAATAACAGAAAGTCAGAATATTTATATCAATATCAATGGTTAAGAATAAAATGACATAATCTCGGAATTTTCCTAAGCCACGCGACAATATGGCGAATTACATACGTTACCGCGCGTCACCACCAGAGAGAATTAGAATTTATTCTTGGTTAAATCGAAGAGGGAACTTTTAATATCGCGAAAGAAAATGAATTTATTTACAATAAATAAAAAAGCACAAATACGAGAGAGCACTCGCGAATATATGAGAGAAAGAGAGGCGAAGTGGTCTCGGCTTGGGTGACAGACGCCACAATGCGTTAGAGTCAATAGAGTCTGATTGCTCGGAATCCCGAAGCACTTTCCAGAAACAAAAGGTTAAATAAAACCACTTACGCTACCTGTATTATATCGTCTTATATCGCAATGCCTCAAATCTATATAGTACCTGCTGCACTTGTTACGCAACCAGAACGCCTAATGCTTGAGGAAACGGAGATTGCTAGATCTAGAAACCTTAGACTTAAAATTAGAGACAAATTTCACTCTAAATCGGGGGGTGTAACGCTTGTAATACCATCCATCCTCAATAGCGTAGGCTAAGATAGTCTTTTACTCACACTACTGTATTTGGGACCTAGAAGGGGCTGCAGGACCACCCTGCAGCCAGTGTTACACCGCGTTTAGACTACGGTGGACCCTTCGCACAGCCCTGCATTTCCACTAAGAGAATAAAGTTCTTTCTAGTTAAAGTGATATTATCATCCATTTCCAATTGTTTATATCTTCTTATTAAAACGAACCGTGACAATTCATTCATAAGAATTCATATTTATCACTATTAGACCTCCAAAGGTAGACGTTCCTCAATCCGAAACACGGTAGTTAACACTATCAAATTAGAGCTTTCATTTTTCGATTTATAATTAGGTTTTTTAGATTCTGGCCCACCGTGAGCCGTCGAAATTCACGTCGTGCTATTATAATATTTCTTTTTCTTTAGATAAAATCAATAATTAGGTGTACAACTTTGTTTCTTCCGTTTTTTCCCAAAATTTGAGGTTTTATTCTTAAAAGTGATTACCTATTTAGGATTCAAAGTACTGTCCGTTGCTAGCCACTCCTTTTTCCCATCTTTCTGGCAATTCTTGGATACCATCTCGAAAAAACGATGCGTCATTTGAGGCGATCCACGAATCGATCGAATAGTAGTCGGAAGGAGCAACGCCCGAAGAGTACGGCGGGTGGGATAAGACCTCCCATTTCATCGTTTCCAAGTATGTCACAATCAGCTTGCGACATGTCTTCAAAGCAACTGTTCACAAGCAGTGAAACGCCATTTTCATTCGGCTTTAACTCATACGGAAGCCAATTTTAACGCGTATTTTGTATCTCATATATTTTGGTTAAAAAATGGGATTTTTTATTTTCAACAGTGTTTTTTAAAGTGTTTTTCAACCCGCTCCACAGTTACAGCCAATCAGATTCTCAAAAGAGTTGCTATGAAAAATAGTATACATTACTCGAAACAAAACACAGCGAAAGCATTTCGTGTGATTGCAGCCCTCGTTTCACTCGGGCAACAAATTTCACACTCATGCAATCGCTCTGTTTCGCACCTTGTAATGTAATATACTATTCCATCCTAACGTTTTTTTCGTATGTCACGTGTTTCGTTTAAATAATGGAATTTTTTAATTTTAATCGTATTTTTTAAAATTAAAATGAAAAGTATACGTTTTATGGAAAAATGTCACAGCTCAAACTTGTAGATCTTTATGTAGTGAACAATATTGTATCATAACTTTCCTTTCGTATTTCATATAATTTAACTGGAAAATGGAATTTAGGTATTGATTTTTTTCAAGTTTTAACTTATTGTAACTTTCCCACTTTTAGTTTAACCGAAAAATGTTATTAGGATAATTAGTAGATATTTATGAGCACTATCAGAAACCAGTATTGAAATTTTGGATGTTTTGATAAAGTTTTTTTTTAAAACACAAAAGATGCCTATATTTTAACAATTTTGGTCGGATGTAGCTAGTTGACGAACTTGTGCTTACTTTTTCGGCTTCGGTGAAGTATGCCAAAGCTCAATTCAATCCGGTAAGTCTATTGAGACTTATCGAGTGTACGACCTACAGACAGACAGACATACAGACACTTTCGTAAAGACGATTTTTTCTGACAAGTGGTCTCAAAATTTAAAGATATGATGAAAATTCCCAAAATGATTTTGCACATAAAACCAATACCTTCTCATATGATGATAATGTAAAAAAAAATTTTCGTTCATTTGAACTTTTGGTGTATAAAAATTATTTCAGTTTTGGATTTATGTAGAGAATAATATGTAGAACAATACGAAAATAGAAATGATTGCAAAAGAATAATTAAGCAACAATTTTTATAGAATTAAAATCTTGAGTTTGACCTTGAAATTGATTTCTGATTAAAATATCTTTTTTACATGAGGTAATACTTCTAAAAATAAAATGGTACGTTGTTGGAAAAAATTTGCTTTAGGGTCCAAAAATTATAATGTTGATTTAATCAGACGTTTTGGCTCAGATTGGAACCCTCATCAGTGATATGTAAAGTTGATAAACTCTATATGTAAAATTAAAAATGTTAAAACCAGAACGAAAGGTATACTTAAATTGATTTCTTTAATGAGAAGCTGTATAGAACGACGAGTAGTTTACAGGGATTCTTTGAAAAAACATAAATTGTATACTTCAGTTTAAGCCTGAGTCTACTAATAAATTCTTTGGTGCGTAGGTGAATTGAAAGAGCTGGATTGGGGTTATTAGGCCTTTTTTTGAACTATCTTACCTGAAAACTATTTTGAGACTATTTCAAAATTATTTATATATATTTTTTTTTATGTCCTATCCGTACCCGCATGTACAAAAAAGTTCTCTGGTGCGAAGCTGAATTGAAAGAGCTTGATTGAGACCATTAAGGCTATTTTTGAACTATTTTGCTTAAAAAACTATTCTAAAACTACTTTGAAATATGAATATATATATTTTGTGTGTCCTATCCAAACCTGTATATAAAAATATGCATAAACCTATAATCCATAAAGACAATATGCAAACCAAACAATCTAAATAAAAACACATGAAATTACATATTTATATTCGTAGCTGCATATTTTACAACACCCAAGTAGACATTTTCAAGTTTTATTTGAGATACTCGTAAGTTTTCTTTTTCAACTAGTGAAGCCCTCTTGAGGAAAACTTGTAAGTTATTCAAAAGATATGTCACAAAATCCGTTTTATAAGAACCTAATACCAAAAATGAGAATACAAAAAGATTTTTGAAAACCACATGGAGAAAAAAATCTGACTATAATAGTAAAAACACTAGTCATGCTTTTGTAGCAGGTTTCGTTCTTGCTATCCTGGTGAAAAAATTATACATTTTAAGCAGGGATCCTTTCATGCTAAAAAAGTAGTAAGTTTCATGCTTTCAGAGCAGTTGTGCCTTGCGAAAATAGTTCGAACTTCGTCTTACTATAGTTGCAAGAAACCCATCCTATTTCAGTATGAAACTACAACTACAACCGAGACGCTAGGCCACGCCTACTTTCGAACGTAGCACCTCACGTGTTCTTTCGGTTGTAAGAGAACTCATACTGAAATAGGATGAGTTTCTTATAACCATAGTCAGGGGAGAATATTGCTCTGACAGCATATGACAATAGCAATAATGGCATGCACTTGCTTCTTTTATAGTATAAGACATTCCATGCTAAAAATGCATGACTTCATGCCAATAGTGGTAGAGGCAAATTTCGCACATTAAGTTCGATGCTATAATAGGAAGAGCTCAGCCTACTATAATAGTTAGATTTTTTTCTCCCTGCAGGTAACGAAAACTTATAGTGGATTCCGAAGAATTTATAGATTAAGTAAGAAATTAATCACAAGACTTTGTAGATTAAAAAAAAATTGTACGTGACATGCTTGTGCAAAATTTTAGCCAAGAAACACAAGGTAAATTGCGAATGTTTTTGAAAAACTATTCTCATAACCTATAAAATATAGACGAATTGCGATGAATACTTATCGGACTCATACTGATACTTTTGGTTAATTTTTCTCCTTTTATGAAACGTCTTCACTCAGTTTCTATTTCCTTCCCTTTTTCGGCCCATTCTTCGATATGGAAAAGTTTTTTCCAACACCTCACAAACGCACTAACTTTTAGGTTGACATTTAATCTGTATTTTTAGTACGCACACATTAAATGAAATGACTCCAAGTTTTCGCTTACAAATGCCTCAACAATTACTTACAAGAAATATTCTAAAGTTAATCACGGAAGAAACCGGAGAAGTTTTACTCCAGTTTGGGTTGTAATAGTCAAACTTACAAATAACTAGCAAGTTCCTTACGAATATTTTCTTATTGGTTATGACTTACTATTATTTGATCAACTGTCAAGTGAAATTTAAGACATTTCTACCTGGGCAATTGCAGCTATACATATATACATATAAAAATATATAAAACCGAATAATGAAGGATCTGAAAATTAAAAAATTGGTGTGAAGATATTTTAGCAAAATATAAATATATTGCTTAATAAATCGATCGAAGGTATACAAACTTTCCAGTCTTATAAACGTAGATTAAAGGATTTTCGCGGACTAACCTTTCAAGCAGTTAAAGAAATATTTGTTAAGTTGGTCATTTGCAAGATAGTTAGTTTTTTTCTCTTTTTCTTAAAGGGTTTTCCAGAATGACACATACTGTCCACCAAACTCAATATAGGAAGTTAGAATTATAACTGATTTTTGAGTTTACGGAGAGATTTGTGGAAGACAACCAACAGATGAAATGGAGAGAAATTTTTTCTGTAACGTTTTTTTTTTTAAATTCAAACGGAAATATGGAAAGCAATAGGACCAAAAAATACAAGGGAATATCGTAAACCGTAACCGGAATCATAACGGTACAGCGATTTTGGGAATGATGCAGATGGGGCCATATTTATATTTTAGATGAAACCCAACCCTTCACATATAAATAAAGGCACTATACGTTAAAGGGAATATTGTATGTAAACAGAGATAACATTTTTTGAAAAATTGTTTGAACAAAATTTGTTTGAAAAAATTTAAGGTTTGATGTTTAGTAATGGGTGATAAAAAACAGATATATTTTCTGTGTCAGATCTTTGGTTGATTGAATTGAGGTTAATAGCCATGTGTGCCATCTCTAAAATCATTCGCTTTTTGTAGTTTACAGATTTGTCTTCTATTTGAACATTGTCAAAACTAAAGGTATTTGTCAGGTGGGTTATAAACATCCCTCTTGTGTTCATGTAGTGTAATTTTAGGCAGCCGTTTTGTGTTACCTATATAAGTGGCTGTAAAATCTGAGCAGAGAATATTGTAGATTACATCAGCAGTGTCCAATTTAAAAATTCTATCTGTCATAGAATTAAAAAAACGGGATAGATCATTATTATTTCGTGATGCAATTCTGATATTAAAGGGCTAAAGGATGCCTGATAGTTTTTCTGAGAGGCCATGTACATAAGGTAGTGACATACATATATTTTAGCGATATTTTTTTAGTAATACAATTTTTCAATACTGTTGCTTCTTACCAACTGTTTGAAGGTGACTGACTTTTCATAAATCGCTACTTGTTGTAGTTTTTTAGAAAAAATATTCTCTACAACTCTACCATTTCTAATTTTGAAATCAAGTTAATAATATTTAAATATAGTTATTAAAAAAATATATATTTTTTCACAAAAATTTGTTTTCAACGATTCCAGCTACTGAAAACTTTACTTTCAGAATGGGAAATGGTAGAGTTGTAAAGAATATTTTTTCCGAAAAAATAAGCAATGATTTAAGGTAATCCAATCATTTCCAAAAACTTGATAAGAAATTATAGTAAGGAAAAATTCTATTACATAGAGCATCATTAAAATCATTATTTTTCAGAAGTTAAATATTTTTATTTTTTTAAATAATGTTTTTCTTTCACCACGGACAAAAATTATTGAAGTAATTTTACTCAACTTTGTCGATCAAACTTGGGACATAAGGACATCTGGACATTTCTTAAATCCTAGTTGGGTAAAATGAATTTGATAAATACCTAATTCAACCAAAGTGAATAACAATAAGCGTCACATAGGAAATAGTAAGGACTCGAGTAA
Organism: Diplolepis rosae; assembly: GCA_030998225.1. NCBI lineage: Eukaryota > Metazoa > Arthropoda > Insecta > Hymenoptera > Diplolepididae > Diplolepis > Diplolepis rosae. The sequence goes on from JAPYXD010000177.1 coordinate 622,519, forward strand.
AACGTTATCGACGACAGGGCATCAACATGCGTTAGTGGGTTAACATGAAATGTATGAGTATATCACCGACGCTTGAGGAGCTTCAAACCGTAGTTGAGTAAAATGAGCATCGGGCGTATTATTTCAAATGACAATGGTATGGGTCTCTTAAATGAAAAAAAAATTCTTACCTCGAGCCTTTGATTAGTCATCCGATACATACATACATACATAAACAGCATACAAATACATTCACACCATTCAGTCGTAGCCAATCATATTTTAAATCACAAATACACTCAAACGTATAACATTACATATACGATACGCTTTCGTCGAATCACGCACATGCTCGCTTACAATCCTGGAACATAAAATTTGGAACTTTCTTATATACTGACTGCAAGGGTTATTCAGGGCTTGTGGACCAGTGTCGTGACTAGAGTTCTTGAGCCTCACTCAAGTAAAAATAAATCAACTTTTTTCATGAATTATTAATTATTAATTATTAATTTTTAAAAATTAATATAATTAATCAATTATTATAACTGTGATTATTGATATATATATATATATATATATATAATATAATTATTAATTGATATTTATTAAACATTTGTATTATAACTACGTATGAAGTTTCATGAAACTAAAGTTTGAAATGTACATTTAAAAATTGCATTATTATCAAAAAGTATCTTGTGTAAAAACATTTAAAAAAAGGTTTTTTTATTTTCTGTATTGTATATTTTCAAAATATGGATTTTACCATTTCGAATTCCAAATTATTATTGTGCCTAAGAAATTTATGTAAAATCTAAATCCTGTGTAGATTTTTCAAATTTTATGTAATACACGTATCAAGAATTTTGTTGTTTAAATTTTCATGAAATAAATTTAATTTTAAAAAACTTAAGTGAAAAAGAAAGAAGTAATTATAAATGAATTAAGAAAAAATTATGAATGAAGAATTTATTAAACTTACAGAATCTACATAACTAGATTATGTGAAACTTTTGAATAAATTATATAAACTAGTGAATAATCAAAAAAACAAATAGTGGTTAACATTGCGGAGCATGTACGAAAGCTTCGTGACGAACAGACAATTAGACAAAACACGCTCAAACACGACTGCAGTACGATGAATTTTTAAAATCACTATAGTTTATAAGTATGTAGAATCCACTATTAAGTAAATGGTTCATTTCGTACTAAATAAAATAGTGACTATTCCACTATTTTGGATTTAGAGTACTAAAATAAACTTCAATTGTATTTTGTATTATTTATTTGTATTAATTGATTTTGATTATTAAATATAATAACGTGGATTATCAGTATGTTGAAAATTCAAGACGTTTATGAAATAAAAAATCTGCCCGCTTCGCGGGCACATTCTCACCGCGCGCTTCGCGCTCGATTTTCTGTATACATTTCAGTAACTTTTTAATAAATTACATGATTAAAATAATTTATTTTCTTCCAAATCTCTCAAAAAGAAAAAATAATCGTAGAGTTTATTTAAGGTAGTACGATCACGAAAATTAGACCTCAGACAAAAATAGATAATTTTGCTTTCAAGAATAGCAATATTATTTTTGAAGGGCTAATTTGAAAGAGAAAAGATTATTTTTCATGAAAAAAATTTGAAACACAAAAAAATAATGTTATTAATAAATTTCATTTTTGCCCAAACTTATTTTCTTATCGCTTCGAGCCAAATTTTTAAAAATGATGCGATTATAATAAATCACGGTTCATTTTTTTAGGAAAAAGATTCTCTACAACTTGAGTGTTTCCGATTTTTGAAAATGAATTCTTTAATGGCTGAAATTATAAAAAAACAATTTTTCAAAACAAAATTTTTATAAACAAATTGCTGTATTTGATAATAATTAATTCAATTTCAAAAATAGGAAACGGTCAAGTTGTAGAGAATCTTTTTTCTAAAAAAATGAACCATAATTTATTAGAATCGCATCATTTTCAAAAATTTGACTCGAAGCGATAAGAAAATAAGTTTGGGCAAAAATAAAATTTATTAATAACATTATTTTTTTGTATTTCAAATTTTATTCATGAAAAATAATCTTTTCTCATTCAAATTGGCCCTTCAATAATAATGTTGCTATTCTTGAAAGCAAAATTATCTATTTTTGTCTGAGGTCTAATTTTCGTGATCGTACTACCTTAAGGAAACGATTCTGCAGAACAACGCTTATTTCGTATCTCACATATTTTGGTGAAAAAAATCGAATTTTTTTAACATTAAAAATCAAAAAATAAAATATACATCCTGTCGAGAAATTTCTTAATAAGAATTTGTAGACCTCATTTAGGGAAATAATTTTTCATTTGAACTTTTTTTATGTATCTCATATATTTTGTCTAAGAAATGGAATTATTGAATTTTAATCGTATTTTTTGGAATTGAAACAAAAAATATATCTTTTATCAGAAACTGTGTCAAAAAAAACTTGTAGATCTTTTTGAAACGAACAACTTTGTATTCTTACGTTTTTTTCGTATTTCACATATTATTGTTAAAAAATTGAATTTTGGATTTTCAATAGATTATTTTTGAATTAAAAAAAAAAAAATATGCATCTTATGAAAAAATGTTACAATTCAAATTTGTAGGTCTTTATTTATTCAATAATATTGTATCACAACGTTTTTTCGTATCTCGTATAATTTAACTGGAAAATGGAATTTTGATATTGACTTTTTTCGAATTTGAATATGCTGTAACATTTCTAATTTTTATTTAATCAAAAAATGTTATTAGGATAATTTTTAGAGATTTATGAGCACTATCTAAAACCAGTATTAAAATTTTTGATTTTTTCAAAAAATTATTTTAAAAAACACAAAAGTAGTGCTCCATCCCTCAATTTTGATTGGATGTGGCTGGTTAACGAACTTGTCCTTACTTTTCGGCTCCGATAAAGTGTACCAAAGCTCAATTCAATCTGATAATTCTATCGAGAGTTATGCCGCACACGACCTACAGACAGACAGACAGACAGACAGACACTTTCGTAAAAACCCTTTTTTCGGACTCAGGGGGTCTCAAAACGTAAAGATTTGATGAAATTTTCGAAAGTCATTTTTCACATAAAACCAATACCTTCTCATCCATGATGAGAATGTAAAAAATGTTTATGTGTGCCCAAGGCGCAGATTATTTTCATTCGTTCCTGCGTGAATAGATATACCTGGTGGAATGAATCTTGCGATTTACGGTTTACTCAACTCTCGATTGAAGCTTAGAGTAGAATGAAGGGAAAGCTCTACTATTTTTGTCATTTAATAAAAGACTGGTTTTTCATAATTATACTACGAGTAATATTATACAATATATATTTAGAAACTTTAAATGCACGCATTTAAACTTCACCCTACACTTCTGAATTTTACTCAACTTCGATTTATTTTTGAACATTTAATATATCACAAATAATTACAGTGATACTAAGTAACTTCTAACTTGTCCTTATGTACCAAATTTCATCGGAAGTTTAGTAAAATTACTTCAACTATTTTTTCTCCGTGTAATAATATAATTTCAACTCTTAACTACAGAGAAACCTTTTTTCCGCACGATAACTACCTTAAATAATAGATACAGACAGTAATAAAGTCAAAAGAACAAGAAAGAATGAAAAAGAAGGAAGGGGTTCTCCTTCTTTTTTGTTGGGTTCTCATAATCGTTTATTCCAGGGATTTGTTTTGGTTCAAATTGGATCGTGATATTTTGAAGGTTCGAATAGTTTCGAATTCTGGAAACTTTGAACTAATTTGAAAAAAATAGTGAGAATAAATTGAATTTAAAGCAGAAAATTATACACTATTTTATTGAGTCAGCGTATGGAATTTTCGAAAGAGACGAATATGAAATTCGAGGTGATCTCGTGGCAGGGGTTGCGTTCGAGCGAAAATGAGGGGAAGAGGCACTATAATCAGAGCAGTCCGTATTACACAATTATTCCCACTGAATCCGGAAAATAAGTTTTTAATCCTGTCTATCTGTCTTTTATCGTCGTTTGCAGACACAATAACTCTCAGGAGAGTTACCAGATTTGAAAGCGCTCCAGATGCTCTCTCCAGTTCAGTTTTTTATCCATGTTCATCTCAAGATAATAAACATGTCCCGAGATTTGTAAATCCGTTGCCCCTATCTCTGAGCATTTTATCTGATCCAATGTATACCTCTTAGTGGAGATCACACATTCGGTCTTCACTGGATCAGCACCTCAAGGTGTATTCCCTGGAGCAAGATGACGATTTCATTAGTATACGCCTGCATGTGAGGTCAGCCACCAGGTTCCTGTGACATAGCCCCCCCCCCCCCCCAATCATGCTCAAGACATCATGCAGATTGCAGATTCAAAATATTTGAAATATCTGAAGGACTCCAAATCTATTCTCTCCATGTGTCGAGTCCAGGTTAAAGACGATGTGTCTGTGGTCTGAAAGCAAGGGCTCTTTCGAAACTCTCTCGTCACTTACCTCGCCCATACGCCTCCTTGAGCATAGAGATATATCTAACACTCGCTGCCTCGTTGAGGTTTGGTCGAATGCCGGTTCGCTTCCCTTGTTCAAGATCTCCAGGTCCGCAGTGACCAGATACTCCAGGAGGTATCACCTTCTTTCATTGATGTTAACCCTCCGTTACTAAACTTAAAAATTGTTACACGGTTACCAAACCCTAGAAGATTTCCCTCTGCGTGTTAGAACATCTGCAGTGTTGCCAAATGTTGCGACTACTTGGCTGAACGTGTAGGATCAAAATATGGCAACACCGCTCTCTAGAACTCAAGCTATTTCCATTGCACGAAAGCCAAACTATGGAGGGATTCCTTCAGAATTCTCGTCACCTTTGGTTTTGAAAAGTGATTATTGAATGAGTATTCTACTTGAACATTTTTCATTGCTACAAAAAGCTTCATAAATAATTCGTGGAAAGGTATTCAAACGGACCAGGCTGTGTGAAGCGTAAATTAGAAGTTATTTCGAAAAAACTGACCCCACTGAGGGAATCCCTCATATGTTTGGTAACGGAGGGTTAATGCTACCCTATATTTTTATTATCTTCAGCTGTTTTTGCATAGTATGATTCTCCAAATAAAATTCTATGAATTTCATCTGATTCAAACTTGTGTTAACTTATTTTACTCATGATTAAATTTTCCACACTTTTATTGAAAAAGCTCTATAAAAAAATATTCTAAACTTATAAACTAAGGTAATAGTCACTTGGACTATCTTTTTTTCTATCACCGGTCCAATTATTCCTTGAGACTTACTGTAACTCAAAATCTTCTTGCATAGAGCAATTCGAAGAAAAATAGTACAAGATAACTCAAAATAATATGATAAACTAAACTTAAGGCCATTACACTTATTGCATAAAATAAAAAAAGTATTTACCAAATGACTCTTCTGTCGAAGGACATTCCAAGCACGGGACTGGAAAGGTGGTACAAGCTGCAAGCCAGAACTCAAAGGAGTAATATACAGGGTCGAATTAAACTCAAGCTTTGGCTTTCGACCAGAGAGAACAGAGGCACTTCCGAAGAGGACAACTGGGGGGAACTTCGACAGCAAGAGAGATTGTATACAGTATTTCTTAATCACGAAATCAGCAAACTGGGGGTAAATTGATATAGTAAAATAAATCTCCTACTCAATTAAAAATCTATTGCATTTTAACTCATACTGATAAAATTTTTATATAATCATATATTTTATTTTCTAATAATCATTGGAAAAATATTTGGAACTTAGGGTGTGTCGATGTCCGATGGTTATTGTTCCTAGTTCTCTAAATCTGAATCAGTAAGATTCTCCCTGAATTACAATCAGTAAGGATCTCACTGATTCAGATTTAAAGAGAATGGACTGAGAATTTTTTATGTCAAAATATAAAGTAGCAATATAAACCGTAAGAGCGACAAAATAGATATCGATACCCACGTTCTAATATGTCGTATCCCACATTTGGAAAATTTTTCAAGAAACGATAAAAACGTCTTGCTAGCACAAATAAATAAATGTAAAAAAATGTTTGTTTTATACGTTCATAAAAATGCATAAATAATAATAATTAAAGCAAAAAAAATTATTTTTTAAATAAATTTTATGATATTTATGTGGGTTACGCAAGAAGAAAAAATTAAAATGTATTTTAGAAAGAAAATTGATTTAATCGTTTTATAATTAAATATTTTTTCATCCCATACATAACATTTTTCTCTCTTATTTTGTATTGTTTAATTCATAATTATTATAATATAACATTATTGATACATTTTATTTTGACTATCTTTAATATTGCTTAAAACATTTTTTTTTCATTTTAAGTACTCTTAATTTTTTTTTTTTTACTTCAGGTACATTTTCTTGCTGAGATTGTTGAAAATTTCTTGTCCTCTTTCGTCTGGTATTATCACCATTTTTTTTATAATTAATTTCATTACCTTCAGGTTTTTAAAATCTATTAGTACGCAGTACTTTGCTTTTAACACCAAGATTAACTTGATTAGCTTTTCGTTTCTTACTCTTAGTCTTTTCAGTTACCTTAACTATATTTTTACTCTCGGCTTCCAAATTTTTTATAGATGGAGATTGGTCAGAAGCAGAGTCAGTATCATCAATATATTTTATATTATCATAGAAGCAATGTGTATCTCTCAGCAACACTTTTTTTAATGCCTGTAATTGTTGCCATTTACTTTCAGTTCTTTTTAATTGATCTACAAACAGAGGTTTCAGCGGATGCTCTAGATTTAATTAAAGTTGTAAAAATATTATTTGCAATTGCCTTCTTACTCATTTTATTAAATAATTTCTCAAAATAAACTTAAGACTAATCACAAAATAAAAATTGACTGTCACATCGCTGGCTCTGACTTAACCAATGGATGTGGGATACGACATATTAGAATGCGTGAAAATCGGCATGTGGGATACGACATATTAGAATATTTATTTAAAAATATTAAATAAACAATTTGACTCACAAGATTTTAATATAAGCTGTAAAACATTATTATTAATCCATTTTTCAAAAAAAGTCAATTTCTCAAATTTTGTGAGATACGACATATTAGAACGTGGGTATCGATATTCAACTTGTTTGTATTCGCATTCTACGTTGAAATTAACATTGAAACGTAATGAAGATATGCAATAATTTCTTTTTTAACACTCAACATTTTCAAAATATAATGTCTGTCTTTGAACTCTGCTAGAGGCGACTTCAAGCGAAACGCCCAAGCATTTTATGTACGAAGTTTGAAAATATAATTTATGATTGGAAAATGCAAATTTATACTTTTCAGAAAATGACTATAATACAGAAACAGTTAAAATTCTGTATTGAACTACTATAAGTTAAAGGCAATATGTCAATTCCATAAATTGATATTGCAACAAAATTAAATTTAAGGTGTTTGTAAAAATTAATGATACGCCTGATAGTAATAAACATTGAAATCTCCACCCATCCACTAATACATCCTTTATTATGTCCTAAAATTTCAGCTACTAAAATTTATTATTGTGGACAAATTTTGGAAAAATCTGATTTTACTGATTTTATTGATTTAGTCAGCTGTACTGATTGATCCACGGCCATAAAAGTAATTTTGAAAGTTAAAATTTTCGTTTAATATTAGTGACGTATTAATATATTTCTGTATTTTTGTTTGTTGGTCGGAGCTACAAAAGATTAAATTAGGTACAAACATCTTTTTAGAATCAAAACAATTTTAATTACGGACACAAATTTCTCAAAAATAAATTTATAATATCAGTATATGCATTAATATTTTTATACTAACCTTGGCCTTTTGCAGTTTCTGAGGAAAAAGATTACAGAAAGATATTAGTGGGTCATTTGCATTCAATAGAATCTTACGTTTAGAAACATCTTGCAAACTTTTGAAAATGATTATTACTATCAGAATAATCATTAATTTTTACAAACATCTTATATTTCAACGTAGATTACGAATAAAACCAAGTTAAATATCTATTTGGTCGCTTTTATGAGTTATATTGCTACTTTACGCTAGGGAGGTTGTGGAAAAATTCACTATAACCTATAGAAAATCATGATACACTGATCCTAAAGTACAGTAGTTTTCTGGGATGAAATTCTCACTATGGCACGTTATTCCCTAAATTGAAACGAAGTTCAATCAAAGTTGTAAACTAGGATCCTGCTATTCATTAAGTTTTAAGTATATCAATTAGAATAAGTACAATATTATTCAATTGATCCTTCTTTTATTTTATTTATAGAAAGATTTTACCGGGGAATTATCACAAACAGCTTTAACAATTCTCCATCAACATGCTGTTCAAGGTGATATCACTGATCTGCAGCAAGCCATTGTTAGATGGGTTGCCAGCTCCAGACAATCTGCAGTGGATACGAAAATTCTTTATAGGTTTCTTCAGGTTGGATTTCACTTTTTTATTTAATAAGTCATTACTTGAATATTTGACTTTTATAATTATTTCATTCTAAAATAAATATGAAAGATATTTCTAAGAGTATTGCTTTAGTGAAAATGTATTTTTATAATGAATTACAATAAACGATAAAAATACAGAAATTGAAATTTTTCGTAAAAATTCTTGATTACTTTTTATAATCAAACATTCGAATTCTAGCACAAAAGTTGTAATTTTGTAGTTGTACTTTTAACTTTTTATAAAGTTTAAAAATGATTATAAGTTGTAGAATATTACAAAGCAATACAAGAAATACAATTCCCCAATGAATACAAGCAGTTATACGAAATTTAACAGACTTACAAGTTTCTTCTAAAGATTTTAATTGTTTTATTATTACATTGTTATGAGTACATTTAAAACAAATAGAATTATTAATTTTTTAAATATATTTTCGATTGTCTAATTTTTTTGTCAAACTTTAATTTTTTAACAAATATATTTCTTCTTGCATTGCATTGAAAAAATTCCAATCGTATGAAATGCATAAATCTCTCTGAACGTACACACTTGAATGCCTCTATAATGACGTTCGATATAGCGAGCGTTTGCTTCAACGAGAGTACAGTTTCTCATTACAACGAGGAGTGTTATCCCCTTTATCCCCTCTATTTTTCGGGGAGGCCTATTTCCATACACAATCCTTTACTTCAAATCAAAATTTTGATTATCCGCTCAAAGCGCAAAAATAAGTGTGCGCTTTGAGGGTTACAAAATTTGAAAGAAATTGTGGAACATTCACAGAATTATGTGTAAATAAAATTACAGTTTCAGAATAAAAAAAAATGCTCAATTTTTGCTCACACGTCAAGAAGTAATAGTAAGGGGATCAATCTCTGTGTCAGAAAAGTTTCACCAATTTTTCAGGCATAGTTGGTAGGTAGTATAACTTGACCTTGACTGCGGCAAGTAGAAGATATGCGAGAGTTCTTTTTGGCGCTGAATTTGAATGATAATATACTCTGGTGAAGCCTTGCAGGTATTCCACTTGCCGCAGTCAAGATCGAGGTTACCACCCCCCCCCCCCCCCCAACTATACCTGAAAAGGTAGCGTCACTTTTTCGGCACAAAATACATTAGCATTTGTAGGGTAAAATTACTTCCAATCTTGATTTCTTTGATTTATTTCTTTCATAAAGCATAAACAAGTAAAAAAACACTGAATGTCTGCAAAATACTTCTGGTAAATAGAGTCTGAATAAACTGCTCGACACTTTATAGGCATTTTCTGAAATTTTTATCCCTTGAACATTAAGAGTATTTGAAACTGTTTAATATTATATAAGGGCATGTGATACTTGAGAAAGGGCATAGACGGGTAAGCATACAAAATCTGCCCCTGCACGTATTAACTTGAAATTTCTGTCATAGGTTCGCATCCATGTGAAATAAAATGACTCCCAATAATAATACTAGAAATTCATTTTTCTGGGAGTTATGGAGGGGGAAGGAAAAGTTTAAAAAGTGGTTTTTCTTGAAAAAGCTGTGACCGATTTTGATGAACAAAATATATGTTGTAGACATTAATGTGGCTATTCCAGAAAAAAAATTTTTTAAAATTGCAGCTAAAGAAAAATTTGTGAATTTTTTTTGAGGTTATGTAGTGAAACAATATGAAAAAAAATAATGAAAATCTGTTGCATTTTTTTATAGGTTAAAACGTTTTTGAAAATGAAGATAGCATTGTAATTGATGTAACTGATGTGATTAAATACATCATAAGTAATATTTCCTTCATAAACGTCTGAAGTTAGCCTATCCAAATAATAGTTTCCAGAGTTCACCACGAGAAGGCTGCGGTACGATTTTAAACTCCTTTCTCCAGGATGCTTCATTATCGTGAGTCATAGTCAGTACACATGAGTTTTTTATAATATAATTTTATTTATAATCTTGCGCTATTCCGTTGTTTCTTGTCAGTGTTACTCGTTCATGTGTCATTTTACTCTACGATTTCCATTTCTTCTTGTTCGTAATTTTCGTTTATGTGCCATCTCATTGTGTGATTTTCAATTGTTTCCTGTTTTTGATTTTCATGAGTGCGCCCATCCACACTGCGAGCTTCATTTAATCCTGGTCATTATTCTCGCATGTACTTTATATACAAGTATATATTTAATAATGATTGTGAGGCAATTGCTTATTTTTGAATTAAACAAAGTTTTGTTGGAATCTATTATTATTTCCTCTACCTTGATTCATATAAACTGCATAAAAAACCTATCAAAGGATTACAGACAGACTGTAACATGCTCAAAACAAAACATGCTCGGTTCCGTTATTCGCCCGCGCCGCCCGGCTCGCGCGCCACCCAGCTCGCCTGTGCGCGAGATAAAATATTATAAACCATATTAAATAAAGTATTCAACCGTTCACTTTAGAAATTTAAGACAATATTTACATACTATAATAACAAATTACAGAAAATATTATTCAAATCGGAGAGGGCTTTTTCGAAATATCTCAAATTGATTCGTATTAGTATTTTGTATTGGCATTGAGTCAGCTCATTTCCATCAGAAATAAATTATTGAAAGAACATGTTCTAGATATATAAAACAAAAAGCATATTTGAACAATAAAAAAGATAAAAAAGGGGGTAAAAAAGGCAAACGTTTCGGCCACAAATGGGGTCCCTCTTCAGTGTCAGCTAATTTTCTGAACTTAATGACTAAGCTGTAAGCGTGCAAAGAAACCCATTATTTATAGTAAAAACTAGATTTTTTTGTTTTTATGTTTTTTGTTTTCTTAAGTATGATATTTTATAAAAAACGTGAAAAGGGACTTATGTATTGGGGCAAGCTCCAAGGCGTTCAGGAACCAGAACGCTCCAAACAACAGTCCTCAAAAAACTTGAAGAAAGGCTCCTGTTTTGCCAATTCGCGATGAGTGTGACCGCAAGTTTGCTTCTCCTCAAAGGCACACACCAGAATCACGTATAAATAATGATATTTTTTTATATAAGAAATTTCTTTGAAACACTAATCTTGTACAGAAAAACACCAGTATCCACCAGGAGGCCCACAACACCTTTGAGAAGTATGCACTTCACAGGACACAGACAGGCGAAACAATGTTTCTAACCATGAAAAAAAAACCATACAAAGTATGCGATCGGGAGCAGTGCAACATAACGGTGCAGTGTTGCATGCGCAATTTTTATTTTTTTTTACATTGTTCCACCCCTTTAAAACACTCTACAAAAAAATATATTATGAAGGATATACTAAGGAATGTTCACGTAAAATATGGATGTGATCACATCAGAACATAACCTCAGAAAAAAAAAATTCAAAAAAATGTTTGAGCTACAATTGTTTTCAAAATTTCTTTGTTTTTTTTTTAATAGTCTCATTAGTGTCTACAACATATATTTTGTTAATCAAAATCGGTCACACCTTTTTCAAGAAAAAATACTTTTAAAATTTTTCCTTTCCCCCCCCCCCCCCATAACTCCCAAAAAAATGAATTTCCAGGCTTATCATTTCGAGACATTTTACTTCACATGGATGGGAAGCTATGACAGAAATTTTAAGTTAATACGTGCGAGGGTAGATTTTGTATGCTTACCCGGCTATGCTCTTTTGGAATTTCATGTGAACAATTTGGTCTAGTTTCTACATGTTTGTGTGCAAAGTACATAAAATTTTGTTTTCAAAATTTGGAAAATGGCAGAAAAAATAAAAGCAGACGTAGATGGACTAATTTTGGTATTGATAATGAAAAAAAATTTGTTGATATATTTTGTGAAATTGAACTTTTTTTTCATTTTCGAAACCAAAAGGAGTCTATCTACGTCAATTTTTATCTTATCTACCATTTCCCAAATTTTAGAAACAAAATTTTATGTATTTTGGACACAAACATGTAAAAACCTAGAATCAATAAAATTTGCTAATTTACTAAGTATCATATGCACTTATTTGATCTTTTATTGACAATATGTATTTTAAAAATTTATAGGATATAGAAAATTTGTGGCACCCAAATGAACTTTCACTAGAAGAAGAACAATACCTAGCAGATTCTTTCAATGCTTTTCTGGACGTCTCATTAAAAAAAGTTCGCGAGCATCGTCTTCTTTTCCCCCCACTTCATCAACCAGCGATTGAGAAACTTGATAATATCCTCAGGTTTGTCGTTGTATTCAATAAAATTATGTATTATCATTTTTCTATTTCACTTCCATTTAAAAACCACTGCTAAATACAGTATTGTGTATTTTGAGTTTATTATTGATATACATTAAATAAACGTGCTTCCTCATAGAGTAAGATTTTGAAGTTGTATAGATATTCAATGGAAAATAATTATTATTTTAAATTATATAATATAAGTAACAATAGTCTATTCATTTCCCCACTTCGGAATGGAAAACTTGGTATCCACAATCTAATCATGCTCTGAAAATAAAGAACAATATATTGATAAACAGAAAATCTAGAAAGCAAACAATTGTTAAATAATCAAATTTTTATTTGAAGACAAGTATGATACTTTATTCAATTCATATCGATTGAATGCTGCGCTTTATTTTGAAAAATTGACTTCATAGAATCTGTTATCACTTTCAGAACCGAAATAGAAATTATAAATGATTTAAATTTTTTCAATTGTGCTTTTTGTAGCATCATGATTTTAAATGAATCCATCTCAATCTATTCTGTTATTAGGTAATGTATTTTATAAAAATGCACAAATATAAAGTCAATTTTCTTAATTATTTTCAGAATTGTAAGAAATTCGCGCCGAAAACGATTTTTCAAACATGTATAAAATCTAAAGAAAAAATAATCCATTTTTTCCGACAGCAGAGCGAAAACTCGTTTTCGCTTCGCTAGGGAGGAGCGAAACCAAACAATGTCACGCCTGTAAAGGGGGAAATATTAGGGGTATATTATCTCACGGAAATTTGAATTTTTGTGGTAAAAAGTGTCGAGAATTTTCATTTAAAATTTTCATTTAAAAGATTCATATGAAATTTTGGTTTGGCCCCCCATACTCTTTCGCCTCTATACTGCTTAAATTGCCAAATATTTCTACTAATTTGTACTGATCCAAAAATCAGTTATTTCAAACCCGCTTTGTATATTTTAAAATGCGAAAACTCGCTTTCGCTCTGTTGCCGTACAAAATAGTTTGTGAACCTCGAGCAAAAACGGGCGTTTGCGCTCTCAGTGCACAATGTACTATTAATTCAATCTGGCTCTGAACCCAATCAATTTCGCGCTTCATCTAGGTCTACAATTCCTATAAATTTAATGACCCTAGTTCAAGTCGTTTGGAAGTTATCATGAGAAAATTAATGTTGGCACATACACACACGAAAATTTTATCAAAATATGATATTCAGACTCCTTAGGTCGAATTGTGTCAAAATATCACACAATCGATGTTGAAAATTTTCATGGTTACAAAGCAATATTATTATTTTTTGCATAACACGCACTAAAGAAGTACATCGTGTCCCTGTAGAGAGGTAGTAAGGACGTCCATTTACAACCGGCGTTTTCATTTTGTATTTGTTTTCGTTCCTTAGGTCCTACTTTTGTTACTTACGTCTACTGAACAGATGTGACAATATGGGTTACATTTTTCCAATGTGCGTCGTTGGCACACAGCATACGTTTTTGACATGGCTAGTATTCATGTAGGCAATTTCAACTTTCCCGCCGTGTGAGTACCATATTTATACATATTATTAATATAAAATGTTCGTAGTCCACCGAATCGTAAATAGACATCTTTAATACTGCTCTACAGATACTCAAAACACTTCTTCAGGACGTATTTTGTTAAAAATATTGTGTGTGCTACAAAGCGCAATTATTTAAGGACTCGACTGATTTATTATTCAGTCTTCGCCCCAAAATGTGTGGCTCAGTTTACAGTAACACAATATACTATTTTTAATTATTCATTTTATTTCTAATTTTTCTCATCAGGTGCCTTGGTCTCTTATCAACAATGTCGGCTTACCGTAAATGCTGCCCCTTCAACAAAGAAATGCGCGGAGAAATAATAACTGCCCTACGGAAAGGAACATTAGAATGGTATGTACGCTGATTTTGAAAATGATAAAAATAGATGTATTGATCCTAGAACGTCCACTTTATAATTGTTTTGCGTTGTAATCACAATGGCCCGACGGTCAAGTGGATTAAGCCGCTCACCTGGAATCCACGAGGTTTTCGATTCGATACTACCATTCAGAAATTTTTACGTTCTCATCATAAATGAGAAGGTATTAGTTTTATGTGAAAAATAACTTTTGAAATTTTTATCAAATGTTTACGTTTTGAGACACCCTGAGTCAGAAAAACAGTTTTTACAAAATTGTCTGTCTATGTCTGTAGTCGTAGTAGGTCTTATACTCGATAAATCTCGATAGAATTATCGGATTGAATCGAGCTTTGGTATACTTTATCAGAGCCGAAAATTGTTAAAATGGGAGCATTTTTGGTGTTTTTGAAAAAATCTAAAATTGCAATACTGGTTTCTGATAGTGTTCATAAACATCTACTAATTATCCTCATAAAATTATTTGATCAATCTGAAATTAGGAAAGTTGCAGTATGCTAAACTTTAAAAAAGTCAATATCTACACGGAAAAAGGAATTTCTAAATATTAGAATTATTTTCTGAATATCAGAACGCGCTTTTCAGATTTGAGTATTTCAGCTGAAAACATGAAGATGCTGAAAATCAGAGAGTGAAAATGCTCGAAATTAGTTGATACGTCTTTTTTTTGGGAGGAGGAAAAAATGGCTTAATCTTTTATAGACGTAGTACAGGACTCTCCTAGGACGAGGCTAGGCATGCTTGTTAAAACCAAAAATCCTTCCTCTCGAACCAATGCACCGCCCGCGGAACCAACTTTCGGCTTTAAACTTCACGGGCAGTTGATTCCGGCTTATAGTCACGCACGACTCTTTCGTCATCCGTTCGCCTGGAACCCACCCTCACAGCCGCACGCCCGTCAGACTTGACCGATCCGCCGCGTCAGCCAGAGGAGGAAAAGGGTCCCTCCCTTCACCGACGCGGTAGCCCTGTCCGGTCGGGACGCGTGACCGGGAGTGTAGGCCCCGATACGATTTCTACAGGCCCTCCTTATTGTCTCACGTCCGACGCCCATAGAACGAAAAAAGAAGGCAACCTTTGAAAACCCCTTCCTTCTTTTTCTTTCTTTTGTCCTCTGTTGTCTTTATTATTCACAATCATGTACATAAACAAAAGAATTACTCGCCGATGTTCCGATGCTCTTCCAGCACCCTCTGTAAGGCTGAAATTCTAAAAAACGAAAAAATTATTTCTCCTATCCTCCTCCATGGGACTCAGAACCTTTTCCATGGGCGCTAACAGGAAACTGTAACAACTGCAACAACAAACACCAATAGGTTCTGTTATTTCTCCAATGTTGGCTGAAAAAGTCATGGAAAATTTGGAAAGGACTATCTTTGAGAGGTTGGGGTTTGTTGTGCCTTTTTATAATATTTTCGATATGTTGATGATACTTTATTGCGTGTACCTTTGGATAAGTTGTAAACAGTTATAGATGCTTTCAATGACTGTCACCCAAGAATTCAATTTACCCATGAAATGGAAGAAAACAGTAGAATTAGTTTTTTGGACCTGGAAATAATTAAATTTGATAATGGTAAAATAGTGTCCAATTAATACAGAAAGAGTACATATTCTGGTAAATTGTTGAATTTCATCTCAAATCATCCCTTTCAAAATAAAGTCGTTATTATTAAAAATCTGGTTGACAGAACTGTCTGTTTTCAGAAAATTTAAATGTTGTTACAGAATTTTTATTTTTTAATCACTTTCCACAAGATTTGATTAAAAAACATATAAAAATTAGAATTGAACAAGTCAAGAGTAGAAAGAATAGTAAGGTGGACACGGATACACAAAGTGAAATTTTTGATAAACATAATTTAAAATCCATACAATTTTTAGAATACCGTTACGGATGGAAGAACTTATAACTCTGGGTAAAGATGTCTTGAATAGATTAGGAAAAAGTGGTGTGATATACAAACTGATTGGTAAAAGGTGTAAAGTGACTTATGTGGGACAAACGGGCAGACTTCTTAATACTAGAGTAGAACACAAAAAGAATCTTGGGAGAAAGTGTAATTATCATAATGTTTTGTCTGATCATAATAAAGAATATGCTGATTATGACTTTGACTGGAACAATGTAGAGATTTTACACTCGGAAAGTAATAAGGGAAAAAGAGAATTTATGGATATGTTATATACAAAAAAAAGAGGGAACATATTATATAAATTTAAACACGGATTTAGTCAAGTACAATGGTTATTATGACAGCATGATGGGGTACATTTAAAGAAAATATTCCACAGTAAATTTTCTAGAGGTTACTAGATTCTGCGAAACGATTACCTTTTTATTGAATTATTTTAGTCCAAATTTGGTCGCGTTTTTTGTATTTAAAGGATTCAAGCGGTTTCGAATTCTTGAGATTTTGAATAACACGTCTCCTCGTCTGTTTTCTGGAATTGCCTCAGGTACATGTTGATACAGCCATAGCCTAAAAGCGCTTGCGCCAAGTAAAAGCCGACCTGCCCGTGCTTTCTGTTCTGTCAGGTGGCGATCCCCGAGATCAGATGGTAGGTAGGTCCATCTTCCGGCCTGTTCACCATGCCATCTCATCTGTCATCTCTCGACAAGTCTCTGCCTTCCATCCTCGCGGATGGCCTCCTTCGCGAGAGTGATTTCCTGTAGGTCGGTTATACAGGTAAGCTCCTTACGGAGCTGAAAGGTCTCCTGCCTTTCCTTTTCCAATAAATCTATTGGTGGAACGCTCGCCAAGACTAACACAGCACTCGTCGACACATTTCTGTATGCTGAGACTATTCTCAGTGCAACACTTCTCTGCGCTAAGAACAGTCTTCTCTGGATATCATGGTTTTGTAGGGCGCCAGCCTAGACCAGAACTTCATAAAGCCGTTTCGAATGCACCACGCTGGCCACCAGTCTTCTCTTGACTTCCATTGGTCTATCAATGTTGAACATGAGCCGAGCCAAGTTAGCTCCACATTAGATGGCTTTGGCAGTCCCGATCTGCAGGTGTTCGCCGAAACTAAGCCTCTAATCTAACTGCACTTCCAGCTACTTAATACTCTTTTTCCACACGATCTTGTGTTCCCCAAGAACAATCTTTGGGTACTGGAAGGATCTCCTGTCTGTGGCCAGCAAAGCCTCGTTCTTTTCAGGAGCCATTTTTGGGCCTCTGCTATCCAACCAATGCTTCGCCTGCCACAGTTTCATTGATCCTCAGCTTAAGGATTTTCGACGTCCTCAGCGGCTCATAAGACAAGTGCTTCGTCTGCAAAACCCATGATGCTTGTTCCAGCAGGTAGCTTCAAGCGCAGGAAATCGTCATACATAACGTTCTAAACAACTGGCCCTACCCGCGACCCCTGAGGACCGCCACATGTCATCTCTTCTTTGAGAGACCATTTGTCCCCCTCATATATCTCCCACCTATTGTTTCGATTATCCGCAACAGGTAGTCTGGAACCTTCTTCTGCAACATCTCCCCGATGCAGACCTTCTATCTTGCGGTATTGAACGCATGGCGTATGTCAGTGCTGATCAACGCGCAGAATCCTTTACGCTTACCAGTTCCTTTTCTTGCTTTCGTGGCGATGTCGACCATAGCTTGGATGGCGCCCACAATGGACCTGCCTTTCCTGTATCCTAACTGGTTCTCCGAAAGACTGTTCTACCCGACAAAGAGACTCTGTAGTCGTTGTAGAACCAATTCCTCCAGAAGCTTCCCCATTGTATCTAATAGACATATTGGTCTATAGAATGAGGCCTCCACCAAAAGTGTGTTTCCTTTCCTCAGCAGGACCAACCTCTGCTTCTTCCAGTCTTGGGATAAATCCATCTATAGGGTACCCGTCATGAAACTCGGAAGATGCCCGTTCATAGATCCCCCGGCATTTTCACTGATTTATGGGGAAACTACAAACCCCATGGTCCGAAGGCCGTCCGTTAAGCCTCCCCACCCGTCCTTTTTTGGCATTGCCAAAAGAAGGACTTCGACAAGGTGCCAGTCCAAGGGGAGGAGCTGATACTTCTTAACTTTTAGCATATCACTTCATAAAATTCAGCGTGGAGCAGACTGAAATTCAGAGTAAACGACTTACTGTTATTTAAGCATGCAAATTCTCAAGAGCAGCAAGAATGTTCTTGTTTTAAGCATATTACTTGCTAAAATTCAGTATGAATCTTATTGAATTATTCATTTCATGGAAATTCATAAATGTTTATGTGTATTTTAAAGCGGGAAAATATATTTCCAATGTTCATTTTCAGTTTTCAAAATACAATTAGGGGAAAAAAACATTACCCTAATCATTTGGAGATCAGTTTTTTCAGTTTTGTTTTTCATCCAAAAACGCGTATTCATAATTCGGCATTATTTTTATATTATTTTTTATGTAAAATTCGAAAGAATGATTTAAAAAATCAAGTTAACTAACGCGTTTGCATACAATTTACGTACACTCCATGTAAATGCAAACTCAATAAAAATTTGCACCGGTTGTGTTATCGGGGAAAACATCAAAATAAAAATACATACAATTTATATGTTTTCATTCTTTATTCCATTGCGAAAATACAGCATATGAAAAAATAGATATTCATATATGTATATATATAATGTAACCTTATTTTTAACATTCAGGATAGAATATAAATTCAAGGATGGTGAGGTTAGGTTATGCTGTATTTTTTTTGAAATAATGATGAACTGTTGCTTCGAGTCACCTATCGACCAAACAATATTTATTGAAAACAAAAGCCATAGTTATCAAGTTCGGGGCTTTATATTGCACCCCGCGCAACCTAACCCTACCTGATATGAATTACCGAAACTAACTTTAAATTTGACTAATGTACAGCGTTGAGCGCCAGGTTATTTCCTTAAAATAACCAAAGTTACTATTTAAATACACATTATGAATTGAACGGCCCACTCATACGGGTCACCCTGTACCTTCGCAACCGAAGCTACAGGGACCACTGAAATTACCGCGAAGAGCGCGGGGTAAGGAGCAGCGTCACTGCTCGCGATCGCGGACAGTTAATAGTTCGATTTTAAGATTTATGAGGTGGGCGCAAGAACCCGTGCCCTTAAAGCGACCTTATGAGTCGAATCCACTATTTGCGCGGGCACTGACTCTAATGTCACGTTACACTAATGAGGCTGACCCAGAGTCTGCCGCTTCGGAATCTTAGTGGTGAGGTGTTTGATTCCCACACCACCCAAAAATTCTACTGCTCACTCTATTTGACTAATTTGAATTAACAAAAATATAAAGAGAATAGGTCAAAGGCTACCTGATATGCGTCGACGTCCTCGCCAGCATCCTCGACTCGCCATTTTGGGTAATTTTATGAAAATATGCAGGCTTTAAACAAATCTCCTTCCTTTGGCACCTACCACTACAAACGCCGAACAGAGAACGAATAAATATGGCGAGATCCGCTGGCGTGCTAGCGAAACCGGAAGACGGTGGCGCTTACAAAGCTAACGACATTACCGACATTTACGTCGAGTTCTAAGTCGCGAGCGACAGGTGGCGAAGGTACGCCGATCGTTAGCGCCGCCACGTGGCGATCAACGAAATTAACCTCGTCGCACAGGTTAGTATGTTGACAACCTGTCAACAAAGCGACGGCGAACTCCTCTCCTTGCTGGTCTTGAGCAGGTGAGACTCACATCCGCCTGACGCACCAAGGATAGGTTCCCCGGGAGTCTAACCTCTCCCCTGAGGTAAACTAATATTTAGCATCCTTTATATGATAATTAAAAGAGACATAATTATAAGTCAAAGTCAGGAGCCTCCCGAGCACATTACGCTCGACCCCTGACTTTCGACTGTCACAGACAGCCTCGGGCATGATTCTCTGCTCGAGGTTTGCAACAATTAAAGATTTTTAAAACAATCATTGTGCGTGGACAAGTACCACGTCACAACTCCCCCCACCCAAGATGAGGCCTAAGGGGGCCGAACAGGAGCTTGACCTTCTCTCCTTGTGATCATAGAATTTATCTTTAATGTTATCGAGAAAAAAAAATGAAAAACGAAAGTTCATCGGCCAACAGATTCCCAGGTGCCAGACTGTAGGTTTCCATTAATTTACATGCTACCATTCTTATGCTAACTTAATAAAAGAACTAGAACCTTACTTCCATTTACTTTTAATATTTATGAGTATGACGGGCCCGCTCATGATGGAAAACCGCTCCGATTAAGCTAAAAGCTGTTATGAATAAACTTAAGCTACTGTCCTACTCTAGTCGTAACTTAGGCTAGGTATGTCTCAATGAAATGGACACTGACTATAAATGTGGACTATTTATTTGTTGGGGTATCTACCCCCCCAACTTGGGCTCACAGGGGTCACTGTCTAGTGAAAGGGGAACATACAAAAAAAGAAGAAAAATATAAAATCGTTAAATCATAAATAAGGAAAAAAAAGGAAATAATAATAAAAAAAAGAATTTACTCTCCCTCTGTGGGGTATCGCTTTTTGTCCCACAGTGGACAATGAAGGTACTTGTGCCCCTGTTGGCGGTACTTATGGCAGAGGCCCTTCATCGCCTTGTGTCGGTTCCAGTAACCGGCATTCTTTGTTCTACGCAAGTCCGGGTCCTTCCGGATCCGCAGGAGGGCGCTGGCCTTTGGGTCCTGTGGCAATGTACAGCTGCTGGGCTGTTGGAGGCCCTGTTTTTGAGCTTGGTGCGGCCTATGAGGTTGCGGCTGATGCTGAGGGTGTTGTTGAAGTTGGGTGGATGCTTCCGCCGCACCCGGATTCGACCTCACGACGAAGGCCCTTACTTCTTGAAGCAGTCGCTCCATGGAGGAGTCGCCGCTGCTCTCAGACTCCGCCACCGAGACAATCGGCGACAGGGCATTCTTTGGCCGCTCGGCCGTTTGCTCCCTCTCAGCTTTGGGAGCAACCTCCCGGTCCTCGGTCATGGACCCCAAAACTATGCCTCTTCCTACTGAAATGAAATTGCCGTACAGGTACTGCCGTTCATGGTGGTTTTCACTTAGCTATCGTATGCCCCCTGGTTAATCGACTCACCATCCACCATCTACTAAGGCGAACTACTCATGCATGCTTACTCATCGCCTGGCTCTGCATTACCCTCGGCTCTACCTGGAACTACGTCCGTATCCTCGGCGGAGTCCCAAACCCTCTATCTCGAGTAATTCCCAATCTAGGGAAGAATCCCTTCCCGACTCGACGGGTTCCTCCTCATCCTCCTCCTGCACATACCTCCGGAGGTGCGATACGTGATACCGACCGGCGAGTTGGCCTTCCTGTGACGCAATTCTATAGACATTGAGGGAGATAACCTCTACGACTACATAGGGACCGGTGAATTTAGGCGCTAACTTACTAGCCACGTTGCCTGCCGCGCTTGACAATATCTGGTTTTGTTTCTTGACCAAGTCGCCTACCTTAAAGACCTGGTCTCGGTGGCGACGGTCATAGTATTTTGCCTGCCTGACGAAATTATCATTATTATTAAAGGCAAATCTAAAATTGTGGATATAGACGTCCCAGTCTCAGTGATCGTTCACGATAAACGATCTGATCATTGTTTAAACGGTAGAACGGACCCGATTGGTCCGTTCTACTGGGTTCGCCTGTGGATGATATAGAGGAGTGAAGGAACGGTGAATACCGAACGTCGTAACGAGTTCCTTCACTAGATTATTATTATATTCTGTGCCGTTATCTGAATGTAGGACTTCTAGAGTTCCCCAGCGAGTAATGACTACGTCCAGAAACGAGTCCATGATTCTCTTCGCGTTAGCCGCTCTCAGAGGCTCAACCTCGATCCACTTCGTGAATAGGTCCTGAAAGAGCACTATGTATTCAAATCCTCGTTTTCTTCGAGGGAACGGACCCATGATATCAGTGGCTACGACTGACCAGGGTTCCTGGACTATACGCTGAATCATGATACCCCTCGATTGGCCCGATGATACGTCTTATCTGTGCCTAAGTGGCCGGCCTCCGGGGCTTCATGCGATTCGATTAATATTTGCGCGCGGTGATTCTTTGGTACCAATTATTTCCAAGCGTTTAAGTTGTCCATTAAATTCCCTAACAAGGGATTGGATCTGTACTTGTACTATATCAAAGTCATATTCTAAGAGGTCTAGAGCCCATCGAGCCAATCGACCTGTCGGATTGCGCAAATTATGCAACCACTTGAGGCTGCTATCATCCGTTATTACTTTGAAGTGGTACCCTTCCAGATAGTACCGAAACTTTCGGATCGCCCATACGACGGCCAAGCACTACTTTCCGTCGTCGAGTAGTAGTTCCGCTCATCCTCGGATAGTACCCGACTCGCATATACAATTACGCGTTCCTGACCGTCCTGTGTCTGGGTGACTACAACCCCTAGCCCCGATTCGCTTGCATCCGTCTGCACGCAGAATGGCAATTCGAAATTTGAATACGCTAACACAGGTGAAGATATCAAGGCGTTTTTAAGGGCCGCGAACGCCCCTTCCTGCTCATCGCCCCAATGGTAAGGCTGATCCTTCTTAGTAATGAACCGCCGCAATTGTCTCAGGTTTCGCGGGGGTGGATAATCCAAGATCGGCCTGACCTTATCATCATCGACCACGAGGCCGTCCTGGTTAATTTTAAATCCGAGGTACTTAAACTCCGAGCGGCAAAAATGACAGTTATCCGGGCTCAAAGTGAGTCTGGCTTCAGTTAGCCGATTGATGGTTTTCTCCAGCCAGTACAGGTGATCCTGAAAGTTCTCCGTGACCACTATTACGTCGTCCAGGTACGCGAAGACGTACGGTCTCATGTCCGACGTTATGACCTGGTCCACTAGCCTTTGGAAGGTTCCGGGAGCTCCAGTGAGACCGAACAGCATGCGTCTGTACTGGTAGAGACCTCTACCCGGGATGATGAAAGCAGTCTTTGGTTTGCTTTCTTCGCTAAGTGGTATCTGATGGTACGCTTTATTCAGATCGATTGTCGAGATGTAACGAGCTACACTTAACTTGTCCAATATTTCCGTCATGAATGGGATCGGGGGTATGCATCTTTCTTGGTGATCTCATTCACCTTGCGAAAGTCTATGCACAGGCGGTATGAGCCGTCTCCCTTGCGAACCATGACTACTGGATTACACCACTCACTGGTACATGGCTCAATCAGCTCTTGACCTATTAGCTGCTCAGCGATCTTAACGAATTCGTCGCGCACCTTAGGCGACATTCGATGATTCTTTTGTTTGATTGGCGGGTGTCCCTGAGTGCCGATGACATGCTCTACCAGCTTAGTGGCTGGCAACTTATCCGGTTGGGGCGGAATAACCCGACCGAGGAAGACTTCAAGTTTGTCTCTTTCAGTTTCAGAGAGCAACGCGATACCCCTACAGGTATCGGGGTCGTCCCTGAATTTGGAGTCGAAGGCAAACTTAATAATCGGTTCATCCGCTAACCATAGTTGCCGGACCTTGCCATCGATGACCAGACCAAACTGTGTTACGAAGTCCATGCCTGTTTTTCCCTGAATAGGCGAATTCGGGGAAGAAAGATTCTTCCAGACGCGGGGGGACACTTTCGACTTTAAGAGTTTCGAGCATTCTTTCGACGTCTGTCGCTAGGGTCGTTAACTGATCATAATGCCCAAATTCGTGCCTCCGAATGGCACGCTTCAGTTCGGGTCGCATGTTCATATAGGCCCTGTCCATTTGTTCGATCAAGGACACTGGGCGCTCGCATTTTTGAGAGGCTCTGGAGACAGGTCAAGTAGTCGGCCGTCAATTCGTCCTCGCCTTGAACTCTACCAGCCACTTGCTCATCTAGTCTCGATTGATAATTTATGTCTCCGAACCTCGCACGGAATGCCGCCCTGAAATGGGCCCAGGTTGGCCAAGAGCTCTTGTTCTGTCTGAGCCACTGCAAAGCCAGGCCATCTAGCAAAAACGGTAACGCTACCATTAGCTTCTCCTCACTGAGGAAAGATACCGCGCGGCCTTCTTCCAGGCATGCGAGAAAATTGTCGACGCTTGTCCTTCTATCACCCGAGTACGTGATGCCCCAGTTTTTGACAACTGCGTCGAGTGTCCGATTGAATCTGCTCGAGACAGATGGTGATCTTGGATCTAATCCCGTTCCAGCCTCGTTATTGGACTGGCTAAAAGAAGAACTAGGATTCCATGCTACTTTACGCTCCCTCAATGGCGACGAGTAAACGACTCGCTCATAGTGAGCATGGAGCGCACTTCCTGTGGCGTCGAGCGGTGAAGGCGGCTCAATATCGACAGACGCGAAGATCTTACCCGAGGGTGCCACGCTTCCTATATTCGGATGCATCGAGTGGCCTAACGAGTGCTCACTTAGCCGGGAATTATCTATGACGCGGGGGGGAGGGGGGGTACATCTGTACCCAGATCTCTTCTAATTTGAGTACGGCGATTCGCCTCATCTAGGGTAAGTCGGTTAGTTACTCCATCTAAATGAGGGTCGGAAGTGAATTCGGGACTTTCAACTGCCGATTTCGCAGGTTGGTGGCACTGACTCTAATTTCACGTTACACTCATCAGGCTGACCCAGAGTCTGCCGCTTCGGAATCTTAGTGGTAAGGTGTTTGATTCGCTGGCGTGCTCGGGAAACCAGAAGACGGTGGCGCTTACAAAGCTTACGACATTACCGACATTTACGTCGAGTTATAAGTCGCGAGCGACAGGTGGCGAAGGTACGCCGATCTTTAGCGCCGCCACGTGGCGATCAACGAAATTAACCTCGTCGCACAGGTCAGTATGTTGACAACCTGTCAACAAAGCGACGGTGAACTCCTCTCCTTGGTGTTCTTGAGCAGGCGGGACTCACATCCGCTTGACGCACCAAGGATCCTCTTCGTGGTGTGCTGAAGTGTCGTGGTGCCGTGTAGAAGCATTTCCTCCATCGCTCGTGGTGAAGCCTCGGCCGTGGCGCGAGTATTGATCGCCATCGACCGGACGGTGATCTCGTGGTGCTCGCGTGTGTTTGAAAAGAATAATAAAAGAAATAAAGATAAAAGTCAGTGTTGTGCATGGTTGGAACCCTTAGTCTGGCCGATAGGAATAGGTTCCCCGGGAGTCTAACCTCTCCCCTGAGGTAAACTAATATTTAGCATCCTTTATATAATAATTAAAAGAAACATAATTATAAGTCAAAGTCAGGACCCTCCCGAGCACATTACGCTCGACCCCTGACTTTCGACTGCCACAGACAGCCTCGGGCATGATTCTCTGCTCGAGGTTTGCAACAATTAAAGATTTTTAAAACAATCATTGTGCGTGGACAAGTACCACGTCACAATATATATATAAATATATACATATATATGTCAAATGTAGGATATTGGGTACAAAATTTGAATAAAACTTGGTTTAATGGGTACATTTCAGTTTATGGGGTACGACCCCATAAATTCTATATGCATATTGGAGTTTATTGGGTCTGACCCAATAGACACCCTTATGTTTCCAAAGTGACTTTTAGTCCCACAAAAAAAAAAAATGCTTTATATAATCAAAATAACTTGATATAAGGTACGACGAAAATAGTCTGCAGCCAGAAAATATAATTAAATAGCAATGTTAGGAAAATTGCTTTTAGGTATTCCAAATTATTGTATACATAGGAGCATAACGCTTTTATACAGCTTCAGTGGACAATTATAAGGCTTTAGCAGTACATTGTAATCATATGTATAACATAAAAGAGGAGAAAATCGAGATTAATTATAAAGTTTCCTATAAATGCCAGTACATGGTTTAGTATATATTTCACATACCAACGGTTATTGGGTCTTCTGAAATGTACTTGGAGGACCTTATAAACAACCTTATGTCACAAGTTCAATTTATCTTATATTTAATCGAGAATATGCTTTACATAAAAAAAACGTAGTGATATAAGGCACCACAAAAATAGATTGCATCGACAAAATATAATTAAACATAGATGTTAAGAAAATTGCTTTCATGTATCCCAAGTTATAGTATACATAGGGGCATAACGATTTTATCCAGCTGTAGTGGACAATCGCGAGGCTTCAGCATTACATTGTAATCATATTTATAACATAAACTAGGAGAAAATCGAGATTAATTATAAAGTTTCCTATAAATGCCAGTATATAGCTTAGTATATATTTCAAATGCCAAAGGTTATTGGGTCTTCTGAAATATACTTGGAGGACGTTGGAAACAACCTTATATCACAAGTCCAATTTATCTTATATTGAATAGAGAATATGCTTTACATAACAAAAGCGTAGTGACATAAGGCACTAAAAAAATTTTCAGCAACCAGGAAATATAATTGAATGTCGATGTAAAGCAAATTGCTTTCATGTGTCCCAAATTATAGTATACATAGGTGCATTACCAATTTATAAAGATATAGCGGCCAATTGTAAGGCTATACCAGCACTTTGTGATTATATGTATGACATAAACGAAAAGTAATTCGAGATTAACTATGAGGTTCCCTATAAATGCCAGTATATGGCTTAGTATATATTCTACATACCAAAGGCAATTGATTCCTTTCCAATATACTTGAAGGACTTTATAAACAACGTTATGTCACAAGATCAATTTATCTTACATTGAATAGAGAATATGCTTTACGTAATAAGAACGTACTGATACAAGGCACTACAAAGATAGATTGTAGCCATAAAATGTAATAAAACATAAATTTTGAGCAATCTGCTTTCACGTATCCCAAATTACAATATATATAGGTTCATAACTAATTTATACAGATATAGCGGCCTATTATAAGGCTATTTCAGTACACTGCAATCATATATATAACATAAACAAAAAGTAATTCGAGATTAACTATAAGGTTGCTTATAAATGCCGGTATATGGTTAAGCATATATTTTACATACCAAAGGTTATTGGGACCTTTAAAATATACTTGGAGGACCTTATAAACAACCTTATGTCACAAGTTCAATTCATCATACATTGAATCGCGAATATGCTTTCCATAAAAAAAAAAACGTAGTGATATAAGGCACTACAATAATAGATTGTAGCGAGAAAATATGATCAAATTTTTAAAATACCTTCACTCCAGTTACTAAATCTAATTAGCGCTAGGTGTAATGCAAAATTTAAAAAAGTTTTTCGAAAGTTCAAGGTCTACATACATGGAGAAAAGAGCGCATTGCTGACGCGTGCACAGAATTAGATTCTGCCGTGTTCCCTATTAAATATGGCATTGGACCCGTAGTGTCAATGGGCTAACACGGCTCATGCGTTTTCGTGCACAGAGCAGCCATGCACTGGATACGCTATGCTTTCTCACAGCAGAGCCATGTGCGGACACGGCAGAACAGTGCCTAAATACTTCCACGCCGTACACGTGACCATATTCATGGAAATTAGAAGCCACTTGAACTGAATCATGAATTGAAAAAAAAAGAAAAATTTCTGCAGGAACATAGAATGATCCAGCGCAAATCGCATTGCATGTGGTAGTAGGGACGAGCATAAAAAAGGTTGCCTGAACGACGTGAAAGTATTTTAGCACTGCTCTGCCGTGTCTGCACACGCATGTATTTTGAAGAAGCGCTAATAAATACAACCTAACAATGGACATTGAGCAGCGAAGTAGAAATTCCTGATGTAATGAATTATGATCCAAGTGTTTAGACAAATTATCAACTTTGTATCTCACGTCAGTCATAATACTTTTAATGGTGGTGTTGAAAGGGGTTTATCACGTACAAAATTGAATGATATGGGCCTTTAGTGGGTAAGTTTCGTGGTTAAATTGTCCTCTATCTTACAAGCAATACAATTTTTAAAATGAGTGTAGCATACGATACATGAATAGATGTTTCGAATGAGCTTGCCACTTCATGTATGGATTGTCCATATAAGGCCAAACTTGAACTTCAGTTGAAGAATATATCGATTCTTGACGGGTCCAAATTAGTTACATAAACAAAGATACAAGATAGTGTCGAAAAGATTTAGAGACCAAATTCTTTTTGTCAAACATACTTACCTCACAAACTACGAAACCATGAATGCAGCTAATACAAGATCCCTTCATTCCAGATACAATATTTTTACAGTATATTCAGTATACACAGAATATATCAGTGCTCGACGGGTCCACATTACCCACTTAAGCGGGGATACAAGACAGTGATGAAAAGTTTGAGAGACTAAATACTTTTTGTCGAATATAATAATCTCAGAGTCTGCGAAAACATGAATGCAGCTAATACAAGATGGTTCCCTCGATGTGCAATAGTTTTCGAGTGAGAGGAATTTATGTATTCGAAGCAGAGCATCATTAGAATAGGAAAATTCTCGATATTCATTCGCCTTGAAAAATAAGTCGATTTCAGATGGAGAATGCCGTTAAAGTACCCGCTTTTCAAGATTGTCATACGTGTTTTCCTGAGTATTTTCAAAATGCCTTCATTCCAGTTGTATTACATATGCAGTATATAAAGTATACACAGAATTCTGTAATATTTATTTTGGCTTGGGGTCAGCTTAGTTTCTAATTATTTATGTCATCGAGGACATAAACATTAGGAAGGCAAACGTTTCGGCCACAGATGGGGGCCCTCTTCAGTGCCAATTAGCTTAATTGTAACCTTTAAAAATTTATTAACAAATACATGCAATTAAGAAATATATGGTATTTTTTGTTTTTTTGTTTTTTTCTTTTTGCTTATTAATTAAAAATAGAGTAAACATGCAGAAAAACTTATGAGTAAGTGAGTTTCTAGGTGTGAAGAACCAGGTCGTTCCAAAAACTGCTCCAACAAGTAATCCTCTCCCACAGGAACCGTGAAAAATGCGGCCGCGGAACGCACTCCCTCAAGGGCACATATATAAACACAATTATTTCAAACCAGAAAGAAACAACACACGGGAGAATATAACGTGGGTCCTTGGTAAAGCACGCACAGCAAACCACACATATGCACGAGCACCAGAAGTAAAGGACACTGAAGTTAAAACAATCAGAACATTGCAATTGGTACAGAAAAATTTATTTATTTTCTCAAAAACCACAGAGATGACAGACGGATGTAAGTCCACCACTCTGCCACATGGCTAGAAGAAAACTGATTTGGGAATAACTCGTGTTTAGGAAGACAAGTGTTCAGAGTTTTACGTATATTGAGAGCATTCTCCATGATAGGTCAGGTTCCAACACCAAGGGTTATACACAGTCAAAATTTACTTTAATGTCCCCGGCACTTGAGATTTCTATGTGCTCAAGCGTCCAAGGAAAGCAAACCCCTGCCACGTGTTCGAAGAATTCTGTAAGGAAAGGCACTCAATACGGTCCCGGCGTCGTAAAAATTAAACACATTTTTGTGGATATAGAAAGTAAAATGCAGCTAAGGTGGAAATTCACGAAAAATTAATTTCCTGGTTTTTCGAAACCTCTGATTCTTAATAACTGGAACCCGGAAAAATACAATATTAAGTTTATAAGTATGATGTCCGAGTTTTTCGGATTATAAGACTGCTGTAAAGTGGTAAAATATTACGCGAGCTATTCAAACTCTGATTTGAATAGAGAGATCAATTAATACGGTAGCACTACGGATTCTGAGACTAATAAAAAGTTGCAAAGTGATGCGCGAGCACTTCAGACTCTGACTTTAAGTGAGGTGGCCAAGTAATGCGCGAGTTCTTGGGAGTATGAGAATTTTTATAAAGTAGCCAAGTAATACGCGAGATTTCCGGACTCTGACTTTAAGTAAGGAAGCCAAGTAATGCGTGAATTCTTAGGAGTATAAGAATTTTTATAAAGTGGCCAAGTAATACGCGAGATTTCCGGGCTCTGACTTAAAATAAGGTGGCCAAGTAATGCGCGAGTTCTTAGGAGTATGAGAATTTTTATAAAATGGCGAAGTAATACGCGAGATTTCCCGACTCTGACTTTAAGTAAGGTGGCCAAGTAATACGCGAGTTCTTAGGAGTATAAGAATTTTTATAAGTAGCCAAGTAATACGCGAGTTAAACGAAGTCTGTCTTAAAAAGAGTGGCCAAGTAATGCGCGAATTCTTAGGAGTATAAGAATTGTTATAAAGTGGCCAACTAATACGCGAGATTTCCGGACTCTGACTTAAAGTAAAGTGGCCAAGTAATGCGCGAGTTCTTAGGATTATAAGAATTTTTATAAGTAGCCAAGTAATACGCGAGTTACACGAAGTCTGTCTTAAAAAGAGTGGCCAAGTAATGCGCGAATTCTTAGGATTATAAGAATTTTTATAAGTGGCCAAGTAATACGCGAATTCATAGGAGTATAAGAATTTTTCTAAAGTGGTCAAGTAGTACGCGAGATTTCCGGACTCTGACTTTAAGTAAGGTGGCCAAGTAATGCGCGAATTCTTAGGAGTATAAGAATTGTTATAAAGTGGCCAACTAATACGCGAGATTTCCGGACTCTGACTTGAAGTAAAGTGGCCAAGTAATGCGCGAGTTCTTAGGAGTGTAAGAATTTTTATAACGTGGCCAAGTAATACGCGAATTCATAGGAGTATAAGAATTTTTCTAAAGTGGTCAAGTAGTACGCGAGATTTCCGGACACTGACTTTAAGTAAGGTGGCCAAGTAATGCGCGAGTTCTTAGGAGTATAAGAATTTTTATAAGTAGCCAAGTAATACGCGAGTTAAACGAAGTCTGTCTTAAAAAGAGTGGCCAAGTAATGCGCGAGTTCTTAGGATTATGAGAATTTTCATAAAGTGCCCAAGTAATGCGCGAGATTTCCGTACTCTGACTTTAAGTAAGGTGGCCAAATAATGCGCTAATTCTTAGGAGTATGAGAATTTTTATAAAGTGGCCAAGTAATACGCGAGATTTCCGGACTCTGACCTCAAATAAGGTGGCCAAGTAATGCGCTAATTCTTAGGAGTATGAGAATTTTTATAAAATGGCAAAGTAATACGCGAGATTTCCCGACTCTGACTTTAAGTAAGGTGATCAAGTAATGCGCGAATTCTTAGGAGTATAAGAATTGTTATAAAGTGGCCAACTAATACGCGAGATTTCCCGACTCTGACTTTAAGTAAGGTGGCCAAGTAATACGCGAGTTCTTAGGAGTATAAGAATTTTTATAAGTAGCCAAGTAATACGCGAGTTAAACGAAGTCTGTCTTAAAAAGAGTGGCCAAGTAATGCGCGAATTCTTAGGAGTATAAGAAATGTTATAAAGTGGCCAACTAATACGCGAGATTTCCGGACTCTGACTTAAAGTAAAGTGGCCAAGTAATGCGCGAGTTCTTAGGATTATAAGAATTTTTCTAAAGTGGCCAAGTAATCCGCGAGTTCTTAGGATTATAAGAATTTTTCTAAAGTGGCCAAGTAATACGCGAGATTTCCGGACTCTGACTTTAAATAAGGTGGCCAAGTAATGCGCGAATTCTTAGGAGTATAAGAATTTTTCTAAAGTGGCCAAGTAATACGCGAGATTTCCGGACTCTGACCTTAAGAAAGGTGGCCAAGTAATGCGCGAGTTCAAACTTTAGAAAAATTCTTATAATCCTAAGAACTCGCGTATTACTTGGCCACTTTAGAAAAATTCTTATAATCCTAAGAACTCGCGCATTACTTGGCCACTTTACTTTAAGTCAGAGTCCGGAAATCTCGCGTATTAGTTGGCCACTTTATAACAATTCTTATACTCCTAAGAATTCGCGCATTACTTGGCCACCTTACTTAAAGTCAGAGTCCGGAAATCTCGCGTACTACTTGACCACTTTAGAAAAATTCTTATACTCCTATGAATTCGCGTATTACTTGGCCACCTTATTTTAAGTCAGAGCCCGGAAATCTCGCGTATTACTTGGCCACTTTATAAAAATTCTTATACTCCTAAGAATTCGCGCATTACTTGGCCACTCTTTTTAAGACAGACTTCGTTTAACTCGCGTATTACTTGGCTACTTATAAAAATTCTTATACTCCTAAGAACTCGCGCATTACTTGGCCACTCTTTTTAAGACAGACTTCGTTTAACTCGCGTATTACTTGGATACTTATAAAAATTCTTATACTCCTAAGAACTCGCGTATTACTTGGCCACCTTACTTAAAGTCAGAGTCCGGAAATCTCGCGTATTACTTGGCCACTTTAGAAAAATTCTTATACTCCTAAGTATTCGCGCATTACTTGTCCACCTTATTTAAAGTCAGAGTCCGGAAATCTCGCGTATTACTTGGCCACTTTAGAAAAATTCTTATAATCCTAAGAACTCGCGGATTACTTGGCCACGTGAGAAAAATTCTAAGACTCCTAAGAACTCGCGCATTACTTGATCACCTTACTTAAAGTCAGAGTCGGGAAATCTCGCGTATTACTTTGCCATTTTATAAAAACTCTTATACTCCTAAGAACTCGCGCATTACTTGGCCACCTTATTTTAAGTCAGAGCCCGGAAATCTCGCGTATTACTTGGCCACTTTATAAAAATTCTTATACTCCTAAGAATTTACGCATTACTTGGCCTCCTTACTTAAAGTCAGAGTCCAGAAATCTCGCGTATTACTTGGCCACTTTATAAAAATTCTCATACTCCCAAGAACTCGCGCATTACTTGGCCACCTCACTTAAAGTCAGAGTCTGAAGTGCTCGCGCATCACTTTGCAACTTTTTATTAGTCTCAGAATCCGTAGTGCTACCGTATTAATTGATCTCTCTATTCAAATCAGAGTTTGAATAGCTCGCGTAATATTTTACCACTTTACAGCAGTCTTATAATCCGAAAAACTCGGACATCATACTTATAAACTTAATATTGTATTTTTCCGGGTTCCAGTTATTAAGAATCAGAGGTTTCGAAAAACCAGGAAATTAATTTTTCGTGAATTTCCACCTTAGCTGCATTTTACTTTCTATATCCACAAAAATGTGTTTAATTTTTACGACGCCGGGACCGTATTGAGTGCCTTTCCTTACAGAATTCTTCGAACACGTGGTAGGGGTTTGCTTTCCTTGGACGCTTGAGCACATAGAAATCTCAAGTGCCGGGGACATTAAAGTAAATTTTGACTGTGTATAACCCTTGGTGTTGGAACCTGACCTATCATGGAGAATGCTCTCCATATACGTCAAACTCTGAACACTTGTCTTCCTAAACACGAGTTATTCCCAAATCAGTTTTCTTCTAGCCATGTGGCAGAGTGGTGGACTTACATCCGTCTGTCATCTCTGTGGTTTTTGAGAAAATAAATAAATTTTTCTGTACCAATTGCAATGTTCTGATTGTTTTAACTTCAGTGTCCTTTACTTCTGGTGCTCGTGCATATGTGTGGTTTGCTGTGCGTGCTTTACCAAGGACCCACGTTATATTCTCCCGTGTGTTGTTCCTTTCTGGTTTGAAATAATTGTGTTTATATATGTGCCCTTGAGGGAGTGCGTTCCGCGGCCGCATTTTTCACGGTTCCTGTGGGAGAGGATTACTTGTTGGAGCAGTTTTTGGAACGACCTGGTTCTTCACACCTAGAAACTCACTTACTCATAAGTTTTTCTGCATGTTTACTCTATTTTTAATTAATAAGCAAAAAGAAAAAAACAAAAAAACAAAAAATACCATATATTTCTTAATTGCATGTATTTGTTAATAAATTTTTAAAGGTTACAATTAAGCTAATTGGCACTGAAGAGGGCCCCCATCTGTGGCCGAAACGTTTGCCTTCCTAATGTTTATGTCCTCGATGACATAAATAATTAGAAACTAAGCTGACCCCAAGCCAAAATAAATATTACAGAATTATAACTGTGGGTCAATGTAACAAGGAACATGTACGGAAACATGTCACGATATAATTTTACAAATGGCAACAATCAGGGGGGTAGAAATGGGATGGGTTTTTACAAACAAATTGAAGAAAGATATGGATATGAGGAGGCATCACTCCTCAAAAAATGGTCTCAATCGAATCTGGAAATTGCAAAAAGTTTTAATCAAAGAATTTTTCTATTACGTTGTAGGAAACTTGAAGTTGTTCCCAAACACTTACAAGTACTTGGAACTCAAACCATCGGGTTCAATTCCAGAAGTATGGGTAAACGTTTCTCAAACTTGCATATCACCTTTCAGAAGTCCATTCTGAATCTCGAAATTCGCGATATATGCGCACATTTAAGGAATCTCGAGAATCGGGTTGGACATCTTGAAAATAGAATTTTTGCTGTTTTTCCAGACCACGTGTTGGACAGATTTTTTGAATTTGAATCGAGGAAAGTCTCGCGCCAATTCGAGGAAAGTAAATTAAAGTGCAAAAGGAAATTGGATTGTCTAATTAACGCGATACATTACAATAAAAAGACTGTTTCAAACAGCAAACTCAACCAAAAGTGGTTCAAAAACCTGACAGGAAATCAAATCCCGGAAAATGTCGCAAAAATAGCTAGCTTAGGTATAAATTTCGGGGTTACTATTAAAAAACGGGAAATTCCTACTTATACTATCATCGCGGACATTGAATCTAACATTAATAAAATTAATCCGGAATCACATGATGAAATGCGACTGAAAGTCGCAAATGCTGTTAATAATTTTAAAAAATGTGGCAACGAGCATAAATCTAAATTCGTACAGCCTGTTAAAGAAATCAAAGAAGCTAGAAATTTCGTTAAAAATAATCCGGACATAGTTTTTACCAGGGCAGACAAAGGTAACACCACAGTAGCCTTGACGCGAACAGATTATAATGAGAAAGTTAAAAACCTTTTACAAGACGAGAACACATACCAAGTCCGCCCCAAAGACACAACAACTAAAATACAAAATAAAGTCAATTCTCTAGTCAAATCATGGGAAAACAAGAGTCTAATTAACAACCTGTTAGCTAAGGATTTAAAGTCTTCCAATGCCGTTCCCTCGAGATTTTACGGATTACCCAAAATTCACAAAGAAAGTATTCCTGTTAGACCAATTGTTTCCTATGTGGGCAGCCCAACTTACAATCTAGCTTCATTCTTCAGCTCTACCATATCCAAAAACACTACCCCACCTAGATCAAAAATCATCAACAGTTTTGAATTAGTTAAAAAACTTAAAAATGTGAACGTCCCGGATAACTATGTTCTGGCCTCATTAGATGTAGTCTCTCTCTTCACAAATGTACCCAAGGAAGCAGCTATCTCTGCAGTAAAAAGTAGGTGGGATGAGATTCGTCGCAAAGTATCATTACCATGGAGAGATTTCGAAGAAGGGTTGCGATTATGCTTAGACAGCACAGATTTTAATTTTGATGGCAAAACTTATTTCCAAAAACGTGGATTACCAATGGGTTCTCCTTTCTCCCCCGTCCTTGCTGATTTAGTGATGGATGACCTAGAGAAAGACAGACTTTCCAACCTTGACTTTGAAGTTCCTGTCTATTTTCGTTACGTTGACGATATTTTCATCATGGTTCCCAACACACATGTTGACCGCATTTTACAAATTTTCAATACTAACCCCCTCAATATTGAATTCACTCTAGAAAAAGAGGTCGGTGGTGCTATCAATTTCTTAGACGTCTCTATCACGAGGAAACAGAACCAAAAACTATCTTTCAATTGGTATAGAAAGCCTAGTTGGTCAGGCAGATACCTTAACTTCAACTCCCACCACCCCCTTAGATATAAAAAAAGTGTAATTAACAACTTGGTTGACAGAGCAATTTTACTTTCAGACAAGAAATTTCAAAAAAACAACCTTAAATTAATTACAGATACACTAGATGAAAATGACTACCCACCTTGTTTCACACAAGACATTATTAACCAGAGACTTCTTACCCTTGAACAAAAAACACGATTAGGCAACAATCATATCGACATAAACGCGGAAATCAAACCTTTCATTAGCATTCCTTATATCGAAGGTCTGTCAGAAAAAATATCGGGAATCCTACACAGCTACAACTTGAAAACCGCGTATAAAAATCAAAAAAATCTAAAAATGATATTCAAGCCAACCAATGATAAAATTCCTAAAGAACTATCGTCCAACATCGTCTACAGCGTTCCTTGCAAAGGGAATGATTGCAAAGCCGTCTATATAGGTCAAACTAAAAGGTTCCTTAAAAACAGGTTAAAAGAACATAAAAACAACATTAGAGAAAGCCCTAATAAACAAAATGCACTAACTAAACATACAATTGAGAAAGACCATTTCTTCGATTTTGACAGAACAAAAATCCTAGCTAACGAAATACACTATAAAAAAAGATTACTGTTGGAAATGTGTCACATTGCAGGTACGGACGATGCAGTGAATCTTAGAACTGACATAGAAAACCTTTCTAAGATTTACAACCCTATACTTAAAAAAGGGTCATAAAAAATCTGACCTGAGAAATTGGGACTCCACCATGTATTTCAGTCAACCCTTCAGGTTTTATGATCTCACATCTGGCCACTTTATCTGGGCCAGATTTTGTTGAAACTCGCGCATTACTTGGCTACCTTATTTAGGTCAGACTTCGTTGAACTCGCGTATTACCCGGCTAGTTGTTACTTTATATCAGTCCTGAGGTTCATTGAACTCGCGGTTTGTTTTCACCTTATTTAGGACAGACTTCGTTGATCTCGCGTATTGCGCGGCTATTTTTGTATTTATAGCAGTTCTGACGTCCATTGAACTCGCGCATTACTAGGCCACTTTAGAAAAATTCTTATACTCCTAAGAATTCGCGCATTACTTGGCCACTTTACTTTAAGTCAGAGTCCGGAAATCTCGCGTATTAGTTGGCCACTTTATAACAATTCTTATACTCCTAAGAATTCGCGCATTACTTGGCCACTCTTTTTAAGACAGACTTCGTTTAACTCGCGTATTACTTGGCTACTTATAAAAATTCTTATACTCCTAAGAATTCGCGCATTACTTGGCCACCTTATTTAAAGTCAGAGTCCGGAAATCTCGCGTATTACTTGGCCACTTTAGAAAAATTCTTATACTCCTATGAATTCGCGTATTACTTGGCCACGTTATACAAATTCTTACACTCCTAAGAACTCGCGCATTACTTGGCCACTTTACTTGAAGTCAGAGTCCGGAAATCTCGCGTATTAGTTGGCCACTTTATAACAATTCTTATACTCCTAAGAATTCGCGCATTACTTGGCCACCTTACTTAAAGTCAGAGTCCGGAAATCTCGCGTATTACTTGGCCACTTATAAAAATTATTATACTGCTAAGAACTCGCGCATTACTTGGCCACTTTACTTCAAGTCAGACTTCGTTTAACTCGCGTATTACGAGACCACTTATGTATTTATATCAGTCCTGTGGTCCATTGAACTCGCGCATTACTTGGCCACCTTACTTAAGGTCAGAGTCCGGAAATCTCGCGTATTACTTGGCCACTTTAGAAAAATTCTTATACTCCTAAGAATTCGCGCATTACTTGGCCACCTTATTTAAAGTCAGAGTCCGGAAATCTCGCGTATTACTTGGCCACTTTAGAAAAATTCTTATACTCCTAAGAATTCGCGCATTACTTGGCCACCTTATTTAAAGTCAGAGTCCGGAAATCTCGCGAATTACTTGGCCACTCTAGAAAAATTCTTATAATCCTAAGAACTCGCGCATTACTTGGCCACCTTATTTAAAGTCAGAGTCCGGAAATCTCGCGTATTACTTGGCCACTCTAGAAAAATTCTTATAATCCTAAGAACTCGCGCATTACTTGGCCACTTTACTTTAAGTCAGAGTCCGGAAATCTCGCGTATTAGTTGGCCACTTTATAACAATTCTTATACTCCTAAGAATTCGCGCATTACTTGGCCACCTTACTTAAAGTCAGAGTCCGGAAATCTCGCGTACTACTTGACCACTTTAGAAAAATTCTTATACTCCTATGAATTCGCGTATTACTTGGCCACCTTATTTTAAGTCAGAGCCCGGAAATCTCGCGTATTACTTGGCCACTTTATAAAAATTCTTATACTCCTCAGAATTCGCGCATTACTTGGCCACTCTTTTTAAGACAGACTTCGTTTAACTCGCGTATTACTTGGCTACTTATAAAAATTCTTATACTCCTAAGAACTCGCGCATTACTTGGCCACTTTACTTTAAGTCAGAGTCCTGAAATCTCGCGTATTAGTTGGCCACTTTATAACAATTCTTATACTCCTAAGAATTCGCGCATTACTTGGCCACTCTTTTTAAGACAGACTTCGTTTAACTCGCGTATTACTTGGCTACTTATAAAAATTCTTATACTCCTAAGAACTCGTGCATTACTTGGCCACTTTACTTCAAGTCAGACTTCGTTTAACTCGCGTATTACGAGACCACTTATGTATTTATATCAGTCCTGTGGTCCATTGAACTCGCGCATTACTTGGCCACCTTATTTAAGGTCAGAGTCCGGAAATCTTGCGTATTACTTGGCCACTTTAGAAAAATTCTTATACTCCTAAGAATTCGCGCATTACTTGGCCACTCTTTTTAAGACAGACTTCGTTTAACTCGCGTATTACTTGGCTACTTATAAAAATTCTTATACTCCTAAGAACTCGCGCATTACTTGGCCACTTTACTTTAAGTCAGAGTCCGGAAATCTCGCGTATTAGTTGGCCACTTTATAACAATTCTTATACTCCTAAGAATTCGCGCATTACTTGGCCACTCTTTTTAAGACAGACTTCGTTTAACTCGCGTATTACTTGGCTACTTATAAAAATTCTTATACTCCTAAGAACTCGTGCATTACTTGGCTACTCTTTTCAAGTCAGACTTCGTTTAACTCGCGTATTACGAGACCACTTATGTATTTATATCAGTCCTGTGGTCCATTGAACTCGCGCATTACTTGGCCACCTTACTTAAGGTCAGAGTCCGGAAATCTCGCGTATTAGTTGGCCACTTTATAACAATTCTTATACTCCTAAGAATTCGCGCATTACTTGGCCACCTTACTTAAAGTCAGAGTCCGGAAATCTCGCGTATTACTTGGCCACTTAGAAAAATTCTTATACTCCTAAGAACTCGCGCATTACTTGGCCACCTTATTTAAAGTCAGACTTCGTTTAACTCGCGTATTACGAGACCACTTATGTATTTATATCAGTCCTGTGGTCCATTGAACTCGCGCATTACTTGGCCACCTTACTTAAGGTCAGAGTCCGGAAATCTCGCGTATTACTTGGCCACTTTAGAAAAATTCTTATACTCCTAAGAATTCGCGCATTACTTGGCCACCTTATTTAAAGTCAGAGTCAGGAAATCTCGCGTATTACATGGCCACTTTAGAAAAATTCTTATACTCCTAAGAATTCGCGCATTACTTGGCCACCTTATTTAAAGTCAGAGTCCGGAAATTTCGCGCATTACTTGGCCACTCTAGAAAAATTCTTATAATCCTAAGAATTCGCGCATTACTTGGCCACCTTATTTAAAGTCAGAGTCCGGAAATCTCGCGTATTACTTGGCCACTCTAGAAAAATTCTTATAATCCTAAGAACTCGCGCATTACTTGGCCACTTTACTTTAAGTCAGAGTCCGGAAATCTCGCGTATTAGTTGGCCACTTTATAACAATTCTTATACTCCTAAGAATTCGCGCATTACTTGGCCACCTTACTTAAAGTCAGAGTCCGGAAATCTCGCGTACTACTTGACCACTTTATAAAAATTCTTACATTCCTAAGAATTCGCGCATTAGTTGGCCACCTTATTTTAAGTCAGAGCCCGGAAATCTCGCGTATTACTTGGCCACTTTATAAAAATTCTTATACTCCTAAGAATTCGCGCATTACTTGGCCACTCTTTTTAAGACAGACTTCGTTTAACTCGCGTATTACTTGGCTACTTATAAAAATTCTTATACTCCTAAGAACTCGTGCATTACTTGGCCACTTTACTTCAAGTCAGACTTCGTTTAACTCGCGTATTACGAGACCACTTATGTATTTATATCAGTCCTGTGGTCCATTGAACTCGCGCATTACTTGGCCACCTTACTTAAGGTCAGAGTCCGGAAATCTTGCGTATTATTTGGCCACTTTATAAAAATTCTTATACTCCTAAGAATTCGCGCATTACTTGGCCACTCTTTTTAAGACAGACTTCGTTTAACTCGCGTATTACTTGGCTACTTATAAAAATTCTTATACTCCTAAGAACTCGCGCATTACTTGGCCACTTTACTTTAAGTCAGAGTCCGGAAATCTCGCGTATTAGTTGGCCACTTTATAACAATTCTTATACTCCTAAGAATTCGCGCATTACTTGGCCACTCTTTTTAAGACAGACTTCAGATAACTCGCGTATTACTTGGCTACTTATAAAAATTCTTATACTCCTAAGAACTCGTGCATTACTTGGCCACTTTACTTCAAGTCAGACTTCGTTTAACTCGCGTATTACGAGACCACTTATGTATTTATATCAGTCCTGTGGTCCATTGAACTCGCGCATTACTTGGCCACCTTACTTAAGGTCAGAGTCCGGAAATCTTGCGTATTACTTGGCCACTTTAGAAAAATTCTTATACTCCTAAGAACTCGCGCATTTCTTGGCCACTTTACTTTAAGTCAGAGTCCGGAAATATCGCGTATTAGTTGGCCACTTCATAACAATTCTTATACTCCTAAGAATTCGCGCATTACTTGGCCACCTTATTTAAAGTCAGAGTCCGGAAATCTCGAGTATTACTTGGCCACTTATAAAAATTATTATACTCCTAAGAACTCGCGCATTACTTGGCCACTTTAATTTAATTCAGACTTCGTTTAACTCGCGTATTACGAGACCACTTATGTATTTATATCAGTCCGGTGGTCCATTGAACTCGCGCATTACTTGGCCACCTTACTTAAGGTCAGAGTCCGGAAATCTCGCGTATTACTTGGCCACTTTAGAAAAATTCTTATACTCCTAAGAATTCGCGCATTACTTGGCCACCTTATTTAAAGTCAGAGTCCGGAAATCTCGCGTATTACTTGGCCACTTTAGAAAAATTCTTATACTCCTAAGAATTCGCGCATTACTTGGCCACCTTATTTAAAGTCAGAGTCCGGAAATCTCGCGAATTACTTGGCCACTCTAGAAAAATTCTTATAATCCTAAGAACTCGCGCATTACTTGGCCACCTTATTTAAAGTCAGAGTCCGGAAATCTCGCGTATTACTTGGCCACTTTAGAAAAATTCTTATAATCCTAAGAACTCGCGCATTACTTGGCCACCTTACTTAAAGTCAGAGTCCGGAAATCTCGCGTACTACTTGACCACTTTAGAAAAATTCTTATACTCCTATGAATTCGCGTATTACTTGGCCACCTTATTTTAAGTCAGAGCCCGGAAATCTCGCGTATTACTTGGCCACTTTATAAAAATTCTTATACTCCTAAGAATTCGCGCATTACTTGGCCACTCTTTTTAAGACAGACTTCGTTTAACTCGCGTATTACTTGGCTACTTATAAAAATTCTTATACTCCTAAGAACTCGCGCATTACTTGGTCACTTTACTTTAAGTCAAAGTCCGGAAATCTCGCGTATTAGTTGGCCACTTTATAACAATTCTTATACTCCTAAGAATTCGCGCATTACTTGGCCACTCTTTTTAAGACAGACTTCGTTTAACTCGCGTATTACTTGGCTACTTATAAAAATTCTTATACTCCTAAGAACTCGTGCATTACTTGGCCACTTTACTTCAAGTCAGACTTCGTTTAACTCGCGTATTACGAGACCACTTATGTATTTATATCAGTCCTGTGGTCCATTGAACTCGCGCATTACTTGGCCACCTTATTTAAGGTCAGAGTCCGGAAATCTTGCGTATTACTTGGCCACTTTAGAAAAATTCTTATACTCCTAAGAACTCGCGCATTACTTGGCCACTTTACTTTAAGTCAGAGTCCTGAAATCTCGCGTATTAGTTGGCCACTTTATAACAATTCTTATACTCCTAAGAATTCGCGCATTACTTGGCCACTCTTTTTAAGACAGACTTCGTTTAACTCGCGTATTACTTGGCTACTTATAAAAATTCTTATA
Source organism: Diplolepis rosae (assembly GCA_030998225.1). Taxonomy (NCBI): domain Eukaryota; kingdom Metazoa; phylum Arthropoda; class Insecta; order Hymenoptera; family Diplolepididae; genus Diplolepis; species Diplolepis rosae. The sequence goes on from JAPYXD010000177.1 coordinate 665,121, forward strand.
CTCCTAAGAACTCGCGCATTACTTGGCCACTTTACTTTAAGTCAGAGTCCGGAAATCTCGCGTATTAGTTGGCCACTTTATAACAATTCTTATACTCCTAAGAATTCGCGCATTACTTGGCCACTCTTTTTAAGACAGACTTCGTTTAACTCGCGTATTACTTGGCTACTTATAAAAATTCTTATACTCCTAAGAATTCACGCATTACTTGGCCTCCTTACTTAAAGTCAGAGTCCGGAAATCTCGCGTATTACTTGGCCACTTTATAAAAATTCTTATACTCCTAAGAACTCGCGCATTACTTGGCCACCTTATTTTAAGTCAGAGCCCGGAAATCTCGCGTATTACTTGGCCACTTTATAAAAATTCTCATACTCCCAAGAACTCGCGCATTACTTGGCCACCTCACTTAAAGTCAGAGTCTGAAGTGCTCGCGCATCACTTTGCAACTTTTTATTAGTCTCAGAATCCGTAGTGCTACCGTATTAATTGATCTCTCTATTCAAATCAGAGTTTGAATAGCTCGCGTAATATTTTACCACTTTACAGCAGTCTTATAATCCGAAAAACTCGGACATCATACTTATAAACTTAATATTGTATTTTTCCGGGTTCCAGTTATTAAGAATCAGAGGTTTCGAAAAACCAGGAAATTAATTTTTCGTGAATTTCCACCTTATCTGCATTTTACTTTCTATATCCACAAAAATGTGTTTAATTTTTACGACGCCGGGACCGTATTGAGTGCCTTTCCTTACAGAATTCTTCGAACACGTGGTAGGGGTTTGCTTTCCTTGGACGCTTGAGCACATAGAAATCTCAAGTGCCGGGGACATTAAAGTAAATTTTGACTGTGTATAACCCTTGGTGTTGGAACCTGACCTATCATGGAGAATGCTCTCCATATACGTCAAACTCTGAACACTTGTCTTCCTAAACACGAGTTATTCCCAAATCAGTTTTCTTCTAGCCATGTGGCAGAGTGGTGGACTTACATCCGTCTGTCATCTCTGTGGTTTTTGAGAAAATAAATAAATTTTTCTGTACCAATTGCAATGTTCTGATTGTTTTAACTTCAGTATCCTTTACTTCTGGTGCTCGTGCATATGTGTGGTTTGCTGTGCGTGCTTTACCAAGGACCCACGTTATATTCTCCCGTGTGTTGTTTCTTTCTGGTTTGAAATAATTGTGTTTATATATGTGCCCTTGAGGGAGTGCGTTCCGCGGCCGCATTTTTCACGGTTCCTGTGGGAGAGGATTACTTGTTGGAGCAGTTTTTGGAACGACCTGGTTCTTCACACCTAGAAACTCACTTACTCATAAGTTTTTCTGCATGTTTACTCTATTTTTAATTAATAAGCAAAAAGAAAAAAACAAAAAATACCATATATTTCTTAATTGCATGTATTTGTTAATAAATTTTTAAAGGTTACAATTAAGCTAATTGGCACTGAAGAGGGCCCCCATCTGTGGCCGAAACGTTTGCCTTCCTAATGTTTATGTCCTCGATGACATAAATAATTAGAAACTAAGCTGACCCCAAGCCAAAATAAATATTACAGAATTATAACTGTGGGTCAATGTAACAAGGAACATGTACAGAAACATGTCACGATATAATTATACACAGAATATATATCGGTGTTTGACGGGTCCAAATTAGCTATATAAACGGGGATGCAAGATACTGAAGAAAAGTTTGAGATACATATTCTTTTTGTTGAACATACTTATTTCAAATTCAGCGAAAACATGGATGCAGCTAATACAAGATGTTTTCCTCAATGTGCAATAGTTTGCAGGTTAGAGGAATCCAAGTTTTTGACGTAGAGCATTATTAGAATAGGATTATACTAGATATTTATCTGCCTTGGAGAACATGTCGATTTTTGACAGTGGCAGCCGACAGAGGATCCAATTTGTATTAGAGTCACATATAATTTTCTGAGTATACTTAAAATCCCTTCATTCCAGTTACAGTATGTATATAGTAAACACAGAATATATCTGTGTTTGACGGGTCCAAATTAGCTACATAAACGGGGATATGAGGTACTGAAGAAAAGTTTTAGAGACCTAATTCTTTTTGTTGTACATGGTTATCTAAGAGTCTGCGAAAACACCAATGCTAGGAATACAAGATGATTTCTTTAGTAAGCAACAGTTTTCAAGTTAGAGACATTCAAGTTTTTGACGCACAGCATCATTAGAATAAGATTATACTTGATATTTATTCGACTAGGAAAACGAGTTGATTTTACAGGGCGACTGCCCTAAGGGTACCAGCTTTTCACGATTGTCATATGTATTTTCCTGAATATTTTCAAAATGGATCCATTTCTATTATAGTATATACAGTATAAACAGAATATGTCGGTGCTTGTCGGGTCCAAATTAGCTATGTAAACGGGGATGCAAGGTACTGAGCTAATAGGATTATGCTAGATATTATTCGCCTTGAAAAATGAGTCGATTGCAGAGGGCGACTGCCACGGGGGGCCCTGCTTTTCACCCTTGTCATATATATCTTCCTTAATATTTTCTAAATTCCTTCCTTCAAGTTGTAGTATATATGCAGTATATACAGTATACACAGAATAAATCGGTGCTTGACGGGTCCAAATTACCTATATGCACGGGGACACAAGGTATTCAAGAGAAGTTGTAGAGATCAAATGTCATTTTTCAAATATACTTTTCTTAGAGTCGGCGAAAACACCAATGCAGCTAATTCAAGATGATTCCCTCAATGTGCAATAGTCTTCAGGTTAGAAGAATCCAAGTGTTTAAAGCAAAGAATTATCAGAATAGGATTGTTATCGATATTTTTACGCCTTGAAAAATGAGACGATTGCAGAGGGCGACTGCCACGAGAGGTCCTGCTTTTGACAATTCTCATATATATCTTGCTTAATATTTTCTAAATCGCTTCCTTCCGGTTGCAGTATGTATATAGTAAACACAGTATATATCGGAGTTTGAAGCGTCCAAATTAGCTATATGCACGGGGATGCGAGGTACTGAACAAAAGTTTTAGAGATCAAATTCTTTTTCTCAAACATGCTTATCTCAGGCTCTGCGAGAAAATTAATGCAGCTTATACAAGATGAATCCTTTAGTGAGCAATAAATTGAAGGAATTCAAGTTTTTGGAGCAAAGCATCATTAGAATAGAATTATACTAGATATTTATTAGCCTTGAGAAAAGATTCGATTCCAGAGGATGACTGCCGTGAGGGGTCCCTCTTCTCACAATTGTGATATATATCTTCGTGAATATTCTTATAATCCATTTAACCCAATTACAATATACACAGAATATATCGCTGTTTGAAGGATCTACAAAAGCTATATAACGGGGATGCAAGGTACCGTAGAAAAGTTTAAGTAACTAAATTCTTGTGGTCAAACATACTTATCTTAGGGTCTACGAAATATGAATGCAGTTTATATGAGATGATTCCGTTAGTGAGCATTAGTTTTCGAATTAGACTAATTTAAGTTCTTGAAGCAAAGCATTATTAGAATAGAATTATACTAGATATTAATTAGCCTTTAAAAACGAGCCTATTTCAGAGGGCGACTGCGGTTAGAGTACCCGTTTTTCGCTATTGTCAAATGTGTTTTCATGAATAGTTTAAAAATCCCTTTATTCCAGTTGTAGTATATATGAAGTATATACAGTACACACGGAATATATCAGAGTTTGACGGGTCCAAATTAGCTATATAAGCAGGGATGCAAGTTACTGGAAAAAAGTCTTAGAGACTAAATTCTTGTTGTCAAACATGCTTTTCTTAGGGTCTATTAGAACAGCAATGAACAGAATTCAAGATGGTTCCCTCAATCTAAAATGGTTTTCAAGTGAGAGGAATTCATGTTCGTGAAGCAGAGCATTATTAGGATAGGTCTATACTCGACATTCATTCGCCTTGAAAAACGAGTATAATGCAAAGGGCGACTGCCGTAAGGGTACCCTCTTTTCACGATTCTAATATGTGTTTTTCTGAGTATTTTCAAAATGCCTTTATTACAGTTACAGTATTTTTACAGTATATCCAGTATAAGAGAATATATCAGTGCTTGATCGGTCCAAATTAGCTATGTAAATGGGGATACAAGATACTGATGAAAAGTTTTAGAGACTAAATTCTTGTTGTCAAACATGCTTTTCTTAGGCTCATTTAGAACAGCAATGCACAGAATACAATATGGTTTCCTCAATGCGAAATGGTTTTCAAGCTAGAAAAATTCAAGTTTTCGAAACAGAGCATCATAAAATTAGGATTATGTTAGATATTATTCGCACTGAAAAACATGCCGATTCAAAATCCCTTTATTCCAGTTGTAGTATATATGCAGTATATACAGTACACACAGAATCTATCGATGTTTGACGGGTCCAAATTAGCTCTGCAAGCGGGAATGCAAGGTACTGAGCTAGAGTATATACAGTACACACAGAATATATCGGTGTTTGACGGGTCCCAATTAACTATATAAACAGAGATGCAAGTTACTGAAAAAAAGTTTTAAAGACATAATTCTTTTTGTTGTACATAATTATCTCAGAGTTTGCGAAAACATAAATGTAGCTAATACAAGATGGTTCCCTCAATGTGAAATGATTGTCAAGTGAGAGGAATTCATGTTCGTGAAGCAGAGCATTATTAGGATAGGTCTATACTCAATATTCACTGCACTTGGAAAGCGAGCCGATTTCAGAGGGCGATAGCCGTTAGAGTACCCGTTTTTCACGATTGTCATATGTGTTTTTCTGAATAGTTTCAAAATCCCTTTATTCCAGTTGTAGTATATATGCAGTATATACAGTACACACAGAATCTATCGGTGTTTGACGGGTCCAAATTAGCTATGCAAACGGGGATGCAAGATACTGAGCTAGAGTTATAGAGACCAAATTCTTTTTGTCAAATATACTTATCCAAGGGTCTACGAAAACATGAATGCAGTTAATACAAGATGACTCCTTTAATGTGCAATAGTTTTCAAGTTAGAGGAATTCAAGCTTTTGAAGCAGAGCATTATTAGAATAGGACATTACTCGACATTCATTCGCCTTGAAATACGAGTATAATTTAAAGGGCGACTGCCGTAAGGGTACCCGCTTTTCACGATTGTAAGATGTGTTTTTCTGAGTATTTTCAAGATGCCTTTATTACAGTTACATTATTTTTACAGTATATCCAGTATACAGAAAATATATCAGTGCTTGATCGGTCCAAATTAGCGATGTAAATGGGGATACAAGATACTGATGAAAAGTTTTTGACTAAATTCTTGATGTCAAAGATGCTTTTCTTAGGGTCTATTAGAACAGCAATGCTGCGAATACAAGATGGTTCACTCAATGTAAAATGGTTTTCAAGCTAGAAAAGTTCAAGATTTCGAAACAGAGCATCATAAAATTAGGATTATGTTTCATAATATTCGCATTGAAAAACGTGCCTATTTCAGAGGGCGATAGCCGTTAGAGTACCCGTTTTTCACGATTGTCATACGTGTAATCCTGAGCGATTTAAAAATCCCTCCATTCCAGTTGTAGTATATATGCAGTATATACAGTACACACAGAATATATCGGTGTTTGACGGGTCCAAATTAGCTATCTAAACAGGGATGCAAGTTACTGAAAAAAAGTTTTAAGGACATCATTCTTTTTGTTGAACATGATTATCTCAGAGTCTGCGAAAACATAAATGCAGCTAATAAAAGATGGTTCCCTCAATGTGAAATGGTTTTCAAGTGAGAGGAATTAATGTTTGTGAAGCATAGCATCATTAGAATAGGACCATACTCGACATTCATTCGCCTTGAAATACGAGCATAATTTAAAGGGCGACTGCCGTAAGGGTACCCTCTTTTCACGATTGTAATATGTGTTTTTCTGAGTATTTCCAAAATGCCTTTGTTACAGTTACAGTATTTTTGCAGTATTTCAGTATACAGAGAATATATCAAATCTTGGTCGGTCCAAATTAGCTATGTAAATGGGAATACAAGATACTGATGAAAAGTTTTAGACTAAATTCTTGATGTCAAAGATGCTTTTCTTAGGGTCTATTAGAACAGCAATGCTGCGAATACAAGATGGTTCACTCAATGTAAAATGGTTTTCAAGCTAGAGAAATTCAAGTTTTCGAAAATGAGCATTATAAAAGTAGGATTATGTTTCATAATATTCGCATTGAAAAACGTGCCTATTTCAGAGGGCGATAGCCGTTAGAGTACCCGTTTTTCACGATTGGCATACGTGTAATCCTGAGAAATATAAAAATCCCTACATTCCAGTTGTAGTATATATGCAGTATATAAATTACACACAGAATATATCGGTGTTTGACGTGTCCAAATTAGCTATCTAAACAGGGATGCAAGTTACTGTAAAAAAAGTTTTAAGGACATCATTCTTTTTGTTGAACATGATTATCTCAGAGTCTGCGAAAACATAAATGCAGCTAATAAAAGATGGTTCCCTCAATGTGACATGGTTTTCAAGTGAGAGGAATTAATGTTTGTGAAGCATAGCATCATTAGGATAGGACTATACTCGACATTCATTCGCCTTTAAAAACGAGCATTATCCAGAGGGCGACTGCCATTGGAGTACCCGCTTTTCACGATTGTCATACTTGTAATCCTGAGCAGTTTAAAAATCCCTTCATTCCAGTTTTAGTATATATGCGGTATATACAGTAAACACAGAATATATCCGTGTTTGACGGGTCCAATTTAGCTATATAAGCGGGGATGCAAGTTACTGAAAAAGAGTTTTAAAGACATAATTCTTTTTGTTGAACATAATTATCTCAGAGTTTGCGAAAACATAAATGTAGCTAATACAAGATGGTTCCCTCAATGTGAAATGATTTTCAAGTGAGAGGAATTCATGTTTGTGAAGCAGAGCATTATTAGGATAGGTCTATACTTAATATTCACTCCGCTTGAAAAGCGAGCCTATTTCAGAGCGCGACTGCCGTTAGAGTACCCGCTTTCCACGATTGCCATACGTGTAATCCTGAGTAATTAAAAAATCCCTTCATTCCAGTTTTAGTATATATGCAGTATATACAGTACACACAGAATATATCGGTGTTTGACGTGTCCAAATTTGCTATATAAGCGGGATTGCAAGTTACTGGAAAAAAGCTTGAAGACATCATTCTTTTTGTTGAATATAATTATCTCAGAGTCTGCGAAAACATAAATGTAGCTAATACAAGACGGTTCCCTCAATGTGAAATGGTTTTCAAGTGAGAGGAATTCATGTTCGTGAAGCAGAGCATTATTAGGATAGGTCTATACTCAATATTCACTGCACTTGAAAAGCGAGCCGATTTCAGAGCGCGATAGCCGTTAGAGTACCCGTTCTTCACGATTGTCATATGTGTTTTTCTGAATAGTTTCAAAATCCCTTTATTCCAGTTGTAGTATATATGCAGTATATAGAGTACACACAGAATCTATCGATATTTGACGGGTCCAAATTACCTCTCCAAGCGGGGATGCATGGTACTGAGCTAGAGTTTTAGAGACCAAATTCTTTTTGTCAAACATACTTATCCAACGGTCTACGAAAACATGAGTGGAGCTAATACAAGATGACTCCTTTAATGTGCAATAGTTTTCAAGTTAGAGGAATTCAAGTTTTTGAAGCAGAGCATTATTAGAATAGGACCATACTCGACATTCATTCGCCTTGAAATACGAGTATAATTTAAAGGGCGACTGCCGTAAGGGTACCCGCTTTTCACGATTGTAAGATGTGTTTTTCTGAGTATTTTCAAGATGCCTTTATTACAGTTACATTATTTTTACAGTATATCCAGTATACAGAAAATATGTCAGTGCTTGATCGGTCCAAATTAGCTATGTAAATGGGGATACAAGATACTGATGATAAGTTTTAGACTAAATTCTTGATGTGAAAGATGCTTTTCTTAGGGTCTATTAGAACAGCAATGCTGCGAATACAAGATGGTTCACTCAATGTAAAATGGTTTTCAAGCTAGAGAAATTCAAGTTTTCGAAAAAGAGCATTATAAAAATAGGAATATGTTTCATAATATTCGCATTGAAAAACGTGCCTATTTCAGAGGGCGATAGCCGTTGGAGTACCCGTTTTTCACGATTGTCATACGTGTAATCCTGAGCAATTTAAAAATCCCTACATTCCAGTTGTAGTATATATGCAGTATATAAATTACACACTGAATATATCGGTGTTTGACGTGTCCAAATTAGCTATCTAAACAGGGATGCAAGTTACTGTAAAAAAGTTTTAAGGACATCATTCTTTTTGTTGAACATGATTATCTCAGAGTCTGCGAAAACATAAATGCAGCTAATACAAGACGGTTCCCTCAGTGTGAAATGGTTTTCAAGTGAGAGGAATTGATGTTTGTGAAGCAGAGCATCATTAGGATAGGACTATACTCGACATTCATTCGCCTTTAAAAAAGAGCATAATTCAGAGGGCGACTGCCGTTAGAGTACTCGTTTGTCACGATTTTCATACGTGTAATCCTGAGCAGTTTAAAAATCTCTTCATTCCAGTTGTAGTATATATGCGGTATATACAGTACACACAGAATATATCGGTGTTTGACGGGTCCAAATTAGCTATCTAAACAGGGATGCAAGTTACTGAAAAAAAGTTTTAAGGACATCATTCTTTTTGTTGAACATGATTATCTCAGAGTCTGCGAAAACATAAATGCAGCTAATACAAGATGGTTCCCTCAGTGTGAAATGGTTTTCAAGTGAGAGGAATTGATGTTTGTGAAGCAGAGCATCATTAGGATAGGACTATACTCGACATTCATTCGCCTTTAAAAAAGAGCATATTTCAGAGGGCGACTGCCGTTAGAGTACCCGCTTTCCACGATTGCCATACGTGTTTTCCTGAGCAATTTAAAAATCCCTTCATTCCAGTTTTAGTATATATGCGGTATATACAGTAAACACAGAATATATCGGTGTTTGAAGGGTCCAATTTAGCTATATAAGCGGGGATGCAAGTTACTGAAAAAGAGTTTTAAAGACATAATTCTTTTTGATGAACATAATTATCTCAGAGTTGGCTAAAACATTAATCTAGCTAATACAAGATGGTTCCCTCAATGTGGAATGGTTTTCAAGTGAGAGGAATTCAAGTTTTTGAAGCAGAGCATTATTAGAATAGGACTATACTCAATATTCACTCTCCTTGAAAAGCGTGCCGATTTCAGAGGGCCATAGCTGTTAGAGTACTCGTTTATCACGATTTTCATACGTGTAATCCTGAGCAGTTTAAAAATCTCTTCATTCCAGTTGTAGTATATATGCGGTATATACAGTACACACCGAATATATCGGTGTTTGACGGGTCCAAATTAGCTATCTAAACAGGGATACAAGTTACTGAAAAAGAGTTTTAAAGACATAATTCTTTTTGTTGAACATAATTATCTCAGAGTTTGCGAATACATAAATGTAGCTAATACAAGATGGTTCCCTCCATGTGAAATGATTTTCAAGTGAGAGGAATTCATGGTGGTGAAGCATAGCATTATTAGAATTGGACTATACTCAGTATTCACTGCCCTTGAAAAGCGAGCAGATTTCAGAGAGCCACTGCCGTTGGAGTACCCGCTTTCCACGATTGTCATACGTGTAATCTTGAGCAGTTTGAAAATTCCTCTATTCCAGTTGTGGTATATATGCAGTATATACAGTACACACAGAATCTATCGGTGTTTGACGGGTCCAAATTAGCTATGCAAGGTACTGAACTAGAGTTTTAGAGACCAAATTCTTTTTGTCAAACATACTTATCCAAGTGTCTACGAAAACATGAATGCAGCTAATACAAGATGGTTCCCTCAATTTGAAATGGTTTTCAAGCTTGAGTTGAGTTGCAACTGTTTTCATTTTAGCGGAATTCAAGTTTTTTCCTCATAGTATTATTGACATCGTATTATTCTCGATATTCATTCGCTTTGAAAAACAAGTCGATTTAAGAGGGCGACTGCCGTAAGGGTTTCCGCTTTTTACGATTGTCATACTTGTAATCCTGAGCAGTTTGAAAATCCCTTTATTCCAGTTGTATTATATATGCAGTATATACAGTACACACAGAATATATCGGTGTTTGACGGGTCCAAATTAGCTATATAACCGGGGATACAAGGTATTGATGAGAAGTTATAGAGATCGATTGTTATTTTTCAAACATGCTTATTTTTGAGTCTACAAAATCGAGAAGGCAACAAACGCAAACTTATGTCTTCGAGTTGCAACTGTTTTCATCTTAGCGGAATTCAAGTTCTTTCCTCATAGTATTATTGACATCTTGTTATTCTCGATATTCATTCGCCTTCAAATACAAGTAGATTTAAGAGGGCGACTGCCTTAAGGGTACCCGCTTTTCACGATTGTCATATGTGTTTTCCTAAGTAGTTTCAAAATCCGTTCAGTCCAGTTGTATTATATATACAGTATGTACAGTATACATAGAATATATCTGTATTTGGGGGGTACAAATTAGCTTTATGAACAGGGATACAAGATGGTGATGAAAAGTCGTGGAGAAAGAATTCTTATTTTCGATCATACTCATTGTAGAGTCTGCGAAAAAATGCATGAAGCTAATACAAGATGGGTCCCTCAATGTGCAGTAGTTTTCAAGTTAGAGGAATCCAAGTTTTTTATACAGAGCACCATTAGAATAGAATTATACTAGATATTTATTCGCCTTGAAAAACTAGTTTATTTCAGTGGGCTACGGCCGTAAGGGTTACCGCTTTTCACGATTCTCATATGTGTTTCCCTGATTTATTAATTAGGAAGAATAGTTGTAAAATCCTAAAATTTGTGTTAGATGCCGAAAGGCGTTACTAATTGAATTTTTATTGTTAATAAAGCGTATTTCCTAATCTTTTGGTAATAAATAAGGCTGTATTTCTTAAAGGCACGATAAACCTACGTCTTATTGATATTGAGTCAAGATAATAAAAATCCTACTGAATATTATTTTTCTATTCTCTTTGCACTTCAATCAGATCCGCGCTTTCGCATTTGTTATAGTGAACGGGTTTCGAAGATTGAAATAATGTTTCCATTGTTACATTAGGGAGTAGCGGCAACGGACCCAATTATCAGAACCTTACACTTCCTTCATTGCCACGCACGAAATGTCAAGATACAGTGATAATTTATGGACCCGATAAGTACCAAGAGGAATAAAAACATTCTTCATCAGGTCCTTCAAACACAAACACTAATTGGTAGTTATATGGTCCTAATGTATTTGCGAATTTATTATTAAGGAAGAATGGTTGTAGGTTTCTGAAATATTTGTACGAACTAGAAGTGCGTGCCTAATCGATTTTGTATTTTTAATGAAGTGCATTCCTTCTTTTCTTGGTAAAAAAGGCGGTTTAATTTATCGAGACCCGATAAACTAGACTAGACGTATCTCTTGAAGACCCGATAAACCTACGTCTTATCTAAAAAATTTTAAACTAATAAAAATCCTACTTAATATAAATTTTCTGTTCTCATGATACTGAGAATAGGTCTGTTGCTTTCGCACTTTTCATAGTGAACGGGTGTTCAGGATTAGAATCATGGTTTTCATGGCAAATTTTATAGTTACATCAACGGACCCGATATTCAGCACTTTACACTATTTTACGTCCCACGCACGCAATATTGTATATTATCGTGGAATTTCATGGAACATACTACAAAAGATCGTTTCGTAACGTTCTATTCGATTCAAATGTAATTATATCTCGTACCCAATATCCTCCGTTTGACATATATATATATATATATATATATATACGTAATATATTTATATCATTACAATTTCACGCACATGACAATTATAAGAAAGATGCAAACAATTCCACTTACTGCTTCTGTACATATCTATCAATAGAAGTTAGGTTAAATAAAATGAATGAGATGGAAGTCTTGCAGTAAATGCAAAATGAAAAATTCTTGCAATATTATATATTTCACTTAAATAATTTTTTTTTTTATTGAGGCACGAAATAAATATGCTGAAATCTAGGAGACCACTTGCTAATATTCAGCAGAACGCTTTCTCAACATCACTAAGCCACCTTCTAAGATTAAGAACATAATTCTAAATCACAGGGCGCGACATTCTGAAATCTGAAAAGTTTACTGCTGCAGTTCAGAAATTTTAACTATAATTCAGCAAGTCAAGGTATAATTATTGAATTCGTCAATGAATTTTTTTTCGATTTCAGTCCTATCGTAAAATCGAAAATATGTGACTGCAATAAGAATTTTTATTTCCATTCCATCTGAATCTTTCGTTATTCTTAAGGTATAAAAACTATAGTCAATTTAATGAAAAAACTAATTTTTCTCATCTAACACTTTTATGACAAATCCTGTTTTACATAATTCCTTTAAAACTTTCACATAATCTAGTTATATAGATTCTTTCAGTTTACTAAATTTTTGATTCATGATTTTTTCTTAATTCATTTATAATTTCGTTTTTATTTTTCACTTCAGTTTTTAAAATTATATTGGATCTATAACTTAATTCGTGTGGTTTTTTTTCAAAATTTGAACGTTTATTTAAGAAAAACACTTACAATAGTATTATTCAAAGTATTGCCCATCTGAAGCTATGATTTTTTGACATCTTTCTGGCAATTTGTGGATTCCATCCCAAAAGAACTGCACCGGCTTGGCAGCCAAGAATAAATTAACCCAATTTTTGATACCCTGTTCTGATGTGAACTGTATTCCAGAGAGGATGTTCTACATCGACCGGAACAAATGGTAGTCAAAAGGGGCAAGGTCTAGGCTATAAGGCGGGTGGGGTAAAACTTCCCATCCACTGTTTTCCAAATAGTTCTTAACCGGAATAGCAACATGGGGCCGAGCGTTGTCATGATGGAAAATTATTGCCTCGTGTCTGGTCGCATATTCCGGGCGTTTTTCGGCTATTGCTCTCTTCAAACGGATTAATTCTGTTTGGCAGCGTTCACCATTGATGGTTTCACCCGGTTTTAGCAGCTCATAATACAGCACACCCTTCTGATCCCACCAAATACAGAGCATTACCTTCGCACCATGGATATTCGGCTTTGCCGTTGATTTGGCTGGTTTGCCGGGTTTCACATATGATTTTTTGCGCTCGGAGTTTGATTAATGGATCCATTTTTCATCACCAGTAACAATCCGATGCAAAAATTACTTCTTTTTGTGCCGCTCCAGCAGCATTTCGGACATGCGAAACCGCCTTTCAACGTCTCTCGGCTTGAGTTCATGTGGAACCCAATTTCCATGCTTTTGAATGTATCCGGCTGCTTTTAAACGTTTTGAAATCGCTGCTTGAGTGACTCCCGAAGATCCTGCGAGCTTTTCTTGTGTTTGGCAACAATCTTCATCGAGTAATGCTTCCAGTTCTTCATCTTAAACTTTTTTGGCTGCCCAGGACGTTCTTCGTCTTCCAAGCCAAAATCACCACTTTTAAATCGTGCAAACCACTTTTGGCACGTTTGCTCAGCTAGAGCATGTTCACCATAAACTTCCACCAAAATGCGATGACTTTCGACAGCAGTTTTCTTCATATTAAAGTAATAAAGAAGAACTCCCCGCAAAAAAACTTTTTCAGGCACAACGTTCGACATATTTGAGTGAAAAAAATTATTGTTGTTTGCGCTTCAAATGAATGACATATATTGAAAAAGACGCACACTGACAGTAGCTTCCCAACGCATGTTCGGAATATTGGAACGATGGAATAATAATTAAGTTACGCCATCTCTTAGCAAGCGGCACGAATTAAGTTATAGATCCAATATTGATTTTATGGAAATTTGAACACCAAACCTCATGATAAGTGTATTACATAAAATATGAAAAATCCAGACAGGATTTATATTTCACATAAATTTCTTATGCACAATAATAATTTGAAACACGCAACTGTAAAATACATATTTTGAAAATATACAATACTGAAAATAAAAGAATCTTTTCATAAATGTTTTTAGTCAAGATACTTTTTGATAATAATGCCATTTTTTAATATACATTACAATATTTAGTTTCATTAAACTTCATACTTAGTTTACCACTTACTTTCATACTTACTTATAAGTTACCCTTATTTGTGAACTGAGACGGTATAATAGTAATAAAAATGGCATCAGGACTAAATGCTTATATTGAAAAGTTATCAAAAGAAAATTATGATACTTGGAAACTTCAGATGGGCGCAATTTTAATTAAAAATGATCAATGGTGTTTTGTTGATGGTTCCAAGCCAATCCCAGAAGGTGGAGATGCTAAAGTCAGTGCATGGAAGATGAATGACGGTAAGGCAAGGGCGGATATTATCCTAGCAATAACTCCGACTAAAATCTGCCACATGAAGAATTGTGGAACGTCAAAAGAGGAATGGACAAAACTATCTGAAGGGTACCAGTCCAAAGGACTTGCCAGAAAAGCTACACTGCTTAAAAGTTTGTTATTTACAAAAATGAAAGAAGGTGACAGTATGTCTAATGACTTAAACTTTTTCTTTAATATCGTAGATAAGTTAGCTGAAATGGAAATTAAAGTGGCAGACGACCTTTCATCCATCTTATTGTTGTACAGTGTACCAAATAGCTATGGAAACTTCTGGTGTGCAATGGAGGTAAGGGATGACTTGCCAAAACCAGAAGCTTCAAAAATATACCTATGATGATTGAATTGACATGGGGTCAGTTCGTTTTCCCAACCTTTTACGTGTTGGAAACCATAAAATGTCAATAGGCGAACGTTTCGGCCACAAACGTGGGCCCTCTTCAGTGCCAGATTTTTTCAAACCATTAAAGGTGTCTGAAATGCCTTAAAATATAAAACCTTAACAATAAATTATTAAAAGCTGAAATGCGTGCAATCTTTGGGCCATTTAAGAACCTAAGACTAATGTTTATTTTTGTTTTATTGTTTTTCTTTTTTGAACTCATTCAGCAAACCATGCTTAGAAGCTAGTAGAAAAATCAAAACAATAGTTGGTTACTGCAGCGAATAAAAAGGCTATCGTTTATGGGATCCTGAATTGCAGAAAATGATTAAGAGTAGATCTAAAGAGGCCGAACATAAGAATCCAGACACAAACGAAGAAGATGAGAATAAAGACGAAGGCCTGGATGATAAAGATAAAACGCAACAATACCCCGAAAAGAGGGGGCTGGGAAGCCCCAAACTAATCAAAACTGGACAAAAAGGTCGACCCAAGAAGCAATACGTAATAGCAAAAACGACAGCAATGGCTGGCTCAAATGCTGCTTATTGGAGAAAAGCCATGGATGCAGAATTTGAAGCGCTGGCAAAAAACAAAGCCTGGACATTAGTTGAGCGTCCCAAAGACCGGAATGTAATTGGCTGTCGATGGGTCCTTAGGACAAAATTTAAAGCTGACGGAACAATTGAAGAACAAAAGGCTCGCCTTGTTGCAAAGGGCTACTCACAACAGATATGTGTCATGATGAGAATGTGTTCCTTAAGGCTAATAGAGCCTTAAGCAAATTGAATTTCCTATTTTATTTGAAATCGAAAACAAATTTAGTAACTTTAAGGAAATGTAATTCTCATCTACAATATCATAAAATTGACTTGAGCTTCAGTATTATAATTTAAGAAATATACTTATATGTATGCGAAGAATATAAAACCGCGTGCCCTAGGCGCGCTTAAACATGCAAGCGAAGCAAATTGCGTGCGATGAGAATGTGCCTGTGAAGCAGGCAGATATTTTTTGTTTTTATTTATTTTTTGCATATCTTCCGAAAGTGTTATTCATTTTTAAAATAACATAAAGTTTTTTACAATGGAAATACTGTATACACGATGCATTTTGAATGCCAATAAACAAAGTATTACAAATTTTTCTTCTATGAATTAAAACGTTTATTATTGCTCAATAACATCGTCGATAATTTTTCATCGAAAATAAACAGTTTCAAGTTTTGTCATAAGATATTTGCTTCCACAACAAGCTGGAATTTTTTCTCCGAATAATATTTCTATATAATTCACATCATATCATTTATCTTTATGTTAATTTCTAAAACTAAAATTTTTTATTTTAGGTATCAGCAAATAAGACAACAGACTATGGGTCGAGATCAAGAACCTGATCAAGATCAAGATAAAGTTCTACAGGATTTTACGAATTTAGTAACTGTCCTACTGGTGGATCTTGAACAAGGTCAAATTTACTACAATAGTCTTTTCGAACAGTGAGTAAAAGTGTATAATTTAAATTCTTCTGCAAATTAAATTTAGGAAAAAGAAAAAGTTCCTTCTCTCTGAAACTGAATTACATTGGCATGATTTGCACTGTACCTACACTTGTTGACCACTACTTGGAAACCTTTTGAGGGCACGTAATACTTAGGAAGTCAGTAAATTTGATCGATTACGAGTTTCTACATGTTTATGTCCAGAATACATAAAATTTTGTTTTCAAAATTTGGAAAATGGTAGAGAAAATTGAAATGAACGCAGATAAACGACTTTGGTTCACAAAATGTAAAACTTTAATTTTGAGAAAATTTATCTGGAAAATTTTGTAACATCCCTACTTTCCCCCCTGGTGCCAGACGCTTCAGTCAGCCAGGGTGCGGTGTGGCGGAAGTAGGCTATGGAATAAAGCCGTTAAACGGAAATGTAAAGTTACTTTTTATTTTATTATGAAAAAGAAAAAATGATACAAATGTAAGTGGTCTTCGCGCGCGCGCGTGTGTGCGGGTGTATGCGTTTTTCTGCAACTGTTCGTATCTACCTGAAAAAAATGCCCGGTTCCCCTCGAGGGGCACATTCACCTTTCCGTCTCCATCCGGTTGGTCAGTCAGTCTTTTAATATCAGGTCGGTGTTTCCAAGGAGGGGCGGGGTAACGATGAGTTGGTTTGTCAGTTGGTCTGTGTTTTCTCAGGTCGGTCGCTGTAATCGGTATTTGTGGGGTCCCGGTTTTCGGGGCCACGGTGGTATCCACGCACCGAGGGCTGCGGTGAGTCGGTTATTCGGTCAGTCGTTTGGGTGAGATGTGTGTGTTTGTACGTCCCGAGGAGAACCGAGGTGGAGTTTGATCAGTGGTCTCTGACGTCACACACTTCCATTTTGTCCCACGGTCAATGTTAATATTCTTTTGTCGAGGTGCTGCTGTCGTCGAAAGTCAACCATAGGGGCACCCATCTCTCAGCGCTCGACGTAGGGCTAGTTCGGCATCGGTCGGCATCGTTCAGTATCTGTCTGATAGATCTGGCTTCGCCTAAGCTGCGACTCATCAGGGCTAGCTGACGTTTGGCGCCTGCTCATGCCGAAGTCCGTCCATGGGGATACCCATAGATCAAGGTGACACTGGAACTGAGGTCAGTCAGGCACCTAACGGTAAGCATCTGCCTATGTATGCCACATGCCTATCTATGCTTCGCCTATAATCAATCATGGTAGCACTCATCCATTGATACTCGACGCGTGGGACAAGTCGGTACAGGCTGGTCAGGTACGTTTCGGTCGGTATTAACCTAATTCATCTGACGTCAAGCCCTCCCCTTATGATTAATCATAAGGGCACCCATCTCGACCTCGAGTACGGTAAATTTACCACTTTAAAGTCTATCTGGCTTTGTCTGGATCAACATTCAGTCAGGAGCATCTGACGCCAGGTGTCAGCTCGCATCAGCAGTCAACCAAGGGGGCACCTATCCTTCGACGTTCGGTCCGGCCTTCGATGGTTATCCAGTACCAAGACGCGCCAGTTTAGACCCTGATGGTAGGGCCCCGGGGGATAGTAATTGTTTGGTTCATTTTTTCCACTGCGCATCATATTTTCCTGCTAGTTTTTTATCCTGGCTAGTTGTATGGCCTCTTGTAGCTTCTACTTGTACATTCATATTTCAGGCCCTTCTCCCTGGGTAAAGTCGCTTCTTGTAATAGACTCCCCAGGATCTTCAGCTGTCGGTTGAAATTTAAGTATGCCGGTGTGTGTCCTGTCGATTCATGCTGCGCGGTATTATAGGCAAACGCAAGTTCCAGCAGATATTCATCCCAAGTTTTCTGGTTTCTTGGAGTGTTCTAGGCGATCATCGATGTCATGACTCAGTTGACTTTTTGTATCGGATTACACTGAGGTGTGCGGTAAAGTCTTTCGGTACTTTATCTGCAATTCGGTGACTGCCTTTCCGGTGGCTTTCTTTAACTGGTGCAGTTCGACCCATTCTGCATAGCAGTCCTGCATCAACAAGACCCACGTGTGCCCTGCAGTAGATCTTGGTAGCGGCCCTGTAAGGTCTACCGAAACCATCTCCCATGTCTAATCTACATGGGTAGCTTCATCCTGCCGGCGGCTGCTTGTTGTTGCGGCCTGTATTTCTGGCAGCTGGAGCTGCAAGGCAAGGCAGCGGACATGCCTTGCGTTCATTCCCATCATTCTTGGCCAATGGTATTGATTGGACAGGCGAACCAGTGTTTTTAACATCTCTAGGTGGCACCTCACTTTAATATTATATATACCTAATCTTCGTCATTGTTCCCTCTATCACGGGATTCATATTGATTTGGGTAAAAAATTTACTTATAATTACAGCAGATCTTACGATTTTCGACAAATATAAGTTGGTATTCGAATTTAGCGGTTCTGACCCATTGATTGTGTGCTAGAAACCGTAGTCGCCAGCCGTCCGTCCGGCGAATTTGGATCGATGTAAGAACAGCATTGCCGTAGACCAATGTGGCAGATTCTTTAACTCGCAATTTACACATGAATAGATTTCCTTAGACTTTACTGTCTGCATATTCAAGGAATCTCCACATGGTGACGCTGGGCAACGACATTTTCCCGGCAAATTTCCTGGATAGAAAATGTTATGCCGAATTTGAGGCACGCATGAAATCTAAAGTAAGCGAAGGTGTTAAGCACATTCAAATTCAAATGACTAACCAGTCACAAATATTGCTATGTTTGTTACGAGGCGCAAGATTTAACAGTAGTTTCGAAACAGGCGCGCATGCAGTCCTATGTTAAAAAAAGGATTTATATTCTAGAAGGTAACCGTAGTTGTCGAGCACATTTGATAATAGGCCGGTTTTTTATGAAGAATTAAGTCGTTTACATGTATATTCGATTTTCGCGAAAGTAAAAGATGCAGAGCTATCGTTATTACTTGGAGGTTTAACTATTGAATGTGACATCACGACTCTATACAAAGTTGGAGATTTTTCTTTATCGGAAGAAAAAATACATGTTTTTACAGGGTGCGAGGGAAAATATCAGAAAAGCCATCAGAAAAGCACCAACAATGGGTACCAGCGAAAATCTTATTTGGGGAATTATTCTTAAATCTTATTGAAGATCCGCATGGTTTGTGTCAATTATTTATTGAATGAAGGCGACAAAATTTTCCTTGATCATGGTTTTTGAGATGCGAAAGACGCACTGAAATCAAAAGGCTTTACTGTTGTACTAATGCCAGCGTTAAAGGGCAAGCAAAATCAGCTGACAACTAAAGTAGCAAACCATTCTCGTTTCGTGACAGAAATTCGCTAGTCAGTGGAATCTGCCCATGGAATAATTAAACAAAAATATCGATTGCTGGACCATACTATATACCACCTTGATCAAAAAGTCCTAGGACTTTATTTTTAAAATCAAAAATACCAGTTTATTCATCATAATCGATATTGTCCCCTTCAAAGTACTCCCCATTGACTGAAACGCACTTATGCCAGCGCTTGATCCTATCCTGAAAACATTCTTTATAATCAGTTTGCGGCATAGCCATCAGAGCCATCTTCGATTTTTCCATGACCTCATCTCGGGTGCTGTAACGCGTACCGCGAAGCGGTTTCTTGAGTCGACCGAATAGGAAAAAGTCTCAGGGAGCCAAATCAGGTAAATTCGGTGGTTGTTGGATGGTATTCGTTTTGTTTTTAGCCATTTAGCCAAATGCTCACGGATAGCGATGGCATTGTGCAACGGTGCGTTATCGTGGTGCAAAATCCACGAGTTGTTTGCCCACAAATCCGGTCTTTTTTGGCGAATTTCTTCACGCAAACGTCTCATAACGCCCAAATAATACTCCTTGTTGCCGGTCTGGCCTCCTGGAAGGAATTCATGATGCACAACACCTCTGTAATCCATGAAAACCGTAAGCATCACCTTCTTTTTCGACTGAAAACGACGTGGTTTTTTCGGTCGCGGCTCGTTAGGTGAACGCCATTCACTCGCTTGATGTCTGGAGTGCGCGTCATACCCATAAATCCACGTCTCGTCACCCGTAATTATCCGTTTGATGAATGATGGATCGGAGTCGACCTTGGAAAGCATGTCTTTCGCGACATCAACGCGATCCCTTTTTTGCATGAAATTCAAGTCTTTCGGCAATATAAATAATCGACTGAAATGATTTAGAAAGATCAGAAAATAGTTCCCGGTTTATCCGTAGCCAAGTTGGCGTTAACAAGTTTCTGTGAGAAAAGTTGTGGAACCTCCGTAGCTCAGATGACAGAGCATTCGACCGGCAATCGATAGGACCTGGGCTCGATACCCAGCGGAGTGAAAGTGTTCCTTTTTTCACAGAAAAAATTTCTTCAATTTATATTGGAAAATACCATATAGTTTTAAATAACGTTAAATTAATTCTGAATCATAGGTTGATAAGGTCGATATAGTAGAGTTCCGTTATCACGTACAGTGATACACTCTTCTAATGATCGACATAATCGACTGAAATGATTTAGAAAGATCAGAAAATTGTTTAATTTGTTATGTGAAAAAATTGTGATTTTAGGATTAAAAAAGATTTCGATGCTACGAAATTCATCTTCAATATAATGTGAAGAGAATAAAACTCATATGAATAATATAAATGTTATTACTGGAAATAATAAAACAGGAGGGTCATTACTGACAATGAGTATATAAATACAAAAACATGGCTAATACTAAGCTGCATTCATGTGAATTATGTATATTATACGAAGTACAAGTCAGATTTGTGTGAATCAAAACAATCTCCGAAAAATTAGGTGAAAATAGAAAAAAACCTTCGAGAATGCTCGACAGGTTGGAACTTGCTAGCTCTCGTCCTGAAAGCGGTCCCCGTGATCGCGCGACGTTGCGCGACAGTTTTTTTAACTCGGCACTGTTTCTTTGCTTATGAATATAATTGAGTGAAATTTCACAAAAAACTTTCTTGAACCCTAAACAACTATCGCCTCGCCCGAATTTTTCTGAGTCCTGAAATTTCCTCGACTCTTTCTTCACGAGAACGTCGAAGCGCACAAGTTTCGGAGGCTCTGAGTTTGTTATTAAATATTCTATAAAAAATAGTGATTTTTATTGTTTTTCAAAACTTGGCGGTTCCGCTAGAGCCAGCGATTTAAAATGGCGAATGTTTCGAATTATTTCATTGGGAATTGAGCGAGTAATCGCGAGTTACATTTTAAAAAACATTGATTTTTGATCTATGCAAAAACGACGTTTTTTAATTTTTATCTCGAAAACTATTTGTCGAATAAAAAAAGTTCAAATAAGAAAAAGATACACCTTGACGCGAAGAGCAATCATATATTTTTTATTTCGAATTTTTATGCATTTCGACTTTTTATCGATTATCGGGAAAGTACTACTGTGGGCAAAAACTAAGGTGAATTTTTAATTTAAACATCGAGCGTTAACCGATTTAGGTAAACTCTTTTATTTTTGTGTTGGTCCTACTGTTACTGACATCTGTGCCAAATTTCATATGAATGTCACCATTGGTTACATAGTTACGCTTGTGTTTTCTAAACGACTAAAAGTGACTTTTTCGATTTTTACAATGTATGAATTTGTTGAGCAAAGAAGTGCCATTAAATTTTGTTTGCACATCAACTCACGAGCAACACTTCAATCAAATCAAAGAATTAGTTCACAAAAATCGTCGATTGACAATTACAGACCTTGCTGTCACTATTGGCATTTCAAGAGGATCACTCAACACCGTTTCAAAAGATATTTTGGGCAGACAACTCGTCGTTTTTGCATCAAGATAATGCGCCGTCTCACACTCCACTCGTTCTTTGTTACCATTTCGAAGAAGGCTTTGAAGGCAATTCCGAAAATCGAATTTAAAAAGTGTTTCGACGATTGGAAAAAACGTTGACATAAGTGCATTATAGCGGGAGGGGATTGCTTTGAAGGGAATGAAATGGATTGGGATGAATAAATAAAAAAATCTCATTTTATAACAAAATTTATCTTAGTTTTTGCCCACATTAGTACTGTCTAGTTCAAGCGTCGCGTCCCCTTATTCGATCCGGACATTGAGCTATAAAGAGCAATAATAATAATACCCTTGGATACATGACAATATCTTTGTTTAATATCCTAATGAAAGAGGCAATTTTTTCTTAGAAATTCTTATTATTGTCGCAAGTGACCAAAAAATTTATATACGATATTTTGGTTTATTGTTACCCATTGTATTTTCTTACAAAACCATATTCGCGACAAAGACAATTATAACTTAAAGTCGTGTTACAGGTTGCCCACGTGACCATAAAGAATGTCAATGACTATTAAAATTTGTTTCTTTGCAACTTGTTTCGCACAACAATATTTGTCTTTTACTAAAAGTTTAAGATATGATAAAAGACATGCACTCAAAAAAAAGTCCAGTTAAAATAACCGGAATTCCGGTTAGGACATATTTAACATTAATTTCTGGTCAAAATAACTAGAAATTCAGGTTACTTTTACCAGATTTTTTAGGGATTACTAGAAAATCTGTTTGAAATAACTCGAAAATAATGTTAAATATGGCCTAACCGGAATTCCGGTTGTTTTAACTGGACTTTTTTTGTGTGTACCAAGAAAATTACCTTATGTAATCTTTTTTTAAATGTTAAATAAAAATTTACTTATTAGACTAAAGGGGTTGAAAAAATTAATTTCTTTCTCAAGCCTTAATGGCCGCAATGTACATGACATTTTTGCAAAACACGCACTAAAGAAGTACACTCAGAAAAAAGTCTGGTCAAAACAACCATATAAAAGTGTAACGGAGAGCCGTACTAGTAATTCCGGTTAAAAATGTTAGAAATTCTAGTAAACACTTTTCGGTTGTTTTGCTCTTTTATTCCAGTTAATATAATAAAATTTTCTAGTTGATATCACCGTAATTTTTTTAGTAAAATTTTCTCGTTACATTCATGGATATATTCCGATAAATTGAATGGAGAATTGCAAGAACGGCAGATGTGCTCGGCCAGTAGGCCGGAGAGGGGATAACGGGCGACATACGCGGCGAACGCAGCAACAAATTCATTCACAACGCAATAATCAACGTCATATTTTTGGATATGATTTTCGGATTGAGTTGATTTTTGTGTAGAGACGTTCCTCAGATTTGAGCACTTCTTACTGATATGATTTCATAGTAAAATTGTATGATTAGGTATCGATAATCTATACATAAATTTCAAGAGAAAAAATTCCAATGAACTCTTGAAAATCGGTCGAAACATTTAATGTCGCCTTATTTTGCATACATTTGAGGGTATCATATTACAAATCCTCCATGATTACTCAATTTTTCTAGCCATAGTGACGATAATTGAACAAGCACGCCCGAGGTATTTGCAATAATTGCAGGCTATTGACTATGTATAGATTACACAGGTCTGCAAATAATGGGTTTGTATTTGTTGTTGGAAAACGAAAGAGCATTTCCGGGGTAATTTTTGACGTAGAATCCGAATCCGGAATCAGAATCAGCCTGTCACGTCAGGATTGTGAGATATTTGAGGTTATGTGCTCGAAAAATAGGGTTTTTCGCTACTTTTGAGGTTATGTACAGGGCGCAAGCAATTTTTTTGGTTTTTTTTCAAATGTCAATCTTTCAGCACTACTCTTTCCTTTCAAAATGAGCTATAGAACAGTCACGAGCGATTTTTTTTCACAAAGATACGGCCATATCAAGTTTTGACATTTATCCGAACAACCTTATGAGCATTCACATTGACTCTTTGGTGCATACCATTTTGCATCCGAAAATTTATCTTGAAAATTTGTGCTTGCGGGTTTTGATGGTCTATGAATAAGAATTTACAGTCAGAAAATTGACATTTCCATTTCTAAGATGGCGGATCGAAATTTACGAAATTAAACGATTTTGCTCTCTAAAAACTCTTACTCGGGGGTTTCGGGATTGCTGATTACGAAAATGGGGTAGCAAAATTGACATTTTCATTTACAAGATGGCCAGCTGTTTTAAAATGCCGAACAGAAATTTACAGGGAAAACAATATTGGTCTCTAAAATTCTGTACTTGAGAGTTTTTCGAGTCACTGAGTACGAATGCATGTGTACAATATGCAAAGTTTTTTTTGTGTATTAAGAAGGTCAAATTTCATGAGTCAATTTACTGGTCTAGCATAAACAACCTTAAATTTCCCAGGGTCCGAAAATTTTTAGAGAGCGAAATCGTTTAATTTCGTAATTTCGATCCGCCATTTTGAATCCGCCATCTTAGAAATGGGGATGTCAATTTTCTGACTGTAAATTCTTATTCACAGACCATCAAAACCAGCAAACACAAATTTTCAAGATAAATTTCCGAATACAAAATGGTATGCACCAAAGAGTCAATGTGAATGCTCATAAGGTTGTTCGGATAAATGTCAAAACTTGATATGGCCGTATCTTTGTGAAAAAAAATCGCTCGTGACTGTTCTATAGCTCATTTTGAAAGGAAAGAGCAGTGCTGAAAGATTGACATTTGAGAAAAAAACGAAAAAAATTGCTTGCGCCCTGTACATAACCTCAAATGTAGCGAAAACCCCTATTTTTCGAGCACATAACCTCAAATATCTCAAAATCCTGACGTGACAGGCTGATTCTGATTTCAGATTCGGATTCTACGTCAAATATTACTCCGGAAACGATCCATAGCTTTTCAACAACAAAACCTTGCAGACCTGTGTTATCGATACCTAATTATACTATTTTACCAGGAGATAATATCAGTAAGAAGCCCTCAAGCCTGAATAGCGTTTATACGCAAAAATCAACTCACTCCGAAAATTATTTCCGTAAATACGACGAATTGATTATTGCGTTGTAAATGAATTTATTGCCGCATTTTCCGCTTATGTCGCGCGTCATTCTCTGTCCTGCCTACTGGCCGAGCGCATCTCCCGTTCTTGCATCCGGACATTCAATTTAACTAATCTAGTCAATTTAACATTACTACAGGGTGCGCCATTTAGATCTTCGATATTTCAACATTGAATAACTATGACACTTTTCAGCCGATTTTGGCAAATGAGCAAGATTTGTTTAGGATATACTTCACCATTTATTTCAAATCAGTTTCAGAACACAACGTCGATTAAATGACCACCTTCACTCGATACACAAAAAGCAGCTCTTTTTCGCGTATTCTGCATAACATTGGCCAGCATTTCGGGCGTTATAGCAGCTATTTCGGCTCGTATGTTACATTTAAGTTCGTCAATTGTCTTTGGCTTGCTGGCATAAACTTTGCTTTTTAAATGACCCCAAAGAAAAAAGACAGGTACAGTTAAATCCGGAGAAGGAGGAGGCCACTCCAAATCGCCATTTTTCGACACAACGTGTCCCGGGAACTTGCGCTGTAAGAACGATTGTTTTCAATGTAAAACGCTACGATTTCAACGCGTTCTTTCGGTGTGTATTGACTCATGGTTAATATGGTACTGAATGACGTTCATGAATCGTGCTCATTTGTCAAAATCGGCTGAAAAACAACAGAGTTATTCAATGTTGAAATACCGAAGGTCTAGATGGCGCACTCTGTATATTTCTAGTTAAATTTAATAAAATTTCCCGGTTGAATGTTAACAGAACCTTAACAAAAAATTATGATTTAAAGGCATGTGAATTATAATTTTCAAAATGAAAAAATTTATATGTTTTTCATATTATTATTAAAATCTTACATATAAATACATGTAAATCTACAATCTAAAAATTTCTTTACTTTAGAATTTTTCCTTTGAGTTATCTAATATCCACTCACTTAACACCTTGTACACTTTATCCTCCATTTCTTTGAAACTTTGTAAAAATAATTCGAGACAAGACGCGAGATCTTTAAGATTCCTTTGGACTCTAACTAACACAAGTTACAGACATTCGGTATCAACATGTATACAAGCCTCGGCAGTTTTACTCTTGAGAGTCAAAATTCCGAGGGTTGCATGTTTAGCGAAAAACGAAAAGGCGCTAGATTGTATAGACAGTAACGCTGCCAACGGTGCATCTTGAAATTACTTATATTATATTTTCCACTAACATTAACTGCAATAATAATACCAGAATATATATGACCAGAATTTTGTAACCATAATAAGTAAACAATTGAAGGCTCGAATGCAAAAACCAGTCGCGCGCTCGAAAACGCGGAAAGTTATTGTCCACGCTCTGACGTCACACATGAATGTTCAAAGTCCGAAAATGGGAAAAAAAAAAAATACAGGGAATTAGTTCTTTCAAAATGAGAATGAGGTTCAATAAACGATTTTTTTTTCTAAAATCATTATCTTTCGAGAAAAAAAAGGAAAAATAATTTTTTTTTAGTAAGAAAACCGTGCTTTTAAAAAATTAAATTGCCCATCCCAGTAAATTATCAACGGATTTAGGAAAATAAAAATGCGTTTTACTCGAGAAACTTTGACGATGCCTATTATATAAAGAAACCTATTAAAAACCAATTATAAATAAACAATATTTTAATCGGCACGTGCAATTTTGGCGTGTATTCTCGAAAAATTAAAAAAAAATTGTGCATAGAAACTCCTAGCGAATATGTGAAAATCATGCAAGCTGCTAGAAATCCACCGTTTATTGTGGTTGATATATCCGACGTTGATTTTTTGGATTTTGAAAGCAAATTGAAAAATCAAAAACTCCCGAAAGAATCATTAAAGATAAATTCTGCATTTGTCATTGACTACTTCCCTTCTGGAAAAGTTGATCTAAAAGAGGATTATTTTTCAGACGCTGTATCTTACCAAATCAAACAATCATGTACGATTTTTTCGAACTTGAAATTTTTCATATTCTTTTGTTCCCGGAGTATCGAAAAACACGGTTTTTCAGTCGGATAAAAAGATTCTGTATAAAAATATTGGTTTTTGAATTGTTTTTGGTGTCGTAGACATCGCTGAAAATTCCTGTGTAAATTAAATTTTTATTTTTGAAAATCCATCAATAATTGCCTGAGCTATGACGAGTTATGTTTTGAAAAACATTTTTTTTCGATCGAAAAAAATCTGTTTTTAATTTTTTTCTCGAAAAGTAATTTTTTTATTGAAAAATCGTTAAAGGAACCTCAATCTCTTTTTTGAAGTTCTATAGCCCTGCATATTTTATATTTTTCTTCAAACACTTTGAATTTTCACTAGTGACGTCACCACTTGGACAATACTTTACCGTGGTTTCGCGCGCAAGTGTTGTTCTTGCATCCGCAGGTTCAATTCGTCATCAAGTTTTCCCGCTTTAATTAGGTTTTTCCCAGAATTTAAATCCAACAATGAATGCTCGTTTTAATTGTTTTTCATTTTCGATTGTATATTTGATAAATTCAAGAACAATTTTTAATAATAGCATTCAAAATCCAAGTATTTCTTATTCGGCACTACATCGAAAGCGACACTTTCATCAATTAATAATCGCCCGATTGCGATAATTTTTTCCGCAAAATGCTTCGAATAGCGTTTACAATAATTTACCGCGTTATCGAGCGCACGACTGGTTCTTGCATTCGAGCCTTCAATTTTTCTGATGAAATGAACTAAAAGTTTAGTCATTTTAACCGGAATTTTTTTAACCAATTAGATTTAGTAAATTTAGCCGAACCTTTTTTCTAAGTGTAGTTCTAGTTCCTGTAGAGCGGGTAAGCACGTCCATTTACGGCCGACGTTTTCATATTGTATCTGTTTTCGTTCCTTAGGTCCTACTTTTGTTCTTTACGTCCGCTGAACAGCTGTGAAAATATGGATTACATTCTTCCAATGTGCGTCGTTGGCACACATCCTAGGTTTTTGACATGGCTAGTATTCATGTACGTTATTTCAAATTTCCCACGGAGAAAGTACTATATATATATACATATTATTGATATAGCATGTTAGTAATTTACCGAGTCGTAAATAAACACCCTTAATACTGCTCTGCAGATACTTGAAACACTTCTTTAGGACGTATTTTGCGAAACATATCGTATGTGCTACAGAGGTCAGCCATTTCGGGACTTGACTGATGTATTCAGTCCTCGCCCTAAAACGTGTGCCTCAGCTCGTAGCAATACAATATACTATTTTCTACTATAGGGTCATAGAGTGCATTTTATTGCCCCTTGCGGGAAAAAAATTAGTTTTTTGACCCCCCAGTAGAAACAAAATCGTGTGCAACACGAGAAAAACATTTATTTTTATTTTCGCCAAATTCATACCTGCATGAAAAAGAATATCGTGCGTGCCATGGGACATTATACTATTGATCAAGTGAGCCAAAATGAGGTTAAAGTAACATCTTTAGCATATTATATATATTATATCAAAAATATAATCATTAAATAATTAATATACACTTTGTAAATAGTCTGGAGTAAACTTAAGTCAGTACATTTATTTTTGTGATTCAAGTGATTAGCTTGATAAATGGTCTTAATGGTATTAACAAAATGAAATTTACGTTTCTTCTAGCACGAATGGAGTACCTTACTTCTCAGCAATTTATAAGCAATTGGAAAAGTTGGTAAGTAAGTTCTGGGCATAAAAAAAGTATAGAAAGTTTTTACGATACATTTTTGCAGTATATGTATCACGTAAAACACACTGTATACTGGACGTACATTTTATCAATGTCTCGACAAGCTGGGTGTGCTATGTTTGGCTTCTATGCTTTTTAATAGCTCGTGACGTCGATCATTTTTTTGATAATCAAATTTTTGAAGGATATTATTTGGGAAATTAAACTTGATAGATTTCACAGATATAATAAATAATACTTCTAAGATATGTATAACTTAAAAAAATTAATTGCATATACATATATATTCAGTTATTTTCCCGATTTCTAGAGGTGATTGAATCCTTTTATCAAAGTAAATCTATCTAAAAAACTCAAGTTGATTTTTGATGAAATAAGAATTAAAATGGTAGAAACTTGTGCGATAATAAAGATCTATTTATAAATCAGGTCGACGTCCTCTATACAAAAGAAGGTGATTCAGAACATAAATATAGCTATCAAACATGCAAAATCACAGTGATCTGAAGGCGTGCAAAGTCAGATCATTTTAACTTGCAGCATTTTTGTAATCGTCTGTTCAAAGTGTGGAGATGAATATGACAGTCACAACAGCTTTCAGGTCATAGTGATCTCACTTTACACTTGACTATGTTTGTCCATAGCTGGCGGAACACGTGGCGAAACACATGGAGAACACATCCGAGGTACTTTTGAAAGAGCCAACCCAAATTTTAACTTCCTATTCAAAAATTCTCACCCTGCTGATTCTATCTTACATCGACTAAACCTATTATACTCTCTCAAAGTATCTTTTGTCTTCTACACAATCGCGTACGTACTTTGTAATTACGAAATCAACATTTAATTTAACGTAATTACAGTTTTAGTTAATTCGATCAACTGGTTTGAATTATAGTAAAAAATCCAACTGAATTTGAGTGATTAATTTAATTTCGTTTTTATCTTCTGTAACTTATAACTATTTCCAAAAAACATTTGCACCTTTATGTAGATCATCTTTGAAAATAGCAAAGAATTACAACATAATTTAGAAAAAGTAGTAATTTTTGACTAAAATTAGATCAGTTTCGCAAAAGTTGATAATTAATTATGAATTGCTAGGAAATATTACTATTTTGACATTATGTTGATTTGCAGATATTTATTGTATTTTATTGCAAATTGCAAATTATGCTTCGAATTGTCAAAATAGTAATAAAATTAAGAACTTTGTAGTATGATAATTTAACATTTAAACTTGTCTGTACGCAGACATTAAATTTTTATCAGGAATCCCTCATCGCAGAAGCAAAAAAAAAATGTATAAAACGTTTGGATTTTTCGCATTCTTATGATTAAAATTAAAAATTAAAGAAACACAAGTAATTATTGATTCACTATCAATATGAATGAAGTTAATACTAATAGTAATTTTTAAAATGTTAAATTAACTTTGAAAAAAATTATGTAAGAGCATTTTTTAAAAACATTTAAAAAATAATAAATTTTCTGAATTTAGTATTTGACAGGTGAAGCGGAACAAATCGGGGTATTCGTGAAACTATAGAAGTACCCTTAAGGGCATGTGATACTTAAGAAAAGTAGCAAGTTCATGTTTTTAAAATTTGGGAAATATCGTAGAGAAGTTAAAAACAGACGTAGATAGACTACATTTGGTTTCAATAATGAAAAAAAGTTTAATTTCACAAAATATTTTGGAAATTTTTTTTCTACTATCTAAATCAAAAGTAGTATATCTACGTCTGTTTTCATCTTCTTTGCCATTTTTTATCCATTTAAAACAAAATTTTTTGTACTTTGGACATAAACATGTATAGACTGGACCAAATTGTTCGGATTAACTTGCTACTTTTCTTAAGTATCACATGCCCTTAAAACAATCCCACTATTGCTATCAATGTTTGTGTTTGCATGAATTCACACTGCTCTAGAAGTTTAATATCATTTCATGTCCACTTTTGGCTCGTTACACAGGCATAGGTAAGAGCACTGCAATTTTTTTTATTGAATGAATTGCGCCAAGCCTAAATTACATTTATCACACTGTAAAGTATGCTTAAATACATTCTAATCATCTCTTAACCCGGGAGTAGGCGCGCGAATTAACTTACGTTAATTCAAACGCTTGTCAAAATATAATACGAATACCAGAAGGTCGATGAGTTCTGAAAAAAAAACATTTTTATAGAGTACGTTATACGTTGCTCATGGCTCACTAAATAGAATCTGAACTCAACCCTTTCAGAATTCAAAATATCGAATCCAGTATCACAGGCCAATATCTACGTTTTTTTAACAATTCTTTACCCAAGCAGAAATCAAGACACTCTGCCGACTATGACGATCGATTAAATGTTGGTCCAACGTAGATCGACTGTTGATTACTAACGTTGGTCCAAATTAGCCCAACCTTATTCCGATTGTGAAAGAAGTAATTTTCCGACAGTGAATGTACAAGGTCTATCCAGTGTCTACTCAGCCTTGATATTCGACTATGAAATACCAGCGTTTGTACAACGTTGGGTGCAAAACAGGCCCAACTTTCTTCCGACTATGAAAAAAGTAATTTTCAGATAGTAAATTGGCAAGGTCCACCCAGTGTTCTGATAATTAACACTGTAAAATACCAGTGTTTGTACAAAGTTGATTCGACACTACGATGCCCCCTAGCTATTTTGACGCATCTAGCGAGTGTGTACGAAGTGTAGTACATATCTCTCTGATGCGTTGGACAAGTGTACACACGTCATGTGCACCAGTTACTACATTACACGGAGAAAAATAGTTGATGTATTTTTACTCAACTTCCGATCAAATTTGAGATATAAGGACAAGTTAGAAGTTATTTAGAATTTCGGAATTATAAAAAATAAAAATAACAAGGATTGTCTAGTTTGTATGTTGACTCTAATTTACAATCAGAATCAATTTCCTCAGCAAATAAGTACTTTTAATAATGTTTCTTCAAATTGAATTGAATTTATTGTTCATTATTTACATTTTTTCGTATTATGTACATAGAAATATATCCGGAACAGAATACAGGAGTACGTGAAAAAAATCCTGTACTGAAATAATAGTGATTCATACCTATAAGTTTAAATGAATTTGGGTCAATATAATAGTAGACATGTTATCAAACATGTCACTCTGAAATTCCTAATTAAAATTTTTAAATTTTTTGTAAATTAAAAATATTCAGAACAAAATTAAGTATAACATTTTTAAATATAATTTCAATTTTATTTAAAATTCATAATATTTTAATTCAATTTTTATCATTATACATACTATTTTCTTTAGGTACACGGAGAAACTCTTTATATCAACTTCTACTATAGTATTTTCCAATTTAAGGAAAAACGTATCACTCTAAGACCTTTTGTCAAAATAAATACTAAATTTTAGGAGAATGATATGAAACTATAGCATAGTTCATAACAAATTTCAATATAATTCAGATTGAAGTTTCATATCATTCTTCTAAAGTTTAGTATTTTTTTTGACAAAAAGTCTTAGAGTGATACGTTTTTCCTTAAATTGGAAAATACTATAGTAAAAATTGATATAAAAAGTTTTTTTGTGTACTATACTATTAATTGAAAGTGCAAGTTGTATTGACCTTTGGTGATTTTTATTAAAACCTGTTAAAACCTAAAAATACACAGAAAAAATGGGAAGCTGAATTGAGATTTTCTTGGAATGAAATATTTTAGATTTGAAAAGACGTAGCTTTTTTACATGGTGAACATATTTTATATTTGAAAACGAAAGGCTTGAATATAAAACAATCCTAAAAACATTTTTTTCAAGAAAAATATTTCAAAGAAATTCTTTACGTGACATTTTTTGCACGGCAAATTGAGTATGTATTGTATGGGTGTAAAATACATGATTTACATTTCTTGGAATAAGTATACTTAGTAAACCCCAAAATCAAACTATTACAATTGTCATATAAAAAAGTTAAGTCAATTTAACAACCGACTTTTTCTGTATATTTTCATAATTTAATAAAAAAACCCTGATGAGGGTTCCAATCTAAGCTGAAATGTCAGATTGATATTAATTTTATCATTTATGGACCTCAAAGCAAATCTTTTCCAAAAATATACTACTATTAATTTCTACTTATATCTCAATATGGCATTCAAATTAATCGATTAATTATAGAAAAAATACAATAATAGAAAAATATTTTTTCAATCCTTTGACAGACAATTTCAAAACAGCATTTAAGAAGAGATATCAAAATATTGAAATAAGACGATAATCTTAGAAATTATAGACTTTTTTTACCTTTGTAAAAAACAAGATTCAGATATACTTTCAACTTAAAATTTTCGCATAAAATGTCTTATTTTTTTTATTTAAATTTAAAAATTGTTGAACTTCAAATGAAATTATTTAAGCAAAGAAGTCGAGGCATATCAATTTTATTTTCCGAAGTTGGAAAGTTTATGACTTTATAGCTCCTCTTTATAGCTCTTAGACTTCCTTTTTTACAACAAAATTATATATAGAGTATAGAACAGAACTTAAAATTATTAGCAAGCATATCCCGCTGAAAAATGCAACAAATAGCATCTATGTGACAAATTTCATTATACAGAAATTCTCGATGAAATAATCAATGAAAAAAGTTCGTCAAAATATCTCTCTTTAAATATTCTACACTTAACATTACTTGATTGAAATTAAAACAATAGGAACAAATTAAGTTAAAATTATATTTAAGACTATTAATGTACTAAATAATAAACCAGCAATATTTTTATGAATTTTTTTCATTATTTTAATGGAAAGAAAGAAATATATATTATGTATTCGCAAAGAAAGACTCTAACCAAAAAGAAAATTATTCAAACCATAGAAAATATGTTCTCGAAATTGGAAGTTCTGATATTTTGATATTGGAAGATATTGCGAGTTGTTTTATTGAATCATGAAAATATTTTCAGTTACGATGGAATAAATATAAGAATTGTTATTTATAAACCATATTTATACTTTAAAATACAAAAATGCAGTAATATCGTATAAAATTTAATACTTTTATTTTTTACTCAATTTTTTTGATTTTTTAATTTAATTTCCCCGACACTCCAAGTTGA
Source organism: Diplolepis rosae (assembly GCA_030998225.1). NCBI lineage: Eukaryota > Metazoa > Arthropoda > Insecta > Hymenoptera > Diplolepididae > Diplolepis > Diplolepis rosae. The sequence continues at coordinate 699,087 of JAPYXD010000177.1, forward strand.
TTAAAATTATTGTCAAAAGAATTTATTTACTTACTTTCATTTTTAAATTTTTACCAAACTTTATTAAATTTATAGTTGAGGAAAAGAATTTGCAAAATAAAATAAAGAGGGTATAGAAGTGGTTTGGATTATAATTATAATTATTTTAAAATAATTTATTAAATATATATGAATTGCAAGAATATATGGTGGGTTCCATGGCAAATCGGACGGGTTCAGGACTCCATGTTTCCGATTTACTTGAAATTTCAAGGATTGATAGACTAACATAAATAATGAAGAAACCCAAAATTTGAGATCATTTCATGCATTATTTAAAAAGTTATGTGATAAAAAAAACAAAAAAATGTTTTTGTTCTTTTTCAATTATTTTAAAACTGAAACTAGGAAAAATTCTGAAAAAAATTACACAAACGTATCATTAGATGGCCGATGTAGCGGTATTTTTTGGGAAAATTTTTACTCCAAATTTAATGATAAAAAAAATGTTTTTTTCAAACAAATTTATTTTTTGAAAAAACGCCATCTTTGAAAAATCTGAAAAAATTCATAGTGATAGCTGCAAGTATTAAGCAAATTTTAGATATATAATTAAGGTGCGCACTCAAAAATTGTGCAAAATATGAATTTTTTTGTAAAGTGATGCGCGTGGAATCACGATCTTCGATCGACGGCGTCGGGCGCAATTTCCACTAATGTTCTATTACTATCTGCTTTTTCGAGAACGTTATTATCAAAAAGTGATGGGAAGTGATGGTTAATTGTTTAATTGTACTTTCATAGCACTTCATACTCCATAAGTAGCTGAATATTTGCCAAACATACATATTTTTTGCAATTATAAATTATTCATCATCGCATTCATTTTCGCAACACTATTTCGACTTGCAAATAATCACAATCATCCATTTGTTCAGAATGTATGTAAAACTTTCGATTTTTCGCAACAATCAAAATTCGCAAAATATTTTGCAAAAATTTCAGCAGTAAACCGTGTTAGAGGTTTATTGGCAAATAGCAATTTTTTTTCCATTAGTCTACTATTATTATAAAAAGTGCTTTAATAATAAGATGTTGGAATAATGTGTATTTTGACGGTTTTTATTTTTTTACCCCCATCCACACCTTGCAAAAATCTGCAATAATTCTGTTTTAATCATCGATAGGTAACTAATGAATACCATAATTCAAAAGAGTCGTCGCGCAAATCAAACATGACTAAAATTGTGTGCAAAAATTTTCGCAATTTCTTGCATCACGAATTATGCATAAGAAAATCTGCAAAAATGCACAAATGTATCTTTTATTGGAAAAAACAATCCTGATTTTTTTCAAAATTTTCCTATGATTAGTTTAGCTAAAAAACGCAAAAAACGAAAATGGTAAAATATAGTCGATGCGAAATTTGATTTGGTTTCAAGGCCGATTTCACATAGAAACCCGGTTATGCCCTTTGGCTCGAAGCGATATGAAAATAAGTTTTGGCAAAAATAAAATTTATTAATAAAATTATTTTTTTGTATTTCAATTTTTTTTCATGAAAAATAATCTTTTCTCTTTCAAATTAGCCCTTCAATAATAATATTGCTATTCCTGAAAGCAAAATTATCTATTTTTGCCTGAGGTCTAATTTTCGTGAATGAACTACCTTAATACAATTACTTTAATACCTAGACAAAATTTCAAGTGTTTATCTTTTTTACTTTTCTCCCGAAAAATTCAAGAAAATGGTATAGCTTTTTGACTCAACAAGGTAGAAATCCCCCTTAACTTGAAACATGAATAAAATTTGGGGCAATGAATGAGCTCGATCAGCCTGAGGATTTATTTAGATAGGCATCCTAAAATATTAAAAAGTGGATAAAAATTATGAAATTTCCACACCTAAAAGAAGTCCTAAAAATCATGCTTTAACGAAGTACAAGATCTCGAATCTGTAAATTACCTATTCATATAATTGAATATGTATGAAATTGAAAAATATTATTTAGTTTTTCAAAATGTGTTTCGGTTCTAATCGGAGCCCTCATCACAGATTTATTTTTCAAATAAAAAATGCATAATAAAAAGTTGTTAACTTAGGATTTCTTTGTTGGAAATTTTTAAAAATCAACATAGTTTTACATGCGAGACAATAAGAAACTTGACATTGTTTCGAAAGAAGAGGTTGAAAGAATTCAACAATTTTTAAAATATTTATTTGGTATAAAATAATTGTAAATAATTTTAAATTAATAGGTTGAGTTCGAAATTTTTCCACTGAGACTTGGGCTCAAATCCCAACGCAGTCGAAAGCGTCTTTTTTCCACACAAAGAATTCAAATTCTTCAAATTGAAAATAATGTTGTGGGATATAATTATTTGGTTTCATGTCAATGAAAGGACTTAATGATAATTTTAGGCAGCTTTTTACAAGTTTTCTTTCTCAAATGTTGATTTTTAAAAATTTCCATCAAAGAAATCTTAAGTTAATAACTTTTTATTATGCATTTTTTATTTTAAAAATAAATCTCTGATGAGGGTTTCGATCAGAACAAAAACTTCTATAACTGCGTAAATCTAAGTTTTTATTTACTTTGGAACCTAGAGTCAAGTATCAACAACACATATCTTCAATTAAAATACTTTTAAAAATTCACTTTCAAAATATTTTGGATCTTAATTATTAATTTAATATAATTTAAAAGTTCGACACTTAATTAGAAATTATTTTTTATTCGTAATTTGTTACCAGGCCAGATGATGACCTCCTTCTACCAGGTTTAGTTACCCATATATGTAGAGGTTGATGACCTCCCCCTCCTAGGTTTAGCTGTCTATATATGTAGAGGTTCAGGCAGGCCTCGTCAGTTCTTCTCTAAAATCTCTCACGAATAAAAACATACAAAGTGACATCAGTTTGATGTCACTACCTTTAAAAATTAGAAAGTTTAGTTTTCACTATAACATTTTGGCGATCCTGCCACGATCCGCTTAAGTTCTCGGTTTTTAATTTCTACGAAAATCCACATAGAACGCGGACCTGTGCGAGACTTGGAATCCACGGACCCAAGAAGCTAAAGAAACTTTACGAAGTTTTAAATATAAGAAGAACTCCGGACTTCACTACGGTAAGCCCGAAAACAGGAATAAGTAGCTGATAATAAAAATTAGTTGGTGAATTTAGTAGCCACTATACCACGTAAATTATCAGTGAAAGATTCCATTAAAATTGAACGAGGCCCGCAATCAGGCGGAAGACGCATCTGCGTAAGTAAGCAACTGATCTTCGAGGAATCAGTCGAATTTCTTCCATATGCGGAAGATTACGAACAATCGATGCCAGAAGAAAAACTGGAAGATACAGATTATTAGTGGACTCAGGAGCTGCTATAAACATAATCAAAGAAAAAATATTGGATGATAAAGACGAAAGCAAATCTACCCACAAAACATTCCTAATGGGTAACGATCGGCATATCTCTAAACATTCTACAAAATTAAACTTTTTTGGACAAGAACACGTTTTCTACATAGTACCCAACGATTTTCCCTTACCAGAAGGAGGTATAATTGGAATTAAATTCTTTGAAAAATACCCAAGATATGCGATCACGAACAGTCACCTCGTGCTAAATAAGGTAAAGCTACCTTTGCACCTAAGCAATGATTTCATACCAGGAAAATCCGAAAAGATATGTACCATTTCAACTGACGCAGAAGATCAAGATATTATCATTATAGATGATAAGGAAATCCCCGACGGACTCTACACTATACGAAACGGACAAATAAAAATCCCATTAAAAAATAATGAGGATTACCCTAAAGAAGTAAATCTCCAGATTAACTACGAACCTATATTAAAAATAATCACAAATGAAAGTAATGGACCTCAAATGACCTTTAGACTGAATGAGTTATTGAAAGCTTCAACATTAGATCATTTGGAAAAAGACCAGAGAGAATTCATTAAAAAAGTAATAGCTAGATACTCGGAAGTTTTCACATTGGAATCAGACCCACTTCCATGTACTAACCTTACTGAACATCAAATAATACTCAAAAATGGAAAATAATTAATCTAAGATCCCACAAATTACCCGAAAAACACCGACAGTTTGCCCTAGAAGAAACAGAAAGGTTATTAAAAAAGGGAATTATAAGAGAAAGTCAATCACCATACAACTCACCTTTATGGATAGTACCGAAAAAAGGAAATAAATTAAGAATGGTAATTGACTACAGAAAGATTAACGAAGACACGGATCAAGATGCTTACCCATTACCAATGATCGACGATATATTAGACCACTTAGGAAAAACTAAGTTCTTTTCTGCCTTTGACCTCTCAGCTGGATTCCACCAAATCCCGATGAAGGAAGAAGACAAAAAGTACACTGCGTTTTCTACAACCCAAGGACATTTCGAATACAATCGCATGCCTTTCGGTTTAAAGAAGGCACCAGCCACTTTCCAAAGAATGATGGATAATGCATTCAGAGGATTAATCGGAACAAAATGCTTTGCGTACATAGATGACATTGTGATATTCGAAAGCTCAATTCAGGAACATAATGAGAACTTAGTAGCAGTCATGGAAAGAATCTACCAGTTAGGACTAAGATTAGAACCGAAAAATGTGAATACCTTAAACCAGAACTAGAATACCTTGGACACATAATAACCAAAGAAGGAGTCAAACCCAACCCTGAAAAAATAAACTGCATAAAGGAATTCAGACCATTGAAAACGATAAAAGATGTGCAATCATTTTTAGGACTTGCAGGTTACTATAGGAAATTCATCAAGAATTTCTCTACTATAGCGAGACCCTTAACAAAGCTAACTCAGAAAGAGACAATATTCGATTGGACCACAGACTGTGAAAAAGCATTTTACGATTTGAAGAACGCATTGGTAATCGCACCAGTTTTAAAATTCCCTGATTTTTCCAAACAATTTATACTGACTACGGACGCATCCAACTGTGGATTAGGAGCAGTATTGAGCCAAGACGGGCTTTTTATATCAAGAACATTGAACAAAGCCGAAGAAAAATACACCACCTCTGAAAAAGAACTTTTAGCAATTGTATGGGCTATGAAACGCCTCAGACAATATCTTCTCGGAAAGAAATTCAAAATTCAAATAGACCACCGTGCTTTAGTTTGGCTACACAATGTGAAAGACCCTAGCTCAAGACTTTTACGATGGAGACTTCGTATGGAAGAATACGAATACGAAATAGAATATGTAAAAGGAAAAGAAAATAAAGTAGCGGATTGTCTATCCAGACTTTTTCCCATCACTAAGGACACATTACAAGAAGCAATGGAAAAAACCGGAATTAGTACTGAAGAAGAAGAACCAAGCTTGGAAGACCAGTCACCGGAAATAGAAACATTCGACAAGCCGCGAATAACAAAAGACGAAATATTAAAAGAAAAAATCAAATTAACCGCAAGGCGAATGAGAGAACCATCAGAAAATGAAACCACAGAAACGGAAGAAGAAATCACGGAAACACCAGGAGACAATACTAATTTATATACGGATTTTATAAATTGGAAACTACAACCAGTCAAAGGCAAAATTAAAACAAAGCCTAACGCTATCGGCAAACTTTGGAAAGACGTAACTAAGGATGAAATGCCTATGTACAACGAAGAAGATTGGCTGTATAAATTAAGTTGGTTTATCGAAGAATTCGTTAACAGGAAACTCTCAATTGTTAGATTATCCTTTGGCGATCCTCTATTTACATTTCTGGAGCGAGAAGTAATTCAAGAAATAATGGAATTCCTATCAAACTATTATCCACATAAGAATTTCCACATTTGTTTCTCTACAACCCGAGAATTAACTAAGAACGAAAACAAATTATTAAAGAAGCTCATAGGGATCACACTGGAGAACAAAATACTATCGAAAAAGCCAGGAGAATCGGAATTTGGACCAAGATGGACCAAGACATTAAGGACTATGTTAAAAAATGCCCTATATGCCAACTACAAAAGACCACGCGAAATAAGAATCAATCAGAAAGTATAATACCCGACATACCACTCAATCCAAATGATAAAATAGCACTGGATATTTTTGGACCATTACCCACTACACATAGAGGTAACAAATACATACTTAGTATTCAGGATAGGTTGACCAGATACACCACTTTAATACCGTTAGAAAGTGAAACCTCAACAGCAATAGTAGAAGCTCTGATAGAACAATATATTTACATTTATGGATCCCCTAAAACTATTCTCACTGATCAAGGGTCTAACTTTCTATCTGAGTTAATGGACCAATTTGAGAAAGCTTTGAAAATCAAACATATTAAAACTACAGCATTCCATCCACAATCCAACAGAAACATTGAAAGAATGCACTCAACCCTGAATAATCTGATCAAAACTAGCATGGCAGAAAATCAGAATAACTGGGACGAAAATCTGAAATATGTAACATTCGCAATAAATTCAACAGTAAATCAAACCACGGGATTCACACCCTTTGAACTCACGTTTGGAAGATTACCAAATATACCATCTCAAATTGAAAACTCACCCAATTTAACCCATCAAGATCTGATTAGAAAATGGAGGCAAAAACACGAGGAAAACATCAGAAAAGCTAAAGAAAGAATCCAAGTGGAATTAGAAAAAACTAAGAAAAGATTGGATGAAGGAATAACAAGAACGCATCCTTTATACAAGCCAGGGAACCTAGTTAAAATCTTAAATAACACCAAACAAAACAAATTAGAACAATCCTGGAAAGGTCCTTACGAAGTTATAGATTACCTAGATAATAATAATCTACGAATTAGGAATAAAGATAAAATACTGAGAGTACACATAGATCAGTGTATGCCTTATTTTTCAGATGAGGACCCTAGTACTTCTAATAGCGGCAATAGCCAACTGTAAAGCCAACTACACCTTACAACCGTCAAAATTCCCATTATAGAACAGGAAGAGGGTACCATCAAACATATTATACCTATCCCTTATCCTATCCAAAACCTATATTTTGCAGTAATTCCCGACCATGACTATTTAATAAAATTTAGAGACTCATATGTAATTACTGACAAGGAAACAATAAATAAATGTACAACGATAAGCGAATATAAAATTTGCGAAAGAAACCAACCAAACCTTAGGTTGACTGACAGTGAAACATGCGAAGCTACGATATTCAAGCGATACTCAGAGAACAAATGTAAAACTTCACCTTTTGCTTTACACAAAGAAACCTTCATACCCGTACTAAACGGATACATAATAGTACTAATGAACGAGGTAGATTTAGATATTAGCTGCGAAACAGGAATAGAACACCTAAAGATTAAACAACCCTCACTACTGACGGGCTCAAATTGTAAAATCTATAATGGAATGGACGCACTGTACCTTAGCAAAAATCTTAAGGGACAATTTTACAACGAATTCAATGTGACCTACAACATTAGTTACTCTAACGACGATCTAAAAACCTTAGAAAGTAAATTAATACGTCTCCCTAAAATTATAGATAACAATGAATTACGACAAGCCAAATTAAGCCTAGACGATGCAGAAAATATGTTAAAATCAATAGCCACTAACAGAAGACTAAGAACATGGAGAGAAACAACTATAGATTGGTTAAGCTATTTAGGTTACGCAGCGCTAGGATTAGGATCAGCCTATGTTCTGTACAGATTAGGAATACTCGAATTCATACAAAAGTGCATGCCCAAAAAACTCTGTATATTCTGTGTCAAAACAAAGGTAACAACGCCGACGAACGTTGTCACGTACAATTCTAGCTTGCAACCCTTGGTAACCACCGAAATACCAAAAGAAAGGAGGGTAAGAATTTAATAAATTGAGAGACTAATTCATGTCTAAAACAGACGGGTAAAATCTAGAAATTAAAGGGTTAATTTATGTCTCAAAAGGGGGGTGTTACCAGGCCAGATGATGACCTCCTTCTCCCAGGTTTAGTTACTCATATATGTAGAGGTTGATGACCTTCCCCTCCTAGGTTTAGCTGTCTATATATGTAGAGGTTCAGGCAGGCCTCATCAGTTCTTCTCTAAAATCTCTCACGAATAAAAACATACAAAGTGACATCAATTTGATGTCACTACCTTTAAAAATTAGAAAGTTTAGTTTTCACTATAACAAATTGTAATTCTTAATTAATCATCATGCCTTAACTTTTGTTTACATTATGTTGTCAAGCTGTCAAATTTGACATTCCTAACCTTAAAAGTCTTTGAAAAGAATTTTTGGCTCTGCTTTATCCAAACGTTATCGACGATTCTTTGCTGGGTTTGATTTGGCTTGGTAGTACGATGAGAGCAGCACTTCGATATGGCGGAAAAAGTGGTTAGCTATATATATCGTTCCCCCACTCTGACGCCCTGCACCGCATCTAGGTTTATAATATCTTTGGTTAAACACTATTTGCTTTAATGATTATCCACTAGTTTATACAATTTATTTAAAAGTTTCACATATATAATCTAGTTATATAGATTCTGTAAGTTTAATAAATTTTTGATTCATAATTTTTATAATTGTTTCTTTCTTTTGCACTCAAGTTTTTAAAATTAAATTGATCTCATGAAAACTTAAACAACAAAAGTTTTGATAAGTGTATTACATAAAATTTGAAAAATCTACACAGGATTTAGATCTCATATAAATTTCTTAGGCACAATAATAATTTGGAATTTGCAATTGTAAAATCCATATTTTGAAAATATACAAAAAGAAAATAAAAAAACCTTCCTTTAAATGTTTTTACACAAGATACTTTTTGATAATAATGTAATATTTAAACGTACATTTCAAACTTTAGTTTCATTAAACTTACTATCACAAGCCCTGAATAACTCTTGCAGTCACTATATAAAAAAATTCCAAGTTTCATGTCTCAGAATTGTAAGCGAGCGCGTGCGTGATTCGACGAAAGCGTATCGTACTATATAAGGGGTTTTCCAATAGGGGCATAACAATTTTCGGCCGTAATAATCGTCCCACCCGACAGGCTGTGCGTGCTATAGTGGATAAATTCGAGACCAAATTTACACTATTGGACGTTCCGGTGCCAAAAATACGTCGTATTGCCCGATGTGAAGAAATAATCGCAGCCGTAAGTGCATCGATTCAAAATGAGCCAAATCAGTCGATTCCACGTCGTTCTCAAGAATTGGGCATCGCTTAAACGACATTGTGGCGTATTATGCGAAAAGATCTTGGCCTACATCATTTCAAGATTGAATTGACTCAAGAACTAAAGCCACTTGATTATTTGAAACGCCGAAACTTCTCCAATTGGGCTCTGGCAAAGCTTGAAGAAAATGAAGAATTTCATCGAAAAATTATCTTCAGCGATGAAGCTCATTTCTGGCTCAATGGCTTTGTTAATAAGCAAAATATGCGTTATTGGTCAGCAACAAACCCAAATGTGCTTCTTGAGGCCCCGTGCATCCGCAAAAAGTGACTGTTTGGTACGGTTTTCATGCCGGAGATGTAATTGGGCTGTAAATTTTCGTGGATGAAAACGAACGTCATGTTACCGTCAATGGAGAGCGCTATCGTGCTACGTTGGAAGATTATTTGTGGCCAGAATTGGATGAGCTTGACATCAGCGATATGTGGTTTCAACAAGGCGGTGCCACTAGCCACACAGCACGCGTCACAATCGATTTATTGAAAGGCAAATTCGGTGAACGTGTTATCGAGAAATGGTCCGGTCGAATGGCCGCCTCGTTCATGCGATCTAACGCCATTGGATTTCTTTTTATGGGGCCATATCAAGTCACTGGTCTATGCCAACAAGCCAGCAACTTTAGACGACCTCAAAGACAACATCCAACGCGAAATTGCCAACGTTCCGGTCGAAATGTGTGCCAGAGTGGTGGAAAATTGGGTCCAAAGAATCGACCGCTGTAAACGGGCTCGTGGTGGTCATATGACCGATATCGAATTTCATTCATAAAATGTAATGCTTGCACTACACCCATAATAAATTTGAACTCAATATCTCAAATATTTCTGTGTTTTATTCATAGATAAAATTGTTATGTCCTTATTGGAAAACCCTTTATAAGTGTAGTTAGTGGGTTTATTTATGTAAGGTTATATTTTTAAGTGTATTTGTGATTAAAAGTATGATTGGCTTCGACTGAATGGTGTGAATGTATTTGAATGCTGTTTATATATGCATGTATGTATCGGATGACTAATGGCAGATTTGAGGTAAGAATATTTTTTTATTTAAGATAATAATACGCCCGATGCTCATTTTACTCAACTACAGCTTGAAACTCCTGTAGCGTCGGTGATATACTAATACATTTCATGTTAATCCACTGGCGAATGTTGATGCCCTGTCGTCGATGACATATTACTCAACTGCTTACTATTTCCTATGTAACGCCTATAGTTATTAACTTTGGGTAAATTAGGTATTTATCAAATTGGTAATAGTATCATATGATTCTCCACACTTCACTTTATTAAGCAATAAGAAAAATTCAATTCTGATATAAAACGAGTTACTACAGATTTCAAGAGTCCTGAAGAGATACTACACTTGTAAAACGGCGCACAGAGATACTAAAGGAGTTGGGAAGTGACGCGTCACTCAAGGTTTTTGACGTAAAATACCCGAAGGAGGTATTTCACGTAGAAAACTGTAAAGAACCTAGTAAAATACCTGACAAAGTTGACGGAATTTTCAAATGCATAACAGTGTTGCGCCTAACCTCAAAATCGTTACTAATAACAAAGGTATATGTTATGTTTGTCTAATGTCAGCCTCTTTCGCAGTAATTTCCATAAAAAATAAAAGGGATTTCAGGCAACTGTGAAAAGGGGCGAAAGAAATCCCTTTCTGGGATCCCATATATTCCGTGGAAAAATATGCACTTTGAACGCTTGACTTTCAAAGAAAATGGGCAAAATTAAAAAGTACCAAAATGTTCGGTTTGCAATGTAATATTGCAAAATACAGGCTATAAGCGTTTGGAAAGTCACGGGCATGTAAATAATATCAAAGCATTGTTATTTTTATTAGTTATTTACTATTATCTATAATAATAACAGCTTGAATGAAAAAATAAAGCATTGGATATTAACATAGGATCATAGAATTTTGATGCATATTCCGCTGGTATTTTTAACTGTTTTTATATCTTTTGAAAATAATTTAGACGTATATTAATATTTTTTGACTGAAAAATTTAGGAAATGAACGTTTTTCAAAAACGGTCCATATAAATCTTTATGAATTTAATAATTTAAAATAAAGTAAAGTTCACTTTTTCAACATTAGTGTCATAGACTTATATAAATTTTTTATATATTTTAAGAAACGTTTGCAAAAAGAAAAATTCAAATAACGTTAATAACCCTTCCAATACTGGTCTACCAAATGATCTAGATATCACAACGAGTGAAAAAAATTTTGTTGCAGCTGATGAAAATCGACACGTACTTAAAACTGTTAAATAATATCATTCAACCGTTCAATTTTCGAATATCATTTGGATATTTTTAATATACTGTAAAGAAGTATTATTTGTTTACTTACTGTGAGCTAGAAATTATTTTTTAAAAACTTTAAACTTTATGTCAAAGAGAGCTATGAATTCTATTTATAGATAAGAGTTTGTACTCGTAAATACAGCAGACAAGAATCTGCCAATATTCGATCAGAAGAAATGAACTTAGAATCATTTGAAAATTCATCTGAAATACACGAGGACTTAGCCATGTTTTTTTTGGTTGTGGAATTTCATTCAATGTCGTGGAATCTGATTATTTTTTAAATTTTGTGCTTAAACTGAATCCAAATTACAAACCACCATTTAGAGAAACTTTAGGTGGTTCGATTTTGGATAGAATCTATAAAATGATTATAAATGAAAATTATATTCCTAAACCTGAGAAGAGCGTTCTGCTGCTCGATGAGTGGAAAAATTCGGATAAGAACGAAAAATACGTAGGTAAAGAGTGAAAATGCTGTGAATTTAAAAGAGGCTACCGAAGACCCTACTATCAACACAAATGCTCACCATAGTTGACCTTTCAAAGTTCTATAAAAAGCCAAAGTTCCAATAGAAGTCAGTCCAGTGTCATCATTTTTTACCGCGAGCTCAGTCCAGTCTCATCAGATTATTCACCGCCTGTTGGTCCAGTTCTAATTCGATGACGAGTACAACAACAGTAAAAAGTGAAGGGAAATCGCCTTAATAAATCTTCTCTAAAACCTGGGATCAGAGAATCGATCATCCCAACCGGCTGGACCACAAATTTCCGATCTGATTAAATTTATCTCTACATCTATAAGTAAGCACTCGAGTTACCACATTCAATCTACTGGAACTTAAAGTCAGAGAATGGGATATCGAAATTTTCTAATTACCAGGAATCAAAAATTAATAAACTAAAATTATAATTTATCTGATTTCACACATATTTTGTTAAAATAAAATAAATTTGATAAAATCACAAAGGGATTTGATCTCGGGGCTGACCTGGGTTATTGAATAATCATTTTATTTTATTTGAAAATTTACACATATTTTGTTAAAATAAAATAAATTCTGTTGAGTCACGCAGGGATTTGACCTTGAGGCTAACCTAAGTGATCAAACAAATTATTTTATTTGAAATTTTATTACCTGACTTTCTGAAAGTACAAAGATTGTATACGATTTTGTGCTTGAGTCATGCCTGTCTAATCTCGTACTTCTTTAATTCTAAAATGTCAACTAAGTTCTAATTCGAGTTAAAACGAGAAAAAAAACAGCACACGAGACTATAAGTCCTTTTTAGATTCGTCAAACGGTCACCATTGATTTCGGTCAATTGGGTAAGGCAAAATTCAAAGTGCTCATGCTGTATCGTTTACAACTTCTATTTTAACTCTGTTAACTAACAGAATATTTTTAATATAATATTGTTATTACAAAAAAAAGAACGAAATGTGTGGTATGACTTTTTTGAAAGCTTGTACTCTTTCGCGCATTTCAAGTGCAGCGGTTACATTTTATATTCAAAACTGCTTTTACAGTGAGCTGTTAGAAAAAAAATTTTTTCCCGAGTGCCAAACTTAAAAAAATTATATCTCGAAATTTTGAAGTATCACATTGAAAAAAAAACGTGTCGATTATTTTCGAAGTAAGAAGGCAAAAAAAAATATTTCGTCGAAAAAAAAATTTTTACTGTAAATCTCCCATGAAATGACCCATATATATGTATATTGAACTGTCAACAAAAAAAGTGTTTTGATTTAAAAACAAGGTAAAGAGACATTAAGTATCCCAGGTAAGGCAAAAGACCAAAAAATAGTTTCAATAAGAATAAATTTGAAACAAGAATTCTAAATGAATATTTTTCTGTAAGCGCATGGGAATTGGTAGAATCAAGGCATAATATTTTATGAATTTTGTTTGATAACTATAAAATTACCTGACACGGAACATTGAGAGAAATTCTTATTTTTTGATGAACAAATTATCAATCGCATTTAGTGATTACAAAAAAAATATCTTAAAACAAAGGATTTAAAAAAATATTTTCAGTTGATCCAATTGAATATTTATGTATTGCAATTTCAAAGGTGTTTCTTCCATGTACGTATCAGTAAATTTTATTTTATAATAAGCTATGTCGGTACCCAATCCCAGTGAATTAGGGAAATTCCAAAATCAGGAAAATCCTATCACCCGCAGTCAAGTTAAGAAAAATACTGAACTTGCAAAATTTCTAGCACAAAATCATATTGGTCCCCTTAAACCAAAAAGAACAGTCACTATGAACGAAAAGGAACCAAAAGATAATTTTGAAAATATTTCTATCAAATACAAAACAAATATCAATTTTCAATTGGATAATATTTCTTTATAGAAATCCTTAACAGAAAAATTCAAAACTGCCGGAACAAGCAGTCTATCTGACTCGAATAATTGGTCTAATTCGAGCTTAAAAACTAATTTAAGTATTGTATTATTTGTGGAACAATTAATCAGGACAAAACATTAAAAAACGAAACTACTTCATCAGAAAATTCTCTTACTCTCAAAACAATTATAAGTAATCACGATAGCGACGATAATAGTATCGACAACGAACAAATAGAGCAAACTGTTCAACACATTCGTGAAGAAAATATTAATCCATTTATAAATAACAAAATGCCCCTACCTGATAGTCAACAGGTATCCTTACGCGACTCGTTAGAAGTAGTCCCCTTATTTGATGTAAGTAACACTCCATTATCACATTTTATTGAAGAATGTTATGAGGCAAAAGCAATGCTGCCAACACCCGCAGCTCAAGAAAATTTAGCGCAATTTTTGAGAAGTAATTTATCAGGAGAAGCAAGAAAATATATCTTTGGGTCAACTTATAATAATATAGAGGAATTAATTAAAAAACTCCAAACAGTATATGCCCCTGCAAAAAGTGTGTATCAATTACAAGGAGAACAAGGGAATACCTATATGTGGGAAAAATATAACGTACTTTCCTATGCAGCTAGAATTAAGGAGATTGCCGACAGAATCGAAGATGCTCATAGGCTTAACAATAATGGACAAGTAGATAATACCTTCAAACAGAACACTCATAGAGACGTTATTCAATTTTTTTATTCGCGGTCTACGTCCTGAATTAGAAATTCGAGTTAAACAAAAGAAACATTTAAAAAAGTTTTCAATGACACAATCAACGTAGAAAGAGACTTGGCAGAATCTTCCGCCCTACAGAGAAATAAAAATTCAGATTATTCAAAAATGGATGGCTCTATAAATAATAGAAATAATAAAACAACTCAGTTCAATGTTGCACGAGATAAAAACATAAATTGTATAATATGTAAAAAACCAGGTCATGTTGCTAAAAATTATTACCATTCATCCAAAGCACAAAAAGCAGTTTCTAAAAAACAGAATCCTAATTTTGTTATGCAAAATCAACAGCTTAGTAATGATTACCAACAACAAGAAAATAATAGCAATAATTCTGCAAGAAATAATTATCGGAATAACCATTTTTTAGGGAACGGAAACAATAATTATAATAAAAATAACTTTGCACAAAACAATTGTCCGAAACATAATCTTTTAAGGAACAGGAATAACAATTTTTCAAATAACAGAAATAATTATCCCAACAACAATAGATACTATAATTACAATAATAATAATTTTTTGAGAAATAGAAATTATGATAATAGACAGGAAAATCTGGATCACAACAGGTATGCAAATCATAGACAATTTTCAAATCAAAACAGATAACGTGAAATAAGAAATCAACAATTAAGTAGACGTAATTAAAATTATTTTCAAAAATTAGAAGTTTTATGCAACTATTGTAAAAAACCAGGACACATTATAACAAATTGTAATATTGGATTAAATAAACAACAATCTTAACATTCGGAAAACGCAAACGCTCTCCCCAGCACGGATGCACTGAGGAAAGCATAAGGTAAGAACCAGAAGCATCCACTTCTAACGATCAACCGGCCACAAAGATAAGCGTTTCCAAACCAAGTACAATTCCAACGATAATTACATGCGTAAAAGGCCTTCAAAGCCCTTCTCGCATGGAGATAGATACCGGAGCTGGTCGAAATTTGATAAAACAAAATGCCGTAAATCCTAAATTGCCAATTGATGAAGAAATAGTGTTGAATCTTACAGGAATAAATAATTTATCGCTTTTTACAATAGGACAAGTACAAATAAACATTCAAGGATATCCAACAATACTGAATATAATTCCAAATGAAATTCCAGTCGATGAAGACGGAGTTCTAGGTTCGGAATTTTTTCGAAAAAATAAAGTCAATATAAACTACACAGGCCCACAAAAAATAAAGTGGAATGAACTTTACATGTGAGTATACTACCCCTATGGATTTTGAGCCGCTGAATCCGAATTTCGTCTCAGAATTTTCTCTGGACCCCCCAGTTTCCCTTAGCCTAGGGGAAATGCGTGAAATCTTAGAAATTTCAGTATCTGTGAAAGCAATTTTGATCTAGGCAATATTAAATAAAACGATAATGTTTTCACGTATCTCGAGTCGCTTAGTTCGAATCTTACTGTAGAATTTCCCTAGGGTACCTCAGAATTTCACTAGCCCAAGGGAAAAAGTGTTAAGCTGAGCAAAACTTGCGATTTCTGGAAGGTTCTATTTTTGCGCAAGAAAGCTTATATGTTTTCGTATTTTGAGTTCCTGAATTCATATCTGACGTAAAAAATGTTCCACAGTACTTCAGAATTTACCTAGCCTAGGGAAAATGTGAAGAAAAAATGTGTAGAAAAGATAAGGGAAGCTTACAATTTCACGTAGCCTTTTTTATATACGGAGAAGCTTATATCTTCTCGTCTTTCGAGTAGCTGAATTCATACCTGATTTCGGACTTTTTCTACAGGATCTAGAAATTTTCCTAGTCTAAGGTAAAAAGTGTAGTACGTAGGTTTTACGGTGACTTGATTTTTACATGGAAAAGCTGACGAGCATATATCATGTGTATAAGCATTGTGAGGGACAGAACTAAAATTTGTCCTCGTTTTTTCTGTTTTGTACATCACTTTCACTTTCTAGCATAGGGAAGAAAAGTCATAACTGAGAGAAACTACAGTTTCAATGTGGGTTGAACTTATGTATTTTATAATTGGTAGCATGATTGAATCAGACACAGGCTACGAAATATTTTTGATTCTCTTAATTTAACCTGGGCCTGTGAAAATGAATTTCAGTTTCAGAGAATTACTTCACGTTCATATGTAAATATATCCATATGAAGTTGATTCTGTGAATTTGGTATCCTCTTGAATCTTGAGCCTGTATCGCATATGCAACCCCATTTCAACGGGCAACCATGATTGTTCTTAACAAACTGCAAAATCCTGCTGCCTTGGCAGATACTGGGACGATGACAACTGCCCCGAAAGGGGATGTGTAGAATGATTCGTATTCAGGTTTGTCAAGGCAACGAAGCCAGCGAAGGCGCGCTGCCCTGCAGGTGGGCTTTAAGGAGTGAGGATGATACTGTAGTGTGTCTGACGATGAGCTGACATGGTCCTCGTCAAAGTCGGAAAGCCCTCATACTTAGGCCTAGGGAGGTATGAGGGTTATCACCCCTAGGACGGCCGGCTCACCTGCATTGGACGTTTGACGATAAAAAAAAAACATGGAAAAGACGAACAAACTAATATAATGGAATTTTTCGTAGGCTAGGGAAATTGTTAGGAGCTGGATAAAAATTCTGATGACAGAAATGAACACGGCAACTCAGAAGACGGAAAGATATCATCTTTCCCGTACGAAAAAGGCCTGCATGAAACTTCGATTTTTGCACAATTTTTCTACATTTTTCCCTAGACTAGGGAAATTCTGAAGTACTGTGGAACATTTTTCACGTCAAATATGAATTCAGGAACTCAAAATACAAAAATAAATTAGCTTTCTCGCGCAAAAATAGAACCTTCCAGAAATCGCAAGTTTTGCTCAGCTTAACACTTTTTCCCCTAGGCTAGTGGAATTCTGAGGTACTCTAGGGAAATTCTACACTGAGATTCGAACTAAGCGACTCGAGGTATGTGAAAACATTATCGTTTTTTTTAATATTGCGTAGATCAAAATTGCTTTCACAGATACTGAAATTTCTTAGATTTAACGCATTTCCCCGAGGCTAGGGGAAAACTGGGGGGTCCAGAGGAAATTCTGAGACCGCGTTCGGATTCAGCGGCACAAAATCCATAGGAGTAGTATTCTCACATGTAAATTTCATTCCACTTTTTTTTGTGGGCCTGTGTTATGTATCAAAATGTCTAGAAATACAAAATAAATTGTATCCATTTGAATCAAGACGAATACGAACAATTCCAGCCAGAGCAGTAACAAAATTTTACATTCCAATTGAAAATACTGAAAAAAGCGAAGGTTACATACCTCGACTACATATTAGCGAAGGAATTTATGCCGGAGACGCAATTGTAAAAAATTGCAAGGGTAAAGCTTATATGAAATTTGAGAATACGAACGAAATACCAGTAACGATATCAATATCGACTATTACTTTGAAAGAATTTGAAGAAAGAGATTCTCAAAATGTAACAAGACAATCAAGACATTCAAAAAACTTAAGTGATGATGATTTATCTAACAAAATTCTGAATAGCTTCTTGAAAACCGACAATTTTTTTGACAGTCCATGCAAGTTTTTTAACATAACAGGCGAAGAAAGAATAGAATGTATCAAAACACTTCTTCGTTTGGATCATTTGAATCAAGACGAATACGAACATGTAGAAAGATTAATTATTAACAGCGCAGACAGATTTCAAATCCCAGGAGAACCACTTGAAGCTACTAACGTTTTGCAACATTCGATACCAACTATAGATGATTCTCCAATTTTTTCAAGACAATATAGATTTCCCCCTGTTCAGAAAGAAGAAATTACAAAACAAGTTGACGAATTATTAAAAAATAAAATAATAAAACCTTCACAATCACCATATAACACTCCAGTTTGGATTGTTCCTGAAAAACCTGATTCTAAAGGTAACATAAAATGGCAAATGGTTCTTGACTTTAGAAAACTTAAGGGGGGTTTCTACTTTGTTCGGCCGAAAAAACGTGCTTTTTTTAGAAATTTTTTTTGGGGAACGTATTTAAGATAAACATTTGAAATTTTTTTTCAGTTGTAGGTACAAGTTTATTGTACAAGTACAAAAAGTTCTTTTTCACTTTATACTGAAGCAAAACTTTGAACGCGTTTTTCTCAAAACTATATTTTTTTGCCTCGCGGAAGTGATTTAAGCCAGACGATTTGAGCAATGGCCACGAAATTTTTAACTGTCGTGTTTCAAGGGCTTAGCTATGGCTCGTACTAGAATCTTCAAAAAATATTAACAATTTTTCATTTTACATAACAATTTGTATCGAAAAAAGTGGGCAAAAATCTAATTTTTCATTCAAAATCGCATAATTTTTTCATTTTTTATTTTTTATTCGAAATCCTAGTACCGGCCAAAGACAAAAGTATACAAAGTAAGAATATATTTCATTTTTGTGTTTCAGGTCATCTGAAACAGCGGCAGGACTTCCGAAAGTGGGAAAAATTCGTTCGGCGCGCCGCCATTGTTCAATGCCCCCCCTCCCCGTTTGCATATTTCTACTGAAAACTGTTTGTACTTTTACAATAAACTTGTACCTACAACTGAAAAAAATTTCAAGTGTTTATTTTAAATACGTTCCCCAAAAAAAATTTCTAAAAAAAGTACGTTTTTTCGGCCGAACAAAGTAGAAACCCCCCTTAATGAAAAAACAATCGCAGATTCTTACCCACTACCTAACATGAATGATATACTCGATTCATTCGAATCTGCCAGATATTTTTCAGTATTCGATTCAGCTACTGGTTTTCACCATATAAAAATGGACCCTAAAGACTGTTATAAAACTGCATTTTCTACACCTCATGGTCATTATGAATTTGATAGAATGCCTTTTGGTTCAAAAACCGCTCCTGCAACATTCCAAAGGTTGATGGATACTACTTTAACTGGATTAATAGGAACAGAACTCTTTGTATATTTCGACGACATATTCATATTTGCTGATACACTAGAAGAACATGAGGAAAAAGTCAATAATTTATTACAACGTCTTCGGAAAGCAAACCTTGATTTACAACCAGACAAATGTGAATTTTTACGACCTGAGATAGGATATTTAGGTCATATCATTGATAAAAATGGAGTTCGACCAGACCCCAAAAAAATAATAGCCGTAAAAGAATTTCCAGGTCCAAAAACACAAAAGAATGTCAAACAATTTTTAGGATTCGCAGGATATTATGCTAGATTTATCGAAGTATTTTCTAGAATTGCCAACCCTCTTAATCAACTTCTAAAAAGGGATACTCCGTTCATATGGACCGATAAACAACAAATAGCTTTTAATATTTTAAAATCAAAATTATGTGAAGAACCACTTTTACGACGACCCGATTTTCTCAGTCCTTTATTCTTAAAACAGATGCTTTGGGATACGCAATAGGAGGTATATTATCACAAGGTAAAATAGGCAAAGATAAGCCAATAGCATATGCTTCGCGCAGTTTAAGTGACACTGAGAAAAAATACGATACATATGAAGAAGAAGCACTTGCAATAATATTTTGTGTTACTCATTTCCATCCTTATTTATATGGAAAATAATTTACCCTAGTAACAGATCATAAACCACTAGTTTGGTTTCAAAAGTCTAAGGATCCTTGCTCACGAGTTTCACGCTGGAAGTTGAAACTCGCAAAATATGATTTTGATGTAGTATACAAAGCAGGGAAAATGAATGTCAATGCAGACGCTCTTTCAAGAAACCCCATTGCTAATGAAGAAAAATCAAGAAATTTACACGAAGATGATGATGATACCTTCATGGCCTTAACAAATCTTCTCTAAAACCTGGGATCAGAGAATCGACAATCCCAATTGGGATGAGAGAATCCTCGATGGATGAGAACTGTATCATTTCAACATCCGTGGTCCGATAATTGTTGGTGCGGCATTGTCGGCGATCACGTCATTAATCTATATTTTTTTGAAGGTTGCTTGACTCGGCAAGTTTACGCAAACTTTCTACAAAACGTACTGCCTCAATTAATGGAAGGCGTGCCCATGCATGTTCGTATAGACATGTGGATGCCAGATCTACATGTTCGCCAGATCTAACATCACCAGATTACATTTTATTGGATTTTGTCAAAAAACGCGTAATGGCGGTAGCACCTACCACGCCTGACAACATGAAAGAAAGGATACGCCGAGGCTGTACCGAAATTACGCCACTAATGTTGGCTGAAGTATATTATTTTTATTTATTTTGACTATCAAACTAGCTTACAAAATAGTGGAAAATAATTTTAAAGTGCACGGTATTACTTTGTCTTTTATGTTCATAAGTACTTTCTCTCAATAAACCCCAAATATAGTCTCCCTTCATATTTTCATTGTATTGACCTTGATAACGTTGTTCAAAGTTCATAATATCTTGATGGAAACGTTCTCTCTGCATTTATGTGTACGCCCCCTTGTTATTTTTGAATTTATCTTAATGAGTATGCAGCATATGTACTTTTAATGACATCCTGCAACCCATTGTCTTGAAGTTTTTTATCATACTTTCAACTAGCTCTTGGCAGTTTTAAGCTTTGTTATTTCCTAAAACTCCAGAGACTTCTGCTTTGAAACTGTTTTAACTTGCTTTTTGAGCCCTATTAAGCAAGTTTGGAAATTTTTCATTGGCAAAAATTTGTCTAATTTGCGGACCAACAAAAACTCCAGCTTTAACCTTTGCTTCTGACAACTTCGGGAATTTTTTTTTTAATATTCAAAAGCTTCTAATTTTTCATCCAGTTTTTTTATGAATTGTTTCATCAACCCTAACTTGATGTGCAAAGGTGGCATTAACACTTTTTCCATTTCAAAAATCGGCTCAAATGTTACGTTTTGTTTCCCGACACAAGATTCTGTTCTTATAGGCGATGCTCTGCTGTCCCATAAACACAGAAAACACGGATACTTTGTATATCTGCCTTGTAATCTCATTAAAAATCCCACCATTTCAAAATCTCCAATCAGCTGCCAGTTATACTCATGATATTTTATAGATCCAAGTAAGATTTTAACAGTCTCATAATTTTCTTTCAGATGTACTGAGTGAGCGATTGCAAGAGATGGAAATGTATTTCCGTTGTGTGATGAAACAGCTTTCAGGCTTTTTGTAAAGCTGTCAATAAATAAACGCCATTCACTAGGAACACAAGGTATCCCAATTTCTTCGAACATACCTTTTATGTTATTACAAAAACAAAGCCCATCTTCTTTTGTAAAAAATGTTCAGAATGTTTCATGCCGAGTTCGCTGATCCATGATATGGACATCAACAAGCAAATTCTGCTGCTTTAAACGAGAACCCAAAAGCTCTGCTTTATTTCTTGTCAAATTTAAATCTCTTATCAAGTCGTTAAAATCTTTTGTAGTAATAAGATGGTGTTTTGGTTGTTCTGGTGTAAGTAAAAATATCTCATCTGAAAAACTTTTGTTAAAACGTAGAGATGAGATTGTCTGAGATAATTTCATCGGAGGTTCAGGTACTGGAAGTGTCAGGCTATGTGCAATTGTAGCAGAAGAAGAATCAAGGTTAGGATATTCAATAAGTTTTGCATTCTTGCCACTACGTCTTTTGCGTTAATTCACAATGCAAAAGTAGCAGTCGTTAACGTGGTCTTTAGGTTTTCGCCAAATTCTCGGTGTTCCAAATTTCATAGACCCTTTCTCACCTCGATATAAACATTGAAAAAAAAATTCGACGATACAGACATAATTGTGGTTCCTTGACCCATATTATATTGGAGATTTACCGAAAACCAAGGTTTGCTTGTATTAGTTCAGCCTGTTTGTGTATTCCAAACATATGAATTACTATTGCAGCAATATTTTTGGTTAACTGTCAAGTATTTTTTGTTGAATTACTTAAAAACAATCAGCTATATTCATATGGCTGATAAATCCCAAGCATTTCTTTCAGTGAACCTAAAATAAATGGAAATAAGAATTGATATGGTTATCATATTTTATCCAGTAAAAACTGCTCACCTTCCAAAGATCTTTTACAGTTACTACAAGCTACATGTGGAGCTCATGGCTTGTCTTGGTTCCAAACAGGGCAGTTAAAATATGCTTCGTAGGCTGTACAGAGAACGTTACATGTCTTCAAATCAAATTTTTCATCTCGCACTTTAATAAATTGACCACATATATAACAAAATGCATCAGCATCATATTTACACTTGCGCGATGACATTTCAACTTGTTCTAGACTTTTACCAAATACCTGATTGTTGTTCATCACTCGAGTGCCATCTGGAGGCACTGTGTGAATATAAAAACCCCACTTTTATCTCGCGCTATTTTTAAATATATTATAATTAATTGAAATTCCTATAAAAACTCGTAAATGAGTATTATTACTATAACTATCACAAAAGCAAACTTTATATGGAAAAAAGGCATTTTCTTTTCGTTTTTGTGCATAATTAACCGGAAAATCATAAAATAAACTTTAGGACAAAGAACACAAATTTTTTTGTTGAGTCGTGTTATTTTTACAAAGTTTTACAGAAATGAAGAATAAGGTGTACAAGGTGTTAAGTGTGTGGATGTTAGATAACTCAAAGAAAAAATTCAAAGGTAAAGAAATTTGTAGATTGTAGATTTACATGTATTTATATGTAAATTTTTAATAATAACATGAACAAAATAAAATAATTCGACAATAAATATGTATTTTTTCATTTTGAAAATTATAATTTCCAGGTCTTTGAATTATATTTCATTTTTAAGGTTGTATAAGCATTCAACTGGGAAATTTTAGTTTTAACTAGAAATATGGTAATATTGAATGAACAAAATTAGTTGAATTTATCGGAATGTAACGAGAAATTTTTTACTAGAAAAATTATTACCGTGATATCAACTAGAAAATTTTATTACATTAGCTGGAATAAAAGATCAAACCAACCTAAAAGTTCCTGTTGAAATAACCGCAATTCTGATAGTTTTAATCAGATATTTTTCTGAGTGCGTCTTTACCCGTAAAACATGGATTTAATAATAAAAGTATATAGCCAGTAATTTATCAATGCTAACAGCCAGCGTTGAAAATATGTTGGTTACTAATATTGGTACTATGTTGGAAACCGATGTTGTACCAACGCAGTACATCGTTATCATTTCGACTGTCCGCTGACAGTCGGATGTTGGTATCCAGCGTTCAATCGACGTAGGTACGATTGTTAATTTCTGCTTGGGTAGCCTCTAAAATTTAAACTCAGCCCCATATTTAAAATTATTATGCAAATCAAGAATTTCTAGATTTTTTCGGATGGCACATCATGATTGATTCGCTGTTTTGGATTTCTTATTTCAAACACAAATTTTACTTTCTTACTTCACTGTATATATTTAGTATGCTACAAACTGAATGTTGCTTATCATCACCAAATTATCCTTTTTATTTAACAGTATTGATTTCTGATAAAAGATACATTGCAGGTGGAAAAAGATGGAAGTTTCTTTCATATAAATATTTATCGCATATTTTAATAATTTTATGTACAAATTAACAATTCTGCAGTAATTTTAAGTTTTTATTTAGTTTGAAGATTTTAGAACTTTACATCTAAATGAGTAGCCAGATAGTCATTCTCTTGCGAATAATCAGTTTTTCAAAGCCTCAAGGATTATACTATCCGTCAGTTCAAATGAGTCGCCAGATTATGTAACCATACATAAAATTGTTTTTAAAACATTAAATTTTGTAAGTTACCAATTTGTAGGAAATTTCATAGCGCATCTATCTCCTTCTTTCAAATAGTTGTATATTTTACTATTAATAAAAAAAATACCAAAAACTGGATTTTTTGAAAGAGAAAATTTTAATAATATTTTCACCTCAACTCACTTTCAAAGATAATGTTCTCATTATTATTACAGAAAGATTTGAAGAATAACTCTTTTGATTATTCGGAAGTTAATGCTCTATTTAAAATTAATCGTTATTATAACAGAAAATAATTATTCATTTCGTTAATACGCAATATTGGAATTGCGTTATAAAATGTACAATAGCTTCCATTTTCCAGGGAATAACAAACAAATTTTATTTACAGTTGCACTGCGTTCAGCAGAATAAAGCTACGCTTATTTAAACCATCTACAGATTTTTAATTTTAAAAAGTCATGATTTTAGAGTGGTTTACATTCGGCTTAATTCGAGGGACTGTTCACTCTCATCTGAATAATTTTTAAGTTAAGCTATACGTGTACTCAAATCTACGCGAGTCCACACGAGTCTTAGAGATTCGACGCGAGTCCGCTCGAATCTTATGGAGAGTATATTAGAGTCGATATAATTATTTGTCATTTACTCGAATATTCGATTTACTCAAAATCATCGAGAAGCTTTAAAAATTATAAAAAATTATCCATTCGAGAGTGAACAGCCCCTCGGCTTAATCAAAATTCCCTCGGAGAATGATGCTTTCGTACATTTTATAACACAATTCCAATATTGCTTGTCACAATTTTTAATAGGCCGTTAAATTCAGAATGGTTGAAAGGGTTGACCCATGAATTTTCATGTAATAATATTCAAAACTTTGTCTTTGAGACTGACTTGAAGAGAAAATATCAAATGCTCTTGCCCAAAAAAAAACAGTTTTTGGTCGTTTTTGAGAAACAGTAAAAGATACAACTTTGTGCAAGAGGGGGAAAGATGCGTCATGAAATTTCCTACAAATTAGAAGTTACAAAATTTAATGTTCTAAAAACAGTTTTCAAGGCATCATTTTTGAAGATTTTTTTGGCAAATTTGTATTAAATGTTTGTTAAACAGATGTTCAATGAATCAATTAAATAAATAAAATTTAAAATTGATAGATTAATGGTCTTTTTAACTTCCCGAAGAACAAAGAAGATGTGAAACGATATTGAAAGCTCTTAGATACCTTAGCTTTCTTATTGTGCAAGATAATTTAATTATCATAATAAAATTCAACAGATGTAAAATTTTTTTTTCGAAAAGGATAAACGTAAGAAAACTTTACAGCATTTGAGTTTTGGTGAATCTTGATTTCGCCTGCCTATTGTTTTTTTACAATTTTTTGCTTGAAGTAGTGGAAAAACATAAATCTTAAGCCAAAAATTCTAAAAATAGCCTTTCAATTGATCCATAGATACATGATGAACTCGGAGCAAGAGTGACTACGGCTTGTCTTCAAATACATGGACAAGACAGAGAAGACTATGTTTTACCCCCTGGTGCTGAGATTGGTACACCAATTTTCGAACTTTACTTGGCTCTTCAAGAATTCATGAAGTAAATTATTTTTCTAATAACATTTTCTAAGAATTAAAAAAATTTCTATGAATAATATTGTATCAGTCACTTGCTGGTGCTCGCATTAAGAGTGCGCTGCGTCCCCGTGGAGCTGATTTAAAAATTGTAATCTTTCTAGCTTAGGAGAGGGCGCTGAGTGAGCGCCGAAACGTTGGCAGGATTTGATTTTTTAAATTTATTTGTAATTTATTTTTATTTTTCATTGAAAGGGGATGAAAAAAAAAGTAATAAGTGGTTTCTGGTGGTTGACTTCTTTTTTGTTCAGAAGTTCATTTTGGTCCAAATTCGGCGTTTTCGTTTTCAAGGGTTTAAATCTTTTCCTTTTTGTGCAAAAGTTTCGAATTACTTTGAATTTTTGTTGTTTTAAGAACGTTCTGGTGTTACGGTCAGTTTCATGATCAACAATATTTTTGTATTAATTAAATGAAATGAAGGGAGATATGGTAATTTTATTGTTAATTGTAATCAAGTTTGAAAGGAAAAATAAAATGCACTGGAAAATAGTATTATTCCAGATTAATTACTCACAGTTATTCGAAGTTAGTTGTTTACTCTTATATCTAAAATAAAAATCGTATTTTTTCTTAATCTCCGTCACTATTTGTTCATTTTGTACCTCGGAAAGTTCTGTATGGCTTCATTTATTTCTTGTACCTTGAAACATGAATTTAAGTATCAATCTGCATTAAGAGAGTTGATAAATAACATAAAGCTTGTAAAGAATTTATTTACAAAGCAAACAACTTATAAAAAATTCGTAAAAGAACAAAGTGAGCTATACTCATTTTCAAATAAGTTTACGTCCCCTTTTAAGTAACTTTATAAGTCCTTTTTTCAGTAAAAATTCTGCAATTTTTTTATTCTAAAATGTAAAAGTGAAGTGTTATCGGCTGTTACAGCTCTGTACATTCACATAATGAATAAAATATCGTCTTGGAATTTTGGGAAATAAATCAAAATATATACATAAATACAGGATATTCATCAATACAAAAATATTAATAATAATAATTTGTTTCCAGGATGAAGAAACATCTTCCACAGTCCGACCATAAGACTCTGGCGATTTGCAAGTATTACGAGTGGTTTAAACCTGCGATAGATAAGTGGTTAGATTTAGCGAAACTAAAAGCAATGCAACGAATTAGGAGATCCTTCGAATTGGATAGAATATGTACTGGAGAATACATAGTAAAGCATTCTACATCAGCGATCGACGCAATTTCGTGCTTCGAACAAGTAATTACAACTCAATCGTAAATTTAAGCAATCGATGTGTAATTCCTGGGTTTATCCCTATTATGGAACAAATTTTTTCGAAGCCTGGATAACACCATCTAATTCTTTAAAAAAACAATGTGATAACTTTATTTTTCACTTGGAAAGTGAATAAAAATGTTGTAACTTTCAGGTTTAATTTAATAAGAACGCACAAATTCCGTATACTTTGATTCATTGAATACAAACGTAATCATGTGAACACAACTTTTCGAGATTTCAAATAAAATTGAATTTGCAAATCAATTTGAAAAAGAATATATGGTGTGTTCCATGCTAAACAGAACGGGTTCAGGACTCCATGTTTCCGATTTACTTGAAATTTTAAGGATTGATAGAATAACATAAATAATGAAGAAACCCAAAATTTGAGATTTATTCATGCATTATTTAAAAAGCTATGGGATAAACAAAAAAAGATTGTTTTTGTTCTTTTTCAATTATTTAAAAACTGAAACTAGGAAAAATTCTGAAAAAAATTACACATACGTATCATTAGATGGCCGATGTAGTAGCACTTTTCGCAAAAATTTTTACTTCAAATTTAATAACACAAAAAAAAATTTCAAACAAATTGATTTTTTTTAAATGTCATTTTTGAAAAATCTGAAAAAATTCATATCAATTTCTTTGTCTTGCATGAACTGAATCCTGAGGCAAAAATTCAGCCGGCCTAAATTTTTCATGCCGTATGACCTTGAAAATTCGCTTTACATGTAAAAAATTTGGTTTAGTTTCTACATGTTTGTGTCCAAAGTACATAAAATTTTGTTTCCAAAATTTGGAAAATAGCAGAGAAAATACACAGAAAAACAAGTTCTTTGAATTTTAGAGAACTAGTTCAAGATTAGTGGATACAGATCATCATTGCACATAATTTTATGAAACTTCTCAAAAGGTTTTAGAAATACTCTACAAAAGTTTTATAGTTTTCAAAGTGAACCTTGATTGAAAAAATTTCAATAATTTGTAGTGAAAAATACATGGAAGAATCTTGAAAACTTTTAAGGGAATTAAGTAAGAGGTATTGAGGGATTAAATTCGAGGTATTCAGTGTTTGTGAATGCTTTGCATTATAAACTCTAGAGAACGGTTCTCTAAAAGAACTTTTTCCTAAAGTTTCGAAGCTGCTGTAATAGTTTATATATTGCTTCCAGTTTCAGATTCTATAAAATTATTACACCAAATTTTCATATATTTACTCATTATATCCTACAGCAGACAGTTTTAACTTCCATCATATCATAATTTCCATCATAATTTGATAATGTGGGAATTTTTGGTCACTTTTTCAAAATTTCTTCGGCAATAAGTTCTATGAAATTTTTCTCTTCTTGGTAAAAACCGGTGAAAGTGACATCTCTGCATCGCTGAATTTTCCTGGATTCTGGGTCCCGCAAACTGCACGCTTTAAGGCCGATGGAGTATCCAATGAAGACGCATTTTTTTTACCTGTAACCGAATTTCCCTTTTCCTGCCTTTTTATCCAGCATTATAGCAGTCGTGCCAAATCTTTGGAAATAGTTAATGACAAGGGTTCTTCGGGTCTAAATTTTTTTAGCACATAATGGCTGCCTTAAGTGAGCGGTGCCACCGTTCAATCCTACCGTTAGAGGAAGGATGATAAGCAATGGTGCGAATACGATTGCAGCCAATCAGTTGCAAAAGCGCTTAAAAGATCCGAGATCCAAATTGACTCCCTTGGTCAGTTGTCAAAGTCTCAGGTGAGCCGTAACGAGAAACCCATTGATCGACAAAAGCTCTACAAACGGTTAATGCTTCGATATTAGCAAGTGGAACCGTCTTAGGCCATCTTGAAAAACGGTGGATGATAGTGAGGCAATATTTAGAATTGTCGCTAATGGGAAGCGGTCCAACGACCGATGGCAGCAAACGATTGTGCCACGATATTTTCGACTGTTGGCATTCATCACATGCTTTGCACCAGTCGGAGATTTAGCGACGCATCGATAGCCATACGTAGCGCTTACGGATAACGCAATCCGTAACTTTTGCGCTCGGATGTGCTGGATTATGAAATAATTTGAACAATTGTGCTTCGCCACTTAGGTGGCAGTAAATTGACGTATGTTCAGGTCCCCATTGGATTTTGCGGATGTTCAAGGAGCATTTAGGATCGAAGATGAGAGCTTTGATTTCGTAATCATTTGTTTGAGCTTCCGCGAGTTCTCTACTCTCTACTTGGAAGAGTGAGTCAGCAACTATTTTTTCGTCGCTTGGTTTATGTGTAATATTTGTAGAAAATTGTGATATGATAGCGATTTAACGTATGCTGCGTGCTAACGAAGCACATTGAAAAAATTTAACCCATATTGTCACAGCTGTTCAGTGAACGTCAGGAACAAAGGTAGGACCGATAAGTAACGAAAACAGATACAATATGGAAACGCCGATCGTAAAAGGACGTCCTTACTTCCGCTTTACAGGGACTCGAAATACTTCTTTAGTGTATATTTTGCAATAAGGAATTTTTAATGTCTTAAAAAGGACCAAAAACTTTTTCACAACCTTGACTTGATTTTTAATAACAAAACGTACCGGAAAGGCCACTCTAGTTACTAGTTTGCCAATAATATCATTCAAATGAATTTTTCGGCTATTTCTAAATGTAAGAAATTGTTTTTCAACGTAACCAACTGTTAATAACTAATTTCTAAACTCTTTTGTTGGTAACCTCCATAACGATTCACTATTGTTATTCTCATGAATAATTTTATGGACAAATCTTAGTCCTGTCATACATCATGAGGGACCAGATGCAATAAGGGCACTTAAAGTTTTCTCATGTAAAAACGAAGTCCCCTGGAGATTTAAAAAATAATCGTATCCTGATTTTAAAAAAATATATCTGGATGTGAAATATAATTCCACATCTTTTTTCTCCCAGATAAAAAGTTTTAACTTTTTTAGTTTTTAAATCCAAGCTAAATAAGTAATTTTTTTTTAGAAAGTCGATTTTAATCCGTTTTTTACATTGAGTCAGTTCGTCAGTTTTTGCAATTTTTTAATAAAATTGTTAGGAAATGCACGTAAAGGGGTGTTTTTTGACTGACAGAAAAACAAGGATTCGAAAAATTATTTTTGAAAAATTGTTATTAATTTTTTGCTGATGCTCGGCGAGACTCGGACTTTTTTAATGTCCAGCGTATGTTTTCTCGAGGAAATTTTAAGCAAGCAAAAACTACTCGCGACAAAAATTTTGAGAAAACTATGATAACATTTTTTGGAAATTTTGAGATCAAAATATTTAATAGCTAAGGAGTAATTACGATGCACGAGTTAAATTGGAAACGGATTAAAATCGACATTTTTGGTTTCACTTTGAAAACCAAACAAGCCACAACTTATTGTCTGATGAAAAAAATATGTGCAATTAGATTTTACCAGGGGTGTTAGTTGAAATTTGCCGGGTTTACTCATAGATGTCGCCAGAGATATGTATACATTTCTATGATTTGGCATCTATGTCATATTTTTCTATGGACAATGACCTTTAAAAATACACAATTAAATTATGCCAAAATAATAGCATCATAGTTGTTTACCTCAGCGAATATGTCGAGTTTCGTTCCAAGTAAATCGCATTTGCGGCATTCGTTGCTTTTCTTATTTCATCGAAAGAAAAAAGCAGTTGAAGCTCATCGATTGCTGGTAGAAACTTATGGTGAACATGCTCCAGTGATTAGAACATGTGAGACATGGTTTCGTCAATTTAAAAGTGGAGATTTCGATTTAACAGACAATGAACATCCTCGTGCAGCGAAAAAGTTCGAAGACGAGGAATTGCAGGCGTTATTGGATGAAGACCCAACCCAATCGCAACAACAATTGGCACAAACACTAAATGTGACCCGACGAGCAATTTGCCAACGTTTAAAAGCCATGGAAAAAATCCAAAAGTATGGAAAATGAGTACCACACCAACTGAACAATAGACAAATGGAAAATCGAAAAACCATTTGTGAAATGCTGCTTCAACGGTTTGAAGGGAAATCTTTTCTGCATCGAATTGTCACGGGGGACGAAAAATGGATTTATTTCGAGAACCCGAAGCGGAAAAAATCATGGCTTTCACCTGGTGAGGTCGGCCCATCGACTCCACGGCCAAATCGCTTTGGCCGTAAGACAATACTCTGTGTTTGGTGGGACCAGTGTGGTGTGGTGTACTTCGAGTTATTAAAACCTGATGAGACGGTGAATACGGATCGTTACCGACAACAAATTATCAATTTGAATCATGCGTTGATCAAAAAACGGCCGGAATGGGCCCGAAGATATGGCAAAGTTATCCTACAACATGACAACGCACCGTCTCATACCGCTAAAGTGGTGAAGAACACATTAAAAGCATTGAATGGGGAAATATTATCGCACCCGCCGTACTCTCCAGACCTCGCCCCGTCCGACTATCACCTTTTAGCATCGATGGGACACTCACTCGCAGAGCAGCGCTTCGCCAATTTGGAAGAAGTCGAAAAATGGCTCGTCGAATAGTTTGCCTTGAAAGAGAAAAAGTTTTTTTGGAATGGTATCCATGATTTGCCTGAAAGATGGGCAAAATGTGTAGAATCCAATGGTCAATACTTTGAATAAACAATTTTTGAGATTCCCTTGAGAATTAAGTGTTTTCTTTATTGAAAAAACCGGTAAACTTCAACTAACACCCCTGGTACATCCAGATATATCGTTTAAAAATTAGGATTCGATTTTTTTTTAAATCTCCAGGGGAGTTCGTTTCTGCATGAGAAAACTTTGAGTGCCCTTATTACATCCGGTCCCTCATTTGTAAACAAAGAATTCCGTTTTTCTTGTGCGATATAATGAAAATTACTAAGACATAACTCCTCGCTATCATTTGACGATAAATTATAATTTGTTAAAAAAATGTTCAGATTTTGCACTGCTGAATAGACACATGACACACACTCCGTAATTTCTAGAAGCAATGGTCTTTCTGCTTTCATGAAATTTGTTTTGAAACTTGTGATGTAATTATCAGGGCAGAAATAAGAGGTAATGCAGTAAAGCAGTATTAGTGTCAATACGAATGCTCTTTCTTGTATTATTTTTCTGTATCATTCAAAGTCCTTATTATCAGCTTCCTGTACTTCTTCTCATAATTGATAGATAGGGACAGCGAGGGAGTCGATTATATTTGAACCATGAATTAAAACTTTATGCATTTATGCAGGCATGAAACACAAACTGCATTTTCATAAATACAAGTCGGTTGTTTTTAGACAATGTTTGCGAAACTTTTTTTTTCAGAACCTTATTTTCTTTTTTAAGCAATTTAATTAACGACAAAAATTGTTTAGAGAATTTTTTTGAGACTAATAAATGAATAGAATTATGGTCGGTAAATGAAATTAATCCAAAACTTCCGACTTTTTTCCAAGACAAAAGGAAAAACATATAAGTCTAGAAAACTATTGTTGAGTAAAAAGTTATAAAAAATACAACTTTTTCCAAAGTAAACTCATTTCTGCCTTTTAAACTTCTTGGAAAATATCAATTGTTTCATTTGCTTAAATTGAGAAGTTAATATGAAGATTCTATTCAATTTTGCGTTGGCTGCAACGTCTGAACACTATTAGAAATTGAAATGCTATCATACACCCATTCGATTCTATTAAAAAAATTACAAATTTTCATCATGTTTATTTTGTTTAACTTAATATAGTTGTGGTGAAACTAAAACAGACAAATGCAATATTTTACATTTTTCAGAACCAAATGATGCCGTATCAAAGTATAATACAACAGTTTATAGAATCTATAAGCTTTTTTTCATTGGGTTCAATTAGTTGGGTTCAACCCTGTCTTTCTATTTATAATTTGTATTACAAATAGAGAGACAGGGTGTCAAACGTTGGAAATTTAGCATTACGTAATTGATGAACGGCCCCTTATCACGTTTAGTTTTTATCTCCTTTTTTCCAAATTGTCGTCAAATCTTTAAAAAAACTATGAATTTTAGATTAAAGAATTCTGGACGCGCTTGGAGTGGCCTGATATTCCAGGATCGTATAATTTCATCCAAAAAGTAATTGACGTGAGTATAATTGATAAACCCGAATGGCTATTGACTGAGAAATCGCTCAGTAGAATTACAAGCCTCGGCAAGAAAATGCGATTGAATCCGAGATTTCCGAGCGATTTCGAGAGACGACAAATAAAATATTACAGCTCAACTATTGCTCATGTGTCAATTTTAGCAAAGCGCGACGCGAAAGACTCCCAAGAGTTCTTATGGATTCCCGAGAAATTCGAAAAGAAAGTAATAAGGATTACACAGTCTGAGAATCAGACGAAATCTCAGTTAATAGCCCCTCGGGTAAATAAAAAATGAATTCTAATATTATGTCTGTATGCAATATTCTTAATATTATTTACTCTTTAAATTTATTATGGAACTATTTTTGATAACTAAATTTGTATTCAGGCAATTTGCACCCCAGCAAGTTATTATGCAGAACTAACGCATCAAAAACTAGTAGATGGGGGATATTACGAGGATCAAAGTTCCTACAAGATAACTGACGAGGTAATCGCGCAGGTAGAAAATTTTTTTGCTTCAGTAGACATTAGTACTGCTTCTCGCAATGCTCGTTAATGGTTATTAGTTAAGTGAAGTAAGATTATTATTATAGTGAAAATAAAAAAATAGTATATTACACTACAAGGGCAGAAAGTTGAGATTCCTGCTTTTTTTTTCTTGCTACCCGGTCGAAAGTACGAAAACAATGGCATGTGTGCATTGGAATATATTGATGCCTGCCCCGACATTTGCGGCACGAGCGGAGCGAGGGCTGCTGGTCGGGGGGGGGGGGGCAGGCATCAAATACATCTATAAATTAAGGTTTAGATACACCCTTAGAAAAGAAATAGTGTTTTCATAGCGCCTCCTTTGAAAATCCGATTTTCGGTACCTGTAGAGCGGGTTGAAACTACGATTTTCAACCCTAGGGTTGAAAGTCGCTGTTTCAACCCGCTCCACAGTTACAGCCAATTAGATTCTCAAAAGAGTTGCTATGAAAAATAGTATACATTACTCGAAACAAAACACAGCGAAAGCATTTCGTGTGATTGCAGCCCTCGTTTCACTCGGGCAGCAAACTTCACACTCATGCAATCGCTCTGTTTCGCCCCTTGTAATGTAATATAGTATTTATTTTATAAACATGACTATATATTTGTATCACAATTGCAAAACTTATTTTATAGTAGATGAAGTTATTTATTCTACTTCTTCATCTGTCGATTCATCAGATGATATGTCATCCATTTTTTTATTTTTATTTTTGTTACACTTCAGTCACTACTATTACTTTCTAAATAATATCCACTAATTGCCACTAATAAGCATTAGCAGAGAGCGGACAAATTTTGACGCTTGAGGTTATTGACGTTTTTACTCCTGCTATTATAGAGGGCGCGCATATAGCTTGACCAATGCATGAAACTTAGACTTTCTGCCGTAAAATTGGTGCCGAAACCACGTACTTTCGACCGAGTTAGTAAGCAAAAAAACATTTGCTGTATTACTCACTTTTCTGAAAAACAAAGATCACATCCCAATTAGCAAATTAAACACCAAAATTTTTAAAGGAATTGAAACTCGCCTAAATATGGCTTAAAATCAATTATTAACATTTGATACTCTAGCATTGAAGTAATGGTCCATACATTCCATTATTGTGTACAAGGCAATCATATTTTATACTCCAAGAGGTAATTATCTCTCAGAGTCATATGTGTGTTTTGTACACAGAGAAACTTTTTATATCAATTTTTACTATAGTATTTTTCAATTTAGGGAAAAACGTATCACTTTGAGAATTTTTGTTAGTAAAAATACTAAACTTTATAATAATGATATGAAACTTCAGCACAGTTCATAGCAAATTTTACTATAGTTTATACTAAAGTTTCATATCATTATTATAAAGTTTAGTGTTTTTACTAACAAAAATACTATAGTAAAAATTGATATAAGAAGTTTCTCCGTGCATGTATGTGCATATGCAAAGGGTGAACTACCGCTTACTTTTTATGTCCTCTGGTTCACCTGTGAGCCTCAATAGCTTGACCGTCCTACTTCACCTCTTGGTAAAAACCTCTAAATCGATAAATGTACTCTCTCGACATAAAATAATAACTTAGCGCCTGGAAAGCATAAGTTTGTAAGTTTTTTTTGCGTTCGTAAACTATATTTTTCAAAACTTGAATTGCGACTACACGGTGAAATATAGAGTAAATTCTTTGAATTTTTTCATGTAACATAATTATGACTCAGCGATACCGTAAACATTAAGAACATCATCGACATGTATTTCTGCTTGATTCAGAACTTTCTCGAATTCAGAACAAAACAATATAAAGTGCTCATCTGAGGTCTTATTAGTATTTATGCACAAAGATGCTACGCAGCAGCGAATGAGTTTTAATTTTTAGGAAGTTATTTATACAATTCAATTTGTAGCATCATCAAAAGTCTTACTTGATATTCGTAAATCTAAAATGTTTCATTTTTGGATTTAAAATTGAAAATACTCATGGTTTTCGACATTTTTGGTCCTTCACTGGCAGAGTTCGGGCCCCTACAATATTTAACGCGGCACTTTTTTCACAAGTAGTGATAAATTTTCCCAGTTGATATACAGGATGTCTTATTTTAATCAATAAATTTAAATATCCCCTAAAATACGCCATTTGCAAGAGAATGTTTTAGACCAAAATTGTCAAGGACAGTGGGGGTAATTTATCTGTTATCATGACCTTGACTTTTATATCAATTCTCTAGGTTATTTGAAGGTCAAGACCATTTATTTACTTTAAATTTATATATTTATATTTACTTATAAATTTGTTATTGTGACTTTAAGGAGGTACAATCAATGTCAAATTATAAAAAAGTGGTCAGAAGCTGTTTAGTTGAATTTCAGAGGTATTTTGGAATAATAAACGTTAAAGTTAACTTTAGAAAGTAGATAACATGCAAAAGTGTCAATAATCTGGACCATTTTGAACTTAAGTTGCAAATTTTAAGGCCATTTCATGGTGAATGTCAATTTTTTTCACTGTAATCTAGTAATTAGTGTTTGGCGGCACTCCAAATATATAGTAGAGAAGCTGAAAACAATTTAAACACCTTGTACTTACTTTTAGCGTTACCCGAAAACAACGACGTGGACATAATAAGGTTTGTTTCCTTTAGGGTGCTTGATTATCGTGAGTCCCCTTGCCTCTCTCATTTGGGACACTTCAGTATTGTGAGTCCCCTTTTGTATCTGACATATGAGGCGCTTGATTATCGTGAGTCCCCTTGTCTCTGACGATTACTGTAATTATATCATTCACCCATGGCGTAATTTTTCGAAGTTGCCTCCGTTGGCTTCAAGACAGAAATTTAAGCGTCTTTCAAAATTATACACATTATTAAGCAAAGTAGCTCTAGGAATTGCCGCGCATGCTCTATGAATTAGTTCCATTAGATCTTGCCTAGTTGTGGGCCGTTGAGTAGAAACAACATTTTTCAAATATCGCCACAAATAAAAATCTGGTGATGTAATATCTGGTGAGCAAGGAGGCCATACAACTGGACCACTTCGATCAATCCACTTGTTATTGTAATGATCTTTCAAAAAGGCACAAACACCTATGACGCTAAACGCTCTGGTCTCACAAAATGAGCAGTTGTTCCGAATAACATAACAAAAGTCCACAAAATAGTTTTGGGAGATCGTAAATTAAAGATGTATGGGATAGATGACACTTTAAAGATATCAGAAGCTAGTGTGTTTCAAATTTTGCACGGATCTTTGGAAATGCGTAAATTGTTTTCAAAGTGGGTACCGCGTTTGCTAACATCCGACCAAAAACAACAACGCGTCCAGGATTCAGAGCGCTGTTTAGAGCTGTTCCAGCGAGGCAAAACGAATTTTCTGCGTCGGTATGTGACAATGGATGAAAACATGGATCCACCACTACGCACCTGAAACAAAAATATCGTCAGCTGAGTGGACAGCAGCTGGTGAAAGCCGTCCAAAGCGACCATAAACTCAACAGTGGGCTGGCGAGGTTATGCCATCCGTATTTTGTTCATCGATTATCTTGAGAAAGGTAAAACCATTAACAGCGACTATTACATGGCATTACTGGATCGATTGAGCGCAGAAATCAATAAGAAACCGCTTCCCATGAAAAAGAA
This sequence comes from Diplolepis rosae, assembly GCA_030998225.1. Classification (NCBI taxonomy): domain Eukaryota; kingdom Metazoa; phylum Arthropoda; class Insecta; order Hymenoptera; family Diplolepididae; genus Diplolepis; species Diplolepis rosae. Next base: position 736,576 of record JAPYXD010000177.1, read on the forward strand.
AAAAGTGCTGTTCCACCAAGACAATTTGAAAGGCCTTGGAATGAACGTATTACGCTTGAAGGAAACTATGTAGACTAACATCGGTTTGAAATTATATATTATCAAACAAAAATACATGTCGACGTTGTTCTTAATGTTTCTGGGTTCTGTTAGGTATAATTATGTTACAAAAACGTAATTCAAAGAATTTACTTCATGTTTTAACGAGTAATCGCAATTCAAGTTCTAATTTTCTTATTGCCCCTGCGGGGAAGCCAATTGTATATGGTGCAGCTAGGAAAAACAAAGTTTATTCAGCGAGCGTGAAGTTTGATGCCAGAGCAAAGTGAGAGCAACAATCACACGATTTAAATTAATTTTTTCCCTTGTGACACACGATTTTTTTTTTATTTTACGGGGATAAAAATGACTTGAGATTGATTCTTGGTACGACAACTAACTTAATGCACGGTTTTTCACATAAATTTGATAAGTTTCTTCTTACATTCTTTATTTAAAATCATCAATGGTATATATCGAAAAAACGCGAAAAAGAAAGAAGGAGAAACTTTTCGGTCACGTATAGGGGCGTTAAGTGCCATGAATCAATAGATTATTTCGAAATTGGTGTAAATGATCAAAATATAGGAAATGATGAAAATCATAAAGCTCAAAAACTTATCTCATAGCTTGCAAATCAATTTGAAGTAGTCCAGTATGTAGATGACGTATCGTATAAAGATTTAGAATTTACTGTATATAAATATCAGGATGAATAGAACAAAGCTTATTGATTTGCAATTAAACCGGTGGAGAAAAAATTTTGCCAGTATGTCTAAATTGATTATTAGTATGAGAAAATATGAATCCCGAACAAATTTCAATTTTGAAAACTTTTTTTTTAGGACTTTATTGCCGGAGTCTATCACCGATCGGGCCCGTTTTGTCCCCGTCTAAATACAAACTGTTTAAAAACCTACCTGGGATATGGGGCTTTGCTGATTGATAATTTATTTTAAAAGCTATCCTTAGGGGTATTTTTACTCTTTGAAAAAGACTATTGTCCTATAACTAGTTAAGAAATACGAGATGGCTGTGGTACAGGACTCTCCTAGGATGGGTCTAGGCATACCTGTTGAAACCAAAACCCCCTTTCTTGGATTATATTGCCGCTTACGGAACCACCTTTCGGCTTTGCACTTCGCGAGCGGCTGGTCCCAGCTTTAAGTCGTTTTGCATCCCTTCCATCATCCGTTTAACCAAATGCCCATCCAGCCCTACGCCTATTGAGATTCTCAGACACGTCTCTTCGTCTTTTCTCTTGAAGCGCTTCAGATACGCGTTAAAGCAGCCATGGCCTGAAAGCGCTTGCGTCAGGTAAAAGCCGACCTCACCGTGCTTTCTCTCCAGCCAGGTGCCAATCTCCGGGATTAGACGGTTGCGGATGGCTTCTTTGACGCGAGCAATTTCCTGTTCATTGTTAACACAGTTGTGCTCCTTGCGGAGCAGAAAGGCTTCCTGGCTTTCCTTCGCCAATAAGTCTATTGGCGGAACGCTCCCCAGGACCACCACAGCACTCGTCGACACAATTCGGTATGCTGAGATAATTCTCATCGCTGCGCCTCTCTGTGCCGAGGACAGCCTTTCTGGATAGCATGGTTGTCAAGGGCAATTACCCAAAACGGAGCTGCATAAAGCAGCTTCGAGTGCACTACGCTTGCCGCCAGTCTTCTTTTTGCTTCTCTGGGAACACCAATGTTGGGCACGAGCCGAGCCAAGTTAGCTTCTCATTGGAGTACTTGATGCTGCTGCTGTTCCACACGACTTCGTGTTGACCGAGTACAATCTTTAGATACCTGAATGATCTCCTGTCCGTAACCAGCAAAACCTCGGTCTCTTCAGGAGCCCTTTCAAGGCTTCTGCTGTTCAACCAACGCTTTGCTCGCCTTGAACTCTCATTGATCCTTAGTTCCAGGATCTCGATGTCATCAGCAGCACACACTAATGGTCCAACCCACGACCTTTGAGGGGTATCACATGTTATCTCTTCTTTAAGAGACCACTTGTCGCCCTTGTATAACACCCACCTGTTGGTTAGGTAGTATAAGCGTCATGTGAGGGAACTTTTGATTTGCTTCTTCAATTTGAAGAAATCTGCAGCTGAGTCTCATCAATTGCTTGTAGAAACATATGGTTATGCTGCCTTAAGTGAGAGAAGTTGTCGTGAGTGGTTTCAAAAGTTTAAGAACATTGAATTTGACATCGAATATAAAGAACGTAGCGGAAGGCCAAAAGTGTACGAAGACGCAAAATTGGAAGTATTATTGGATCAAGATTCGTGCCAAATGCAAGAAAAACAGTACGATGGATAATACTTCGAATAAAATATAAGGTTCCGTTCTTTCACAATAAATGCCCAATTTTTGATAACAAATGGCGGAAACTTATTTGTACACCTGATAGTTGTCATTTCTTCTCCAGGGCATGGCATATTTAGTGATAAAAAACAAAATTGTTTAGCTCTGAATTTAGTTTTATATATGATAAGGATTAATATTTTTGTGAAGCTTTGCTTGCAAATTTAATATAAAATGGACTGTCCAGAAAGCTAACATTAAACATTTTTCCCTTAAAAAGTACACGCTTTCGTCCACAAGTAACAATCACCACAACCGTCTCGAATTTCTTAACTACTTATAGGACACTAGTCTTCTTCAAAGAGGAAAAATAGCTCTGATAGCTTTAGAAAAAATTGTCAGTTAGCAAAGCCACATGTACCGGGTAGGTTTTGAAACAGTTTTCATCTCAGGCCCTGTTAACTCTAATGGGGGAATATGAAGAATTATGATTATTATTTTAGGCGTAGTACAAGTTGCGGCCAACTGTTGGCGCTACTTGTCGGCCCCGCTGCACCCCACCCCGCTCGCCTAAGTCTGCGTCTGTCCTCGCATATCCTCGTTTGGTCCTCGTTGCCCAAACGTCAACAAACTTTGTGGTTAGAGGCAGTGTTAAACCCACTTGTGAAGAATCTAACCTACAAAGAAATTTACAAGAGCGGGTATCGAGTGTGCTATTTGCATTTTCGCGAGCAGGATTATTTATGTGGTCCGCGAAATGTGTTCAAGAAAAAAATAGTGCCTTCAGTGTTGTTGCCTAAAAAAGATGGGAATGGACATACATTGTCTTATAATTTAAAAAACTGAATATAATGATGAGTAAAATGGATATGCTAAGTGAAAAAATGTATAAAAATATCAAAAAATGTATTGCTTAAACTTTCTGTATTTTTATACGTGTTTTTCACTTAGTTTATCCATTTTACTCATTATAGTCAATTTTAAAACTTTTCACATATATACAATGTATATATAACATACATACGCTACGCATTGATACTTTTAGTTCAAGTTGTGGCCAACTGTTGGCGCTGTGCTTCTTCATATTTCTTCCATTGAGTTAAGAGGGCCTGTTTCATCTTGACGGGGACCTAACGAGCACGATCGGTGAGAGCCTCAGGCAATAAAGTTCTCAAAAGAAAAAGTTTCCAAACTTAAAATTTGTTCGAGATTTATATTTTCTCATATTAATAATCATTTTGGACATGCTTGCAAAATTTGTTCCCGGACGGTTTAATTGAAAATTAAGTTTTGTTCGTTTTATCCTGTTATTTATATACAGTGAATTCTACATCTTTATTCAATACGTGATGTGCATTCTAGACTGCTTCAAATTAATTTGCAAGCTACAAGATAAGTTTTCGAGCTTTATGATATTCACCTTTTTCTATATTTTGATCATTTACAGAAATTTCGGAATAATCTGTTGATTCATGGCACTAAAGCAGGGCCCTATATATGACCGAAACGTTTGCCTTTCTTTCTTTTTCGCGTTTTTTCAACATATGCCATTGATAATTGCAAATAAAGGAAATAAGAAGAAACTGACCCTATGACAAAGCACCAAGAAACCAATAAAAATTATGTAATTTTGGGTCAATATAATAGTATACATGTTTTCAAATATGTCACGTTATAATAAAATGTACTATTCATTACTTCATCCTCCAAGGATTCATTTTCCGACCTAGAATAGTAATTAGGAATTAACAAATTAGGCTTGTATAATTTATAACGAGGAAAAATGAAACCAATTACAAAAATATATTATTGTAGATGTGTGTTGCTCTTAACGGTTTGGAGTACGTGAGAAGGTGGTTGGAAAATTTGGCAGAAATGCTTCACCTCGAAGAACTTTTTGCAAGTCTAGAAGGACAAGTAAATGATGCAATTTACATTCAATGGAAAAATACGATGATAGCACCGCTCGAAAGAACTTTGGGTCAGATGATGCTATTTATTGATCAAACAATTACAAGAATTGGTTCCAAGGCAAGTAATCCATCTTCCTTATAAAAAATAAGTTTGACATTGCTTTGTTAAAAATAAGCCTACTAAATTGTAAATTAACTTATTAGTTCTTAAAATCCAAACTTATTTACGTCCAAGAATTGGTGCGCAATATAAAAATAACAGAGGCTTCAGACACTTTTTGTCCGAAGGTCACGTTATTTTTATATTTATTAGTTCTTATTAGTAATTTATTAGTTCATATAAGCTGGAAAATTTGAGCGTGCATATGCTATAGCGTTCCCAATCGTCGCACTTTGCCCTCGATCTTGTACTTGTTTCGCATACAAAATTTTAACATAAAAAAACAACAAAATAGAATTTTAAAAAAATTGCTAAGTACTGTCTTTCTGAGCATCATATATGCAATGCGAAACAGATATATGGGATGCAAATGTGCACTCTTTCCGTGGATACATTTTTTTAAATTTCTGCAGAAATTTGATTCTCTATTTCTTGAAGTTTTAAAATGCTATAACTTTTTCAGCATTTTGCTGAATTGAGAAAATATTATGAGAATAATTTATGAAGCTTTTTAGGTACTAGCAGTAATTAGGATTAGAAGTTCTGTATTTTTTAAAGAGTAGTTTTCAGGAATCACAAAAAGAGCAAGAAATTCATACTATTTTAATAAATAACGCAACACACGAAAAAATGATACGATATCATAGTATTTCTGCTCAAAGAGCTCTTTAAATCTTATCTGAATATTATTTCCGCAATCTCTGATTTCTTTTTAATAATATTAAATTTTTCATTTCTTAAGCGAAAAATTAAAGATTTAGACAAAAAAAGGATGAAATCCAATTTTAATTAGATGATTTATGAGCTTTAGCCACCTTAATATGACGTATGCAAGCTGAAACAGATATACAGGGTAAGATTTTATCTTGTGATATCGAAATATCTCAAGAAATAAGCATCGTAGGGAACAATGACCGCAACGTAAACTTTCTATTTTCGATAAAACTTACACTGAGAGAAATGGCGCTTACTGGATCAACTAAGAAAAAGTTAGTTGAAAAATACTGGTAGTAATATGTGCACGTCCCGTTATATAGAAAGTAAATATACACTAAAAAAATGTTTATGTGTATCTCAATGGTATATTACGTGCCTGGGCGCACAATGAGGGTTATTGCGTGACGAGCGACAATGCTCGCAGGAGATCGGAGCCAAGGCGTAGTCGAGGTGTAGCCGATGCATACTCGAGACGTAGCCGAGACAAAGCCGAGACGAAGCTGAGGCGCGATCAGTCCTACGAGCATTGTCGCGAGTCTCGTAATTTCCCGAATTGTGTGCCATGGCACGTATTCTATTTTATGTGACTCCGGTGCGTATACGAGTTTTTATGCGTACACTTGAAACTAATCTAGTATTGTAGTTGCTTTCGGCGCTAGTCATTACACTTGATATTTCGCGACTAGTCCCAGCAAATTTTGATTTTATCGATCTTGTGTAGTAGTAATGGATTTTAGTAGACGCATGCGCAGTTCAAATGTACAAGGCTTTGCCAGTAAGATGCTAACGCTGTACGAAGAAGAAGAATAAGAAGAAGGATTGAGCTTCGTTTGATGGCTATGGGCGCATGCGCAGTTCAATTTTTACATTTCATTCCTTTGTAGCGCAATGTACTACATTGCGCTACTGTTAACTGTAGCGAAAAAACGAGTTTGCGCGCCGGTGGCACATAAAGCATTTTAGTTGCCGCAGCTAAAACGTATTGCTGGATTTCGTAACTTCTAAATATTTGGCTGTGGCACATAAATTTTCTAGCTGGAAAAATATAGCTGGGGCAACTGAAAACTTTAGCTCTCATATCTATATTTCTATTCGTAAACAAGAATAGAGTTGCCTAGGTGTCACACCCAATCAGGTTTAACTGGATATTCTAGGTGAAGAATATAGTTGCACTTGACAGACTTTCTAGGTAGGATGCTGAAAATATATAGGTGCTATATTTATATATATTTATATATTTCTTTATTCAAAAGCAGTGGAGCTAGATTGAATAAAAAGAGCTGAAGAACGTCTGTCTACATCCAAATGTTTATAATTTTCGATAAACGTTTTCAAAAAATTTGTTTTTAATTAAAAACATTTCGATGTAGACAGACGTTCCTTAGTACCTTTTATTTAATCTAGCTCCAAGAGTTTTAACTTGATGTCTTTTACTGTTTACGGACGTGAGAATATCGAAAAAAAGTTGAAAGAAAATTTTCAGGTTAATACAGCATGCCCCTAATAAACTTTAGAGCGAATAACTTTCAAACTTCAAAATACTTGGCTATACTTACCTTGAAAAATTTCAACATATTGTTGGAGATTCCAGGCCTCCAATACGTCCTCCATTTTAAAAAGTAGGGTTGACTTTTCCATTGATTAGACTTTTAACACTTTCACCACGTGGAAAATACCGGCCGGCGTTACTCTTTTGAGAATGATGGAGCCTTGGAGGCCTTGAGCGACGAGCGTCATGCGCGATTGAGCACGGTAGCTATAACAGTATAGCTGTGGGGTAACAATTTTCTCGCTGCTATGTTATTTAGATATTACAGCTAGACGATATAGCAAACGGTGCCAGATTTGTCTCCTAAATTTTCTGTCTGCAAGAGATAGATGGTTTTATGTATCTAAGACATATAGATGACTGTCCAACCTAAAAAGTATTGCTAATCCAGCTATATTTCCTCAGCAATATATTTATAGCTACAACACCAAAACCATTTTTTTCAGTGATATAAGTGAAAGTGGGGTATTGTGAGACAGGTCAATTTTTCACCACCGTTGAACAGTTTGAAACATATAAATGGGTTTTATCGTCTTTTCTTTGACCAAGCTCATTTTCCCATAAGCATTCAATGCAGAGCCGGCCAACCTCTAATGGATGAGGTGTTCGCGTAGCATTATTATTATTTTTAGTTCAGGTGGACAATTGTACGCGCGCTCGTTTTCGCAAGCGGATGGAGTGCGGCAAGGGGAACTGGCTTCGTATGAGTTCCGCCTTTGTTATTTACAAGTATTTACCAATTCATTGTCGCTGAATTCAATAATGTCACATGCCACTTTGGCGCGCTATGTGAAGAAGACCAATTTCCATCTTTTTCTTTTTGAGTAAAAAAAAACTAATTCCCATGTCATTCCCAACCATTCAATAAACATTTTCCATCGATATTTTTCGTTTTGTACTGACCAAATTTCCCAGAGGATATTACAAGATAACTCCAATTATTGATTTCTGCCCGGAAAATATTGTTAAAGACAGTTTTAACTACGAGGTTTCTGGTTACAGTGCCTAGAAATTTCTCTCAGTGTGCGTATTTTTTAACCCTTTGTGGCATGGTGAGACGCAGAGCGTCTCACCTTTTTCTAATGTGTTTTTCATTGATTTAAATTAGTCAAATGACGATTTTATTACTTTTTGTTTGTGTTTTCTAAAATTTTTTTACGCATAGAAAAATATGTATAAAAATATGTACTCGCCCGTTAGGCAAACTGACTAGCCACGCCAGCCAGAAGAGGAACAAAGAGATTCCTCCCCCAAACGACGCGGACAGCCAAGTCCACCGGAGACGTAGGACCGCGGGTGCAGGTCCCGATGCGATTTCTACTGACCCTGCCCGTTGTTTCACTCCCGACGCCCACCGAGCTCTCTCGTCCTCATCACAAGTGTGACGAATGACTTGATGAGCGTCCAAAACCGCTCAGACTGGAGCATCAGAGAGACCATCGTGTCAGGAGTGAGCTCGGCACCCACTGCCTGACCGAGGGCCTCCCTTGCCGCGCCTCACTTTGCGCAGACTCAGTGTGCGTGCTCTGCATTATCTACAGGGGAATCGCAGTAATAACACATCCCCTCGTCTCTCTTCTTAAAGCGCTTTAGGTACGCGTTAAAACAGCCATGGCCTGAGAACGCTTGCGCCAAATAGAAGCCGACTTCTCCGTGTTTTCTGTTCAGCCAGGTGGCGAGCTCCGGGATCAGGCGGTAGGTCCATCTCCCGGTCTGCTCACCATGCCATCTGATCTGCCATTTCTCAACGAGTCTGTGCCTTCCATCTTTGCGGATAGCCTCCTTCGCGCGAGCGATTCCCTGCAGGTCGGTACAGGTAAGCTACTTAAATAGGTCCAGCGCACGCGCGTACAACAGGTATCGCCATCTAATGGAACTCGGTGAGTTAAAATACATTTTGTCTTTCCCTACAGCACTCCCCCCTGAGTGAGAGCGGTCAAAAAGTATAATATGGCGTGCACCAGATTTATGCGAATTTAGCGAAAATGATGTATATATTCAAAAGTTTTTTTGAGGATTGCACGCAGAAATGTAAAATGTACAATAATACAATTTTTACAAAATAAATATCGTATACATTGTGAGTTTAATTTATACTACGTATAACAAATTTTTTTGACGATAAAAAAACTTTTACTCCGCTTTTAACATCGAAAATAGCGATTTTTTTCAATAACAATCAGTTCTTAACATGCGATTAACATTATTGTAGACGAACTTTGGCGATTCAGGCTGGCCTAACCTAACAAATACTAATTTCTAACAATAGGCAGTCGCAAGATCGATGATTACCATTGAGAAAAGTCTAGATGTAAGCAAAACAAGAGATACGTAGTGCGTTTCGTCGACATTTGTTACAATTAAAGGTTAAGACGACAGAAATACAGGAAATGTTAAATGAGTAACAAGATAGTTATTCGCGTGATTGGAGACGAAAGGGGAAGATATCAAGCCACGGTCACGGACGTTTGACTTGTCTTGGTTCTTTTCCGACGTCGTTCAATAACCAAATAAGATCCAGATCCATTCACATAAACGATACTCGTTTTCGAGAGTACGTACGTAATAAAGGTACAGTTTCCCTAGAAGGAAGTTGATCAATGTCGTAGCGCATGAAATATGCTGGCTTGATATTCTTGATGGAGACGTGGACAGAAACGCCGTTAAAATCTATTTTGTAAACCCTTTCAGAAGTTCGTTTTAAGATCCTATGTGGGCCCATGTATGGGCGCTCTAAGGCTTTTTTGGCATGATCACGACGGAAAACATGAGTAGAATCCTTCAAGTCTTTGAACATAAATGCTTTTCGTTTGTACTTATGTGCAACAGGAACTGGTTTGATCCGACGCATGTGGTCGCGAAATTCTTCGAGAAAGTTATTGGGGCATGTGAGAAATCCTCGGGATGGGGGGGGGGGACTCTCCTGGAATCCAAAGTGTTGCACCGAACGCAAACTCTGCTGGAGAAGCTCCGACGTCCAGAACGTTAGACCTGAGGACCAGCAAAATGGTTGATAGCGATCGGGACCATTCTGGGTCGGAATGGCACATAATACCTGCCTTAAACGAGCGGTGCCACCGTTCAATCATACCGTTAGAGGAAGGATGATAAGCAGTGGTGCGAATGCGATTGCAGCCAATCAGTTGCAACAGCGCTGAGAAGATCTGAGATTCAAATTGACACCCTTGGTCGGCTGTTAGAGTCTCAGGCGAGCCATAATGAGAGACCCATTGATCGACAAAAGCTTTACAAGCGGTTAATGCTTGGATGTTAGCAAATGGAACCGCCTTAGGCCATCGTGAAAAACGGTCGATGAGAGTGAGTCAATATTTAAAACCGTTGCTAATTGGAAGCGGTACAACGATGTACATATGAACATGGCAAAAGCGTCTATCCGGAGCTTTAAAGTTTGATGGCAACACACGATTGTGCCGCGAAATTTTCGACTGCTGGCATTCATGACATGCTTTGCACCAGTCGGAGATCCCGCGACGCATCGATGGCCATACGTAGCGTTTACGGATAACGCGATCCGTAACTTTTGCGCTCGGATGTAACCAGGCGGGTCTCAGCATCATGAGCAGGATGAGATAAACGTGTTGCATTAGCCAGATAGAATTTTACCTTTTTAAACGCAGCATCGCTTTCGAGATCCCACGGAATTGGACTTTGTCGTTTTTACGAGTGTCGCAGATGGATTTTTGAAGCGGCGCCTGGACTTTAGCAGCGTGTTTTAAACTTTTCCGATAAAAATTCACCATTCCGAAAAATCGGCGGAGTTCGACGACGGTTTTTGGTATTGAAAAATCGGTAATTGCCTACACCTTGTCCAAAGTTGAATAACAACCTTTATGGTTAATCTGATAACTCAAGATATTGAGCTCAGATTTGCCGAATTGGCATTTGCTCAAGTTAATTCGCAAAGAAAAATCTTTTGAACGTTGGAATACGATTTTGAGGTGACTCTCATGCTCTTCATAGGACGAAAAAGCGATGAGAATGTCATCGATATATGCGAAGACAAAGCTGAGGTCACCAAGAGCGCGATAGATATATCGTTGGAAGGTTTGACCAGAATTTCTGAGGCCAAATGTCATAACCACGTATTCAAATAGCCCGAAAGGGGTTATAACAGCTGTTTATGGTATGTCGCTCTGAGTTATTGGTATTTGGTGGTAAGCCATGTGCAAATCCAATTTGGAAAAGATATGTTTACCTTTTAGCATGGAGGAGAAATCACGAAAGTGTGGTACGGGATACCTGTCAGAAACCGTGATGGCATTTAAACGTCGATAATCGCCGCAGACGCGCCACTCACCATTTTTCTTTTTCACCATATGAATGGTTGATGCTCATGGTTGTATCAACCAAACGCGATTCGTACAAGAATGGAACGAGGTGATAGTGTGCAAGCAAGTCCGCCCCTATGATAGGGTAAGGAACTGCTGATACGCAGAAATTCCATTTAAAACATCGGCGCAGGTTAATATTTAGCGTGATGGTGCGCTCGCCATAAGTCTAAACTCGTGAATCGTTAGCCACGAACAAGACTAGGTGGCTTGGGCTAAGCTTTAATGTAGATGCCTCCGCCGAAATTAAGGAGATATCAAAACCGGTATCTATTAAATAAATTAAGCCACTAGATAAGTCTTGAATATGGAGACGTTTGGAACTAGACGGGTCCGTATCGATGATCTCCGCTCGAGATGGCTGTACTAGTTTTCCCAGGTCGTATCGGTTTTCCATGAGCACGGCTGAGTGCACTTTTTGACATTCTTGCCGAAACGCTGATGATAAAAACAGCGGCTAGAGGTGTTATTGCTACGAGTTCGACTACGGCGACGGAAGGTCCTCGAATTTAAACGGCCCCGAGATTGAGATGAACTTTTAATATTCTTAATTTCATCAGAAAGCATTTCAAACTGTTTGATAAGAATCTCCGTTAAAGATGATAAAGGGTCTACTTGCGTGGAAACAGGAGCGATACTGAAAGGCGTACCTTGACCAGCCGAAGCCGATGCCACCCGGTAATCAAACGGTTGAGCTGCCTCAGACACCTTGTCTGCCAGGTTGGCAAGTTCTTGGAGGTCCTCGACATTCGACATGGCCAAAATGGCACGAATGTTTGAGCGCATTTGTTCCAGAAAAACGCTTTTGATGACTGTATCTGAACAGCTACCGCTATTTAACGCGCGAAGCCAAGTCAAAAGCAAAGAGGGTTTCTCTTCAGAGATAACGTCTCCCCTCAATAGTCGGCGCAGACGAGTTTCTTCGGAAACGGAGAAACTAGAAATAAGCGGATTTTAATTTGTGTGTATAAGTCTGCAGGTTTCGGTTCCAATTTAAGGATGTGTTTAATATGCGGAATCAAGTCATGGTCGAGATTAGCAACCGGATAGTCAGCCATGGTTGTTTCGAGACGAATGTGCGTTTGTCTGAAAGATGCTTCGACAACAAAGAATGACACTGGGTCTTCGCAAAAAAATTTATGAATTTTCGGAGTTTTATAAGCGTCTGTTCGTTGGATTCCAAAAAAGTCGTATCAAAAAGAATGTCAAAATATTAATGTTATGAAAAAAATTAAGTTTTAAATTTAAATTCCAATGTTGGAAAATATTGTTTAAAAGTTTTGAAAATAAAAGTAATCTGTATTTCGTAAGCACCACAAAATGCTATAAACTTTGTTCATGTAACAGAATTGATGAGGCTTTTCAGCATATCATGTCGACGACACCGACAACAACACAGTCGAAAAGCTAAAAAGAATTTTAATATAAAGAAATAAGCAGTTACGATATTGCGCTTTTTGAAACAATGTAAATGTCGTATTAAAATATTGTTTGTCGATAGAATCAGAATCCCAACCCTCGGTACTGGTAAAAGCAACGCACGAAAATTGGCATCCGGATACCAGCGAGACAAACGAAAATAAATAATAATTTTAAATTCGCTACAAATGTAGTTAACGCTAGTGTACAATTCACAAAATGTCGACTAGATCACAATAAATATAAAATATTTTAGTTGATTTAAAATGACGGATATCAATAAAAATTAAATGCATCTGATATACAATATAATAAAATGTAAAAATCAAAATTGATGCAATATTATAATTAATTCACTCGAGGGAGTTTTCGTTGTAAAAATAATTTTGATTTGAAATTTAAAATTTTTTAGAAATATACATAAAAAATGTCGAAATAATTTTAAATCGTCCTTTTGAAAGTGTTACGTCAGAAACGTAACATTCCTCTTCTAAAAAGATCTCGTTTTATGTCAGGATCAGAAGGATCCTCTCTAAGGGATGAGGAATAGTCAGTGATTGAGAAGCGTTAGGTATATAAAATATGTATATTGACAATTAAAATTATATCGGGTAAGCACCATGGAAATGTAAAATAGAATAAAAATTAGAAATACCCTTTTAGTTACCCTGAGTTTAAATTGGTTGATGATCAATTGAGTCCAGTAAGCGAATGTGGTCAGTTGAGTGTAACTTGTAATCTTGAGATAGTTGCTGTTGTATAGTAAATTCGTAATCTAGACGGTTGATCTAGTTGATTCTTCGATCCCAGTTTCGAGAGAATTTGGAAGGCGATTCCCCTTCACTTTCTAATGTCGTTGAACTCAGCGCCGAGTTAGAATTCGGGTTGAGTAGCGGTAGAAATCTGGTGAAGCTGGAATGACTGGATTGCACTGGCGGTATCGATTCGATGGCACTGGACTGGACTCGCGTTGGTTACATTGTAGAAATCGGACGTTGACTAACTAACTGAACTCGCGGTGTAGAGATGATGATACTGGACTGACTTCTCTTGGAACTTTTGCTTTTTATAGAACTTTGAAAGGTCAAGTATGACGAGTAACATGCTATGAACAGTCGCATGTTATTACAAGTCACATGCTATTACAAGTCGCATGTTGTGACGGTAGTGTGTTGGTATTGTAGGGCTTCATTCACTTTCTCTCTGGGTCAGTCGATTTGTTATCATGTGTGGGTATTATAACGACACATGGTAATTTCATATTGATCATCCTATTGATCTTGATCCCGTTATTGGTTTCTTAATCTGCTTGTTACTTGTGGCGGTAGAGTCGCGGGACGTGACAAAAATACAAAATTAAATTAATTTAAATAATGACTAGATTGAATAAGATTCAAGCTGTATAAATAATTATGTGTCATTTAAAGACAGGCATGATATAAAATTTTAAATATCGAATTTTAAACTTTAACGAAAATGAGCAATGTCAATGTACAAAATAAAATATGGACATCAGTATTGTATACATAGGTACGACGCCTGAAATTAGTTTGAAAATATACAAGTTACAACAGTAAAAAGATCTTCAGAGTATAAGAATAGAAGAAGGTTGATTGAAGGTCGACAGAATTTAGTTATTATAAGTTCACAAATAGTTTTGAAATAAGCAATTTGAACAAGTTATTAATTTAAAAATGCTATTAAACATTTATTAAAAATTTGTAAATGGTAAATTTTGATACTGGCCAAGAACAATCTTGAAAATATATTACAAATGCATATAAATTTAAATTAACGAGAATGAAGCAGTTTCGATATTAATAGATAATAACGTAAACTGCAGTCGCACTGTTTACGATGTCCAATTTTCAGGTGACTTTCGTAAGGTGAAAGTACCGAAATACAGTCGAATAAATGTTAAATGAAATATAATAAACTTTTCATTTTTAAATAAAGTATTGACTTAGCTTACAATTATTTGAAGATCCAAAGCGTAGCAGAAATAAAATCATTAAAGTCATTAAAATCTTTGTGATTCCAGTAATAAAAGTGTGACGACTTTAGTCGAACATGGCCGCCGCTGCGGCGTAGCGGTTGAGCGTCAGGGTTGGGAGACTCGGTGAGTCAAAATACATTTCGTCGTTCCCTACATGACGTCACCTAACTAGAATGCTTACAATCTATGACTATCGGATTATACAGTGGTTATGGCTACTTTAGGTTCAATGGAAGTCTTTCGTAAATGGTATTTAATAATAAACCCAGGTGGCTTTATCGTCGCTATGACGTCACCTAACTAAAATAAATACACGTTCCAACTAATGTATCGCTTTTAGTAAACATTGTTAATATTAATCATGAAAAAATTTTCGTGCGTTTAATACATTTATATCTTAAAGCCTTCTGTGACATGCATCAAGTGGTTTGCAAAAAAAATAAAGCTAAGTTCAAGACTAGGACGCCATGACGACGTGCAGTAGCGTTTAAAAAATGGATTTTATAGTGGAGCCTACGATAGAGTGCCCACAAGAAAAGATTTATTTTCTGAAGCCTGGGCGGCGCACCCAGAAAATAAATTTAGTTAATGTAAAGTGATTTAGAAATTTCACTAGAGCTTGGTACAGCGTATCTAGTGTATTTAATTAAAAAATTAATTCTTTACCAATCTTCTACTCCTAGGTGGCCCTTTGGCTGATCCCAGCGTGGACTGGAGGGACATGTGCTCCAACTCGAAATACTGCTGATAGCCATGCAAGCTTGGTTATAGCCTAGCGGTGACTCTCCAAGTCGCTGGCCCTGCAGACCTTCTTCGCCGCTGAGCGCGTGTCGCGCTAGCAACCTACGTGCTGGTACTAATTGACCGATGTGACCGTTTCATGCTCTCAGCGTGCATTTGTTCATATAATTTGTTTTAAAAAATACAAAATGACCTAGGATGACAAATTTCCATTATCGAGTGATATCTTGTCGATAAAAGAAAATAATTCAAGTACATAAATACACTATGTAAACGAACAATCCAAAATGCAAACTATTTGTTAATTTAATTTGTTTATACCAATTAACTTGGCAAAATAATAATTTACTTCTCTTTCAAATACCTGCACGTATGAAGTACAGGTGATGCTAAGCATAAGACATATATTTCCAAGAAGTTAAAAAAATGAAAAAATCGACATTTTCTTCGATGCTTGCAATAACATAAAAGTTTAAACAAAAAAAAAGAAAATTACAAAAATAAGGCTTCATGAATCTCTTAAGAACTTAATGCTGAATTTCTGGAAAAAAATCCAAAATCGGCCGAGAATTGCAGTTTACAAGTTACTTTGAACCTCATTTTTTGATTATGCCCCATGGTGGAGTGATATACTGACTTAACACTATTCTCTTGTTGCAATATTTGTTATATTTATACTGATACCACTCGAAAACTTCTGCTTAAGTAGGAAACATGGAGATGTCTTGTTTCTTTGGAGTTCTGACAATTGGACATTCTTTACTGCTAGCAGTCTCGTCACCGTCAACCATTTGCACTAACTATTCGTATTCGATCAGTTGTGAAGATATCGTGAAATTACAAGGAGACTTTTAAGTAAGACGTCTTACAGAAAAATTAACAAACTCTTCGTTTAAATCCTTACAATTAACTAAAACTAACTTAAATAACTGCTTAACTAACCCATAAAGTTGATATGATTCTTGCTTCGCTTGCTATTATGGGTGGTTGGGAGGTGGATCGTGGGTGGGGGTGAGGAAACATCTCGCGGTTTAATCTGTATCTTGAAATCTATATTTTTATCTTTAAACAGGCACTTCCTTTTCTGCTTTTGAACCTGTGCGGGGAAGACAGGCGGGTGTTAGAAAAAGAAACACTTTCGAGAGCTCCTGAGAGGGCCCGCGGTGAGTACGTACACGCACACGGGGGGGGGCGAGCTGTCACAGAGTTCCGAGACGGGGACGCTCGAGAAGTCCAGAGCTTGTCGCGATTCTCTAGAAACCCAGAGAGTGAGGGTTTGTGTGTAGGTGTTTCGCGGGGGGGGGGGGGGGACAAGCCTAAATGCTTTACGCCAACGCACTTACCCTGGGTGGCGGCAAACATACTTTTAACTCAAACTATTAGGCGGTGTGATACTCGGGATTCGCAGAGTAGCTGGTGGAGTGTTTCGGCGATGCCTAGACGCGACTGCCTAGTTGTCGCTTCGAAGGACCTTTTTATAAGCAGAAAAATTGAGGGGAAAATCGAAGTAGAGGGAGTACTCGTTTTTTTAATATAGGTTTTTCCTATTAGCACTCCTTCCCTTAACTCTGTGCTTGAGTTAGTACGTTCTTGGGGGATGGGTCAGTGTCGTCTTTCCTCCTCACTCCTATTGCAAACACGCTCTCCCTCTTTCTATCTAGTTGGTACTGGTCGGGTTAGGAAGGGGTAGGCGTGAAGAAGCGCGTTCAGCTTCTCCGCTTTTTGAGCTTTCTCTTAGCTTCCCTGTAGCACGGGAGTTTGCATCTTGTGACCAGAGGAGGGGAGGGGAGAGGGCTGTGTAGGGACTGGTAACTTACCGCCTAAGAGTGAGCGAGAAAGCATGCGTGAGAGAAGAAGAGGGTAGACGCTGACGTGTACACTTAGGACTTTCTCTTCCTGTTATTTAGAAAGGGTTTCGAAGCGACTTAAGCTTATGGCAAGGACCAGCGGCTTCATAATATTTACCGCCTAGAAGAGGCGCGTACATCAAAGTATTTATTGAAGTTGTTGAACAAATTCAAACTTAACGAATATGTTTCCTAGGAAATATTTGAAGCGTTGTAAAGTAAGTTGATTTCAAAAATTCGATGAAAACTATTTTTCGATCCCATTTTTTTATTTTTCTCCAAAATGGTAGAATATACAATAAAGTATCACAATATAAAGGTGTTATTTTTCTAGATCTATAACTTTGGTACAGGACTTTTTCCAGTACCATTAAAAGTTCAGATGAAAATTGGAAGAAACTGATTTTTTACCTTCATGACAGTTGTGCATGGCTTTAATATTGTGATAAAAAATTTATCCTCTTAAACACTGAAAATTAACGTTTTTTACCCTGTTTCGAGGCATGAAAATTCCTATTTTTTAGCTGGCGAGTAGCATTACTAATGCGCAGCAGCACTATTACACAATGCTACTTTCAATCGGTTTAAAGCTTAAAAATGAAAGCATAACCTGACATAATCTCAACTTCTAGTCATCTCAACGCAATAGAAAACGTGCAACTTTAATGTTTTCAAGGTAGTAAATATCGTGTGTAACATGGGACAACAGCTAATTTTAATCTCGCATAGTTTGCAACGCTCGCTTTCCTCAGGTAAAAAATTCGGCACTCGATAAAATTGAACTATTTCTGCCCCTTATTGCACAATATACTATTATAAGTTATACAATTATTGTCACCCTCAAAGGCAACTTTTCATATGGTATCATTCTAATTCAAAAATATTTTTGATTTTCGGCCCGCCCAAGTAATTATTTTTGAACAGTTCCAGTTCCTTTATTGGAAAGTTATTAACCAGTCACCGAATTTAGTTCATATCCACGACTTTGGAATAAATTTGGCAATTCTCCCCTAACAAATTTTTTCCGTGCAAGGTGTTCAATTTAGGGAATTAATTTATAAACAAAAAATGTAAAAAATTGTAAACTATAATACTTATTGGTTACAAATATATTTTTTAATTGACAAAAAATCTAATTAATTGCATTAAATTTGACAGATGAAACCACCGTTGAAGAAATCAATGTTTCATTTGGCCTGGTCTCCTGAAAGTCTTCCAACGTCTGAAGCAATAGCCCCGCTAGTGGAATATCTGGACGTACACCTAGTAGCTCTCAACTCAGCTTTACTAGCAACAAATTTTTCCCGAGTTCTGCAGGCGATTTGGGAAGTGGTCTTGGGTGAACTCTGCAATCAAATGGACGGAAGTGCAGCAGTAAAATCAGTTATTCATATACTAAACTTATTTTTATTATTTCAGAATTGCATCAAACTAAGTGTTAAACAGTTCGAATAAACCTTTTATTTATTTTGGGACTTTGTTCAGAAAGTCATCAAAAACAAATTTTTTCACTTGAACGTTGGTATGTACATTATGAAATTTGAACGACGATGATTTGAAATTTGAATGTTCTAAGCTTATAGCTCCATATCAATTATTCAAAATATTGAAATTTTAAACAAAACTTATCACACTTTAATGACATAAATAAATCATGTGACGTAATTATAATTATTCATCAATAGTGCATTTGATGCTAATGAACAGTTTTTAAATAATGAAGGTAGCTATTATCATCACTTTTTATGGTTAAATAATTGAAACATGGATTATTAAATATGAATTAATAATAATTAACGATAATATCATATTGCTTTTTTCAAGAAGTGCAAAAAACTAAAAACTCTTTGCGTAAGTGCATCTTATTGTAAAATAAATTGCTATTTTGTTGTATTAAGAACTCATTTTAGAGTGCTTAGAATGATCCAATTGTAAAACACAATGCAAACAATAGTCTATTGTGTGACTAGTGAGGAAAGCATGCAATTAGTGACAAGTGCTGTAAAATTAATACGAGTCAGGATTGGATGTTTTCCTTACATGTCCGTACAAAGTCCTATTCTTCAAAATGAGATTCCTAACTAAAAATGTATTAAATACACTGAGTGATTTCAAAACTTTTAATAAATGTAAATTTAGTTTTTGCTTTATAATTTTAAATTTTATTTTTGTAGGACAAACCAGCTTTGTTTTACGACAGACTCCATGAAGCATTAGAATTGCTTGTAAACTTCTTTCACGCAGACGAAAAAGGTTTATCATACGATGCAATTCGCTGTGAAATTTTCTTAAATGCCGAAGAAAGACTTGAGTATCATAAGATGGACACCACACTTTTAATCGATCGATTCTATCAACAACGATTACAGGTAGGAAGGGCTCAGCAATACAAGGATATGTTTGCCACCCTTGCATATCGATGCCCCCGAAATATTTTGACGTATCTCTAGCTAGTGCGTACAAAGTGAAGTATCTCTGTGATGCGTTGGACAAGTGTAGTATCTTGCTGCGTCGTTTTACAATTGTAGTATCTCTTCAGGACTCTTGAAATCTGTAGTAACACGTTTTTTATCGGAATTGAATTTTTCTTATTGCTTAATAAACTAAAGTGTGGAGAATCATATGATATTATTACTAATTTTTTTACAATTTCTTACACCTAGAACAACGTAATAGAAAATTCAGATTTGAATTTCGATACCGATTTACGTTCTCTACTGTAGTAACTGGTGCACATGACGTGTGTGCAGTGAACGTAAAAGCATCATTTGATCAGCGTTCATTTGTTTCCGCAGAATTCTGCGGTGCAAGACAGATTCAATAGAGATGAGAAATCCGCCGGTTAGACAAAGATAAAAAAACAAATGAACGCTGTATATGATACACAATGTAAAGAAAACGTTCCCGAATTTTTTTGTCAAAAAATATATCAGAAATGGATAATAATAATTTTTCTATGCTTCTCTTACATTATTTACTCGGTTTCAGGTTATTTTTTGTTGACCGGAGACTTTATTCAAATCAGTCGAGTAATTGTATTAAAAAATAAAGATACGGAAAAAACAACAAATTATTATTGGAATATAAAAATAGTAAGGAATGTTTTACGGAATAATAGTATTCATCTGTATAGGCCTTCATGTGAAACTTTTCGTATATAAAATGACGTATTTTTTTTAAAACTCTTAAATCCGAGGTTAGAATTAATTGATGATATTTAAATTCATTTTAAATTTTGTAATGGTGCGTTCTCTGAAAGAGAAAAAACGAGTTACAACAGATTTCAAGAGTCCTGAAGAGATACTTCACTTGTAAAACGGCGCAGCGAAATACTACACTTGTCCGACACATCAGAGAGATACTTCACTTTGTATGCACTCGCTAGAGATACATCAAAATAACTTGGGGGCATCGATATATCAGACTTAAATTGATGTCACTATCGGCACATATGAGACACGAATTGTTGTGAATACTAATAATACGACTACATTAATTTTTTCTAATCAACGAATTTAGTAAATAAATTTTTTGAATTGTTTTCTTGTTTGCAATGGTGCAACAAGATCAAAAAAATAGAAGTCATAAACGTCACATCGCACTGCAGAGGCTAATTACGTTATGAGATAACCCTGTAGCTACTTTCTAACTTGCATGTTTAACTTTGTTTAAGTAATTTCAGTATACCATAGAAAGTTGAATCAATTGTCCATTGAGAATAGACATAAGGAGACCAGAGTAAAGCAACTGAAAGTTTGTGTACAACTTGACATGTACTTCCAACAAAAAAAAGCCCGACTTTTATTATTATACAATATATATATATATATATATATATATTATATTATACATTATGCGTAAGACTTTAGTTTCCTTATGTCTATTCTTCATGTAATCATTGTTCTATTTGGTTCTGTTAAGAGCTACGAGGGCAGTGTGAAAAGTTTTGAGCCTCTACATGAAGATAAGATAACTTTTTAAAACTATTTTAGGACTACAATCATAAATGCTATGGGAGATTCATGTGGAAATTTTAGCCATTTTGAACGCTCAATTGTTGTTTCGAAGTTTTTTGTATTAGTCGAAATCAGTATTTTTGTGAGTGGAATAATCGAATGTCGTGCAGTCATTAGGGCCGTGTAGTAGGGTCTTACTTCAACAATTACATACGACCTCTTTATTAATCAATTAATAATTTTAAAATGATTTCCGGAGAAGACAGTAATGTGTTGCATTTTTCTGAATTGCTGTCTTCTCTGGAAAATCGATTGAAATTATTATTTCATTAATAAAGTGGTCGTATGTAATTGGTGACGTCAGACCCTACTACACGGCTTTAAGTTAAGTCATTAAGGCAATACGTTTACGAAAATTTAAACTGAGTTGGACGCCGTTTACGGGGACCGTGCCTGATTATTTGACATTGAGAAGAGATAGAAAACTGAACTAAAACAGTCGTACCAGCTGGGTTGATAATAAAGGTTCAGGACGACCATCAAGTGCTACCACAACTGAGAGAATCGAAAAAGTCCGCTAAATGATACTAAATAACCGTCGAATCAAGGTTAGAGAGAAAGCATAAGTTGTGCCCTGGTGCAAATTCTGGATTGTGAAAAACACTGTTACATCTCAGTGAACTATTCAAATTCTCATTTCTGCAAACCTGTGTAATTTATGTAGAGGACCCATGAAATATACGATTATACACTTATGGGTCAAAATTTTTCAATTGGGCCACTTTAAAATCGATGGTCTCAGTTTTCATTGATTAAATACGGTTTTCGATCACTTTGGAGGTAAAAACGACCCCTGCAAAATATTTCTGCAATAATTTTTTTTTGCATGAAAAGCATAGAGAATTCTTGACATCATGATTCTTGAATGCAAAAACGATAAAACAAACACGTTCATTTCATTGTTACCAGCCTTTAGAAAACAAGTTACTGTGCAGAATATTTTCTGCTCACGAAAAAGCAACTACGATAATTTACACGTAAAACGGCTTTTTTCTGTATCGACGTTCGGTGAAACAGCACACATTCATTTCGAAAATTGTAAAATTTGTTTTAAATATTGAAATAAACAAGATTAATAAAATCAATGACTTTTACTGAGAAAGAAAACAATTTTTTGCAGCTTCTAATGACAGATAATAATGATGATATCGATAGTTATGAGTGACACCATGACTAAGCGCGCGCGCTTCAATACGTGCTCTTCTAGCGCTAGAGGTAGGAGCGCGGTTACAAAAACATGTATAACTTTTGGCCTAATGCAAAATAATAACTTTTTTTTCACAAAAATTTTTGTAAGGGATTGTAGAATTGAATGAAATGTGTCAACATTTTCTCGCAGGCGGAGAAGTTTTATTAATTTTCAATTATTTAAAACAAACAGAATTTTTTTATCAAAATAATAATTTGTTATCAACAACGATTTTTTCATGGAAAAGTATATTAATTGACGAAAATTTTAGTGTAGAAAACGTTGAGTTTCGATAAACCGTTCGTGAGTTATGAATTTTTGGAAAAAACGTGATCAAAAACTTTAACTGTTAATAACTAATGCAAAACAAAAAATGTTGCAAAAATATTTTGGAGGGGTCGTTTTTACCTCCAAACTGATCGAAAACCGTATTGATTCAATGAAAACTGACACCATCGGTTTTAAAGTGGCCCACTTGAGAAATTTTGACCCCTATATGAAAAAAATAATTAATTACTTTTTTGGTTTGCTTTATGCTTGTCTGATCCGAGTTATTATATAATAAGTGAAATATGATATAGTAATTGACTGAAGTGAATCACAGTATTAAAAAAAACTATTAAGCTGTTTCCTAAAGTAAACGACAGGAGCCGTGCTGTGTAACATTTATTTTTTTCTATCTTTTAACCACACTGCACCATTGCGATCAACGTGGGAGAAAGTTATGTCAAAATAGAGAAATTGAAGATAATTCTGTAAAAATACAATATTTGTCACTCGAAAATATCTCCGTGAGAATTATTGTAAAATTAACTAAAAACTCTTTTTTACTTGTTTCATTGATCGAAAATTTTAACACTTTTTATGCAGCCATATTACTGGTATTTACGATAATTCATGTCACACGAGCGCTAATTTATGTTAAAAATTGTCGTTCCAAATGCGATAAGGTTATATTAAATTATTGCATACTCACTCATTGGTCCCTAATTACGTAAATTATTCTTTGTCATTATTTAATTTTAAAAGATAGGTTGTATTAGACTATTGTAACTTTAAATTCAAACATTATAATTTGAATACAATTTTCACCATAGTTAGAGATCAATGCGCTAGGTTCTAATATTAAAATGTGTTCTCATTGAATTTGATATCCCAATTTGGGTCTGAATATGAAATGTGTGAGTAAGGGAGAAGGGGGGTTTCCATTCTTATCCCATTTTCTTTTTGTTACAAGGAACAATGAAAACATATTTTATGCAACGGAAGCACGTTTTTCGCGTCATTACGGGACTGTTTGGTAAGATTAGCAAATCGAGGAATATTTGGGGTGGAGATTTTTACCGTACTTGGACGGTAAAACTGACTTTACCAGAGCTTGCGCATGCGCAGTTCATGAGTTTTTCAGTCCAAGCACGGTGAAAATTCCCACCTCATATATTACCCGATTTGCTCATGTTACACCAATCACTTCTGAAATGACGCGAAAACGTCCTTCCCTTGCATAAAATATCGTATGTAACCTAGAGCCAAGTGGAGCTTGGCTCTACATTACATTATGCACTATTCTTTGATACCCGCGCGTAGAATGCGATTTTGAGGCCCTGGAGCGAAATCGAAAAAATGATCGATTTCACTATCGATGATGAGTCCGTGTGATAAAACTTACTTTTACATACTAGTGACTATGTAAAGAAGATAATATATATTAACCGAGTGGGTGGCTATTCTATTTCCAATTAACAGAATTACCAGAATCTCCACTTCTATCCTTGGGATAAGGTGTCGAATTGATTCACATTGCCCAACCACTTCACAGAAGGCAGAGTTGGGCTGCCCTCTATTGCTCGACGAGCATTCAAGCTCCACTTGCTCATTGGAGCAAGTTTCCCTAATTCCCTGGACAGTAACGCCCAGTCCCTCAGGTTGTAACGGTGTGTATCCTCCTCTGGTCGGGCTGGTCGTCCTCAGCCGGATGCTGCAGTCTGCCAGGGTCGAAACGTAAGGACAGGAGGTCGTAATAATGAGGCAGGGTATTGGTAACATGAACATAAAGATGGTTTACTCACCTAGCAAATGATACATGTCTAACGTTACGTCTACCCGTGCCGGTGTTACCGGTGTCGTAGTCGGCGGTCGTCGTGTGGTACAAAAGAGGGCGGTCTGACAATCGCGACGCGTCACAAGCTAACAGCGCGGCCCCGGAGCGTGTTGGGCCGTCGGCGCTGCACCTCGGCTGTCACCGAGTCCCGGAAACCTTCCCTTTCCCACGGTCGGTCAGGTCGGTACGGTGAGGGGGAGGGGGGTCGGTTTAGTCGGGTCGGCTGGCCGGGTGAGCGCACCGCCGGGGGTGGGGTGATCAGGAACGCCTGAAGTCACCGCACCTGAAGCCCGTGGGCTGATCATGGGAACGTCCATCCATCGGCACACAGGTCGGCTCGGGTCTCTCGTAGTTGATGCGTCGCCGAGGGTAGGGTGATCAGGAACGCCTGAAGTCACCGCACCCGAAACCCGTGGGCCGATTATGGGAACGCCCATCCATCGGCACACCGGTCGGCTGGCGTCTCCTCGTAGAGGGTGGTACGTCGGGTAGGTCGTCTACAGATAAGTGCGTTGTCCAGGTAAGTATGTCCGGGCGGGTATGTCGTCTTCAGGAAAGTACGTCGTCTACAGGAAGGTGCGTCATCGTCAGGTAGGTATGTCGTCGTCTAGGTAGGTACATTATCGTCAGGTAAGTACGTCGTCGTCCGGTAAGTATGTCGCGGTCCAGGTAGCTCTGCCACGGGAACGCTCGTCCGCAGAGTAAGCTGCTGAGACTTAGCCCGGTGGGAGCTACTCGATTTTACTCGAGACGAACGCACCGAATCGACTGCCGTTCTCTCGTCAAGACGCTGGACTTATAGTCTAGGCGTGCTGTGCGCGCGCCGTCGAGTGGCATTCTGGGGGAGACTGGCGCGTGGGGATACTTATACCGCGCTTGCTGTCAGTGGCGCCTATGTGACGGTGACGTTAGATGGCATTGGCGTCAAAAGGTTTGACCCGCTTGTACATGTCCTTCAAAATCGACGCGCAGAACACCCCTTTGGCGGAGTTAATTAATATCGCTTCTGGTTGAACGCGCCTTGCCCTCGCCGGCTTCATAGCCTGCGGCATCGATTCTCGGAGCTTCTTCTTGGCCCGAACCTTCATCCGCTCCTCTTTCTTTGTGGAGACTCTGGGCTCAACACAGCTCAACACAGGTTTTGGGGCTGTCTAACAGCCCTCATCGCTGACATTTTTGGCACTTTGGGCCCGAGCCAGTTTCATCTTCGCAGCTGGTATTATAATGATCCAGTCCAGCCCTCCGTGAATTCGGTATCATTAATTATAATTTCCATATTGTCGTAAAAAAGTTCTCCAAAGAATTGTGAATATATTTATATGTATGAAAAATATTCTCCATTTAGTTATACCAAGCATTTTAATTTAACTTCTGTTTTTCATTTATCGAAAATCAATAAGTATATAATGACAGAAAAATATTTTTTGTAGGACCAAAATAATGCCTTCACATCAGAATACGGAGTTTTAACAGTAAGAGCTTATCTAAATCACGATTCTCTTTGTGTGGAGGTGATAAGTGCCAGAGACGTGATTCCTCTTGATCCAAATGGATTCAGTGATCCTTTCGTGATAATAGAACTTCTCCCAAGAAGAGTCTTTGCACATTGTGCTGAACAACAAACGAACGTCAGAAAGAAGAATCTGAATCCGGATTTCGACGAATGTTTTGAATTGTAAGTCATGAAATCTAAATTCAATTTTAAAGGTTATACTATAGTCTGGAATTTGAAACCATCGTTTTGAAAGCTGTTCTATCAACATTAAAATTAATAATCTACACAATAAAACGCATTCTTGGAAAGATCAGAAAAATTAATAAAATTCTACGCAATATCAGTTTTTCATTGTGTGCATCTATTGATTTTTATAGTGTGAATTATTATATAATATAATATATTATAATATTCCTCTAAATCGTTTATGGTAATTAAATTGATCACAGAAAATATTTCTGCTCATATAGTTTGATAGATCTTTAATAAAATTTTGTACACCCTGTTTCTGAAGTGACTCTGGTAAGACTCTATGTAAAACTTAAATCAAGGAAACAGCAGCTTTACCTGATTGCGTGCAAAAGTTCCGGCTGAAGTTAAACAACATCAATGCGTATTATTTGGTATAATTTAGTTCCATCCAAGCGGAAACGCAGTAAAGCTACCTTGCGGTTTATTAATTAAACTTTTGCTACACGAAGTAAATTAAATCGTCTAGTGCCGCTACTTCGGATAACGTGGGTGAGGCTGAGATAGGAACTTCTGGCAACAAATGGGAAATTCCGTGCTTGGAAAATATGGTGTATTTATATCCATAAATGTTGAATTGCTCCCATTGATGAACTGAAGACAAAAATTATGTGAAAACGGGCGAATGCGCAGGACATGATATTAAGAATAATTTTTCTAGCTTCTGTCTTTTTATTGCCTTATATGTTTGTAACTGAATAGACAGCGCTTCCGTTTTTGTGATATGAATTCTTTAAAGGAAAAGGAACATAAATTCCGAATGAAAAATTGAAACTATATTTCTCTTTCTTCAAAGAATCTAAAGGGTTTCCCAATAAGGGTGATATGTTTTGAAATTGAAAAAAAACACTGAATATTCATTCGGAATTGATCGAAATCTTTTTTATTGTATTGGATATTCTATGCCATTTATGATTTAAACAATATATCGGCCAAATGTCCCCCGAGACTTGAGCCAAAAATGCGCCTCATCAGAAAAGATGATTTTTTGATGAAAATTGGGATCATTTTCAATTGATTCCAGAGCCCAATCCGCGAACTCCCGACGCAAACGATGGTCATTAGGCTTCAGTTCTTGGGCCAGAATGATCTTATAGGGATGCAGGCCAAGATCCAATCGCAAAATACGCCAGGT
The DNA here is from genome assembly GCA_030998225.1 of Diplolepis rosae. NCBI lineage: Eukaryota > Metazoa > Arthropoda > Insecta > Hymenoptera > Diplolepididae > Diplolepis > Diplolepis rosae. The sequence goes on from JAPYXD010000177.1 coordinate 763,788, forward strand.
AGTCATCCTGGACAGGCCCAATTCCTGAGATCGGCGTGGCACGGACAATTCACGGTTTTCCTCGATACTGGCCTGTACGGCGGCTATATTCTGTGTAGAATGTGCGGTACGCATACGATTTTTAGGCTTAGTATCCAATAGAGTAAATTCACTCTCCAACTTATCGATTATTCGACGAATTGAGAGCGCGGATGGAGCAGAATGACGACCATATTTTGCACGATATACTCTTTGAACACCGACAAAACTTCTCGAATTTTGATAAAATAATTGGACAATTTCTAAACGTTGTGGAAGCGTGAAACTACTCATGATTAAATGGCAAACCTTACTGGTGACAACTGACAGCAGACGTCAAAAATTTCAGTTCAAATGAGCCCGATAGGGACATTCAAAATCATATCACCCCTATTGGAAAACCCTTTATATAATATTGAAAGCAGTTCTATAACGAAATTAAACCAAATGGAAATTTTATCGAAACTCTGCTAAATTACTGTACTGCTAGACGCCTTAAATTCTGTAGAGATAGTGCATATATTTAAAATTTTGTACGTGTTTTGGAAAGCTGCTTTTTTCAAATTTTTAATGAAAATAACTATTTTTCAATAAAAAAAATAATTTCCCGTTAATTTTTCAATTTTAAAAATATTTTTGAATTTTACTCCAAATACGACCCTTTTCATTTTTCTGGAAGTGAGCTAAAAAGAAAACTAGATTGTTCGACTTGAAAATTATCTGGAACCGAAAATGGGCATTACGCTCGCCCATTAGTCTGGGTACGTTGGTCCGCCCCCATGGGTGCATTTCTGTAGATACGCTGTTTTTTATCTAGGAACTGAATGAAATTACACAAGATGTTTATATTAATGTTGTAAAAGTAAAACACAATTGTGTTTTTTGACTCAGAATACAAATTGAACTTATAATAAAGCATACACGTAAAAAAATCTGACTATAATAGCAAGAACACTGGTCATGATTTTGTAGCAGGTTTCATTCTTGCTATCTTGGTGAAAAATTCATACATTATAAGCAGGGATCCTTTCATGCTAAAAAAGTACTAAGTTTTATGCTTTTAGAGCAGTTGTACCTTGCGAAAATACCTCGAACTGAGCATTCCTATGGTTGTAAGAAACTCATTCTATTTCAGTAAGAGTACCCTTGCAACCGAGATGTTAGGCCACGCCTGCCTACGAACGTAGCACTTAGCGTGTTTTCGAAGATGGAGCGAAATATAAGCATAGCCTAACATTTCGGATATGAGAGAACTTTTGCTGAAATAGGATGAGTTTCTTGCAACCATAGCAAGGCGAAGCTTGAGCTATTTTAGCAAGGGAAATTGCTTTGGCAGCATATGACACTAGCAATAATAGCATGCGCTCGATTATTTTATATTATAAGGAATTCCATGCTAAAATTGCATGAGTTGATGCCAATATTGGTAGAAGTTCATACCAATTTCGCACATTAAGTTCGGTGCTTTAAGGCCATGTCCTTGGTGGGCCACGTGACCAAGTTATCAATTTTTTTTTACACATATACCTTTTTTTCTAATGAGAATACCATTCTAAAACTTTGAGAAGTATTCCGAAGAAATTAAATACGGATTATTTTGTCGCCTGTCGCATTTCCACACGGAATGAAATATGGATTTGAAACTTTGTGAAATTGAATAAAAAACAATAAAGAAGGTTCATCTGGTCCTAAATATTTATAAAAATAAAATAAAATTCTCAATAAATAAAACTAGTGATAACATTGACCGTACCACAGAACTATTAGACCAAGCAACAGGGAATTTGTTATGAATGATTTATGACATTATTTATTTCAGAAAACGGACTGCGCCATCAGAAGAGAGTTTGGTCATAGAGTAATTGTGTCATGTTTTGGACAACGAAATATGATTTATAAATTTGTTAATAACATTTAAGACAAAAAAATCGCACTTTTTTTAGTTTTTTGTTTATAACATTGAAGGTAATCACCCAATATTAATGACATTAATTGAAAAGTTGTAGAAAATTGAATTGCAAACAAAATGAGCCGCCGTTCGATCTGATTGGATAATTAGAAGCGGAGAAAATTCGGAAAAATCGGGAAATTGAGCTTTTGTTAAACAAATTAATATCTCAGTTAATTTTTAACTTTTCAGGTTGAGGTTTGGTGGAAATGTAACCGACTTTATGCTCTTCAAATGTATAAAAAAAAGAACACTTTAAGATAATACGTTTCCGCGCTATTGACACTTTAATTTATTTCATGCGTTAATTGTAAAATGTCTGCTTGCCGCAGAGGTGGTCCGATTTTTATTTTGAAAACGGCTTTTAAAAATATACATCAAGCACAATAGAACGTCAATCTTGGTTTTTCGCTGAAATATTGCAAAGGTTATTAAAAAAAGGTCCAAACATGGCTCTAAACGCTTGAACGCAGCAAAGTGACACAGTGAGCCTACTCTTCGTCTCCCCCCACCACTGTCACTTTGCTGCGTTTAAGCGTTTAGAGCCATGTTTGGACCTTTTTTTAATAAACTTTGCAACATTTTAGCGAAAAACCAAGATTGACGTTCTATTGTGCTTGATTTATATTTTTAAAAGTTGTTTTCAAAATACAAATCGGACCACCTCTGCGGGAAACAGACATTTTACAATTAACGAATGAAATAAATTAAAGTGTTAATAGCGCGGAAACGTATTATCTTAAAGTGTTCTTTTTTTATGCATTTGAAGAGCATAAAGATGGTTACTTTTTCACCAAACCTCAACCTGAAAAGTTAAAAATTAACTGAGATATTAAATTGTTTAACAAAAGCTCAATTTCCCGGGTTTCCGAATTTTCTCCGCTTCTAATTATCCAATCACATCAAGCGACGAGTCATATTGTTCGAAATGAAGTTTTCTACAACTTTTCAATTAATGTCATCAAGATTGGATAATTACCTTTAATGTTATAAACAAAAAACTAAAAAAAGTGCGATTTTTTTGTCTTAAATGTTAATAACAAATTTATAAATCATATTTCTTTTCTCCCCTAAGTGTGCACTTTCACTCACACTTTCAATTCTACTATATTAACGTTCTCTCAACTTTTTTCCGCTTTCTTTTAACTTTTAATTTTAAATGCGGACAAAAAGAATATTCATCCGATGGCTGACCCGGTCACGTGGCCCACCTAGGAGCATGGCCTTAATGAAAAGCTCAGCTTACTATAATAGTTAAATATTTTTCCGTGTTAGTACGTTAGTTGTAAGTGAATGGTTTCTAAGGTTGTGCGATAGGCGGCGGTTTAATGGTGAGGTCAAGAAGTAAATTTTAAACCGTAAAATGCCACAAGAACTTTGATGTTGCAGGATTGATTGAAAAATTAGGATTTCCTTATTTTTATTCTTTCATAATTTTCTTCATAAGGAAATTAATTTTAAAATGTTTGAAATAAGTTAAGATCATCAGACACGACAGCTAATGTGTAAGCCAATATTTCTTAGCTGCTTCAGCTAAGGTATTAATTATAAGTTGTCAGCTAAATCTTAGATGCTTTTAACCGGGTCTGCGAGGGCGTGTACGGTTGATATATATTTATATATACCAGGGTATTCGATATTGCCGTGGTAAAATGAACAAGAATTTTATTTTTTGTGTGCAAAAATCGGTTTTATTTCTCAATTTTCTCTCCTTTTAGCTGGATATAATGAGTTCAACGGTCTTTCAACTTTAATGTGCCTTCCAAATAATACAATTTTGCAACCCCTCCAAAATACCCTCCTGTTTCACATTCATCTTCTTCGTTCGACTCAGAATGTCTACCACACAGCCATCTCTTGAGGTTTGGGAACAGATAATAGTCGCTGGGGGCCAAGTCTGGAAAATAAGACGGATGCGGTACAGAATATAAAAATCGCTTCGAGATGAAACTAATAAATTTTTACTATCGCTTTCTTCTGGCGAAATTTCCGCAAATTCTTACTCTTCTACTTAGATGCGACTATAATACGTATGATTATCAAAAAAATAAGTAACAATGAGGATTCTTGTAAAACGAACCCCCGCGGTGCCCTTCACTTCAGACGACACCAAACGCCGAAGCCATCATAACCCACTGGTTTAACCCTTCACGTGATTCCGGAGTATAGTGGTGGATCCATGTTTTATCCATCGTCACAAATCGACGCAAATCTCTTTCGGATTGCGGTTAAAATAGGCCAAATTTTGCTCCGAAGTGGTCACATGAATGCGCTTTTGGTCAATTGTGAGCAATCGCGGCACCCATCTTCCACAGAACTTTCTCATGCACAAATGTGTATGCAAAATATTGACCACACGCTCAGTTGAGATGGATACGATCTCAGCTATCTCACGCACTTTCACATTCGGGTCATTTAAAACGATATCATTGATTTTATTGACCATTTCTGGTGTAGTGATCTTATTTGGACGACCTGAACATGGTATGGTTTCTGTTGCTTTCAGATACTGTAAGTTGTGAACTAATGAATGGATTTGGCTCAAATTTTGACAAGAGAGGTTTGCAGAATGGAACTTTTCAACAATGATAGCCGATTTTTATTACTGTCGACCTCTCATAGAAATATCACATAAATATTAAATACCCTAGTATATGGGGAAAATTCGTCAAGTGTACCCGCCTAAAAACTTTTTGTCTGCGATTTTCTTGAAAGTCCGCGAAATTATTTTCCTAGTGAACCTCTTTTAATTCCCCTAAGAGAACGTCTCTAGAACGACGGGTTTAAAGTATACAGGGGCTCGAATTTTCAACCTTTTGCCGCGCACGCTGATACTCAATTAACCATAACTTCTACAAAAGTTATCCAAATTAATTCTTTTATGGAGGTCTTGGAAACGTTTTTTCATCAGCTTTATGCTGAAAGCAATGATTTTAGATTGAAAGAACTATTTAAGGTTTATTTTTTAATTTTAAACATATTTTTGAGTTTTCCTCCAAGTGCGGCCGTTAATGTTCTTTCCAAAATGATGTTTAGAAAAAAGCTTGATTTTTTTTCTTCAAAATGAGCCATGGTTGAAAGTGGGGCGAAAGAAATTGGTGGAGATATATAACACTTCTTGAGCGCGGTTTCTGCGTCGCAGTGCAGCTAGGCGCCACGATCACGACGTACCGTCCATTGGGAACTTATTTAAGTGCACTTTGTATAATTTGTTCGTAAAACTGTTATTTTTGTCTGGTACGAAATTAAAAATAAAAATTAATTTGTAATTCGGGGTGATTTTTTAGTGTGAGTCCGCTCGCCTCTCACATTGAAAATTGAGTCAAATAATTTGCTTATTACAGTGTATGTGCACTTCTCTTTCTTCTTTGCCTCACAGTTTTTTTCGGGAATACATCACTTTCTAATGATGACGAATATTTTCTCAACATGAGAGTTAATTTAGCAGAGGAAACGAAAGAGTGATATTTCTGTGTACCAGGCAGTGTGTTTGCTGATGCAAATCTACTCTTAAGTTCTTGAGCTGTGATGGTGTGATTTTCTTTGGGACTAAAGAATACTAAAGTTTTAACTAAATTTTTCTTTGCCCATTGATACAAGGCATCAGCAATCAAAATCGGATCTTTAGATGACGCTTGTAGGCTAACACGCGCTGCGAGTCTTTTTAAATTTCCCCCAATATCATCACAAGGGCCTTTTCCATGCGCCGTTGCATGGAAATGCCACTCGGCTGGAACACCAAAATCCATTTCATCGTGGAACAAATTGATGAAGTTATATTTATTTTCAAAGTGCTGGGCGGCTCCATCTGTAAAATAAATTATTTTTCTGGGTTAAAAATTCTCTTTCAAATAGTGTGTAATAATTTTTTGAAATTCGTACACAGCAATTGTGTCATGAGTCAAACAGTCTGATAACATAGCAAGACTGCGGTGCATTAAAATGTTGTCCTCTTTATAATAAATTACCACTGTAAAAATGGTAGCTTGATCATTGTTCCAATGAAATGACTGAGCTGCATTCTGGATTACAAAGGCATAGTTTCCAGCGAAATCACAAAGGATAAGAAATTCTCTTTCTTTCAGTGTGTCCTTAAGCTTTTGAAGAAATACGACTGTTGCTCGGCTGTAAAAGAGTGAAGTTTAAGCTTAAGAAAGCGTTCGCAAATCTGTTCAGCAAAATCTTCTGCGTTTGTTATTTCCGTGCGTAACGTACTTCTGTCAGTTTGTTGCCAAGTCTGGAATTCTACTCTGTTAATACACTGGTCTGCGAGAACTGATGTTATAAAGTCCTTAAGTGCGCTTGTACCAGGACACGCTGTGCATTCATTCAAGTAGCATTCTGAAGTCGGAACGCTACACATAATCCTGTTCATAGCATCATGATAAGTCTTAATGGGGGAAAAATTTTCGCAGGTTGGTTCTTTTAAATCTACAGCATCTAGCATTAGATTAAGGTTTTCATGATGGACACAAACAGTATGCGTACCACTGGCTCCAGCGAGTATGCAATTTCGGGGTCAAAGCTGAGAGAATTTTGATAAGCAAATTTTAATTGTAGGATGCTGAGCCTTAAAATTTGCATTAGAGGTGTGCAAAAAGATTCGATCCGATTTTCGATCCGATATTGGCCTCCGTCGAATATTCGACATTCGAAGCACCCTTCTTCGGATCAGATTTTTTGGATTCGATCGGCCGTCCGTTGAATGTAGAATAATCGACATCCGAAGCACGTCCGATCGAATGACGGATTTGTAACTTTCGACCGGCGCAGTATGTAGTTTACAATTTTTAATCAGAAATTACACAATATACATTGAATAGTTGTATTTTAATTTTACATGGTTATATTTAAAGAATAAAAAAATATTAATTATTTCAATTTGACACATTAATGTTACATAATTTTAACTAATTTTTTAAAAATATATAATTATTCATTTTATTAAATGTAAATATAATATTAAATTTAAAATAATTTGTGAATACATTTTTTAAGTTATTATTAATAGTTTATCATATCGGAATCGTGATTCGAAAGAATTCGTTTTTTTTCATATGCGATTTATTCATATCATTTAAAGGAATGTGTATTAAAATTGTTTGAAGAATCAGGCAACGTGATTTGTATTTAATAAAATAACTACAAAATAAAATTCTGTACGCCTGAAAACTCGAGAAAATTAATCATACGCACAGGGAATACATAGAGTTATATATATTTAACAATTTTAATATTTTCAACCAACTCACCAAAATTTATCCTATACCATAAATCTCTACAACTGAAACAAGACATAATAATTTTAATTTTGGAAATTTAAATAAACTTTACACAATGTAACTTTGTACGATAAAAGAGAAAACCCTACTTAACATAAGTTTATTAATAATTTCTTAAGCACCCGATTAGATACTTTCTTAATAGTATAATTTCATGGCCATGACACACTTACCCGATTATTACCTTACTTTTTTAAACCAACTTCCAGCCACACGAAATTAGATATCGATTTGAAGTTTTGAGAACTTAAATGAAAGGCACTAAAAAATGTTTATGATTAAAAAATAATCTTTTTGCAAATTTTTTTATCTAAATTGTTATTGGAATTGTAAAAATTTTGAAGTAAAAAAAGTCCCTTCGTGACTCTTATTCAAGAGCCTAAAATTTCAACTCGATATCTTATCTCGATATCTTAAGATAGTCGAAAAAAATGTTATATCTATACACTTCTGTTCAGCATTATTTACAAATTCCCGCAAGATCCAGAAGTTCTGACAGATTGTTCACGAGTAAACGAACCATCTTTGAAGAGAAAAGAGATCTGCTGCCACCCTCTTATGTAAAAGAGTATATTTATTTGTATAAAATCATGAGTTCTTAAAGCAATCATAATGAAGTTAAAAGTTTCTTTATAACATACAAATTCCAAAACTATGTTGCACACACATTCTCAAATAATCAGTCTCAAAGAAATTAGAATTTAAAAACAGTATCATTAAAGAAAAATCCGACTTTAGCTGAAAGAAAACAGTCTAAATTGTGCATAAGACTAAAAATAAAAATCTGCCCGCTTTGCGGGCACATTCTCATCGCGCGCTTCGCTCGCAAGTTTGAGCGCACCTAGGGCGCGCGATTTGATCGTCGCGCTCCGTTCTTTCTGGACCTCGCGCTTCGCGCTCCGTTCTTTCTGGACCTCGCGCTTCGCGCTCGGTCTTGTGCTCTTCGCATACATTTAAGTTTATTTCTTATAATTTGATACTGAAGCTCAAACCAATTTTATAATAATATTAGAGATGATGTGAATTACACATTTTCTCAAAGTCACTCAATTTCTTTTTGAATTTAAGTGAAACAGGAAATTCAATTTACTTAAGGCTCTATTAGCCTTAAGGAAGACATTCTCATCACGACGCTCGCGCTTCGCGCTCGATTTTCTGTATACATTTCAGTAACTTTTTAATAAATTACATGGTTAAAATAATTTATTTTCTTCAAAATCTCTCAAAAAGAAAAAAAAATCGTAGACTTTATTTTAAGGAAACGATTTTGCAGAACAACGCTTATTTCTTATCTCACATATTTTGTTGAAAAAAATCGAATTTTTTAAATATTAAAAATCAAAACATAAAATATACATCCTGTCCCGAAATGTCCTAACGAGAATTTGTAGACCTCATTTAGGCAAACAATTTTTCATCTTAACGTTTTTTTTGTATCTCACGTAGTTTGTCTAAAGAATGGAATATTTGAATATTAATCGTATTTTTTGGAATTAAAACGAAAAATATATGTTTCATCAGAAACTGTGTCAGATAAAATTTGTAGATCTTTTTGAAACAAACAACTTTGTATTCTTACGTTTTTTTCGTATTTCACATATTATTGTTAAAAAATTGAATTTTGGTTTTTCAATAGTTTTTTTTTTTAATTAAAAAGAAAAATATGCCTCTTATGAAAAAATGTTACAATTTAAATTTGTAGGTGTTTATGTAGAAAATAATATTGTGTCATAACGTTTTTTCGTATCTCGTATAATTTAACTGGAAAATGGAATTTTGATATTGACTTCTTTCGAATTTGAATATGCTATAACATTTCTAATTTTGATTTAATCAAAAAATGTTATGGGGATAATTTGTAGAGATTTATGAGCACTATCAAAAACCAGTATTGAAATTTTTTATTTTTTCAAAAAGTTATTTTCAAAAACACAAAAGTAGTGCTCAATCCCTCAATTTTGATTGGATGAGGCTGGTTAATTAACTTGTCCTTACGTTTTCGGCTCCGATAAAGTGTACCAAAGCTCAATTCAATCTGATAATTCTATGGAGAGTTATGCCGCACACGACCTACTACAGACAGACAGACAGACAGACACTTTCGTAAAAACCGTTTTTTCTGACTCAGGGGGTCTCAAAACGTAAAGATTTGATGAAAATTTCGAAAGTCATTTTTCACATAAAACCAATACCTTCTCATCCATGATGAGAACGTAATACATTCTTTCGACTATGGCGATATAAAATCAAAATACAATTATACAATGTATGTATATTGTGTGATGTCTGGTTAAAAGTTGCAAACTACATCCTGCGCTCATCGAATGTTCAAGATCCTAATTGAGGCACTTCGGGTGTCGAATATTCGACATTCGACTATGCGGCCGATCGAATCGAAAAAATCCGATCCGAAGAAGGGTGCTTCGAATGTGGAATATTTGACAATTCGACTATGCGGCCGATCGAAGCGAAAAAATCCGATCCGAAGAAGGGTGCTTCGGATGTCGAATATTCGACATTCGACGGACGGCCGATCGAATTGAAGAAATCCGACATCCGAAGAAGAGTGCTTCGGATGTCGAATATTCGACATTCGACAATGCGGCCGATCGAATCGAAAAAATCCGATCCGAAGAAGGGTGCTTCGAATGTCGAATATTCGACATTCGACTATACGGCCGATCGAATCGAAAAAATCCATTCAGACAAATAAGGCGAATCGAATCGAATTTGCGACATTCGATCCGACAGAATGCACACGTCTAATTTGCATATATTCAGAAAGATTGCACAGAATTAACTTTTTTTGAACGTGCTCAGGGGAGCCATCATCTTTTATTACGGAAACGAAATCTTTCATGCGAGGCATCATACGACTATTCTCATCATCAAGGTAAAATTTTTTGCCCAAATTTTCAATCTCGGAATCTAAAGTTTTACCTTTTTTGAAATTAGGAGAAGTTGAAATACCATTCTCAGCTATTCATTTCTCATCCTTTCTAGTTTGGCGTTCAGAAGCACCAAATTCTTTAGCCTATCTTCTGCGGCCCCTAGATTTCGGAGCAAGAGTCAAAAGTAACACTTTTTCTGAATTACTTACAGATTTTTGAAATTTTTCTTTTATTTGTTCAAGAACCTCCATTCCGGCGTAATGATTTTCATCAAAACAATCAGTTTTAGATTTTTCAAACTTGGATGTCGAAGGATCGGCATAGATATCGTCGTCTTCCATTAAAATATCATTCTCGAGAATAGGAGGTGAATTATCGTTGATCACTGAAGCATCTTCAATTGTTGGATCAGTATGAGAATACAAAAAGGATAGCAATGCAAGTTGAGAAATTTCTTTTCTGCAATTTACACACACTTTCGCATCGATGGGTATACTGCGATACTTTTTTTGAACACTTGCAGAAATTGTTCTTAAAAAGCACGGATCACGCTTGTGATTTTCCTTAGAAGAAGGATTGTAACAACGACGAACCAAGCTGGTTCTTCTTGGCATGATTGAAAATTAAGCAGAAGAAAAAGCTAAGTTGAGGCACTCAAGAACAATGCGAGTCCAACCACGGAAGATGGGCAAGTGTTCGAAATATAGTATTCAAGTAATACTATGTCTATTTTGAATAATGAGAAAAGTAAATAAGAATAAATAATATACGGGAAAGTACAAACCTGCAGTATTATGACGTCGAAGTTAGCCGAAGCTAAATCGCCTAAAAGCAATTTCTGATCGAAAAATAATTGGCAATTATAATAACTGACAATGAGTTTTGTTGCGAGAAAGGTATCGAAGACATCCATCTAGTGGTCAAATATGTGTACTAATTTCTTCGGTGGGTTTTTCAAATTCTCTCTAAAGTCTTAAAAATGAAGTATCGACATAATAGTGGATTTTACTGGTCCAATAAATAATAAAAATTATTATCCGTGAAATAATTTATAGCGATAATAATTATTTGGTTAGAAAATACAGTTTGTAGTCGACTAGAAACCGTACATTCTGAACTTGAAGCATGGGCGCTCGCGAGGCAGAAGCCGCGCGCAAGGAGTGTTATATATCTCCACCAATTTCTTTCGCCCCACTTTCAAACATGGCTCATTTTGAAGCAAAAAATTAAGCTTTTTTTAAACATAATTTTGGAAAGAAAATTAACGGCCGCACTTGGAGGAAAACTCAAAAATATGTTTAAAATTAAAAAATGAAGCTTAAATAATTCTTTCAATCTAAAACCATTGCCTTCAGCGTAAAGCTGATGAAAGAACGTTTCTAAGACCTCCATAAAAAAATTAATTTGGATAACTTTTGTAGAAGTTGTAGTTAATTGAGTATCAGTGTGCGTGGTAAAAGGTTGAAAATTCGAGCCCCTGTATACTGACAATCCGTTGTACTAGAGACGTTCTCTTAAGGGAATTAAAAGAGGTTCACTAGGACAATAATTTCGCGGACTTTCATGGAAATCGGAGACGAAAAGGTTTTAGGCAGGTACACTTGACGAATTTTGCCCCATATCTTCTTCTTGATTGTGACTCCTTGATAAAATTAACAAATAGCCATGCCACCAAAGTGCCTTTATGAAATGAGGCACAAATACACGGGGGAGAAATTCGATATCAAGTAGTACCATTTTTGGAAGTAAAACAGAATTATTAGAAAATGTTATCAATAAATGGAAACAATATATCACATTCTGTTATCGTCTTGGGAAACTTTACCAAGAAAGATGGTGAAAATCGAGAATTGCGAAACTATACCACCATCTTGGGACTTTCTCATAAGTTTTTCTAATAATTCTGGTTTACTCTTTAAGCTGGTACTACTTGCTATCGAATTTCTTACCGTGATACCAAGAGAGCACGCCAGGACAGAGGATAGTTCATTGGCTCAGACTTATTCATATAATCTTAAGGATATCCACTGGATGGATGTTTTATCTAATGAGATCTTCTCACAAAATTTGAAACACAGGAGGCTTTTCATCTACAGTATGACTCGTACAACCTATGTTAGCTTTAGAGCTCAAAAGGAGATAAAGGATAAGACAATCCATGAAGAATTATTGCTTTTTTTTCTTTTGAACTACTTGTTATATTTCCTATAGGCCTTTCGTAAGAAAATGCAGAACATAACATGCGAATTACTTCATTTTAGTACCAATTTTAGTAAGCAATGTGACCAGGTGCCAAAAATAACAATTCTATAATTTCCAAGTGTTATTTGCGTCGGTACCAGACCGACAAAAACAACAAGTCGCCATGGATTCTTAGCAGATGGCGCTTATTCAGACGACAACATAGACGAACGATGTGCGGATTATGTATTCTGGGGAAAAAAATTGAGGGGAAGTATGATTCTCGCTCTACTTCATATGCAAATAATACGAAAATCGTATATTTCCGCATTATTGGGCGATGGAGTAATACGAGAATCAACAAGTCTCGCATCGTTTCAAAAATGCGAGAATCAGATACATTGCATACTAAAATTGGTACTAGAATGGGGCCATTCTCATGTGAAGATGACAAAAAAGTAATTAGAATGAAAAGTTTCAGAAAATCTACATCAACACACTAAACAAACACTCTTAGAAATATTTCATTAAATCAATAACATTTTGGTTGGTTTACCCTTAAAATTTTGTTTCTATATGGATGACAAACTGTTTGATTCATTCTACCAAATATTTCGTTTGATCTTACCAAAAATTTTACTTAATTCTGTCAAGTACTTTTGTTAATGCAACTGACTTCATTCTAGGCATATTTTACGCAAAATATCGATAAATTCTGTACGCATTGAGAAATAAGTTGTAGTATCTAAATTACTTATGAGTCTTGAAATCAATAAGGCAACTGATAAAATATATCTGGTTTCAAAATTCTGGGCACATTTTAAAGCGACAATTACACAAATCAATATTGAGGTAATACCAAATTTTTCCAACAGTTCTGTAAGTGTCGAACAATGCAGGAGTCCAGATGCTATGGTTTTATTTACTGTAATGGATCATGACGTGCTTACAGCCAACGATTTTGCTGGTGAAGCTTTTTTAGGACTTAGCAGTATTCCTGGAGTTGCAGATTCTAATGCTAGCATCGACAATTTTCACGGTCTTAAACATCAAGAGCTACCTCTTATGCAACAAAAGAATAAACGTATGTATGGTGTACATTTTAAAAACAAAAACATGTGTGAAATCGAATTTTAATTATTTATCAAATTGATTGTTTTATAATTTCAGATCACCCAATACTTCAGATTCTAGAAATGCGAACAGGTGAGAAAATCGCCCTCGATTTCGTAAAGAAGCAAAAGTCACGTTTTGCCACTTAAAAAGTATAAAAAACTTCGTGACTATTTTTGTCCAGAAAGGAAAAAGCAATATGGATAGGAAAATATGTTGAAAACGAATAAAAGAAAATCGATAAGAAATTGATGTGCTGTGTCTATAATGGTAATGGATGTCTACAATCTATTAAAATTCATGCACCTGGAAGTGACCTGATTTCGAGCTTAACTTATAAATAAAATAAGGGAAAAATCAAAAAGAAGTAGCAAAAAACTGGGGACTATTAACGATTAAGGAAAAAGAGATAATTAATACGTGAATACAATTTCTAAAATTATGGATGAAATGTTTTCAAGATAGTACTATTACTATTGGGAATAAAACATTGAGAATCAATTGAGATAAAACATAACCTATAGAATTTTAATATATTCAAGAATCAAACACTTTTGTACTTTAAAAATACTTTAAATCCACGAATTAAGGTAGTTGTCGTGCCATAGAAAAAAGGTCTTCGAAAAAATAAGTTTTCTCTATGATTTTAAGACTTAAACTGATATTCTTAAAGAAGGAAAAACATTTTTTTTTATAAGACATATTAAATTTTTTGAAAAATAATGGTTTTAATACTGTTTTTTGCAATAGAATTTTTCCTTACTGTCGCTTCTACCAGTTTTTTAAAAATGATTGAATTTTTATAAATTATGGCTTATTTTTTCGAGGGAAATATTCTCCACAACTCTACTTTTTCCAACTTTTAAAGTAAAGTTTTCAATGGCTGAAATCATTAATAAAATTTTTTAAAAAGAAACATTTTTTATAAAATAACTACATTTGAAGATTATTTACTTATTTTCAAAATTGGAAACAAATCCATTTCTTGACCCCCTAGCAGAAAAAAAAGTGTGTAAAAAGAGAGAAAAAAGTATGTTTTGCGAGTGCGAGGGCAACAATTATACGAGTAAAATAAATGTTTTTTCCGTGTTGCACAATATACTATTAAAGTTTTAAAATCATAGGAAAACTTGTTTTCCAAAGACCGGTTTTTTGGCACGATAACTTCCTTAAGATACAATATTTTGTTTATTTTCCAATTACATATAAGGATTATTAATTAAAGAGAGTACATTTTTTGAATATGTAAGAAATTCTGATTTCAAATAATCTAATAAATGTTTAAAAATTTCATTATAAGTCAGGTCCTCGTTGAACAGCGTGACTCTACTTAATGGAGATTTCAAATTATTGAAAAGTTGCTTCGAAGGTGCAAACTGGTTTCAAACCAATAATTTTATTATTCGTTTAAAACATTGTCTAACTTTTCACGACTGTATTTACTCTTTAACACTTGCTTTCGATACGATCTTAATAATCTATGTACCTCTTAAAAGAATCAAATGAATCAATTAATTTAGAATTTTTTCGCCAAAAAAGTCACATCAAGTACACAGAGAAAAATAGCACCTGGTCATAATGACTAGGAATAATTTAGTTGGAAAAAATAGTAATTGTAACAAAGGAATCTTGTTGCTATTTGACCTATGGCTACAGAAACATGATTTGTAGCCATAATTAGCCATATTCTGAATACCTGGTCGTGACGACTAGGTAACATCTTTAAAATTGTCCTTAACTCTTAAACCTCGCTATGAGAACTTGAAACGTTGAGTGCTCATGGCTAGAATAACGTAGTCGCTATAACCAGGGCAGCAAACTTCACACTCGTTGAATCCGTTGTGTATTGTTTCGTGTTTTGTTTTGAGTAATACAATGTTCCACGTAGTGATTTTATGAATTTGATTTTACATAACCTTATAGTTTATACTTACATATAATGATTGTGATTACCATGGAGACTAGATATAAGGAGACCAATCTCCATATGTGGCGTGGAACGAAGAAACCCGGCTAACAGCACCTTTTAACTTTTCGAGAAAATCGCGTTTCTCTGAGACGGGTCCGTTCGAAATCAAAATAAATGCGAGATAAAATGCGTTAGATTTTGGTCAATTTTATCGCACAACTTTGTGCGTAGGCCCATTCGATACAGCATGCTTCTGTATCTCAAAATCATCGAAAAACTCAAATTTCGTCTTTGGTGCTGTTAGCCGGGTTTCTTCGTTCCACGCCACATATATCCATTCGCGAAATGAAGTTCTATCAAGTACATAGTTACAAAACTTCCCGATGAGGGCATGTGTGTTCCCTGGGTGCAAAATGCCGTGGATGCCGCCATTTTGCACCCAGGGAACACACGTACCCTCATCGGAAAGTTTCCTAACTAAGTACTTGGCAGAACTTCATTTCGTGTTTTGTGAAGTACGGCCATAAGAGATTGGTCTCCTTATATTTAGTCTCCATGGTGATTACATTACATAGTTGCTGTGACTACATTACTTAATTACGGTGACCATTTTTAGTACCTACACTGACGAGTCAACCATTGCTAGAATTCAACCACAAAAAGTAGTTAAGGTCATTTTCAACTACATATATAACGTCATTATGCCCAAGATTTTTTCTCAGTGATATCTAGTCGCTTTTCAATAACATAACGTGGTATGATTGAAGACTGTGCAGAATTCCAGATTGATTATAGTGCAATTTATGCGCATCTAGAAACGAAAAAGCACACAAATTGCAAATTGTTATCGCATTATTATATTATTGATTTTATCCACTCTCCATTACATAATTATATTTCTATTTTGATCAGTTAATAGTTTTCAATTATTTCATACATACATTTGCACAAAAAAGAACAATTTTTTAAATCTATCCTCAAACTCTGCTTGTATCGAACGCAAGTTTCTTCGCGCTCGTTATATGTATGTAATATATTGTACTTGAATCAAGTCTTTAACGAACGGTGATCTGAGATCTATGGAAATTTTAAATACTTAACACCATTTTTTTTCAGTCGCAAACAGTTGAATTAATTTAAGCATCTTTTAAATTTTTTTCGTATCCGGAAAATATTTAAATAAATTTAAAAAAAGACCATTCGCTGACCGCAGAATAATATGAATACGAAGAGCATGAAAATATTTAAATCGTTTCAATTATGATTCTGCGGTACGTATTCAGTTTAAAGGTATCGAAGTTAACTTAAAATGTACCGCAGAATCATTAAATTAAATTATTTTTATGCTCTTCTTTTTCATATTATTACGAGGTTAGTGAATAGTCAGTCAGCGGTCAGTGAATGGTGAGCGAATTCTCTAACCGTTCACTGGTCCGAGTTCGCTAATCTTCCATTATTTTACTAGACAATGAGAAAATATTTAATTTCTGAAATTTTCAAGATTTCACGGCTACATTATCTATAAATTCTTCCTGATTATTTTTTGAAAATTGAAATATCTCAGATCTCATTTCGTATAAAGGCTTTTATTTTTTAAAAAACA
The DNA here is from genome assembly GCA_030998225.1 of Diplolepis rosae. Classification (NCBI taxonomy): domain Eukaryota; kingdom Metazoa; phylum Arthropoda; class Insecta; order Hymenoptera; family Diplolepididae; genus Diplolepis; species Diplolepis rosae. Next base: position 780,733 of record JAPYXD010000177.1, read on the forward strand.
TATATTATATTATTAAACAAAACTGTAAAAAAGCTCTAGTCAATTTTTCGAATGCACGAGAATCTATTATTCATGCACTAGTTTGGTGCAAACCATATTTTTTACATATTAAAAGTATTATGATCTATCTGCTACACACTTGCCTTACAAATAAATTCATACATTTAAAAGTGTCAATCCAAAATGTGGATTAGTTACTTAAATTGTCTCGTGCATCGAATTACTCTACAGTCTGTTGTGTTTGCTATCCGCTCTGTGGCAATACGATAATCAATTGAACCTTTTTAAACCACCAAAATTATGTAAAATATTCTATCTTATACCATGAAAAGAATAAATTATGATAAATGTAATTATTTCGTATTTATTTTTCTAGTTTTATCCCATTATTTGTATCATAGGTACATAAAAGTAGAAAATAAAATTTAATCGTTCAAGATGACGCTTTTTAAAATTATTTGTAAAAAAAGAGAGTATGAAGTACATAGAAATATGTATTAAAATAATAAAAAAATTCCAAAATTGAAAAATAATTTTAAAAAAATACATTGAATATTTTAAATAATATAAGAGTGTTTCTTTACTGAGCTGCATTTTACTCAATAGATTTTGAATTTTGAGCTAGAGGATCAGTTTTATTATGCTGAACTGAATCTTCTTCCTCAGATCGAATAAGTGGCTCTCCATCCAGTTTTTCTAAATGTATTAATCGTCTTGCTAACTCCATTCGCCAACTCTCTATCTTAAAATGTTGATTTAAAGCATTATCTCTCATTGATATCATTGTTCAGATCAAGAAAAAAACTGGTAAAAAAAATTCCACTACCTAAACATGAATCAGTTAAAATTGTTATCAACTTCAATCAGTGATTGATTTTCAGTTAACAATAATTGATTGTCAGTCAGAAATGACTAATTGTGAAACAAGAATTCAGTCACTGATTCGTTTTTATTAAACATTACAACTAATTCAGATTTAGCGAGTAGAGTTTTCCAAAGAATGATTAAAAATTAAAAATTACCTCGATTCCATCACACAGTGGATTCCCAACAAAAAGCAGATCTCGAAGATTCTGCAAATCCTGTAGTTTCGAAAATTCGTTCCACTCTCGAACCAAATTATTAGACATATACAAAACTCGTAATTTTTTCATTGCATTAATACCTTTCATTTTTTCTATTAGATTGTAGGAAATCCAAAGTTCTTCCAAAGTTTCACCAAGGGCTTCAATTCCATTGAATCCTTTGATTAAATTACGACCCAAGGAGAGAATTCGCAAGTTTTTGAGCGAACTGATCCCTAGATTTAAAAATAATTAAATAGAATGACGGCACCAGTTTTCGGCCACGCACAAGTGTTTGGCGAAAACATTTATTTTTCAAAATTGAATTGATGAAAAGTTTCAAAAGTTGAACCATATGAAGCAGCTTGTGATTCTATTTATAACTAATTTTCGATAACTTACGAAATCTCATACTTTTATGAATAGAGACTTTTAAAAAGCCCTGACTGAACTTAGAAACGTGGCCGGAGACTGGTGCCGTCACCCTATTTTTATTATTATTTATAATTTAACCAATTTATCAAATTGATTCATTTGCTCATTTTATAAAATTACTAACACTTGAAATTTTATACTTTTTAAGAAGACTTGAATTTAAATTTATTGTATTAAACACTGAACACATAATATACCTGCTATCTTTTCTATCATATTCGTAGAAAGTGAAAGTTTTTCGCAAGTAGACAAACTTGACAAGGAATTGTCCATTTTTTCAAGCGGGGGCCATTGAAAGCTTAAAATTATTTCAGTAGCTGTAGATGCATCATGGCCATTTTCTTCCTCCCAACGACGAATGGCATCTTTGCATATCGTAGGTTTACCAATTGAAGACATTCTGATTTAAAAAATTATTTTGATCTTGCACATATATAAATAAAGGTCTCATACAGCACCTGAAAAATATTTTATATAACTGATTATTAAATTTCTAGTAATTTTAATTTCAGAAGTGTTTAAAAAAAAAAAATTTATTCATTAGATACTCTTTAGTTTATTGCCCCCCTCATCTATGTAGTTGTGGGTAATTAATGAATTTATTTTGCTTTTTGAGATAAAAAAATGACCAAATGGAAACTTTTTTTTATGTTTTAAGCATCATTCTTTTCATAAAATAAAAATTTGTTATTCGAAGTAATAAATTTTACTATTTTAAAGAATTTGAAAATCTTTCTGTGGAAAAAATGACGCTTTCGACTGCGCTGGGATTCGAGCCCAGGTCTTTCGATTGCCGGTCGACTGCTCTGACCACTGAGCTACACAGGCGTCCGACATCTCTTTCTCCACAGGAAGATCTCCTTATATCGCCTAGTGGCTCAGCCTTGCGGCATTATTTGCGATATAAGAGTTTGAAATTGTCTACGAGGACACCTGTCGACAACGTATCCTATCTGACACGCGACTAGTGATCCTCCGATAATGTAGTCAGTGACAAAAATTTCAAACTCAACTAATTAATTTGAAATAAATTTTACTATTACTCATAAAATAAATATTTGTAACTCATTCCAAAGTTAAAAATATCCAGTTCAATATCCGCATATGAAGACTCCATTAAATTCACAAATGTAAAAGGCCAATTATGAACAAAAAAACGAGTGCTTTTAATATGTCGAGGTAGTACTTCCCTTAACCCGTTAAGGGCAAAAATGCATAAACGATTCAACGGTCTTTGAGGCCGTGTAACTTATACTATTCGCGACTGAAAAAATTGAGAGGGACATATTTTTGAAGTTTAAGACTTGCCCTTTCCGATGGTAAATACAAAATTAATCTAAAAAATTATTAATGATCAATTATTAATAAATTATTATTTAAAATATAAAAAAATTCAGTTAAAACAAAGCACGAGATCAAGGATTTTTTTTAGGGTTTTTGTTCACGACTTTACATCGATAAATATATCGATGCGCAGACTTTCATATCGAATTCTAATTTGATCTTTGAGAATTCAAAATCAAAATATTACATTTATATATAAATGTTCAATCTGCGGGTGTGCTGCAGACCTCTTGCAGGCGTTCCTGTTGAAAATTCCTGTATAGGATCCTTTAGAGGATCCTTACTTGGGGTCCCGTTCAGGTTCCTGTACAGGATCATGCATGAAAATCATCAGGATCCTTGAATAGGTTGCTAAAACGATCCTCTAAAGGATCTTATGAAGGAACCGTAGAGGTTCCTGTGCGACATAAAAACGGTTAGCACAGGATCCTTCATAGGATCCTGTAAGGTAAGGGTACAGTATAGATGAGAGGTCCCTTGATGGGATACTTTAAGTCGTTAGATGAATAATCTAATACTGTACATGATCCTGTACAGGCTCTTATGTGTGTTCCTTTACGTGTAGCTATACAGTAAAACGAAGGAAAATATTTCTGTATGCAGGATCCCACAGAGGGGAACTTTAAAGGATCCCGGCTGATTTTGAACCACGAAATTATTCCTTTATAGGTTCTTGTAGAGGAACCCGCAATATATATGTATAAAGGGTTTCCCAATAAGGGTGATATGTTTTGAAATTGAAAAAAAACACTGAATATTCATTCGGAATTGATCGAAATCTTTTTTATTATATTGGATATTCTATGCCATTTATGATTTAAACAATATATTGGCCAAATATCCCCCGAGACTTGAGCCAAAAATGCGCCTCATCAGAAAAGATGATTTTTTGATGAAAATTGGGATCATTTTCAATTGATTCCAGAGCCCAATCCGCGAACTCCCGACGCAAACGATGGTCATTAGGCTTCAGTTCTTGGGCCAGAATCATCTTATAGGGATGCAGGCCAAGATCCAATCGCAAAATACGCCAGGTAGTCATCCTGGACAGGCCCAATTCCTGAGATCGGCGTGGCACGGACAATTCACGGTTTTCCTCGATACTGGCCTGTACGGCGGCTATATTCTGTGTAGAACGTGCGGTACGCATACGATTTTTAGGCTTAGTATCCAATAGAGTAAATTCACTCTCTAACTTATCGATTATTCGACGAATTGAGAGCCGGATGGAGCAGAATGACGACCATATTTTGCACGATATGCTCTTTGAACACCGACAAAACTTCTCGAATTTTGATAAAATAATTGGACAATTTCCAAACGTTGTGGAAGCGTGAAACTACTTATGATTAAATGGCAAACCTTACTGGTGACAACTGACAGCAGACGTCAAAAATTTCAGTTCAAATGAGCCCGATAGGGACATTCAAAATCATATCACCCCTATTGGGAAACCCTTTATATATATATGTATATATGTATTTATATTTTTTCTCATCAACTCATGTACAAAACAAATGCAATAGAAGTAACTTCTGAAAATGCAAGAATACCGTTATTGCAGTCAACCGTTCAATCGTAAGGTATAAACCCGAGTGAAATCTTTTGTAGGTTCCTCTACGAGAACCTATAAAGGAATAATTTCGTGGCTCAAAATCAGTCGGGATCCTTTAAAGTTTCCCCCTGTGGGATCCTGCATACAGAAATATTTTCTCTACAGTTCCTTCATAGGATTCTTTAAAGGATCCTTTCAGGAACCTATTCAAGGATCCTGAACAGGATCCTGATGATTCTCGTGCATGATCCTGTACAGGAACCTGAACGGGACCCCAAGTAAGGATCCTCTAAAGGATCCTATACAGGAATTTTCAACAGGGGTTTGATTGAATGCAGGCCTGTTACAGGCCTGTTGTAGGTCTCTAAACGAGCTGCAGGCCTGCTGCAGTCGTAAACAATTTTCACCCGGGGTTGCCTCTCGATATCCAATTTTTCTCAACATGGCCTCAATTCGATCAAACGAATATACTGCGGTACTTTCGAGGTTATTGAGAATTTTTTTCTTGAAAGCAATATAGTCTGAGATCCCACTGCAAAGTACCTTCACCGAAATATTAATAGAACAAAAAGCGTCGAAACTAGTGCATTATATACGTTCTAACACAAAATGGCTAGGTTGTCTAAGCACAGCCGGGTCCTTATGTCAATAATTATTTATTCAAAATCCTAATTATGGGAGTTAACTACAAATAAGATTAATAAGATAAACATAGTAACAATTGAAAGATGACGAATAGACAAGCGAAAAATTGTAGGGTTGTCAACCCCCAGGTGGGTCTAAACATGGGTTGTTTAAACATTTATACAGATTTTTTGGCGTTCAACTTCACCGGCTGTTTAATAGAATAATAAATACTTGAATCGAAAACTTACGATCTGCGCTTCGAGAAAATATAGGGTTGTCAGCGTGATTCCGGGTCCAAAGTGAGACAACCCTACGCGAAAACTTTTCATTTTGCGCGCGCGATAGAAAGGAATGGAGCATTACTGCAACTACAAGTTGAGATTCGAAAACCGGTATTAAAGTGACTTGTTCTTCCCCCCTTGTACTCAAATCTGTAATAGTGAAAATTTCACCATTTGAATTAGTGAAAATTATTTCACTATTGAAATAGTAGAATTAGCTTTATCACTATCTGAATTACTGAAATCCACTGTACGTATACTAGGTTGTTCAAAAAGTTTTGAAAGCGGAAATGAAAATACGTTTTTTTTTTTGGTGAAATCACTTTTATTGCTCAGTATAATCTCCCATAAGATCAATACATTTGGTCCAACGGTCTTCCAACTTGTTTATCCCATCATGGAAGTGACTTTCTGCAAGGCCTGCAAAATACTACTCTACGGCGGCTATAACCTCTTCGTTTGATGAAAAATGCTTCCCACGAAGGAATTTTTTGAGGTGTGGGAACAGCCAGAAGTCAGAGGGAGCTAAATCAGGCGAATAAGGTGGATACTGCAACAATTCGTACTTTAATTCGGTTATTTTAGTGATGGTTTTTTGAGCTGTGTGAGCGGGTTCATTGTCTTGATGAAAAAGGATTTTTTTCTTCTGAAAACCAGGTCTTTTTTCACGAATTTTTGCATCCAATCGATCCAAAAGGTTACAATAATATTCAGAATTTATTGTTTTGCCAGTTTGGAGATAATCCAACAACAAAATCCCTTTTGCATCCTAAAAAACTGATGCTAACACCTTCTTCGCCGATTTCTGGACACGAACTCGCTTCGGTGCCGAAGTGCCTGGTTCACACTACTCCTTAGCCTCTTGTTTTGATTCAGGATCATGATGGAAGACCCAAGTCTCATCCATAGTGATGAATCGACGGGAAAAATCCTTTTTATCCTTTCGAAAACGCTCCAAATGTTGCTCAGAAAGTCGCATTCGAACGTGTTTTTGTTCCATTGTGAGCGAATGCGGCACCCATTGTGCACAGAGCTTTCTGAAACCCAAAACTTCACGTAAAATATGATTCACACTGCCTAGTGAGATGTCTAGGGCCTCTGCTAAATCTCTTTCGGTCAATCGACGATCTTCCAAAACCATATCCTGTACTTTTGCTATGAAGGCTGGTGTTGATGCACTTTTTGGACGTCCTGAGCGTGGATCGTCTTCAACGCTTTTTCGACCACGTCTAAACTCTAAAACCCATCGATGCACAGTTGGAAATGAAGGAGCAGCTTCCTTTAACACTTTCACCATTTTTGTATGAATTTCCGTTGCTGATAAACCTTCCAAAACAAAGAATTTTATCACTGCACGATATTCGGTTTTTTCCATTGTACAAAAATACACTGACACGTCAACTTCAAATGGCTTGTAAACAAACAATGAATTGACAGAGTGGAATGACACTTTGGGTATGTTCATATGAAAGATGAAATCTTAAAATGGCGTAGAAATTTTGGTTCTTCTACTGCTCTATAGATGTCGCTTTCAAAACTTTTTGAACAACCTAGTATAATACAATAGTTTCGACGCGATTTGTTCTACTATCATTTCGGTGAAGGTACTTTGCAGTGGGATCTCGGACTAATAGACTTATGGCAAAAATTACCAAGAATAAAAAGTTTTTAAAATTGGTCAAAGAATACATACAAATTTTTTCTGGTTGTTTTGAGCAATTTTTTGATTTTGCAAAAATTATGCTATTTGCAAAATTGAAAAGTTGCTCGAAACGTTTCGAAAAAATTCAGACGTATTCTTTGAGTGATTCTAAGAACTTTTCATTCTTAATAATTTCCTCGGTTAAGTCGATTAACGCATCATTACCCAAGCGCGATCCAGGCTATATAGCACCAAACTAACAATTGTATCACTTTCCAAACGAAAAAAATATTCACCCTTGTTTTTTCTTTTTGCAATTCCAATTGTTTATGCGAAATTATTTTTAAAAATTAACAAAAATTTTACAATTTAAAAAAACTAATAATGCCAATCGATTCTACGGGAAAAAACTAGTCGAAAACCTTTACACCATTTTGTTGTCAGATACTATTTTGTTAGTGTATTATCGTTAGAAAATAAAATACCCAGGTTTATCCGGAAATCAAGATTTTATTCGAACCGATTGCACAAGACATTTAGGCATGATTTTTTCTGTATTCTTTGCAGAGAGAGATTTTTCATAATGAAGAATAACTTTCAGTATATACAGAGCAGTTTTTTGCTTCACATTTGTGGCGTTTACCAATAATTATCTTGTGTTCGTCGTTCACGCCAGCTGAACTAGCAGACCTGTTCTTTCCAATGAATACGGAGATGAGGCGAAAATTGAGATGGAAAGATGGCATGAAAAATCTAAACAGCAAATTCTCTTCCCTCAAGCATTTTCTAAGTACAACACGTATATCATTGTGTCTGCCTCATTCAACCAAACTATGGCAGTGGAGCGAGGAAGAAGCCATGAGCTGTGAGCGTCCATGGTGGGGGCCGTTTACGTCCACGTTCTGCGAACACTGGTTTTTGAGTATTGTATTGAGAAATTCGAAAATGCAGATCGACCTAAATGAAAGAACAGGCCTGCTAGTTCAGCTGGTGTGAACGACGAACACAATATAATTATTGGTAAACGCCACAAATGTGAAGCAGAAAACTGCTCTGTATATACTGAAAGTTATTCTTCACTATGAAAAATCTTTCTCTGCAAAGAACACAGAAAAAATCATGCCCAAATGTCTTGTGCAATCGGTTCGAATAAAATCTTGATTTCCGGATAAACCTGAGTATTTTATTTTCTAACGATAATACACTAACAAAATAGAATCTGACAACAAAATGGTATAAAGGTTTTCGACTAGTTTTTTCCCGTAGAATCGATTGGCATTATTAGTTTTTTTAAATTGTAAAATTTTTGTTAATTTTTAAAAATAATTTCGCATAAACAATTGGAATTGCAAAAAGAAAAAACAAGACTGAATATTTTTTTCGTTTGGTAAGTGATACAATTGTTAGTTTGGTGCTATCTGACGTAGATTCGACTTGGGGTAGAAGGGGGTACAGCATCTCCCCTCGGGATGTAATTGTTTATAACGATAATACACTAACAAAATAGAATCTGACAAAAAAATGGTATACAGGTTTTCGAATTGTTTTTTTCCCGTAGAATCGATTGACATTATTAGTTTCTTGAAATTCTAAAATTTTTGTTAATTTTTTAAAATAATTTCGCATAAACAATTGGAATCGCAAAAAGAAAAAAGACGGGTAAATTTTTTTTCATTTGGACAGTGATCCAATGGTTAGTTTGGTGCTATCTAGCCTGGATCTCGCTTGGGTAATAATGGGTTAATCAAGAAGGGAATGGATCGGTTAAGGCAGCCGAGGCGGACGAACGTGTTGTCGCAAACTTTGTACGTAAACACAGAGCGCGAGTGTGTAGTTTTTGTTATTGCTTTGGTGTACACAGTGCAGTGTACTATATAGGTGCTACGTATATCGACACACTTAACAACGCTTTTTACGCAGTCAAGCTGCATTATCAGTTTGATATGCTACCTTCCACCAAAAATCCCCCTGAAGGTGGGGGGGGGGGGGGGGGCAAATCACCAACTCAACAAGTTCTACCCAACTCAACTGTTACGGAGAAACAATAGTCATGACTATATTATTTTTAAAGCATTTGAATATCTGTCGATGGGGTTTATATTTAGAACGATGAAAACTTCAATTGTATTGTAAGTGTCAACGAAGCAGATGTTCGTCCACTTAAATGGTTGGATTCTTACTTTTATGAATTAATTAAAGACTTTCCAACTAAATTTATGTATTTACTGGGAAAACGTGATGCTACTTCTGTTACTTAGGATTAGACCAAAGGGCACCTTGAAGTGTTTTGCTGCATACCCTTTTATTATCAACTTATAGAGCTATAAGATGTCAATCCCTTTGAAAGCGTAAAACTTACAAGACCATTTCTTTGGTACAATTAAATTAGGGTCAGTAAGGTCCTACGAACGTGAGCCTGAACACCCTTCTTTATTGTCTCAGTATAGGCATCAGCATTTACCTTTCTCACCGAAGCGACCAGACGCTAGCTGGGTTTTTCCAGGATCTTGCCAATAGACATCGACAATTACAAACTACTATATTCTCACCCTCTATTAATTTTCCAAAACAGATACCTTTTCACTTCCGACAAATTAGCAATTACTCTCTTGTACCAACCAAAAATTGTATATATGTGTCAAATAAGCATGCTTTAAAATTACATTGATTCCAGTAAAAGAGTTTCGTATCATTTTAATACAACACAATTATTAATATTTCAATTTCATATTTTTACTGAGATTCAACATCAAGGTTTCTACAAATAACCCACAGTTACATAACCAAACCACAGTAATAGAAAGCAACCAACCTACACTAATGTCTTATGCTGGAGCCACTGCTAAAGAAATCAGACCCAAGAAGGAGCAAGCCATCGTAATCGACTCTATGGACAATTGCACCAACGATGACTAGATTAATGGATTGGAAAACATTATAGATTCTGTATATATCAGACATATATCAAAAATATCTGGTAAGCGTGTCTGTGTCTTTATTGATAGCGAGGAAAATGCTAACAAAATCACAAATAAAGTTATACAAGTTAATCAGTACGCTCTTAAAATCAGGCCACTAATGGGAAAAAACAAAAGAGTCGTAATCTCTAACGTAAACCCTATAATAATAAATCCATCGATTCTACAAGCTTTAAAAGAGAAAGGTATCAAGCCGGTATCTAGCATCACAGAAATTCGCGCAAGTCTCTCTAACCCCAACCATACACACATAGTATCATTCCGACATCAAGTGTATATAAAAGAGGATGACGATGTTCCAGATAGCCTCACCATACTAACCAAAAATACACATTACCGGATATATCACAATAGGTGAAACAAAACTCGTAATAACTTATTTGTATGATCACACTACAAAGTAACCTGGAAAATCCGAAATAGGATCAATATTCTCAATTTCAAAAAATTTCAAACGTCCAGACGCCATTTTGAATTAGAGAACAAAGAAAAACAAAATATTTAAATGCATATTTTAAAAGTACAAGTCACGAGAACACGTTTCTGATAAGTTAGAAGTTGCCTAAGTATCGGGAACATAGTGAAAATTTAAATTAAAAAAAAATCACACCCCAAAAATAGCGCTTTTTTGGGTATTTTTGGGAAAATAAAGGGTTTAGCGTCATTTTTTGAGAATTTCGACTGTGAAATTCGAAAGAGCGACCCCAAAAACGGTAGGATGTAGAGTTTCCGATCCTTTTTCATCTTTTTTCTATAAATGGTACGACATTGTAGTCAACGTGAAAATTATGCACATCTGGGCGTTAAAGGGTTAAAGCTAACACTAATTCTCTTAAAGCAGGCAAACTTCTGGCCCCAGCTATATATAAACTACCAGACAGTTACACTATAACGTATAAACGTTTTCAAGAATTTACAGAAAAATCCTACTCATCAAGCGACATACTTAGTTTTTCTCTGGAATGCACAAATGATATATTAGGTTTAATTAACATGATAGAAGAAACATATCCACACGTCCACACATCACTGAAAAAGAGATTCACCTGCATCAAAAAGAAGCTAAGAAAACAACGCGCTACACATTCAGAATCTGATAATGAAACTGAAAAAATCCCACAGAAACAAGCTCCGCCAGAGGACTCTACATAAAATAAAAACACACTAAAATGGCTAACTTTCTAAATACAAATTTACGTATTCTCTACTGGAACGCCAGAAGCATATCGTAAAAAAGAACTCAAAAAAATCTTGCAAAACGTTGACATATTTGTGTGTGTGGAAACTTGGCTCAACGATGACGACACCTGGCTTAATAACGACGACAACAACGGAGTTCTTGATATTACAGGCTTCAAAACTGTTCGCAAAGATCGTCCCAATCGACAAGGAGGAAGAATCTTGATTTTATCACGCAGCCACCTAGCTTACACTAAAATAAAAAATCTCACCAGTCCAGATATCACTGTGGAAATAGCAGGTCTAACTATTAACAATCTTAAACAACCCATTGATATAATTGCTTGCTACAAAGCACCTGGCCCACTTACTCAATTACAATGGGATTCAATGTGAAATAATGTAGAACACATCCCCATACACGCCAAGCAAAAAAATGTTAACAATAAAATTCACAAAAATGTAGTTCCATGGTGGAACCAGGAGTGTGACAAGGCGAAAAGACTGCGTCATTGCGCTTTTTTACAATGGAAACACACACAACAACTAGATGACTATATTAAAATATAAAAAACGCTGCACAATAGCTAACAAAACTTTCAAGTTTAAACTTAGAGAACATTAGAAAGCATTTGCACAAAGTTTGGATATTACAACCAATCCTAAATATGTTTGGAACACATGTAAGATTCTTAAAAATAATTGGGTTAAAATAAAGCCTAGTCATTCTCCTGAAAACCACCATAATAACCACAAAATAGAAGTGGCGCTGGATAAAATCAGTCCAGCCTGGTGTGCGACGGACGCTGACTGGTACCCTAAATGCAAAAAAAACCTACTTAGCTCTTGCTTTACCTTTGCGGAATTTAATGAAGCTTTGAACTACAAAAATATTGGCTGCCCACTAAATCTTATTCAATTTATTAAATTCCAAATGTATGAAAGAATAGTAACAACTGAAGTAACTGAAAACGACAGTAGACGTATTTCTAGAGGAATCCCAGAAGGGGGAGTCTTGAGCCCTCTCTTTACTGCATATACGTTGCTAAAATTACGGATGAAATCCCTAAAAGTGTAAGAATATCGCAATTTGCTGACGACATTGGAATCTGGTGTAGCCGGGGAGCTGTCAACACATGTAAAAAGCTAATTGAGAAAACCATCCATACTATCTATGATAATCTGTATTACTTAGGATTAGATTTGAACCCCGAAAAAACTGTTTTTATACATTATAACAAAAGAAAAATATAAAACCAGGTGAAACTGAAATTATAGTCAAAAGCACTAACATAAAATCCACTAACTCAGTAAAATTTTCTAGGACTACTCTTTGATTACAAATTGTCATTTAAGGGGCTACTCTACTATCTTTGCAAGTTTAAAAAATTTCGTTTTTTTCATGGACAAATTAATTTAAAATGTCTAATCTTTTTACACATTAAAGAAGAGGTTTAAAACTTGTACAACAGATTTTTTCTTTTATTTTGTGTGGAAAATCTGGCTTACCCAGCTGCCTGAAGTTGACCCTGCTGAGAACTGGTTGACACGATATCTCCACTTTCAAGAGCCTGAGAGCAAAAATCCCGCCATATTATTAAAAAGTAACCCTTCCGCTATAGCCGGTACCTCAATAAAAAAAATTCGATGAAAAATAACAGAATGACTGATACTTAAAGTTTTAACCCTTTTTTTGCAACTTAAATTGTTTGAAAAAACATAGTTAATATGATTGAATATTTCTAATTCTGCTACCGGCTATAGTTGTATATGTGTAGAATATTCCATGAAAATTTGAGCTTGATCGGTCAAATAGTTTTTTCTAAATCATGTCAACCAGGTCGAAAAACATTGTTTCGAGGAAAACGCGATTTACGAATCCGTCCCCGAGACCCTCCGCTTAGTCCGCCTTTTTATACCTGTTCTCGAAATTTCTGACCAAAATAGTGTTTCCTATAACATTTCTACACATGTCTACTAGAAGAATCTGTGATTTAAAAAAAATCGATTTGTTCAAAAAAAGATAGTAGAGTAACCCCTTAAAGAACATGTAGACAAAATACAAAAAAATCCCTCAGATCAATGAACACTATTAAATTTTTAAGAGGCACCTGGTGGGGTGCAAGTGCAGAATGTTTATCTTTGCTGTACAAAAGCTTTGTGCGACCCATTATAGACTGCGCTTGTTTCATATACTACCCTAAACAAAAAGCACAAATTGAAAAACTAGAAACAATGCATCACACTGCTATTAGATTATCATTTTGCTAACGCATTAGCATACTCCTCAACATCTTATTGTCCGAATTAAAACTGTTATCTATAAAGGAACGCACAAAATTGTTATGCACTTGCTACTTATTCAAGGTATACTCTCTCAACCAATTACTTGTTTACGACACAATCAGTAAAATTAGGAATAAAATTCTAAACAAACAATCTGACAAAGAAAATCTCACTTTTTTCTTGCATTAAGAACACAAATGATCAAATCTCGCAAATATATTGTAAAATTACTACAACCTATACACACGTGATTACGAAACCACCATCAAAGAACTAGACATCAATATTCAATTCGGCAGAACACTATCCAAGTTCAACGACCCAAATGCAATGATAGAACAACTAATTGAAAACAAAAATGCCACTGCTATATACACTGATTGTAGCAAATCGGTAGATTATAAATCCGTAGGATGTGATCCGATCTGTCTTGAACACTCCACTCTTCCAATAATTAGTGTAAACAAAAATGTTTCTATCTTCACTGACGAAAGTATTGCACTTTTAAATGCTCTAGAATACACGCTAAATTTGAACAAACATAAATTTTTAATTTTCACAGACTCAGTGTCCTCACATCTTTAAAAAATATAAAATTTGATATCAGATTCAATCCCTATCTATACGAGCTCAGAAGTAAAGTCATCAACCTCACAAACAGAATCAATAAAAACAAAGTATATTTCTACTGGGTTCCTTCGCATAAGGGAATTCTAGGTAATGAACTGGCAGACCATCACGCTAAAGAAGCTTCCACAATGCTGCTATTTGCAAGTGGAAAATCCCATTCACATCAGACAAAGGAAATGGCTAGAAAAACTGCTAGAGACAACACCAGCACATTCATTACTGAATACGGCAGTGGCATTAAGTTTATAGAAAACTACCACAACAACAAAAGCAAACCATGGTTCTCTCAGACAAACCTACCTCGTGAAATAGTCACAATGATTAACAGAGGTCGCTCAAACCACTACAATCTAGCGGCGTCGCTAGCTAAAATACACATTATGGACAGTTCTAGATGTGAATGTGGGTATGAAACGGAAGATTTAAACCACGTGCTGTGGCAATGTACAAAATACAATTCTGAAAGGCCCAAACTAATACAAAAATTGTCTAAACAAAAATTGCAACTACCTCTCTCTGCACCCGTACTATTTACAAAACCTAAAATCTCTGTATGCAAAGCTCTACACGTTTTTTAAACAATACAACCTTAAAATATAAGCACAACATGTATAAAACACAATGCAACAATAATGTATAAGAAAAGTCACTGTAACAATAAGTGAACTCTATGTACATTTATTGTAGCAATATAAACAATACTTATTGTAAAAATATAAAAAATATATACATACCTGTATACATTTGTAACAGCATAATAGTCTTTAGCTAGAAACTAAAAATGCTCAAATAAAAAATAAAATTAAAAAAAGTCGTTGAAATTTTAAGGGATCGTAAATGAAGTCTAAGTACACATTGTGGCAGATCTTGAATGCATTTGTATTATTGGTTACGAAGATTTTAATTTTGAAAGTCATTTACTTTTACACGGGAGGGATATGATGCATCTTGAATTTGACAAGGAAAGTTAGTCGAAAAGTACGAGGACAAATTAAGATCGCGATGAAATTTTGATGGAGCAATAATTACCTCGTCAGACGTACTTGTAACAAAATTGAAAAAATTTGTCTTATTTGTTTTCGAGTTATTCAATCTCAAAGTTGATAAAAATGAGTGCGAGAAATCGACGTACCAAGTAAGTGGCAACGTCGCAACTGAGCCAGAGAGATAGATGATACTGGAGAACAAGCGAGGATTGCGCGCGAGTGAGATTTATAAACAGAAATACTACATTGAAACTTAATTCTGGCAATTAATTTGTATTAATACTAAGCGTTTCGCGGAGTTGCCAATTCTTGGACAACTGATTGTAATAGGTGTGTGCGCTCATCCATGTGTTCCGTATGCGCTAAAATTATTGTACTCATGACCACACAACAGCACCAAGTACATTAGGTGGCACTCGCAGTCAACGAGTGTAAACAAAAATAAAATCATTTTCTGGACCACTTATACTACTCGATATTATGATACGCACATATTACTCGACATTGCTCGACATTTGCTACTACTCTTGTTAAATAACACATAATAAAAAGAAGTAAATATTACTTAAAAGCAAAGTGTTCTGAATCCACGATTGGAGCTGAATGTCGTTGCTAGGCATTTGTTTACGCCAGCATAGAAACCTACTGTGATAGAAACAAAGAATAATCAATGAGATGTAGCAATAATAAAATACTCATAAAAATTAAGGTTACAAATCAGCTTAACATTCAAATTTCATTCTTTTTATAATCTGAAAGTTTTACTAGCTAAGTATTTAAATATATTTATAACCGTGAATTTTATAATTATAACAAAAACTTTTAATTTTATATCAAGAGGCTGTTTATGACATTTTTTAATATGGAAGATGTCTGCTTTTGAAACAACTAATACTGTTGACATAAAAATTACAAAAATCCTAAGAAAATATGGACCTAACAACAGAGTATTCGTATCTCACGAGAGATGTTCCATTGAAATCTGAATAGTACAGTAAATCTCTCACGAAAAAAGTGGTTTTGAGGAAAAACATGACCGACTCAATTTTATTTCATAAATTGTTAGTGGGGTATGTGACTAGCTCGAAACCAAGTTTTCGGGATCCCCCTATTTGGGTTTTTTTTGGAAAACTCAAACAGTTTTTAGATTTGATTATCCATGAGAACGGTAGGTCATAAAGAAAAATGTTTTTGAATAAAAATTGTAGAGAACTCTATTATCTAAAAATTATCTCATGGAGTCGCTGCACTGCGACCAAAACTGCAAGAAATAGAGCGCGCCAAAGTTGCCAAAAATCAGTTTTTCCCTTTTTTCATTCCGAAAAAAAGTATTTTTACGGTCGCGAGGAATGTAAAAGTTTAGAGCAAGAAAAAACCTTTAAAAATTATAAAAATGGTTTTTTCGGGCGATGCACCGTTTTTGAAATACTGTGCTTTGAGTTTCTAATGTCGGGTCATATTCTTGGAAAGTACAGTGAATCTGTCTCTTTCTTCGTGAACAAAAATATCCACAGCTATTTCATTTCATAAATCGTCATCGGGATATTTGAATAGCCTTAAATCAAAATCTCGGACCCCATCTCCCTCCCTTTTGGGTTTTGAAAGAACTGAAAAAGTTTTTGTATTTGATTTTTCGTGAGAACGGTGGAACGTATTGGGTTGTCTCTGAAGTAATTACCGATTTCACATATAGATGTTTTTGACCATCTTTTTGAATGGCTTCTTTGAATGTCATGATTTTCTCCTTTTGGCTTTTGTTGGCTGTCATTCTTAGCTTGCTTTACAAATAAATTGCGCGTAATTTCGTTTGCAGTTGTTAGTTTGGCATCAACTTTAATATGGAGTGTAAAAACGAGCATTTTCGTCATATTTTGCTTTTTTATTTCCGTAAAGGAAAGAACGCAGCACAGGCTGCTAAAAAGATATGTGATGTGTATGGTGAGAAAGCCTTAAAAGACAGACAGTGTCGGGTTTGGTTTGATAAATTCCGTTCTGGGGATTTTTCACTCAAAGATGAGCAACGTTCAGGTCGACCAAATGAAGTTGATGATAACCAAATTGAAGCCATAATCTAATCGGATCGTCATGTAACTGTGCGAGAGATTAAAGAAATGTTACAACTACCAAAATCGACAATCGACCGTCATATACAATGTCTTGGACTCGTTAATAAACTTAATATTTGTATTCCACATGAATTGAAAAAAATTCACTCAACAAAATGCATAAACGCTTTTGATTTGCATCGTAAACGCAATCAATTCGATCTTTTTTTCAAACGAATTATCACTGGTGATGAAAAATGGATTTTTTACAAGTATAATAACGTTGTTCGGAAACAATCATGGTCCAAGCGTGATGAACCACCACAAACAACATCAAAAGCTGAATAGCATAAAAAAATATTGTACTGTTTGTTTAATGGGATTGGAACGGTGTGGCATTTTTTGAGCTGCTTCCGAGGAACCAAACGATTATATCATATGTCTACTGTCATCAGTTAAACGAATTGTACGCAGTGGTCAAAGAAAAAACGGCCAAAATTGGTCAATCCTAGAGGTGTAATTTTTCACCATGACAACGCTACACCACACAGATCTGTACCCACTGACCAAAAATTATGAAGGCTTGGTTGAGATGTGATGTTATATCCACCATGTAGCCCTGACCTTGCACCATCAGATTACTATTTATTTCGTTCTTTGCAGAACTCCTTGAATGGTATAATGTTCAATGATGATGAAACTGTGAAATCGCACTTGATGCAGATTTCTGCCGATAAAGACCAAAAGTTCTAAGAATGTGGAATCATGAAGTTACTAGAAAGATGGCAAAAGGTCTTTGAAAAAAATGGAAAATATATCATTGATTAAAGTTTATTCCTTGTATTTAAACAAATGTGTTTAATGTGTATGAAAAAATCGGCAATTACCTCTGGGACAATCCAATAGAAAAAAAATTTTTTAACAAAAAATGTAGAGGATAGTATTATCTATAAATTATTCACAATTGCACGTAATAGAAGGCGTCAAAATTGCTGGAAATCGATTTTTGCTATTTTTGAACGGAAAAAAAATATTTTTATGGTCGGAAGGATTGCAAAAGTGTAGAGCAGGGAATAGTATATTATGCGCATAGGCGCATAATGAGGGTTATTACGTGACGAGCGACAATACTTGCAGGAGATCGAAGCCAAGGCGCGATCAGTCCTGCGAGCATTCTAAGCGAGTCTCGTAATTACCCGAATTGTGTGCATTGGTACATATTCTATTTTATGTGACTTCGGTGCGTACACTCGAATCTAATCTAGTTTTCATCATGATTCTCGTCCATTACACTTGATATTTCGCGACTAGTTCTAGCCATTTGTCAGTACGGTGCCAACGCTGTACGAAGAAGAAGAAGAAGATTACTCTCCGCTGTATGGTTTGTAACTTGGTAAATAACGTTACATTTTTTTACCTCGACCGGCAACGACAGGATCGAGCCCAAAGCACCTTTTTAATTAAAACTCGACATTGTCAACCTGAAAATTTTTTTCCTCGTTCTAGATAGGATAAAAAATGACACGTATTTTTTTTCAATATGATATGTAAATTTTTCAAGTTATTGATTTTTTTATTTTTAATGTGCAAAAAATGTTTTTTTCAATGCTGCTTCAAATATTCAACGAAGAATATAGAATACATAAATGAAATATGTCATGGGATCTACTATTAAGTCCATGCTTTGATCAAAACTCAGAAACGGTATTTAGTACTTTCTATGCAACAATTAAGTAAACAAATGGAATTATCTCAAAAGGGACATGTCTGAATTGAATCATTTTTGTGTAATTTGTTCGTTAAGTACACAGAACTTTGTGTCAAAATTTGGTAGTGGACCGTTTGATACTTTTCGAGAAAAAAATTTTTTTGTGCGACCGCGCGCTTGGAGCGCGCAACGCTAAGTATGGAGTCGAGCGCACTCAAACATTTGTAAGTGAGTCTACCATATTCCGATGAGGATTTTATGCAGTTCCCACAAATAAAAGTCGGTAAATAATAAAAAGTCTTTTGAGAAAGAAACACTGTTTGATTCGAAAGCAGTCATGTAATTTATTAACAATGCACTTTTACGTCCAATACTTTCAAATAAATGAAAATTCAATTTTTGACAGTTTGTAATGTTTGTAATGGTGTCGTTATTTGAACATACACAGACCTTTGAAGACTAGCTTTTCGTGCTTGTATTTCAGGAGTTTGAAGTCATGTTTGGGCCTTTTTTTAATGTTCTTTGCAATATTTTAGCAAAAAGCCAAGATTGACGTTATTTTGTGCTTTATTTATATTTTTAAAAGCCGTTTTCAAAATAAAAATCGGACCACCTCTGCGGCAAGCAGACATTTTACAATTAACGGATAAAATAAATGAATGTGTCAATAGCGCGAAAACGTATTATCTCAAAGTGTCCGTTTTTTTATACATTTTGAAGCGCATAAAGTCTGCTACTTTTCCACCAAACCTCAACCTGAGAAGTTAAAAATTAACTGAGATATTAATTTGTTTAACAAAATCTAAATTTCCCGGTTTTTCCGAATTTTCTCCGCTTCTAATTATCCAATCAGATCAAGCGACGGTTTATTTTGTTCACGATTCAATTGTCTAAAACTTTTCAAGTGATGTTATTAAGATTGAATAATTACCTTTAATGTTATAAACAAAAAACTAAAAAAAGTGCGATTTTTTGGTCTTAAATGTTGATAACAAATTTATAAATCATATTTCATTGTTCAAAACATGACACAATTACTTTATGACCAACCTTTCTTCTGATGGCGCAGTCCGTTTTCTGAAATAAATAATGTCATAAATCATTCATAATAAATGCCCTGTTGCTTGGACTATCGACTCTATACTTCCGTTGCGCGCTCCAAGTGCACGGTTATACAAAAAAAATTTTTTCTCGAGAAGTATCAAACGGTCCACTACCAAATTTTGACACAAAGTTCTGTGTACTTAACGAATAAATTACACAAAAATGATTCAATTCAGACATGTCCCTTTTGAGATAATTCCATTTGTTTACTTAATTGTTGCATAGAAAGTACTAAATACCGTTTCTGAGTTTTGATCAAAGGATGGACTTAATAGTAGATCTCATGGCAAATTTTATTTATGTATTTTATACTCATCGTTGAATATTAGATGCAGTATTGAAAAAAACATTTTTTGCACTTTGAAAATAAAAAAATCAATAACTTGAAAAATTTACATATCATATTGAAAAAAAAATACGTGTCATTTTTTTTCCTCTCTAGAACGAGGAATAAAAATTTCAGGTTAATCAAAATTTTGATTGTAAATCTGATATGGAATAACCCATATGTATTTTTTATATTGATTTGTATTTTATGTGTTGCATATTTTATATCCTGTATTTTTTTTAAGCGCTAAAGCGCTATACAAGAATAAAAGTGCTCAGCACTATAAAGCTGCAATATTAATTTAAAGTGCGGGTAGGGGGTGATAGGTCGCGAAAAATCGTTTACGCGAGTGAAGTGTATGCCTCTGTTTTTCGGGAGTGCGATTATACAGCTGTTCGCTTGACAGATCGGTCGATTTTGATTAGTTTTCAATTAAAAGCACGCTCGTAATATATCCTATATAGTCTCATTAAATGGTAAAACTATTTATGAGACTATTCCAAAAATTTGGCGATAAGGAAAAACCTGAAAAGCATAAAAATCGAGTGAAACGTTCGAGAGAATTAAAGTAATTCTCTCGCACCTGTCACTCGACATAGCTTGCATACACAGCGTACGACGCTTGACCGCCTTCGGTACTCCTCGTGACAGCTCGGTTCGACTCGCGTGACGCGGTCTCAGCCTGCTAGCTGACTGTCTTCCGCAGATCTCGCCATCTTACCTTGCTTGACGGCTCGACAAACTCCGTACGTCTTCGCTCGCGTTCGTGCCTCGCGGGTACCGACGCTATTACGGAGCGGTGAATTTTAGTTTACGCCATCTTGGCTTCTTGTCTCGACTCGTCGATGCGCACGTGGACTTCGTGACTGCGCTCGGCTAGTTTCGTATTATCGCGGTCCTTTTCTAGCAGCCAAACTGTCACTTGATACCACAGCGCGAGGAAATAAAGAAATTAATTCACGTTTTCGTTGAATTTATATTGCTTTAAAATATAAATTATTATTATTTAATTAAACAATTTTACCTCGTTTAAATTATTATTACTAGCTCGAAAATGGAATCCAATCCAACGGAATCGTGGGTTTATACGCTGGGGGAAACGGAACTGTGAAGACTCGCGAATGCATTTAATATCAATGCAGCGGGGGAAGTACCAATTTAAAGAGATCGCGTAGTTCGATATATTAAAAAGAGAGCAGGCGATAATGACACACTGGACGCGTCACAACCGCAAATACGCGATGATCAAACGGTATCTAATAAACCGCCTGACCTATCGAACATTTTAGGCGCGACTGCGTTTAACACCCACGCCCACGCTACCTCCACCGCGACGACCACGTCGACAATCACGACCTGCGCAGGCGCGTCATATGCACCGTATTCACAGGCGTACACCGCAGCCTACCCAGGGCCCGTTGCATCGCATTTCGAAAATGCATCCAGGTTCGTACCTGTTACGCACCAGGCCCCGAGCACGACCATTTTAAGCAATTTCGTGGAAAATGGTCCTCCCTAAAGAGCATCATGCTGCAGCTCTGGCTGAGGCGCATGATCAGCCTCAAGCGGGACATTTAGGGGTGGATAAAACCTACTACCGTCTCGCCACCCGATATTATTGGCTGGGTTTTTACCACAACATTGCGCAGTACGTAAGAGTCTGCGATATTTGCCAACGTTGCAAGGTAGAGCAGGCATTTAACACCGCGTATCATTCATCTTTGAAAACCTCGCCTTCGTTTTTAAATTTCGGCCGAGATCCGTTGCCCCAGGGCACCCTTCATGAGAAACTTGAGCCTGTTACATCGGAACCCCCTCGTCCCGGGAATGTCGACACCTGGTCCGAGAGAGTCAAAAGGCTCGAAGCCTTGAGAGACCTCATGAAGAGGCACTTAGATGCTGCCAATAATAAGCAGGCGGACGCGTACAATCTTCGGGTACGTCCGCGTACTTATCAAAACGGCGACCGCGTCCTTCGGCGAGACCGTACGCTTTCCTCCGCGAGTAAATGAGTAACCGCGTCGCTCACTAATAAATTTGACGGCGTATTCACGGTATTGAGGGTAATCTCGCGTACCATATATGAACTCGTGAACGAAAGAGGCGAATCGGTCGGCCCCGCGGACACCAAAGACCTCAAGCCGTATCTAGAGGCCGCTGCCTCTGAGTAGCGCCCTCTAATACCTTACACTTGTTTGATTTAGGTGGTGGTCATGTTGTCCAAGGGGAATTGTCCGTCCATATGAGTCGAACATTGTTGTTGTCGTCCTGCATATACCAGGTGTACAAGTATGAAACCGGTAATGACATCTATGTGTCGCTAGGTAAAACTATACGCTCTGTCAAACCAAATCATTGACGCCATTTCTTCGCATTGAGTTCTGTCAACAAAAATATTATTAAACTTCCGAAATCACATATAAATAACAGTTTTGAACTAAAAGAAAAATTGAAAAATATTATTTTAGACGATGACCACGTTATTTTTTCTCTCGATGTGAATTCTCTTTTTACTAATGTTTCTTGCAACTTAGTTTTAGACAGTTTAGATAGAAGATTTTTTTGCATTAATGAGAATTGTAAAATCCCGTTTCATGACATTCGTGATTCTGTTAGATTTTTGTTTGATAATACCTTCTTCGTATTTAATGATAAGTTTTACAAGCAAATTTATGGGACACCAATGGGGTCTCCTATCTCTCCGTTTTTTACTGACATAGTTATGGATGATTTGGAGAACTATTGTTTATCCGTTTTAAATAAGGATTTTAATTGTATTCCTGTATTTTATTATAGATATGTCAACGATATTATTCTATGTGTCCGTAAGAAACATATTGATTCAGTGATTAATACCTTTAATTCTTATGATTCCAATTTACAATTTACCTTTGAGTTAGAACAAGATGAAAGAAGAAATTTTTTAGATATGACCTTAATTAGAAATAATAATATGATTATCACTAATTGGTTTCGTAAACAAACATCGTCTGACAGAGTTATTAATTATTCTTCGAATCATCAAACTCAACAATAGAAAAATATTGTTTTTAACCTTGTTGACAGAGCAATTTTATTATCTCATCATGAATTTCATCATGAGAATTTGTGTAAAGTTTTTCAGATTTTAAAACATAATAATTATCCTTCAAATTTTATTGAGCAGAATATTAAAATCCGTCTGGAAAAAATTAGACCTTCTTTTAATTCTACCCATAATGAAAGCATCAGTAATAAAAATAAGTACTTTTCTCATAATTTCAATACTACTATTTGCTTGCCCTTTGCTGAAAGAATTTTTAAAAAATTATCTTCAAGTTTGAAAGTATTCAATATTTCAAGTATCCCAATTGTCAATAAAAATTTGAGCTCTGTCATCAAATTAGGTAAAGACAGCACCAAAATAATGGATAAAACTAATGTTGTTTATAAAATCCGTTGCAAGGATTGTGAAGCGTGTTATATTGGTGAAACAAAAAGAACTTTAAAGACACGTATAAAGGAACACATTAATAATAAAAATGACAAATCAGTTGTTTGTCAGCATCAAATTAATTTTAAACATGAATTTGATTGGAATAAGACTACTGTAGTGGATTCCGAAATTATTTATAAAAAAAGACTTATATCAGAAATGATTCATATTAAGTGTCAAAAAAATAGCATAAATAAAAAAGATGATATTTATACGTTAAATTCTAACTACTTTCCACTTTTGAAGAGTTTAAAATTATGAATACTGATTCTTGTTTGAAATTATTATTTAACGTTTGAATACTCATTTGTATAATATACAAGTTTAAGTTAGTGTTAGTTTATTAATATTAGTGTCCTCCGTCTTATAAATAAGGAAACAAAATTACGAATAGTTAGTTTAATATTTCACTTCGGGACGAAACAATGTGACTAATTAAATTAGATTTTAATAATTGACTAAATGTTTTAAATGTAAAGACTTCAATTTGAAGGTAAAATTTGTTTTGTGACTCTTTAGAAAGTGTTTTTTCACTGTTTTGTAAACAATTTTGTAAAAATTATTGTGATTCCTAATTTATATGAACTTTTTCATTCAAATATAGCCTGATGAGGTTGGCGAACCAAGCCAACGAAACGTCGCTCATGACAAATTATGGTTGAGTGTTTCAATTATTTTTTTAACCCACACCTTGATCGACTTATATATATACATCTACAATATTCAGTTCATAAACAATCAAGTTTCATACAACAACTAATTTTTTTTCGCTAGTAAAAATGTTGATTTTTGTGCCTTCAAACTACGATTTGCGGACACCATTGATTTTCTGTTACCAATTGAAGAAATCTGCTTTGGAAGCCCATCGAATGCTTGTGGAAGCTTACGGCCAGCATGCTCTAGGCAAAACAGTGAAACGAGTGGTTCAATAAGTTTAAAAGTGGCGATTTCGATGTAAGAAACGAAGAAAGTGGAAAACCACCGAAAAAGTTTGAAGATGCCGAATTGCAAGCATTATTGGATGAAGATGATGGTCAAACGCAACAACAACTTGCAGAACAATTAAATGTGACCCAAAAATGCATTTCTTAACGTTTAAAAGCCATGGGATTGATTTTGAAGGTGGGAAGATGGGTGCCGCATGATTTTTCTTGATGACAATGCACCAGCACATCGAACAAAAAAGACTCGGGAATTGGTAAATTCGTATAGCTGGGAAGCCCTCCCCCATGCGGCTTATTCACCAGACTTGGCTCCATCTGACTACCACTTATTTTCATCAATGGGGCACGCACTTGCTGAACAGCGCCTCGATGACTGGTTTGACTCAAAAAACGAACAATTTTTATGGCGAGGCATACACAAATTGCCAGAGAGATGGGAAAAATGTGTGGCTAGCAATGGCCATTACTTTTAAGATTGAATGTATAACCATTTTTATTAAATAAACGTGTATTTTCTCAAAAAAATTACCGGTTTCATACTTGTACACCTGGTATGCATGAATCGCCTGACAATCGGCTGATTTCCTTTTTATTCTGTCTGTTGGCGTCTGTTGGCCCACAGCCAACAGACGCCTTCAGCGGGATTTTTGTCCCTAACGATGAGGGGATAATGGATGTCGCCACCGACCCTGTGACCGGGGTACTGCGGATGGTCGGGATTGACCCCCTGCTCTAGTTTCAGCCCCGGCCGACCGTGCTCCCCCGGGACATCTGGGAGTGGGAAAAACATAGCGATTGCAATGAGTGTGAAAGTTTGCAACCCTAGGGTTGAAAATCGTAGTTTCAACCGGCTCTACAGGTGCCGCAAATCGGATTCTCAAAAGAGTTGCTATGAAAAATAGCATACAAATAGTATAAAATATAGTATAAATAGTATAAAAATAGTATTCGATTTGCGGTACCTGTAGAGCGGGTTGAAACTACGATTTTTAACCCGCTCTACAGGTACCGCAAATCGGATTTTCAAAGGAGGCGCTATGAAAAAACCTTTTTCTACTAGCGGGCCATAAAGTGGACTTTATTGCCCCGTTCGGGGCAAACAAATTCACTTTTTGACCCTACAGTAGAAAAAAAATCGTGCGGAACACAGGAAAAACATTTATTTTACTCGTGTGGTTGCTACCCTCGCTTTGCTCGTGCATCAAACTTCACACTCGCAAAATAAATTTTTTTTTCCCTAGTTGAACAATGTACTATTTCATAACGCCTCTTTTGAAAATTCGATTTTTGATACCTGTAGAGCGGGTTGAAACTGCGATTCGCAACCCTACCTTTAAAGTTTCAACCCTAAAGTTGGAAATCGCAGTTCCAACCCGCTCTACAGGTACTAAAAATAAAACTTCCTTTAAACTGACAAATCTATAAAATCTCGATTTCTAAAAATTAAACTTCAATCAAATATAAAGTAAATTGTAATACATTATTAATTATTTTTTTTTCAATTCACAGGGTTATTAAATTTATTTGTATTTTGGGGATTTTGAAGTTTTGATATTCTGATTTTCCTGAATTTTATTATTAAAAAATCTGGCAGTATTGTCATTCCACATTATTACAATACAACGAACAGATATTATTAAACAGTACTGAATTACACGAATAGGGTCATAAAGAGGTTTTAATAAGAATAAACGCTGGTCAACTCTTCGTGTTACAATGTCGTATTTCATTATGTACCTTGTATATCTGTACCATTTGGCATTATCGAATTTTTATTCATTGAATCTGAAGATACTTAAAAATCCAGAATGTATAAATCTTTACTATTTTTTTTTAATACAATTTACAGGGATATGTCCTTTATATGATTTTGATTCGAAAATTGGTTTACAGTATAATAATATAGTTGGAGTATTATTGAAAAAAAATCGACTCTGTCAATTGGTTCACAGCTATACCCAGTAAATATATCATACTGAACAATAAAAGTACTTATATTATTATATAGGGATTCACGCATTTTTTCTTATAAAAATATTCGAAAGGCACTTGATAAAAATCTTAGGTTGTGTCAAGAGACATATTCAAGTACATAAAAAAGACTCTCCTTGTTTCCTCGATACATTAAATGTTGTTGGAAATAAATCGATGTACATGAATCGAGCATTATTTTAAAATGACTCGTTCGATTTCCCAACCCTTAATCCGGAAAATTCCACAGAAATGAAATATGGAATTACAGTGTTTTTTCAAATTTTCAAGATACAGCATCGACGTAATTATTATTATTGTAATATCATCAAAGAAAGTATACATAATATCCATATAATTCATGCGAGTTAGCATAATCTTTCTATGCTTATTTCTAGAGGTATATACATCTTATGAAAAACTTTAATCGATTCATTCATTTCTATACATAAACACAGACGAGCCTTGCACCAACAATATCATAGTCCGATTTAAAATCTGTTATCATAATTAATTCGATTAATATAAAGAATTTAAAGTGATAGGATTTCCAGAAAATGTACATTTTTGTGCTTTATTTCCTGGAATGTGCACTTCAATATAATAATTGGTCCAAAGCTATGTATGTGAAGGTACTTTTTATAAAAATGATTGGATATAAGGATAATTTTCAGTTTTTTCTAATTTCCTAAAAATACATATTTTTATCTATTTATTTTGTTTAAGAAAACAATTCCAAAAATAAATCACAAGGAAAGCATTTTTGAAAACTCGTAACCATATTTTTTCTAACAATTTTTTACCAGTAATTTAACGCTTGCAGATAATTTATGACTTCTCATCCGGTAAATAAATCAATATGATGTGAATTTTAAAAAATTAAAACAATATTAAAACCAAACAAATATCTCACAAGTCAGTCTCCATTTTACGAACCAAAAACTCTGAACGTTTATCGCTTTAATGTTCATTAAATAACGAGAATGTTGATCCCTTGAAATAGTAAGTTGGCACATCTTTTATACAACCACCGGTCGATCGTTGAAGAAAAAATATTGTCCCTCCAAGGATTGCCAGTGATTTGATATAGTTAATTATATGTAGATATTTATGAAATCATTTTTGTTTAAATTTTTTGATTTCATAGGACGTGAAGGTTTTCACAATTTTTAAATTTACTGTCTTCTTTACCGAAGAGCCAAGTGAGCATTTGTCTTGCTTTCATGCTGGCTCGAACTACGCCCCTAGATTTGTACCAGCGTCCACTGCTTTCACCATTTCCAGTCCTATTATCCAAATGTCCTTGAACCATGTTCAATCGAATTTGGTTCAGAATCCCAACTAGGAGATCGTCCACGTTGTGATTGATTCCCACAGAAACCTCAATAAATTTGGTACGATAGGTACATGCCACACATTTTCCATCTGAAAAGAAAAAAATTCAACGATTACAAATTATTGCTTAGAGATTGGAATATATTATTAAGCTTTTATTCTTTTGAAAAACAGGAAAAAAAATCCAATCAAAAATTTATTCATAATTAATAATATCTCTTTGAAATTCAAAGAAAGTATAATTTTTTGAAACCTCGAAAACACAACTTTTGTCATTTGATGAAATAGTATTAACATTTATACGTCAGATGATCGAATTTATTATTTGATGGAAAAATTAACAAAACTTTGCACAATACACAAAATCCAAACATGAAAATACCCCCATAAATGAAATAAAAATCTTTTTAAAAATCTCTAGTACTTCATTTTTTCACTACAACAATTATATTTTTCAGACACTAACTTTATATATTAAAAGCAAATACTTTTCTCATTAAAAAATTTGAAACTGCTTTGTACTTGAGGTATTTCATATTTAAAATATAATATAAAATCGAAATTTCTACTATGTACTGTTTTGTTATAACCTCTTCAAAAATTGTCAACTGAATAAATTTGATAACTCCTGTTTCCTCTATTGAATAGTGAATTTTATATTTCCTGGAGTATTAACATCAATTTCAAATTAGGTGGTTGAGTTTAAAATATTTACTCATGTCTACATTATATGAGGATTACTAGTCAAGTATCAGATAGGATAAGTTTCCGACAGGTGTCTTCGCAGTCAATTTCAATCTCATATATCGCAATAATGCAAATAAAATTCGAATTTAAAGAATTTGAAATTTTTCAGTTAACATCAATATTGATCAAGCAACTACCAAAAAATACGCAGTCTTACGATTCTGCCGATTATATAGATAAAAAAATTCATTAAACCTACAACTTGAAACTGAAACCTAACTTCCGTAGATAAATTAGTGATAGTAACCTTCAGGTGATACAACTTTGGACCGGACTAAATCAACTTTGTTTCCTACTAATATTGCTGGTCTGCCTCGCAATAGATCCTGGTCATGAAGACGAGCTAAGTGTTCCTGAGCTCTTTGAAATGATGCCTTGTCTATCACAGAATACATAATGATGAAAGCATCTGGCTTTGGAATTTTATCCAACTCACCCTGTTGAATAATTCAAAATTATTATTTGTGTATTTTTAATTATTATAGTTTCACTGCTGAAATAATGTGGTATTTTACAGAACAAATTTCTAAAATCAGTGACAAATTTCATGGATGAAAATTTAGGGTATTATCAGGACTGAATTTCCGTACAAAAGTTAGTCTTACGTATATAAAAAAGAGATTCAAATCCTTTTTCTAGAATCCTATATTAGACATTAAAATATACAGTATTAATATTTTGGTATTGAAAATTATAGTTATAGTCTGTTTGAATATCGACAGAATGTCAGGTTTACATTCTGAAATAGTTAACTTGTCAACAGTGTCAACACTTACACTCCGAGATAATCGAGCTAACGCTCCTGAGATACTCAGGTTTACATTCCAGGATTCTCGTACACTCTGGGAAAGTCAAACTGAACATCTAGTTTTTACAATTTACAGATAGTACTTTACACCATGTAGAATGTTATCCCATAGTTAAAACTCCAATATAATGAGTTTGACACTCCAGATGTTCAATTTGACAGTTCATTTTTTCCGTGTAGGTATAAACAGGTAAGTCGATACTAGTAATTTGCACTCATCTGTTCACTCAATAAAACTTATATCAAAATAAAGATAATTTTATTGCGAACACGATGATATAAGGTTGCCTGCGAAAAATCTGTTTTCAATTCCGGTTGTCGAGCTTTAAAAAGTGAAATATTGGTGCATGCTATTTGTTCGTGAAATTGAGGATAGCGATAGACTAGTAAATGCTGAGCATCATTTTGGAGCAACTGGTTTCAATTTTCGTAATAGAAAAAACATGCAACCAATTATCGTTGTAATAAACAATATATTGTAATAAAAAATGGTTAAAAATTGTCTTTTGTGTAACTCCGACGATTCTCTAATTGATTTTAATGATGAAACTTTTAAAAATTGTTCATTGGAGTTGGCTTTCCGTAAAATAAAGAACTTTAAATATAATGATGTTGAGCTAACCAATGCGTCACTCGATTTTGTTGCTTATCATTATGAATATATTATATATATAATTTCATTTAAAGCCTATTGCCAATCGCTCCAAAATGATGCTTAGCATTTACTGGTCTATCGCTATCCTTCTCAATTTTACAGACAAATAGTATGCGCACTCTCTTTCATCCGATGGACGAGTTACGCGCAGCTGCATTGCTGCGTCCTCTTCTATCGCACCGGCTAGTTCGCTCGAACCTCTCTGATTTCGCTTTTTAAATCTCGACAACCGGAATTTAAAACAGATTTTTCGCAGGCAACCTTATATCAGCGTGTTCGCGATAAAATTATCTTTATTTTGATATAAGTTTTATTAAGTAAACAGATTAGTGCAAATTACCAGTATCGACTTACCTGTTTATACCTAGCAACCCAATAGTTAAATCTAATATGAAGTACTTTTCATCGTGTAAACGGATGGGTAAAGGTCGTTTTCTATTCGGATCCTCTACTATTAGCCCATAAAGTGGAAGCAGGCGGTTTGTTGATTTTAACAGAACAGTAAAGAAATTTAAAATGTTTCCACTGTCGCTAAATGATTTTATTGAACGCAAAGAAATAATTTAATAAAATTTATAGAACTTTTCAAGAGTTGTGGATACAGGCATTTATTTACGGAACAGAGTTCTGGAAAATTTACAAAACTTTCTAAAATAAAGTGCGAAACATTCACGAACAATTATTGAATGTTCTGCATTTTGTTCTGGAAAGTTCTGTAAATTTTCCAGGACTCCGTTTCATAAATACCTGTATTCGCGCGCTTTCTCCATATAATCGTTTGCAGTCAGCTAATGACTCGCCCACGCTCGTAAGTCAGACACGCGTGTCTGACTTGAAAGCAATAAGGATCCTCTAGGGAAGGATGGGACAATGCTCCCCCACTGATCCCTCCGCAATGACAATTGCATGGAGAAAAGAAATAAGGAGACCAAACTAATGTAACTGAAAATGAGCATCTTTTTGAAGGAAGTACATTGATTGAGTACGGGAACTTCCAAATAGATGGCGCTCTTGCAAGAAGCGTAAAAACATTAACTCTTCAGGTACTCTCGGCTTATACCTTTGCATGCATGCAGGTAATGGTCATGCAGGTCATGGTAAAATTTTATATTAATAACTTCTGTTTGTTGTTCTTTAATTATATTCATGTATACAAAACACAATAGTGGATTCACGTAATCGACACACTATTTTACACACTCATTATACACTTTTTTTAAACAACCTCCAACATACTACTTATGTGAAAAATGTATCAACGCTTTCAATTTTATACTTCAAGTAATAATTTGAAATAAAGAATGTTCACAAACATTTACAAATATTAACTTTAATTTGCGTTTATGTTAGAATATTTTGAGCAGACAGAAGGAAGCGGCCATTTTTCACGCCACTTGTATTCGCGCCATCAATCGGGAAGACCTTGTACCTTTTCCATGCTCTTCAGACAAAAATGTGCTATGACTTTTTCCCATCCTTCTGTCAATCTGTGGATTCCATCCCAAAAGAACTGCGCCGGCTTGGCAGCCAAGAATGAATCAAGCCAATTTTTGATACCCTGTTCTGATGTGAACCGTATTCCAGTGAGGGCATTCTGTATCGACCGGAACAAATGGTAGTCAGAAGGGGCAAGGTCTGGGCTATAAGGCGGGTGGGGTAAAACTTCCAATCCACTGCTTTCCAAATAGTTCTTAACCGGAATAGTAACATGGGGCCGAGCGTTGTCATGATGGAAAAATATTGCCTCGTGTCTGGTCGCATATTCCGGGCGTTTGTCGGCTCTTGCTCTCTTCAAACGGATTAATTGTGTTCGGTATCGTTCTCCATTAATGTTTTCACCCGGTTTTAGCAGCTCATAATACAGCACACCCTTCTGATCCCGCCAAATACAGAGCATTACCTTCGTGCCATGGATATTCGGCTTTGCCGTTGATGTGGCTGGTTGTCCGGGTTTCACATATCATTTTTTGCGCTTGGGGTTGTCGTAATGGATCCATTTTTCACCACAAGTAATATTTCGATGCAAAACCGCCTTTCAACGTCTCTCGGGTTGAGTTCATGTGGAACACAATTTCCTTTCTTTTGAATGTATCCGGCTGCTTTTAAACGTTTTGAAATGGCTGCTTGAGTGACTCCCAAAGATTCTGAGAGCTCTTCTTGGGTTTGGCAACAATCTTCATCGAGTAATGCTTCCAGTTCTTTATCTTCAAACATTTTTGGCTGCCCAGGACGCTCTTCGTCTTCCAAGCCAAAATCACCACTTTTAAATCGTGCAAACCACTTTTGGCACATTCGCTCAGCTAGAGCATGTTCAGCATAAATTTCCACCAAAATACGATGACTTTCGGCAGCAGTTTTCTTCATATTAAAGTAATGAAGAAAAACTCTCCGCAAAAACACTTTTTCAGGCACAAAGTTCGACATATTTGAGTGGAAAAAAATTATTGTTGTTTACGCTTCAAATGAATAACATATACTGAAAAAGACACACAATGATAGTATCTTTCCAACGCATGTTCGGAATATTGGAACGACGGAATAATAATCAAGTTACGCCATCTCTTAGCAAACCGCACGAATTAAGTTATACATTCAATATCATAATCAGATACTTATTAAACGAATATACTCACATTCGTTATAATTCAACATTTCAAGGATTCGAAATCGCTTGAATCCTCAAAATACAAAATACACGACCAAATTTGGACCAGAATAACCACATTTTAACAAACAAAAAAGGAGGAAAGAAAAAAGAAGGCAACCTTCCAAAACCCCTGCCTTCTTTTTCTTTCTTTCGTCTTCTTTTGTCCTTATTACCCACCACTATTTACATAAACCAAATAAAAGCAACAAACAAAACTACTCGCCGACGTTTCGGTGCTCTTCCAGCACCCTCTTCAAGGCTCAAATTCTAAAAAAAATATTAAAAAATTATGTTCTACGTCCACATAGAGGGTGATAGGAGACATAATTTTTTGTAAATTTTTTTAAAATTTCAGCCTTGAAGAAGGTACCACATTTTACTGAACAAAAAAGGAGGAAAGAAAGAAGAAGGCAACCTTCCAAAACCCCTTTCTTCTTTTTATTTCTTTCGCCTTCTTTTGTCTTTATTACCCACCACTATTTACATAAACGAAAAAAATAAAAAACAAACCTACTTGCCGACGTGTCGGTGCTCTTCCAGCACCCCTCTTCAAGGCTGGAATTCTAAAATAAAGTATAAAAAAACAATGTTCCCGTCCCCATGGAGGGTAATAGGGGACATCATTTTTTATATTTTTTTTAGAATTTGAGCCCTGAAGAGAGTGCTGGAAGAGCACCGAAACGTCGGCGAGTAGTTTTATTTTTTTATTTTATTTGTTTATGTAAATAGTAATGGATAATAAAGACAAAGGAGAACGAAAGAAAGAAAAAGAAGGAAGGAGTTTCGGAAGCTTGCCTTCTTTTTTCTTTCCTCCCTTTTTGTTTGTTAAAATGTGGTTATTTTGATCCAAATTTGGTCGTGTTTTTTGTATTTTGAGGATTCGAGAGATTTCGAATCCTTGAAATTTTGAATTATACTTT
This sequence comes from Diplolepis rosae, assembly GCA_030998225.1. Taxonomy (NCBI): domain Eukaryota; kingdom Metazoa; phylum Arthropoda; class Insecta; order Hymenoptera; family Diplolepididae; genus Diplolepis; species Diplolepis rosae. The sequence continues at coordinate 814,427 of JAPYXD010000177.1, forward strand.
TGTTTGGATGTTGGGAGAAATTCGAGTTAGTAGTGATATCATTCGTTATAAATTACTAAACAAAAACATAACCACTTAAGACTTAATCGGAACTCTCCAACAAACTTTGCTCGTCCAATGCATATCAGGCACGTGGTTTGTCCCATCCTTCCCTAGAGGATCCTTAAGAAGCAAACGGCGATTTACCGTCTGCAATCAGTAAAACCTTTTTGCGAGAAGATTTGAATTTAAATTTTTTTTTTATATATTAATGAAACAATATAAAGCAAAATGGTATCTTTTTTTAATCTACACTACCGTCGGAAATTGTGCGCACGGTGCTTGTGAGCGCTATTAAAAATCACTGCTGACTTTGAACCACGATATCTCGGTGAAAAAAAGAGATAGGCCATTTTCAAAAAAACAGTTGGAAAGCTTATGAAATTCCACGTCTAATTATGCTCAACAAATATTTTTTTGACCATCTGAAAATAATAAAGCACGTGAGGAGTTAAAAAAAATTCAAGATTTTCTCAAATTCTCTATCTCAACTTCAACTTTTAGCCTGACCTGGGGAAAATGTTTCCAAAATCTGAGAATTATACAACATAGAGTCTAAAATATTATCTTAAATCCAAGCCAAGAAAACTTGAAAAATATTCATGGGTACCCGAGATACAATTAAAAATGTTCAATTGTATTGTTTGACGAAAGTCGGCATCACCAGTAAGTTTTGGTTGCAATTGACAGATGTGAAACGTCACTGTCGTAAGGTTGGACATCTGTCAATAACATAACTTTGAAATATTAATGAATTTTTATCAGTATACTTGTAATATATTCTTTTGTGTGCGAAAATGTCGAATTTTAAGCCGAATAAGCGTCATTTGCGGAAACTTAATTTACTTCTGCAATTTGAAGAAATCTGCAGCTGAGGCACATTAATTGCCTGTAGAAACATATGGTGAGGCTGCCTCAAGTGAGAGTTGTCATGAGTGGTTTCAAAAGTTTAAGAAAGGTGAATTTGACATCGTAGACAAAGAATGTAGCGGAAGCTTGAAAGTGTACGAAGACGAGGAATTGGAAGCATTGTTGGATCAAGATTCGTGCCAAACGTAAGAAGAACAATACGATGGACAATACTTCGAATAAAACATAAGGTTCTGTTCTTTCACAATAAATGCCAAATTTTTGATAAAAAACGGCGGAAACTTATTTGTACACCTGATATATTATCAATATGCATAATTTATCTAACCTTACTTTTCAGGAATTAATTTCATTCATTCATTCTTCTTTTTAAGAAGCCATGGAACTTTCCTAAGTTCTAAAGCACCTGTGCTTTAACCTTTTATCTGGGGGGGGGGGGGGGGGTCGATATATCGATAACTCAAGAGGCATAAAATATTTAATGTTTTTAGGCAAAATTTGATGTTTTGAATACGTAAAAAATAGTTTTCAAATTCCTCGAAACATTGTTGACCTTGAAAATCGGTTTTTCATTTCTAGTAGAAGCGAGGATTTCAGTGTTTTCCTACGTAATTTGATGGACTGAATACGAAAAAAATACTGAAAAAAATCACTGAGGTATCATTGACCTTTAAAATCTACAGTCAAGGTCACATTTCATTTTTTGCATAAGCGAAAGTTGGAGATGGCTTTCCAGCGTCATTAATGCGCTAAAAATGGGAAAAACAGTGAAAAAAAAATCCTCAAAGCATCTTTCACTTTGAAATAGAGATTTTCAAGGTCAAGGGTGTCTGCGGGAATTTTTTTACTATTTTTTACGTATTCAGCGCATCAAACTACGTACGAAAACCTTGTAAAAACTTGGCTTATATTAGAAATAAAATTTGACCTTGAATTGGCGATTTTCAAGGTCAAGGGTGTCTGCGGGAATTTTTTTACTATTTTTTTCATATTCAGCGCGTGAAATTACATAGAAATACCCTCTCAAACCTTCATGACAAATGAGACAAATTTTTTACATTGCACTTTACGTTGCCTGCACGGAAAAAATTTGTCGCTTAAAATTTAACACACTATTCGAAGAGTCGTGGACAGAAAATAAAATCGGAGAAAGTCTTGTAAGGTTTCAATGACTTTTAGGAAATAGTAGAAAAAAGTCGAATAAGTTTTAGACAACCAGGTCGATGAAAAAAAGTCGCGTATTTACTATTATAAAAGTATTTTAAACACTAACTGATCTTTTCTAAGAAGTAATGAAAAGTTTCATAATCTTTGGATTCATTTGTCATAGATTTTAAAAGACTATCGAATAATTTGAAATGAAAATAATTCAAACAAATAGTTTTATAAACTGTATTCTAAAGTCCATCAAATTTTATATGCCGTCTTCTAAAATTTTCTCGACAGTCGCAAAAAGCGATGCGCAGAAACGTAATTTATAGCAGCGCGCAGCAGACAATGTGGCTCGGCTTTTGGTTTTTGTAAGAATTTTGGTTAGATTTTAAGATAACTGTCGTTTGGTTTCATTTGAATCTGGATTGAAGCGTCCACTGAAGAATTAGTTCCGAGTAAGTATATGTTTACCTTGATTCAACAAATATTATCATATAATAAGTTAAGTATCATTTAATATATTATACTGTTTTATTATAGCTGTAAATATAAGTGACATGATAAAGTCAGAAGTTTATAGATTTTCTGTTTTGATAATTTTGCTTATTTTTACAAATGATTTTCAAATTCTTTAAATATTTGAATATACCACTTTACCGATAGAAATGTTTAGTATATTAATTCAAAAAAGAAATGTTTAAATAAAACAAAAAATTAAGGTTATGTATTTTCACAAGTGAAATATTAAAAGTAGAAATTATAGTTATTTTTTTACACTAAGAAAGTTTTAACGAATATTGAAACTTTGAGTAATACAATTTTGCAATCTTGATTTTGAGAAGATAAATTTTGTTTTAGTAAGTTATACAAAAAAATATCCCTTTTTGCAGGTTAAAAATGGACGACTTACAAAAACCGGTAAGTTGATTAAAAAACATTCTCAATATTCATCTTTAACGGAGTTGTCCATTTGACTGGGGAAGTTGAGAAAATCGGAAAATATCTATGAAAGTTTTGTGGAAAACGAAAATAGCAATGAACTTATATTTAACTCAGTTTTGTATTTTTTTCTTAATTGTTACAATGCCAACTCGAAATGGCACTTATTATTTTAAATTGTTCAATTATTGAATCTTAAAATAATCAATTTTGAAATAAGATTTCCAAATATGGTATTATTCCGTTTGAAAGAATTATTGTAAAACCGTTCAATTTGGAAAGTCTGATTGAAAGCTTTGCAATTCTTTACTTTTTTGAGAACTTCTTACATTTTATATTATTTTTAATTAAGGGTTAAAAAGATTTAAATTAGACAATTTTAGGATAATCGCGTTTAAAGTATAGCAAATTAAGAAAAAGCCAGGAATTGTTTCTGAGATTTTAGTGATCATCCTGTCCAATGAATAAAAAAAGTGCAGGTGTTAAGATTATTAATTTGTAAAAGTATTTAAATAACTAACTTGCTTGTAGGAAACTGAGGAATTTCCATTTCAAGGAAACCCCCCAACCGAAACCGTGTATTTCGTTACTTCCACAGTGGATGGATCTTCAGAATTAGAGGCCACATTACCTCTAAATGATCAGGAATCAACGGTAGCTAGTGAGATACAAAGTACATCACATATAAATGTAGATACTCGTAACAGTTTGTTGAGTGAAAAAGAACGCTCCAGCAACCAAAATGGAGTTCAGAATTATAATTTCTTGGTACGTATTTCTAAATAGGCAAATATGATATGCTAAAAAAATTTGATAAACTTAATACAAACGATATTGTACATTACTGTCTGTAAATTGTAATACGAGTTTAATATTCTCATATAGGCTTTACAAGGCCTCATTGGCAATGATGGCGATATAAAAATAGTATGCCAAGCATTTGAAAAAACCGGGTTTTTAACCGAGAAAGGAAGAAAAATTTTAGTTGACAAATTTGTGGAGAAAAAAAAACGTGAAATTTTACAGCATTTTGAATACGAACCACTAGATGACTGGAAGTACGTTCGAATAAGTAATTGCATAGTAAAATGTTTAAGTATTTTTGATGTTTTAATTTTGCATAAATTCTATTTTTTCTTTTTATTTGGGCTATTTTCATTTCAGATACGATAAGGAAGAATTTATTCAATTCGCAAAAACAGTCGAACGTATATTTCCAGGCGAAAACGCTGCCACATACTTTACGCCTTTCAGGGTAGAAAATAAAGTGAAAATTCATGCTACTGGCAAATTGAAGTCACACTTTGACTACATAAAAGGACAGTTGAGAGCTGAGGGTGTCATTAAACCACATTCAGAAAAATTAACTGAAACAAAAACACAAACGTATGATTTTCCAGGTAAGAATATTTTCGAAAACTATACTTCAATTAGCTTCTAATTACAGCAATATAATTTTGCTAATAAAATTTTCGGGTTTGTTTTTAGATGAAATCCAAGAGAAAGTGAAATACCTTGAACAACATTCCGAGGATCCAGAACTAGTAAAAAGGTATTGGGTTGAAACCCATGATACTCGGATGAGTATTTTGAAAATTGAAAGGAAAAGCGTTGACAAATATTTACGCCAATTTAAGGCTCTTCGAGAACAATTAGGCCGCGAGTTGGTATGCTCATTTTGTTTATTTCAAGTTTCAAGAGTAGGTTGAAATTCTACTTGTATTAATAATTTAAATGCACAAGGCCAGAAACATAACTTTTCAGTGTAGCCTACTAACTTCAAAATTTAAAGAAAATTCTGTACGTAGAAAATATATCTATTTCAATTGTTGTTTGACTTTACAGATAGAGATTGATTTTCAAATTCTGCATAAAGGCAAAGAAAATTGCCTTTTGGAAAAGTGGAATGTCATTAAAGATCACTTGATCAAACTTTTGAAAGTGTCAAGGCTACCGAAAGAGGACAAGAATTATCTGGTTCTGTTGCCAACATTACAAATTAGTAATAATATTATTATAATAATCTAAAAAATATTTCGTTGATAATTTGATATTATCATGATACTCTAAAAAATATTTCACTTATATAAACTGTATAGTGTATAACTTACTATGCTTTTCCGCAGCTCATCAAGATGCTGTAATATTTTATTTACTTATAAACCTGCTTCCCAACTTGGATACGAAAGGGAAAAGGAAACGTATTGCCGAAGATAAGGAAAATCTAAGTCAAGAAATTACCGAAAATCGTCTTGTCCAGACAAACGTACGACAATTAACAGGAAGCGAGAAACGTGAAAGCTACATGGTAGTAATACCGGTAAGAGTATCCGTTTGCTCACAAAGATTGGAATCATCTCGAATATAAATTTTCTAGATATTAACCATACGTTACCGTCCACTTTTATTTATTTATGAACCATCAAAAAAGTTCCATAAATTACCATGGCGATTTTCTTAATTTTCAATTGTTAATAAAATTTAAAATTTCGTATGAAGTTTCGTGATATATACTAAACGTTTTCTTCTTTTAAATATCATTGACAATTTTTTAAAGAAAGGACATTAAGTTTTATTTATACTTTTAAATTTGTTCTTCTGGAAATAGTCACGTTTGTCATTTTTAAATTTGAAAATTTTAATTAAGTATACCTGGAACAATATGAAAAAAATATAATGCAAATACATTTTTACGTTTTTTCACGTTTTTCAATCATTCAGAAAAGTAGTAATAATATTCGTGAAAAACTTATCAATTTTTCCTTTCTACTATTAATATTATGAATATATATATTGAAGATGTATTACTTTCTTGAAATGTCAAATCTTTCTTGAAAAGTGTTTGAAGTTTTAAATGAACTTACTTTTCTGTATTGGCATCTTTTCAGGTTGCTAACGAAGAAGACGCTAGACTAGAAAATTTAAAGAGTTTCTTGTATCACAAACAACTGACTTTACAACCTCTTACAGTTATTGTTGGCTCTATTTTTAATATTGAGCAAACTTACGTCGTTATTAACGATACGTGGTATGAAACGAAATGTTTGCTAGAAGCAGTTTCTTTCACATTCAAGTCCTTTTTCGCACTCGATTGTGCATATCCAGAAAAATCCAAGAATATTTGGTTGTTCATACAACGTGCTGTTTATGACATAAAAATACCTGGTGAAAAAGTGGGCATAAAAGTAAAAACTATTGAAAAACAACTGGAGCAGATCTTGGGTCAAAGTTCAAAGTAGCTTTCCTCTACGATTTTGGGATGTGTAAACTATTAAGTAAACTATTGATTTTAATGTAATATGCCGATTAAGTTGTAAATCAGAGGTTTTTCATAATCAGAACAATATGTATCGTTGTTTCGATTGTCAGTTGACCTTTTCCGATAACAGAGATTTAATTCTTCATGTCGATTTGGCACACAAATCGTTGACCGTTTTTAAATGCATGGAAAGTGATTGTTCTAAAAACTACTCATTCTTTGATTCATATAGAAAACATCGAATTACTAAGCATACTTCTGTGACATCTCGTCAAGAGCCTAATGTTTCATTTAAAGAAGAACCTATTGCTTTTGATTTTACTCAGTCTTCAAATGTAAACGAAAATGAGGCTTTAGTATATGCAGAATCTGAAAGTTCTTCAGATGAATCGGAGATTTTTGACGAAAAGTGTCTTGAAGATGAAAACTTGATTGAGACAACCTTCAATTCGTCAAGTGTAAAATCCTCATGTTCTCTTTCTAACAAAATATGTTTCTTTGCCGCAAAAATGTATAAGTTTCCTGATATAAGTAGACAAAGAATTGGTGATATTATATGCGATGTTTCAAGTTTATGGAAAAATAACATTCAGACTCTGCAAAATGAAATTCACAGGACACTTGTAGAATTGGGAAAAGATTCACTTACCAGTAACGAAATAAATGACGTTTTGCAAAAAATTTCATCACCTTTTCAAAAAATTAATACAGAAGCTCTACGATTCGCACATTTCAAAGAACATAAAACTTTTATCCTGCCAGAGAATCACAAACTTGGCGAAGTGAAAGTCATTGTTGAAAAAAACCATAAAAAAAGATCAGTCCATAAAGAGATTGTTGCGCAATTCATACCAATCAGGAAGGTACTGAAACTTTTTTTCGAACTCCCTGAAGTTCTTGACAGTACTTTAAAATACTTAGAAAACATTGAGAAACATTCTAAATTAATTAAAAATCTTGTACAAGGATCCTTATGGAAAGAGAAAATTAAGGATTACAAAGATGAAATAGTATTTCCATTAATAATGTCTTTTGATGACTATGAAACAAATAATCCTCTGGGTAGCCATAAAGGAGTTTCAAAGTGCGGTGCTGTTTATTTAAGTTGTCCGATTCTTCCACCACAATATCAAGCAAAATTAGAAAATATTTTTCTCTTTGTTCTATTCAATACTAAGCATCGAGTACAGTTTACAAACAAAGTTGTATTCACTAAAACAATTGAAGAAATTCAATTTCTTCAGCGCGAGGGTATATCAGTAACTGTCGATGACGAAACAAAACAGATTTACTTTGTATTGGCGTTGATTGAAGGTGACAATTTGGGCCTGCATTCCATTTTAGGTCTCGTAGAAAGCTTCTCGGCTAATTTCTTCTGTCGATTTTGTTTAACGGAACATGCAAACATGCATACAGTATTCAATGAACGTGATTGCGTACTCAGAAACAAGCAAAACTATGATTCTCTTTTATTGAAAAAGAATGTTAAACTATCAGGCATTAAGGAAACCTGTGTGTTCAATGAAATAGACAATTTTCACATAACAAAAAACTTAGCTATTGATCCTCAGCATGATCTGCAAGAAGGTGTGTTACGGTATGACATACCTATGGTTTTAAATCATCTAATTTTCGAAGAAAAATTATTTACTCTTGACGAATTGAATTTAAGATTACCTGGATTTGATTATGGTGAGAACGATAATATTAACAAACCTTTGTCTCTGTCAGAACATCAAATTAAACAGAATTACTTAATCATGTCATCAGCTGAAATGATAAACTTCTTCAGAGCTTTATTCTTAATATTAGGACCGTTTGTTCCAGAAGGGAATACTTATTGGGAGTTACTTAAAAAATTGAGAACAATAGTCGAAATTGTATGGAGTAAAGTAATTCATGATTCAACATACGAATGGCTGGACACGGAAGTAACTGAATATTTAACTTTACATTCTGAATTATTCCCTAATAAACTAAAACCCAAACATCATTTCTTAATACACTATAGTCGAATAATGAAGGCTGTTGGACCTTTAAGTAGAATAAGCTGTGACCGTTATGAAAGAAAACACAGGGAGGGCAAAATCACTTCTCATGTATCTATTTGTAGAAAAAATGTTTGCCGAACAATTGCAATTAAACATCAACTAATGTTGAATTATAGATTCTTAACTGAAAAAGGTACTTATGATCCTTTTACAAATGGTCCTACAAAAACTATTAATACCCACAATTTAACAGATATTGAACAATTTGTAAGCTTAATTCTTCCATTTGCAAAAGACAGTATTTGTGTCACCAGCTGGATAGAATATCTGGGTTACAAAATCAAACGCAATAGTGTCATAACGACTTCTTCCGAAAATGGTTCAGAATTTTTCCTCGTACACATTATTGTTGTTATAAATCGCGAATTTAAAATTATTTGCAAAAAATTGTGTGACTGTTTTTTTATCGAGCACTTACAGGCATACAAAATTTTTGACGAAAGTTGTTACAAATTTTGTCTTTTAAACCAGGAAGATATTGCTTCTGGGATAATAATTACCAGCAGAAACAAATTAAATGATGATTATTATTACATACCAAAGATTTGGATATAAATTTAAAGAATGTTGTTTAGTTTATACATTCTTCATTTACTTCGATTTAGATTTTAGAAATAAAAAACTCTTTGGTTCAGAGTTTTATTTTAGAATAGAGTTTGGTTCATATAAACAGAGTTTAAAAATAGAATTTACGAATGTTCTGAATAAATTATAATTTTCTTCGTTACGAAATTGTTGTATTTTTTTACCCATAAAAATGATTTACTTTATAGTAATTATACGGTAATATAATGGTTTTTCCCCTAAGATTATATTGCTAGGCGCTGAAAATAAATTTCTGAGTATCTTTGCATATTTTTATCATGTATATGAGTAATCTAGAGAAATTCTTTAACTTCCCTTTATCAACTGTGAAAATATCTATATTTACATCATGATATAAATGGAATGCTTTTTATGGTAATTCAAAGATCATAAAATTATATTTTAGAAATTATCTAAAGTTAAAAGCTTCAAATTGTTGATATCTTTAGAACAGAATTTTTTTCAATTTTTAAAGCAAAAAAAAAATTATAGGGAATTTTTTTCCGACACAATTTTTATTAATAAACAAGAATTAACCTCAAAAATAAAATAAATTTAATTATTTATCAATCACTCATTTCGCCAACAACCATTTTATATTTTTTCATTGTGATAAACAAAGATGTTTTAGAAATATAAAAAGAATTGTTTAAGTTGAAACTTTTTGAAAATGTAAGGCATTTTAAAAATTTTGTTAATTGCACATTTTTCGGAATAAAGTGTATTATGTCAAATTTGAAATTTATCTATTATTTTAGTTTTGCCTTCAAACTCTGAATGTGATCCAAATATTTTACACAAGTCTCCACGACAATGTATCGGCTATGCGGGTTAAGGCGTGCGATTAGAATTAGGTTAGGATGCGTACGTGCGTGCGAGCGTTCAATTCTCGGTGCTGCGAAGTGTTTATAAAAATTGCGTTTCTGTAATGTACAGTGTTAAATATAATAGTAAGTTCATGGTAGGATTATATAGGTAATGTGAAAGTGAAAAATAATTAACTAAAAGTGCAGGATCATATCACAGAAAATAATATTTTTCTTTTTGCACTGTTCAACATTTTCTTCGACTGTCACTTAGACTTTCGATGCCTGGTTTAGAGAAAATAAAACCCACGGTGTTTTAAATTTTCTGCGACTGTCACTTAAACTTTCGAATTTACTTTTTATATTTTCAGCGATTATCAAGGAGACTTTATATAGTTCACTTTTAAATTTTTCTCAACTTTTGTACATATTTCAGACGATTATCTATCATATTCTTCAATAAGGAGGTTCATAATATTTAGTCGACTTTCTAACCTATCCACGATTATTATACAAAGTCGATGACTTTTTAAGCGACAAATTTTTTCCGTGTGCGGGGCTGGTCGAAATATCGACCAGTAGTCAGGTCGGGGACTCTACCTGAGATATCCAGTGATTTTATGTATAGATTTTGCATTCTATAAGAGGTCGATTGTACTGAAACTTTCCCGCTGCTAAAAGGTTAATTTTAGGTTTAAAATTGAAATATTTTTATTCACGGTTGTTATACAAGACCCATTTATAAAAGATTTCGAAAATCTTAGACTTTTCCAGATTCCGTTGAAAATTCTGATTTTATAAAATTAAAGAAAACTTACCAAGAATTATAGGTTCGAGCAATTCAATGTTATTTTTTTGGACCCTTCCTTGTAAGTTGTCCTAATATTTCTGTGCAGCTTTTGAAACATTTGTTTGCACTTACAAGCACTGCTTGTAAAATGGTGGTAAAGTTGTAGGTTATTTATTTATTTTCATAAAGTTCGTGGAAAGACGCGTATACCTCAGCATCTTTAGATAAAATTTCGATGTTACAATATCATCTAACAACACTATTGTCTCTTTTAATCTCATTTAGAGAATACCCTTTAAAGCACAAGTGCTTTAGAACATGGGAAAGTACTATTTCACTGCAATATGACTCAGGTTAAAACAGTCTGATGAAATGTTCGTAATTTGCAATGAAAAAAATACCATTTTGCTTTATAATGTTTCATTAATATATAAACAAAAAAACTTTAAATTAAAATATTCCCGCAACAAGGTTTTTCCGACTGCAGACGGAAAATCGCCGCTTGCTTTCAAGTCAGACACACTCGTTAAACTTACGAGCTGTGGAAGAGCCATAACTGAGGTTTTTATTTGCACTATTGCCACATCTTCACAACTTATTCCTTCTAACCATTCAATATTAAAAATTGTATTTTTTTCTATGGCTCTCCTTTAAAAACTGAATGGTGAAGAATTGAAACACTTTTTGTAGCAATACCATACAGTTCTTTCAAAAATGGTATTGAAATTTTGATAAATTTGTATGTGATTTTTGATTGGAGACTTATTTGATCTTGTGAATATGGTAGCACCCATATAAAAACTATTGATGGAATTGAATTGCCAAAATTTTTTTAATAGTATTAAATACAAATTTTTGCATGACAGAGTAAATGCATTGAAAAATATTTTCGTGAATAGAATTTAATAGGATTTATATAATAAAATATGGAATAATTTTTTATACTATACTACTATACTACCATACTTTCTAATTTTATTGAACTCTCAAATTTATATAAATTCTTATTTTTCATTATAGTTCCTCATATTGATGTTCATTAAAATTTATAAAAATAAAATATATAATAAATTAAATTAAAAATGTACAATCTGATATATAATTAACATCTGTTTTCATCTTTTCTACCATTTCCAAAATTTTGAAAACAAAATTTGATGTATTTCAGACACAAACATGTAGAAACATGCCTTGAATAAATGTTTAACAAAACAAATTATAATCAGAAGGTACTTCCACAAGTTAATAGAACGAAAATCTCTCCAAAAACCTCTAATACTTTATTTTTCCACTGCAGAAGTTTAAATTTTTCGTATCTTACCTTCGGATTAGTAATGTTCAAAAATCTTAATTCATTTTCTTCTCCGTTCAGCATCACAAAAACGGATTGCTCGCATGGTACATCTGAAACAGATGGACACAAAACTTAAAAAGTAGAATGAGGGGCTTTGTTTTTTGTATAGATGCTCATTTATTTTTCTTAATTCGATTCATATTTTGACGACATTTTGAATTTTTAGTTTTAAAATTCAATTGATATCAATCACAAGAAAACAGGTCTTATCTTTTCACAAAAATAATCTAAGAACTGTAAGATAAATTTATGAATTCAAAACGTAGTGAAACAAGTCAGATTTAAAATGAGTTTCACAACAAAACAATGACATTGAAAGTGACGTAATCTTAGTTCTAAATACGTATTTAAAGCGTCACGTTAACAATGCAAACCTAAATCCAGTAATAAAAGAACGTACGAATTACATTAGCTTGAAATCAAACGATGATTTCTTGATAAATCAGCAAAACAATTTATCCAGGAAATGAAAAATTAAATTCTGTTTTAATAATGGCAGTTTTTAATAATAAATTAATTAAGATTAATAAAAAATGAATAATTTGAACTTTGGTAAGAGAATACATAGATCAATAAACTTGTTGCCCTTTCATATATTACTATTCATCATCTTCAACTATAAAAATAATATAAAGCGTATAGAATATTTAAGACTAATATTTAATACTTCTGCGCAAAGTTAAGTAAATCGTGTTTATCAAATGTACATGCACATTAAGAGACTTTTCGTTAGAGTAAATCATAAAAATAAATTACATTTTAGTATAATAACGTTCCAAAATGAGCCAAACAGGGTTTACGTATCAAATATTAATAGTGGTTTTCAAGCGGCAAATTTAATATTTTCGTTTGAATAATAGTATATTGTGCAACTAGGGAAAACAAAATTTATTTTACGAGTGTGAAGATTAATGCCCAAGCAAAGCGAGGGCAACAATCACATTAGTAAAATAAATGTTTTTTTCGTGTTGCATATACGATTTTTTTTCTACTGGGGGGTCAAAAAATGGATTAATTTGCCACGCAGAGGGCAATAAAATACACTTTATGAGCTGCTAGTAGCAGAAATTATTTTATTAATATAATCTTCATTCAATTTAATGTACTTGGTCCATAGTTTTCTAGATTCTTCATTTACTCAGTAACCACTAGGCAATATAAGGAGGTCTGCCTGTGGAGAAGAAGATGTCGGACGCCTGTGTAGCTCAGTCGTCAGAGTAGTCGACCGGCAATCGAAAGACCTGAGCTTGTATCCCAGCGCAGTCGAAAGCGTCTTTTTTTCCACAGAAATATTTCAAATTCTTCAAATTTGATAATAATTTTTGTCTAAACCCGAAAAATAGTCATTAAGGACATTTGTCACTGCAGGATCCAAATAAATTTCTTTTCAGATAACCATTTTTAAAAATTTGGAAATAAGAAAAAATCTTACGGGTCCAAATCTGGAGAGTATAGTGGATACGGAAATAGTTCTTACTTCAATTCGCATAATTTCATTATCGCAATTACTAATCTGTGAGCATCTCATGCATTGTCCTGGTGAAAGAGAATTTCTTTTATAGCCAAATGCAGACCTTTGCTCTTTATACCCTGGCAATGTTCCCAGATCGTGGATCCCAGCGGCCCCCATTACTGACCCGTGTGGATCCTCACACAAGCAAACACGTCGTGTCGGTGTGTCTCCACTTTCTCGCTTAGATTCCACGATCCACGCTGTCGGGCCAAGATCGAAAATTATTTTTCTCACGAATTCGTGTGAAAGTGGCGCGGAGCAGACGAAAAATTCAAAATAAAAAATAAGGATAATATCTTAAATTATATATTCTGTCATTTTGAATTTTTCGTCTGCTCCACGCCACTTTCACACGAAGTCGAGAGAAACATAACTTTCGATCTTGGCCCGACAGCGTGGATCGTGGAATCTAAGCGAGAAAGTGGAGACACACCGATACGACGTGTTTGCTTGTGTGAGGATCCACACGGGTCAGTGGTGGGGGCCGCTAGGATCCACGATCTGGGAACACTGTATCCTGGCCCAAACGTTGTAATAGCTCAGTATAATAATCTCCTTTGATAGTTTCAATTTCTCCAGGTAATCCACAAAAACTACTCCATAGGGATTCCAGAAGACTGTGGCCACACGGAGAAAACGGAGGGTCGAAGTTAGAGTTTCAAAATTTAGAGAGATAGACCGACCCTCTAGATTATCAAACAGTCCTTCCATAATTTTATGGATATAAACAGGGAGACTCTCGTTTTATGATTAGCTTGATTACCACAGAGAAACAGTCACACTATCCAAGATAATCAAATCGATCCTCTGGGATGATCAAGTTGAATATCCTATTTTAAATCATTTCGACCATCCGCAGAAGGTCAGGTACACTATCAGAGATAATCGCTACCTTATCATGCGCGCACAAGTATAATGGTCTCGTGACCACCATGCCATGCAGTTCGCGCTAATTTCACAAAGGACGCGTCTATTGGCTAATCTCGACAATTTTATCCGCTTAAGACGGTGAATAACTATTATATTACTATTGTATTACGTGAAAGAGTGTTTCTGGAGTTTTTATGAGAATTTGAAAGATCAGGAAAAATGTGTATTATATGTATTTATATATTTGCCTATTTTAATAAAACTGGTTAATAATTAGAATTTTTCATCGTATTTTCATTTAATAATTAAGTTGCATATTCCTTTAAGCCTATGTGTCGTTTTTTACATCCATGAAATTTTTTTTTGATACATGTATAAAAGGTGCTCTTTAAATTTTAATAATTGTCAAGTAGTAAAAAAAATATATGACGTGCATGATTTAAATCTCAATTAGTATGAAGTTAGAAATGTTACTAATTAAATATTGTGAAGTCGTTTATCAACTGATTTAGTAAAAATGTCTACTAATATTTGATATAGAATTACTAATTCATAGTGAATACGTTACAAATTCAATTATTACATTTTTAGTTAAAAAATCAGTCATCTTAATGAACTTTTTTCTAAAGTTTCGAGGCTGCTGTGATGTCCCGAGATGTCTCGAGCTCACCCCTCTGTCTAAATTAATGATAGGAATCTAGGGATGCAGAAAGTTACGAGTAAAATATTATTAATTATAAGAAAGTTAATAATGTAATACGATTTTGTGCTTAATAATTTATTTCTACAATAGTTTGTAGGCTTGCTTAGATATTCGCATGTATGTGTGTAAATTAAATAACCTATTGTTAAGTCGGCTTTAAATTTTTGTTAAGGACTAATGCTTGAATGAACATAATTCTGAATCTCTGTTGTGGGCCCTTGCACCTTTTGGGTTTTACCCACTATCAAAATTTACTGTTGGCTTTTCCCATTCTCTTATTTTACAGCTTTGCTTTCTCCTGATCCATCATTTTTACCATAAGTAAAATAGAGTCAGAATTCAAAGAAATCTATAAACAATTCAGGACTAAGCACTCAAAACTGTGAACATCAGACAGTTCTACCATGAAAACGATTATTTCAACTAATTTTAACGACCCTAACTGCTATTAAATCATAAAACTTGATACACGGCAAGAAATTCGATAGCAAGTAGTACCATCTTTAATAGTAAACCAGAATTATTAGGAAATGTTACCAATGGATTACCAAGAAAGATGGTAAAAATCGAAAATCAAATTGCCAAACTATGCCAATATCTCAGGATTTTCTCACACGTTTTTCTAATAATTCTAGTTTACTCATTAAGATGGTCCTACTTGCTATCAAATTTCTTCCCGTGTAGCCTCCGCCCCCAACTGAGGGACTACATCAGGAAGTTCCAACTCTCATAAGACTCCGTGTAACATGAAATTTTAGTGGCGCCCTCCCGATGAACCAGCTACTCCTCCTTACTCCACCGTCCCGCACCGCACTGCACCTTATTCCACTAAATTCCACTCCCGCGTATATCTGCGTACATAAGAGTGGTGGGAGCAAAATACCGAAAGGAATAGGTTGAAAAGAGAGCGCGTACACGCCGAGCTTGGATATGTACATAAAGCAAGATAGAGTATATTGGAGCAAGCGAAAGTGTCGTTCACTCAGCGAGAACATCGGAGCCGGCACCCGAAAATTAATTATTTCGATGCATTTTAAATTTTAATGATACTTTAGTATTAGCATTTCAGGGGACAGTCCCCTCAAGAGACCGAAAAAAGGCGTTTTTTCCTGATTTTTTTTCTCACAGAAAGAAACATCGGAGACATAAGAACTTTAGGATATGTTTTAGTCATATTTTAGACTTTATTAACAAAAAAAATTACATCCGTAAAATTTCAAATGGCCGAGTAATCCACGTTTTTCGGCAGCATCTCGACACGGTCGGAGTCAAACTGCGGGAACTATAGCAGCCGTTATTTTCAAATGAAATCAAAAATTTATTTTTTGTTTTCTTCGTTAGACTTATTTGTTCTATGTGAACTACGGAAATTTTAAAATTCGGAAATTTAGGCAAAAAATTATGATTTAAAAAAAAGTGACTTTTTTTCAGTAATTTGTTCATAAAAAAGGTATTAAAAATCGGAATTTCTTAAAATCCGTAGTTCACATAGAGTAGCTTTTTATAAAGAATAAAAAAAACTTTGGTTTAAGAAAATCGGTTAAGAACTTTTTTAGTTATCTTCCCCGCAAAGTGTAAAAACATGGTTTTGAGAAAACGCGCTTTAGATTTAGAAATGTAAAATATGGAAATTCAGTAACTCACAGCTGTGTAATGCTAATCAGCTATTCCTGGTCCGTATAAAATCCCCTCAGATTCTTCGAAAAATTCGTTTTCTTCATTTTCGGGGTTTTCACGCTTCGATTGGGGTTTACTCTCGCACGTTTAGGATACATATTTTCACCATACAATCGTTCACGACTCACTATTAAGCTCTGAAAGTTGAAACACTAAATGTCTCCAAAAACATATTCACTCTGACACACGAACCCACATATACCTTCAAATAGGTTTCTAAAACAAAGAAAAACGATCCCGAAATGCAAAAAGTTTCAAATAATGCTGATAAGTCATTAGATTAACAGACCCAGCGTCATCGTTATCTTCATTCATACTCTTATCTTGAGCGGCCGCCAGGCGCCGTACGTGACCGACTGAATTTCCGTGTATCTCCCGAAATACTTCGAATTTCGAGCTAAAATTTTACACACATAATCTTGAATAATTGCCTAATCGATTAGGCAAAAAAGAAAAAAACGATTTTTTGAGACCTCTTGCGGGGACTGTCCCCTTAAGGTCAAAGTTAAAAGTTAATATACCTCGCTGCCGGTCCCTACTTGCCCCCACTTTCTCGCGTCAGAGATGAGAAACTTGGAGCAATATGGGCTCGCTGTGAGGGGCGTGCGGGTGAGGTAGAGAGAAGCGGGGAGAAGAAACTCTAGCATGATTTCGCCGGAGTTGGAACCCCCTGGACTACATGAAAGGTTAGGGATTCCATTCTTTCGAACTTCAAAAGGGGTCATTTACCCCTACCCTTGGACCTGTTCTTTGAGTGGAGGTGAATGCTTGAGATATAGATATGTCAGACCGGAAACTTATTGAGTGATGTATTAATCGCTTTGCTTTCTGGGTGGTTCCATGAATGTTCCAACTAGGTGATCTTATTCTACGAAATTCCGTGATACAAAATCACGGACAGCGCAAAAAAAAATATCTTGGGTCCCATGCTCCAAGAGCATAAGCTCGAAACTCGGAGGTATTAGGCCGCGCCCCTTTATGTATATTATACTCAGCGCCGAATGAATTTTATGTTGGCAATTGCATAAATTTGTTTAATAATGTAGTAATTACTAAGTAATTTTACTTTACTTATTAAGTAATATTGTGTAACGGTGTGCTTCTTCTCCTCTGGTCGGGCTGGTCGTCCTCCGCCGGATGCTGCAGTCTGCCAGGGTCAAACGTGAGGACAGGAGAAGTCGTAATAATAAGGCGGTCATTTTATTAACAGAAACAATAGGATAATTTATTACCCTACTGAAAACATGTACATATCTAGGGTACAACTACCCGTGCCGGTGGTACCGGTGTCGTGGTCGGCGGTCGTCGTCCGTTACACAAGATGGCGGTCTGACAATTCCGGCGCGTCACAAGTGAGCAGCGTGGCCCCGGAGCGAGTTGGGCCGGCGGCGCTGCACCTCGGCTATCGCCGAGTCCCGGAGACCTTCCCTTTCCCTCGGTCGGTCAGGTCGGTACGGTGAGGGGGGTCGGTTTAGTCGGGTCGACTGGCCGGGTGAGCGCATTGCCGGGGGTGAGGTGGTCAGGAACGCCTGAAGCCACAGCACCCGAAGCCCGTGGGCCGATCATGGGAACGCCCATCCATCGGCACACAGGTCGGTTAGCGTTGTTTGGGCCTCTAGGAGTCGATACGTCGCCGAGGGTAGGGTGATCAGGAACGCCTGAAGTCACCACACCTGAAACCCGTGGGCCAATCATGGACACCGGTCGGCTAATGTCTCTTCGTAGAGGGTGGTACGTCGGGTAGGTCGTCTACAGTCAAGTGTGTCGTCCAGGAAAGTGTGTCGTCCAGGTAAGTATGTCGTCTAAAGGTAAGTACGTCATCGTCAGGTAGGTACGTCGTCGTCAGTAAGTATGTCTTGGTCCAGGTAGCTCTGCCACGGGAACGCCCGTCCGCAGAGTAACCCGCTGAGTCTAGGTCCGTTGAGAGCTCCTCGATGTTACTCGAGTCGAACGCACCGGACCCAGTGATCCCAGATCTGAAACCGACGCAGTGTCTCACATTCTCAGCCTGCCTGTCGGTGTGAATCGGGTAGGGAGCGAAGACGGGGCACGTTGCCATTTTTCTTTCCTCGTCACTCTTGCATGCGAGAACGATTCGTCCCATTTCCCCTTATTCTCCTCGCTTCTTCGTTACAATGCATGCGTTTTCAACTGTTCCAAGTTTTAGATTTCAGGCTGTCGTTTATCGAGTCGAAATTGAGAAATGTGTTTTTATCGACTCCGTGCAAAAGAGGCGCGAAGCAGACGACAATTTCAAATTTACAGAATATGTAGTTATGGAAATAATACTTCTTTTTTTTTCAAGTTCGTGTTTAAATCTTGTCACGATTTTACAAGATCTTATGGGTAGCTGCAATCTGTTAAATAAAATATTTTGTAATTCTTAATTTGCCTGTTCTTCTGAAATCGTAGGAAAAATTAGAAGTCGATAAATGGTTAAAATTTTATATCAAGATTTCACTTGCAAAATTTTAAAGCTTTGTGAATAAACTGCTTCATATTTAGAAAATACTTCAACTCTGTGAAGCATTTTTATATTTTAAGTGTAAAATCTGTGCTTAGGTCACAAAAAAGTAAGATAAAAATACTTTCATTATAAAATTAAGAATGTAGATTTAGCACTCATTAGGTCAAATGTTTATTACTTCTTCATATAAAATACTTTGCACATAATTCTCGGATTACATATTTTTTAAATGTTGGAACATTTAAGAAATTCATGAATATTTAACCTATTTATAAAAAATAAAAATTTACAAATAAAGCTGCGACTGACAAATCTAAGAATTTGTCAATTATTGATCTATTTTCTTGTAAGTTTGAACATAGGAGAACTTAAAATTCCACAATGAATTTATTTTTTAACTGATGC
The DNA here is from genome assembly GCA_030998225.1 of Diplolepis rosae. Lineage (NCBI taxonomy): Eukaryota > Metazoa > Arthropoda > Insecta > Hymenoptera > Diplolepididae > Diplolepis > Diplolepis rosae. Next base: position 833,907 of record JAPYXD010000177.1, read on the forward strand.
TTAAACCTTTCTTTAATCTTGAGAATTCTTCCAGAACTTTATTTCAGGTGAGTGACTTTTTTTAAATGAAAGATTTCGTAATTCTAAATTAGGCTCATCTTGTAAAATTGTAAAAAAATTCCAAAGCTTCAAAGTAAATTTTTCTGTCTAATTCAAAGCTAATAAGTATTCAGTGTTTCAAATCAAAATATTAAATGAAAGATATTTAATCTCTAAATCTGAATCAGTCAAAATCTACTGATTATCAGTAAAATACGACTGATGCAAATAGCCAAAAAGAGGTTACTGTGAATCAGTCAAATTTCACTGAATACTTTAGTGAAAATGAACTGATTCAACAGTGAAACATAATTCTTCACTTATTAAATCAGTGAAAATGAACTACTTTATCAGTGAAAAATATTTTGTTTGCTGATAAATCAGTGAAAAGGCAAATCACTAATTCAATCAGTCAACAATTTGACTGATTCAGATTTAGAGAGTAAAAGGACTTAAAATTCCAAACTGATATTATTTTCAAGTGATGCTTAAACCTTTCTTTATTCTTATGATGATTTTTCCGGAAATTCATTTCAGGTGAGTGACTTTTTTTTAATGAAAGATTTTGTAATTCTAAATTAGGCTCATCTTGCAACATTGTAAAAAGATTTAATAATTTAAAGTAAATTGTATAATAGAAGTATTTTCATCCCAAGTTTTAGTGACCTATCCGAAAACTATCAATTTGAAAATTGAGATTTTTTATAAAGAGGAAAAAATTGTGTTCTTAAAGCAGTTATTTCCCAGAGATTGAATATCTTTCATTTAATATTTTGATTTGAAACATTGAATACTTATTAGCTTTGAATTGGACAGAAAAATTTACTTTGAAGCTTTAGAATTTTTTTACAATTTTACAAGATGAGCCTAATTTAGAATTACGAAATCTTTCATTTAAAAAAAGTCACTCACCTGAAATAAAGTTCTGGAAGAATTCTCAAGATTAAAGAAAGGTTTAAGCATCAGTTAAAAAATAAATTCATTGTGGAATTTTAAGTTCTCCTATGTTCAAACTTACAAGAAAATAGATTAATAATTGACAAATTCTTAGATTTGTCAGTCGAAGCTTTATTTGTAAATTTTTATTTTTTATAAATAGGTTAAATATTCATGAATTTCTTAAATGTTCCAACATTTAAAAAATATGTAATCAGAGAATTATGTGCAAAGTATTTTATATGAAGAAGTAATAAACATTTGACCTAATGAGTGCTAAATCTACATTCTTAATTTTATAATAAAAGTATTTTTATCTTACTTTTTTGTGACCTAAGCACAGATTTTACACTTAAAATATAAAAATGCTTCACAGAGTTGAAGTATTTTCTAAATATGAAGCAGTTTATTCACAAAGCTTTAAAATTTTGCAAGTGAAATCTTGATATAAAATTTTAACCATTTATCGACTTCTAATTTTTCCTACGATTTCAGAAGAACAGGCAAATTAAGAATTACAAAATATTTTATTTAACAGATTGCAGCTACCCATAAGATCTTGTAAAATCGTGACAAGATTTAAATACGAACTTGAAAAAAAAATTTTCATGTAAAATTTGAAATCAATAAATACCTATGTGATCATATGCAAATATCACTGAACACATTTTTTAGCTTTTTAATTTATCTCCTCCTATTAGAAACTTTTTCCTTTCCGTAAAAAAATTCATTTTTTGAATGAAAAGTCTGTGATTAGGCTGCAAACAGTGAGATGAAAATATGTCTAACATAAAATTGAGAATGTAATATTTAATCTTAAATTTTATATTTATCTCTTCTTAATGCTAAATAATTCGCTAATTGAAAATTTTTTAAATGTACAAAATTGGTAAAAAGTATGGAAATTCGAAATTTATAATTTAAGCTTTCCTTTAAAAATTTCAAATATTTTCAATTTATATATAGATTCAAATTGTAAATATTTATTAATTTCAAATTTCCACTTAAAAATAATGTTTAGACTTTCAAAATGATTCCACAATTTTTTTAAATCTTATAGATGTTTATTTTAGGAAAAAAATTGATTAAAATATCGAAAAAAGAAGTATTATTTCCATAACTACATATTCTGTAAATTTGAAATTGTCGTCTGCTTCGCGCCTCTTTTGCACGGAGTCGAGAAAAACACATTTCTCAATTTCGACTCGATAAACGACAGCCTGAAATCTAAAACTTGGTACAGTTGAAAACGCATGCATTATAACGAAGAAGCGAGGAGAATAAGGGGAAATGGGACGAATCGTTCTCGCATGCAAGAGTGACGAGGAAAGAAAAATGGCAGCGTGCCCCGTCTTCGCTCCCTACCCGATTCACACCGACAGGCAGGCTGAGAATGTGAGACACTGCGTCAGTTCCAGATCTGGGATCACTGACCGGACCGACTCCGACTGTCGTTCTCACGTCGAGACGTTGCACTTATAGTCTCGACGTGCTGTGCGCGCGCCGTCGAGCGGCGGTCTGGGGGAGACTGGCTCGTGGAGGGTGCGCGCGCTGCGCTAGATGTTCGTGACGCCGATGGTAGATGGTGTTGGCGTCACAATTGTAGTAATCAATCATTAATTATACTTTTTAACAATAATTGTATGTACTACGTGAAACGTCTGAGCAAGAAAACTTTAATCATTGCATAATAATTGCAGTGAAACCCGTGAAACACGTGGCAGCAAAGTGGAAGGAGTCTAGAATATCTAGTCTCGAAATTATGCCCAAAAAGCAAAGACTCCGAGATCTGAGAGCACGGATGCTAACGTAATTTTATATCACAGCAATCGTGACTTTAAATCACAGTCAACGAGACAAGAAATCATGCACTTGGTGATTTGTTTTCACGGCTAAAACCGTGAAAGGAAATCACGAAATCTAAAAAAATATTTCTTGAACTCCGTGTCATTTTTGCACGGAAAAGTTCGAGAACTAAATTCAAGCGCTCACGTGATCTAATATCTCGGGACTTCTCTCTGTGAGGTGGACGAGACCATTTTTTCTTGTGCCTGTGTAATGAATACTGATATAAAGAATTGTGTGCCCCTTTTTCATTTTGTATATATTTGAATTGAATATATTTTTTGATCCTATACGTAAGTTAAAAGCAACCATTTTACAATAAACTTAAACCTTTGAAGCATAGTGGTCGATATATCGCACCTATTCGACAATGAATTTTCGAGTTTTTCGAAGACCAAATGATGAATTTTATCACTTTTTCTTTTAGTTTCACTTGAGTGCGGGTTTAAGCAATGTTTGGTAACATATATGTATTGTTAGTTATTTGTGAATTTTGTTATATAAATAAAAGAATCGTGGAAAATTTTCTTTTTCATGAAAAAATTCATGTAAAGAAGAAACATTGATCCTATTCTCAAAGAAATAGATATATAGGGCTTTTTGGGATCACTGATTATTAATTCGATCTTAGTATCCTGAAATTCAATATGTCGGTTCCAATATGTCGGTTCCAATATGACGGACGGAAAATTGAAAAATCATCTGAATAATCTAGTTTTATTAGATTTCATATTCAATGTTTAAAACTCTATCACCTATCAACAGTGAATATCTAAAATATTAACATTTACAACACAAGGTCATTCTAGTCATGCAAAAGTATGAAAATAGTCGAAAAATCGAAACATATCGGAATAATCACTTTCAAAGGATCCACTAACCTTGGTTTGGATCTACCTACAGAATATGCTCGAAGTGACGATCTTCGACTTGTAAGCACTTGTTAATTCGTTGATGAAAACACCGTCTAACTTCAGCCAACATTTTTGGTGTAATTTCGGTACATGCTCGGCGTATTCTTCCACATTTCCCGTATTTGCGAAATTAGCTTCATCAGAAAAAAGCACATGACTCAAAAATCTTGAACGTTTCTGTAATGTTTACGGCATCCCCCCAGCACCATCAACATATCAAAATATTGTTGAAAATCGTTCATTTTCGCGTTCCTATGTACTCACATTAGAAGATAATGCGTGAGAAACTGATATGTTTCATTAATTCAAACCTTTCAGTAAAAGTTTTACCAAGTTTCAAACTAAACTTAATATTCGCTCTTTGTCCGAAGTTCATTTTTCGACCGATGCTATAAACACACTGTCCCTTATAAAGCAATAACTCGGATTCTCATTGTCCGTTGGTCATGGAATTTTGACAGAACGTCAGTGAAGGATGTACCTTTCCAACTCCTACTCCCAACAGAAGATAGCGCCACTATAAATGGCTATTTTGAAAAAGTCACGTTTATTTTGGAACGCACCTTGTAGTTGTATTAAAAACTATTTCAATATCTTAATTAGAAACTGATGAATTTTTTCATCCGTACATGATTAAAATAGTAATTCCAACTTTGAAAAAAATGTTAAATTCATCATTCTATCTATTTTATTTCGGTTAAAGTCGATAGAAATGTTCTTAGGTCAGAACTGTTCAGGAGAAAAACTTTTTCAATTATTGTTTTTTTAAAATTTAACAAAGGATGATAAGTGTTGACATGTTTTTCATCACAAACTACACAACAGTTTACAATTATACTTTAAAATTACCATGATTTAATTCTTCTCATTTTGATGAAGAACAAAAGCAAAATTTTGAGTAATCAATGTATGTGACGATTTCAAAAGGATTCAAAACAGTTGATGAGCAGGAAGAATCTAATTCGTCTGTACAATTATTTCTCAAAGTTCACTATTATCAAAGATTTATAATTACACGAAATATTACATATGAAAATAAAATAATTACTTTTCTAAAACTAAATGAATTTGATCAATTTTAGAAAAAAAAACTAGTAGCATACTTAGTTCCATAGACTTTTGAGCATTGGTAAGTTTTACAAAATTTTTGGTACTGCTTACTAAAAATAAATAGTTGTGACCTTTTAGTCAGCACAACTAATAGGATTTCTCTCAGTGTGGAAAATGGAATTTTGATATTGATTTTTTCAAGTTATAACGTGCTGTAACATTTCTAATTCTGGTTTAATCAAAGAATGTTACGAAGATAACTTGTAGAGATTTATAAGCACTATCAAAAACCAGTATTAGAATTTTTGATTTTTTCAAAAACACAAAAAATGGTCGTTTCCTCAATTTTGGTTGGATATGGCTGATTAACGATCTTGTCCTTATTTTTCCGGCTCCGATAAACTGCGCCCAAGCTCAATTCAATCTGATAATTCTATCGAGAGTTATCGAGTATACGACCTACTACAGACACAGACAGACACTTTCGTAAAAACCACTTTTTCTGACTCAGGGGGTCTCAAAACGTAAAGATTTGATGCAAATTTCGAAAGTCATTTTTGACATAAAACTAATACCTACTCATCCATGATGAGAATGTAAAAATACGAAATATACTTTATACAACACAAGCATGTTTTTCTCGCTTTTTGACGCTTGTTTAGCGGGCATAAAGTTTGCCATTTAAGCCCTAGGGCGTAAATAGGGATGGAGTGCTTAAAAGTAGCCATTAAAGCACCCCCCACTCCCTATTTACGCCCGCAGGACTTAAATAACAAACTTTACGCCCGTAAAACACACGTCAAAAAGCGAGAAAAACATGCTTTTGTTGTATAAAGTACCGTGTACAACACGGGGCTAAGATCATTTAAAATCTCGTGCGATGTTTATTGTTCTCGGCTTCGGCTCGCATTCGCACTCGGCTTCGCCTTGTGCGTGCTCGCCTTCGCCTCGAAATGTAAACATCGCACTCGCCTTAAATGATCAACTTTACCCCTTTGTTGTACAATGTACTATTGAACCTTTGAAAATAAGATGCAAACTGTCTGATCAAAAACTTTTGATTCTGAAGTATCGAAAAAAATTCTTGGAAAAAAAAATTTTGAATAAAAAAATGAGATACAAATTTGGCTCGGGTGTCCACCAGCCCAGGTGTCGGTTAATGGTTTGAACACATACAATGGGTAATCGCATCATAATAGGAACATGAAGATCCACTTGCTTATGTATTAAATTAATGTATTTACGTATTAAATTTTGGATAAAATTACTTTGAAACATCATAAGCAGAGATTTTGTCGTGGCCCTGATCAGTCCCAGCATGCAAGCCGTAGTTCGATATAAAATGCTAAGCCTCATCGGATCTCAGTTCTTTATGATTTTGACAAAATATTCAGTCGCAAATGATCGATTGACTGTAAAGTTTGACTGAACTAAACTGATGATAAAATGTTGTTATTACAGATATAGATTGCGTTTCTATTATTAAACATAGAATTACAAGTAATAATACAATAAAAAGGGTTGATATAGTTTGCAGATAATTTTAAGGAATTATAGTAATTTAGGTATTTATTAATAAATTTTGATGTAGTCCAGATCATGCTCAGACATGGTAAGCTATAATTTAACATGAAATAACCGGGCCTTGCCTCGGACTAGCATGCGGATTATTGCAACGCTTTCTTTCAAATTATCTATTTATCTCTGTAACTGGGCTTAGGTATTTTGGCGGTTTATTCCATGCCAGGGCCATATTAGGAAACTTATGAACAGGGGTTACAAAAAATTACGCAATAAAATTACAAATTAGAAAATTATCTAGGATATATTGTAGACTAGTTAATGATAATGAATAAGTCATCTCTTTAATTAATTATTTATCAGATTTATTCTTTGGAAATGTCTTTTCTCAATATAAAAAATTAGATGCTTTTTATCATTGGATTTCCCTTGCAGTAGTTAATCAGCATTAGAAGCCTAGTAATATAAACAAATTTAATATTAATCCAAAGAAAAGATACATCTATGCAGATTATAGATGGTTAGTAAATCTTAGTGGACGGGGAGGATTCGAAATAGAAGAAACAGAAGCGGAGTGAGGAAAGCAGACGATGAACAGACGTAAGTTTCTCTATGATGTGCGTTTATAGCGCATCCCGGTACAAATTTAAACCCAGCTATTTCTGATATATCTTTATGCACTTTTCTTCTTTTTCTTCTTGGTAAACCACCATTTTGCCTTATTTTTAACCGCAAAATCTGAGCACGCACTTACGCATTTTTACAATATTCTCCCTCTTTCTGTTTTACTTTTAATCTTCTTGGCCTAGATTTGTCATTTTAAATTAACAAAAACTGAGCTTTTCAATTATTATTATTGGAAAAAACTAATTACAAACCGATTATTTCACTATAGATTAAATGTGAATTGTACATACATGTATAATAAACAAAATAGGAGTTGAAGCCATTTGATAATGTACCATATAACATCACGTAATTTTCAGATAATGGTTTCATCGCCGTTTTCAAAAACTAGTATAACAATCTTATTTTTTGAAACAATGATTATTTGTACAGCAAGAACTGAATTGTAGAAGTTTTTTCGAATCCCAAAATGGAATTATTTTTTACTTTCTGTACACAAAGGATAATTTAAAATTATAATTGCATTCAACTATTTCTTGACTCAGACCCCATTATAAATAATTACGGATAATTACAAACTAATTTGAAGTATTTATTTCAAATTTAGTATTGCAAATTTAGGCAATGTAAACCAAACTTTGTTCCTCACTTACGATAAATTTATTGCAACAAATGAATTTCAGTATACTTTTTGAAGAAATTTACTGTGAAAAAAGGAACGCTTCCACTCCGCTGGGTATCGAGGCCAGGTCCTTTCGATTGCCGGTCGAATGCTCCGTCATCTGAGCTACGGAGGTTCCACAACTTTTCTCACAGAAACTTGTTAACGCCAATTCGGCAACGGATGTATCATGAACTATTAATCAATTTTTCTAAATCATTTCAGTCGATTATGTCGATCATTAGAAGAGTGTATATCATTCTACGTGATAACAGAACTCTACCATATCGACCTTACCAACCTGCAATTTAGAAATAATTTTAACGTCTCGTAAGACTAGATGGAAATTTTTCAATATAATTTTTGAAGACATTTTCTGTGAAAAACGGAACGCTTCCACTTTACTGGGTATCGAGCCCAGGTCCTTTTGATTGCCGGTCGAATGCTCTGTAATGTTTTGTTATTTTGTATAAATAATCAGTTAACATTTTTTCAAAGTTTGTTAAAATTTAGTTTTTTACAATCATCAGCATGCTTTTATGAATGATTACTGGAATAAGTTATTTAATGCAATCAATATTATTCAATTAAATAAAGCTGATCCTTTTATTACTACAATCTATATTATTTATTTACTCCGATAATAACTGCACCATTGTTACCATGAAAAGTTTTCAGCTGTATGTACTAATCGTTTACTGCTGAAGTATACATTTCCTGCAATTGCTAAAAATGTATAGAGCACATGAATATTTCGATTATACTCACTATAATGCCGTTCTAGTTACTATAACTGAACCGTTAGTTTGCCATAAAAGTCAGCCAACTACGCTTTAATTGATACAATGTAAAATTTGTTTCGGTGTAACTTTTGTGTCGAAATTAGGATCCAGTTGATTCAACTTCTTTTTCGCTCGTTCTAGATTCACGGTAAGTGACATATTTCTTACATTGGTTTCTTACATTGGTACCTTGGCTAAATTACTCTAAAACATATCGACTATTCACTTATATATATATATATATTCACTTATATATATATATATATTCACTTATATATATATTATATCGAATTCACTAAATTTCTTCAATTTATATTGGAAAATACCATCTAGTTTTAAATAACGTTAAATTAATTCTGAATCATAGGTTGATAAGGTCGATATAGTAGAGTTCCGTTATCACGTACAGTGATACACTCTTCTAATGATCGACATAATCGACTGAAATGATTTTAGAAAAAATCAGGAGATGTAAAATAAGGTTCGCGCAAAAGCAATTTGGTTGTAATATTCGTAGACACTCAGCCCTAAAGTGGTAAAGCCTCGAAGCCGTCCTAAAAACTTGAGTCTAGAATTTACGAAATATTTACAGAGGTCCCGCGATTACCTGTGCTTCGGATGAAACCATGGCAAAGGTTCTTGAGTCCTCACCTCTTATTACTCGAACTTTGGTCCACCCCTACGCTCCCTACTTACATTCCTTAACCAATCATGAACCTCAACGTCATCAGTATTTCCTCACAAATTTTCCCAGTTTAACTTCACTGGTCGCTATGCCTCAACTCACAAGGAACATTAGGTAGGTGTCCTTCTCCGATTTTCTTGGGTCTCACATATGTTGTAGTCCTCGAAAAACTAAGCGACACGTATTTTTTCTTACGTGCCCAAAATGGTTTTAAGGGGGTAAAAACCACCCCCGAAAAGTGTGGTACCAAATACCCATTCAATTGTTTCACATATAATAACAGAATCTTTAACAATCAAACCAACTCGAACAATATCCTCACAATAAAAGATGAAAAATGTGATTTTGTCAACTTGATCAGAAAGATTTTTGGGGGGTAAACTACCCCACAATAACTTTTAATCATACAAAACAATTCCAAACGGGAATGATTGCAACCCGAAAAAACTGGACAAAAATATATGTTGCACGCGATAATAAAATAAAGTTTACGTATTTTTGCATTTTGAGGACAAATCAATTTATAAGGGATAACCACCCTGAAGTGAATTTTATTATATTTCTGCTAAACAAAGGAACTTTTGCGTACAAAACCAAGCAGAAAAATTTCTTCACAAAAAGGGTTGAAAATGTAAATTTCTGAATTTAGTCAAAAAATTTTACGGGGGTTAACTACTCCAAAAGAAGTTACGATTATACAAGAAAATGACCAAATAGGTGTAAATTGAAGCGGAAAAAAAATGGCAAAATATATTTTTCACGCAATAATAAAATAAAGCCTATATGTTTCTGTATTTTAACGGCAAATTAATTTATACGAGGTAACCACCCTTAAGTATATTTTATTATTGTATATTTGTGCAAAATAAAGTAAGTTTCATGTACAAATTCGACTTGTCTTGTACCTTCAATCGCCAATGTTCTTCCAGAATACATTTCTAACTGAAATCCACTTTGATCCGAGTTATAAAGATTTTCTGTTCCATATTGTGTGGTGTACGGCTTCACTTCATTCACAAAATTCTCCGCAATTACTTTTAACATTTCCTTATCTTTTAATGTTATTCTGTAGATAAATTTGTTGATTTTCAGAATGGTATTCGGTGAGTTCGTTTAAACCTCCGCACCCACCAGTCAGATGCTTTAAATCGTGTATCATCAAAACCAAGGATGTTTTTAGCATGTAGACCCCATTTCCGTAGGTCTACATCGTGAACTATCATACCAGCATCAATTGCAGGTTTCAAATTGTTCAATGTGTACTCCGCAATACGATGCAACTTTTCCATATATGCACCACCTTCATTTACTTGTTCTGCCCATCGCCTCAATTGACATACTGATGTTACTCTTCTAAACCGATGTTGAACAGCACTTAACTTACGATTACTTTTTCGTGTTCCGCTTTTTCAAAACTCCACTGCTCTTTGTTTATAGTCTAAGTTAACATCTTCGTCATCTTTCGTACGAACATCTTCATCCATTCTGGAACCAAGTTTAGGAGTCCACTCTGCATAAATTTCTTCCACTGCGGAAGACTCCCAGTCTTTGTATGGTTCTAAAAAGTGTAAAGTATTTTCTTCTACAATCTCAACTCCATTGAACTCATTCATAGCCTGAATTAATATTTCTTGAAAATTATCTGCCAGTTGTTGTTCTGCATCATTAATTACACTATTAGGTATGTTCATGGTTTGGAATACAACTAAAAAAATCTGCCCGCTTCACGGGCACATTCCAATCGCGCGCAGCTCGCTTCGCTCGCAAGTTTGAGCGCGCCTAGGGCGCGCGATTCGATCGTCGCGCTTCGCGCTCCGTAATACTCGATCGTCGCGCTGCGCGCTCCGGAATTTTTGAACGTCGCGCTTCGCGCTCGGTCTTGTGCTCTTCGCATACATTTAAGTTTATTTCTTATATTTTGATACTGAAGCTCAAACCAATTTTATAATAATATTACAGATGATGTGAATTACACATTTTCTCAAAGTCACTGAATTTCTTTTTGAATTTAAGTGAAACAGGAAATTCACTTTACTTAAGGCTCTATCGGCCTTAAGGAACACATTCTCATCATGACACTCGCGCTTCGCGCTCGATTTTCTGTATACATTTCAGTATAACTTTTTAATAAATTACATGATTAAAAGAATTTACTTTCTTCCACATATTTAAAAAGGAAAAACAATCGTAGACTTTATTTAAGGAAACGATTTTGCAGAACAACGCTTATTTCGTATTTCACATATTTTGGTGAAAAAAATCGAATTTTTTCAATATTAAAAATCAAAACATAAAATATACATCCTGTCGAGAAATTTCTTAATAAGAATTTGTAGACCTCATTTAGGCAAATAATTTTTCATTTGAACTTTTTTTATGTATCTCATATATTTTGTCTAAAAAATGGAATTATTGAATTTTAATCGTATTTTTTGGAATTGAAACGAAAAATATATGTTTTTTCATAAACTGTGTGAGACAAAACTTGTAGATCTTTTTGAAACGAACAACTTTGTATTCTTACGTTTTTTTCGTATTTTACATATTAATGTTAAAAAGTTGAATTTTGAATTTTAAATATATATTTTTTAAATTACAAAGAAAAATATGCATCTTATGAAAAAATGTTGCAATACAAATTTGTAGGTCTTTATGTGTTCAATAATATTGTATCATAACGTTTTTTCGTATCTCGTATAATTTAACTGTAAAATGGAATTTTGATATTGACTTTTTTCGAATTTGAATATGCTGTAACATTTCTAATTTTGATTTTTTCAAAAAATTATTTTCAAAAACACAAAAGTAGTGCTCCATCCCTCAATTTTGATTGGATGTGGCTGGTTAACGAACTTGTCCTTACTTTTTCGGCTCCGATAAAGTGTACCAAAGCTCAATTCAATCTGATAATTCTATCGAGAGTTATGCCGCACACGACCTACAGACAGACAGACAGACAGACAGACAGACACTTTCGTAAAAACCATTTTTTCTGACTCAGGGGGTCTCAAAACGTAAAGATTTGATGAAAATTTCGAAAGTCATTTTTCACATAAAACCAATACCTTCTCATCCATGATGAAAATGTAAAAAGTTTTATTACATTCTAAAAATATATTTACATGTATAATATAACGTTCTGTAATTTATAGAAACATAATGAAATTCCCTTAAGGTTGGTTACCCTCTACCAGGGGTGTTAGTTGAAGTTTCCCAGTTTTTTCAATAAAGAAAACACTTAATTCTCAAGGGAATCTCAAAAATTTTTTATTCAAATTATTGACCATTGGATTCTACACATTTTGCCCATCTTTCAGGAAAATCATGGATACCATTCCAAAAAAACTTTTTCTCTTTCAAGGCAAACCATTCGACGAGCCATTTTTCGACTTCTTCAAAATTGGCGAAGCGCTGCTCTGCGAGTGAGTGTCCCATCGATGCGAAGAGGTGATAGTCGGACGGGGCGAGGTCTGGAGAGTACGGCGGGTGCGATAATATTTCCCAATTCAATGCTTTTAATGTGTTCTTCACCACTTTAGCAGTATGAGACGGTGCATTGTCATGTTGTAGGATAACTTTACCATGTCTTCCGGCCCATTCTGGCCGTTTTTCGATCAACGCATGATTCAAATTGATAATTTGTTGTCGGTAGCGATCCGTATTCACCGTCTCACCAGGTTTTAATAACTCGAAGTACACCATACCACACTGGTCCCACCAAACACAGAGCGTTGTCTTACGGCCACAGCGATTTGGCCTTGGAGTCGATGGGCCAACCTCACCAGGTGAAAGCCATGATTTTTTCCGCTTCGGGATCTCGAAATAAATCCATTTTTCGTCCCCCGTGACAATTCGATGCAGAAAACATTTCCTTTCGAACCGTTGAAGCAGCATTTCACAAATGGTTTTTCGATTTTCCACTTGTCTATTGTTCAGTTGGCGTGGTACCCATTTTCCATACTTTTGGATTTTTCCCATGGCTTTTAAACGTTGGCAAATTGCTCCTCGGGTCACATTTAGTGTTTGTGCCAATTGTTGTTGCGATTGGGTTGGGTCTTCATCCAATAACGCCTGCAATTCCTCGTCTTCGAACTTTTTCGCTGCACCAGGATGTTCATTGTCTGTTAAATCGAAATCTCCACATTTAAATTGCCGAAACCATGTTTCACATGTTCTAATCACTGGAGCATGTTCACCATAAGTTTCTACCAGCAATCGATGATCTTCAACTGCTTTTTTATTTTGATGAGATAAGAAAAGCAACGAAAGCCGCAAATGCGATTTACTTGGAACGAAACTCGACATATTCACTGAGGTAAACAATTATGATGCTATTATTTTGGCAGAATTTAATTGTGTATTTTTTAAGGTTACTGCCCATAGAACAATATGACATAGATGCCAAATCATAGAAATGTATACATATCTCTAGCGACATCTATGAGTAAAACCGGCTAATTTCAACTAACACCCCTGGTATAAAGCAATTCCTTGTGACAAAACAAAAACACGTGAACTTTATTTTATTATCGCGTGTAACATATATTTTTTTCAGATTTTTCAGCTTGAATTTACACCCTTCTGGTAATTTTATTGCATACTCGTAAATTCCTTATAAATTCATAGAAATTTTCAGTCATTCAGTTTCGGCGACTGTAAAATCGCGATTGAATCAGTATTCTAAAAAGCTAAACTTCTTCGTTCTAAATCAAATCACTAAAAATATGCCATCAATCTCGAACAGACGTAAATATTACGGGCATAGCCCGTAGTAGATGATCGGGCCAAAACTGAATATTACGGGTAAAAATTTACGTCCCAAAATTCTCGAACGTAAATTGTAGGTTAAGGGAATAATGCCGATGTCGACTATTGTGGTCCATTGACAAATCACAATGAAAAGTTTAAAGAATTTTTCAGTCAGATAAAAATTACTTGTAAGTTTATCCCTCCCAGGTCACCGAACTTTGGCAGTCTCTAAGAGGCAGCGGAAAAATCATTTAAACACCATTTCTCTCGCACAATAGGTGACACGTTATTAACTTTCGAGCAACTAGAGACTTGTATTGTAGAAATTGAGGCCATATTGAGCTCTCGTCCGCTGCCTCGTACGTCTTCCGATCCCAATGATCTGCAACCCTTGACTTCTAGTCATTTCCTAATTGGTGGTCCATTAACTAACTTCCCTTAGATGAACTTTAAGGATATGACCTGCAATCACCTATTAGCATGGCAGCACGCCCAAAAGTTGCGCCATCATTTTTGGCACCGATGGCAGAAAGAGTATCTGCAACAACTAACTGTTCGGAGCAAATGGTACATTAGTTCCAACCAGCCCATTACACGCGAAATTAGTATTTTTATATGGTGTGAATAATTTTCGTTACATATTAATGCTAGTCTATTTTCAGATTTTTAGGCTTAAATTGAAAAAGTTTTAATCAAGATGTTTAACTAAGGGGTAAACGTTAATTTTTCTTGCAAATAAAAGAAGCAGACGGATTTTCACGTGACAAGTATCATTTGAAAAAACGAGGGTGTTGCAATGACAATGAAGAAATATGAGAGGTATAAAACAAACTGCAGCAATAAACAATAAATCTTCCAAGTAGAATAAAAAAAATTTTTTGATAAAAATGTTATAGTATTTTTATACTGACTCTGACAGTTTATTATATCTTATCTCAGGTTTTCCTAACGAAACAAAAATCATTTCATCAATTTAACTTCCATTGAATAATTTGAAGTATCTTTCGTGACTGCAAGGAATAGAAACATAAAATAGAAAATATGGGACCCTTTCTTTCAAAATACTCATGAACAAATGAATTTGGACTCGAGAGCAAGCTCTATAAGAAACAATCAAAATAAAAAAGCACACTACCTATATTAAGAACACGTTTTCTTCTACTGCTAGAAAAAATGTATGAATTTATTTATTTCCTTGATTGCAGTTGACCTTTTATCGAAAACATTCTATAATGTTTCCTACGAAAATCATTCAATTTATCATAGGAAAAAACTTTTCAGTTTGAACTTTTTGCTTAAGACATGCTGCAGATACTTGATAGTTTGTTGTCTTGAATCAGACCTAAACTAATAAAGCCGCAAATAGAATCTGGTTTTCTCTTGATTTGTATATAAACGGTATGCGCAAATACCCTAGGATATTCCGTTTAATGTATAATACAACTGAGCAGAAGATGTTTTCTAATAATAGGATTAGTATCCGTTCTAAACAACAAAACACCCTTATATTTATCATTTTAGAAAAACTATTTCAAACTTAACCTTACCACATAAAGCAAAAAGTAATCCTCTAAAAAATCTATTTTTTTTTATTTATAAAAATAAAAGTATTTAAAAAATAATACGCTGCTGAATCACGACTAAATTTCTATTGGAGATAATTATAATTTTTAATTGATAAAAGGAAGCCATTATTTTCAATAAAATCTCAGTCAACTTGGGATATAAAAAGAGAAAAGCTTATTAAGAAAAACACTAAATTATACCAGTGAAGTCGTTATCTTGCAGTTGTACAATATTCAGTGAAGTGTACACTACTGTATACTATCTTGTCATTTTCTGCGTCAAGAGAGCAGAGAATTTGGATTAGAAATTTATTTAAATCTCAGACAGTAAGTAAGATTACATTGCTCAGTATCTCAAATGATTTATCACGGCAACTGAAAACGAATCACATTGCACCTTACCAGCATGTTGAATTAAATTTGAATGTGCATTTAATTTTTATAAATTAATGATAATTTTAATTGCTCTGAAAAATTCATGCTTACTATAATTAATAAATAGAAATTTTTCAAAAAAACAGGTAAACAACTGATCAGCAGGCGTTTACTAGTTTCTGTCAGTTTGAGCTTCTCAATCTACAAATCCACAATAATTCTACTTTATTTGATCTGATGCAATGTTTGAAGATTGATCTAAAACGTTTGCTATCTTCTGTTTATAAATCAACTTTTTAAGAATTCATGGTATTTTAAAATTAAAATCCACTTTTATAGAATATCCGTGCAATTTTATGTACTTAGACCTCCAACATATAGAAATAGACTGCTAAATCACTAATGGAGATGCCAATAACAATTGACGCTATGAAAATGACAACTTGTTGAAGTCCACTTAAACTTGGACGCTAAATTATGAGTAATTCAACATGATTTAAGGACCAAATATTAGTAGGCTTTACATAGTTATCATTCTCATAGCCTCAATAGGAAAGAGAAAAAAGAGTGCGGAAGATAAGTGTTTTTCTTTGATAACTGCGCGGGAAATGCGATTCTGGGACCCTGGCACGAAAGAACAAAAATTATCGAAATGCCACGTACTTGTTTATGTTGCGGTTGTATCAATCGATCGTGGAACTGATCATTTTTGCTGTTTCGCGTCAGGACCCGAAATTGTATTCCCCTTCACGGTATGTAAAGAAAATAGTATTTTAACCGAGAATAAATTTCCAATTACCTTCGAGCTGAAAGAAAGAGGTTTTCCTTCGCATTCTCTAATTTCTTTCTGCATGTGATTCGCATTTCTGCTATTAGAGTAGTATCGCAGAAACTCACCTAGTCAAGCAAGCGAATTAACGCATTTGACTATTGTGGTGTTTAGATGTGGCAACGTTGCGTAGCAGAACGAAAAGTATATATATATATACTTCTCGGTTGTTGCGTCTGTTTTTCTCTTCATTCTGAATCGTTGCGACGTTGCCACATCGTCTCAATTTCATATATAATTAACTAATTGCTTAGCTCCTACGTATCTAATCATTGTTTTAAATCGTTTCAAATATTCTTTAGATTATAAAGTAACGTCATGCCAAGTTTCATTAAAATCTGAATGGTTGTTTTTTTTTGATTTTGTAAAAACCGTATTTTCCCATGAGACTCAATGTTAAACGCTCAAAAAAGAAAATTTTAATAACTTTTTTCTCACGTACCCTACATACACAAAAATTTAACTGAGTCATTTCTACACTAAAATCTACCTATATTTTAAATTTCGGTCAATTCTGAACGGTATTTCTCAGGTCTGCGTTACTATCTTAAGGTTGAATGTAAGTCCCATCCCCGTACAAATAGTAGAGTCCCGTGGGGCGCCGTCGAGCTATGCTGTTTTAAAAAAATTTCATGGGCTCGCATGGTGAAAATTTTAGTGCGCTACTGGCTTAGAATTCGTGATGTGTGTATACGTATAGTCACCAATGCTATGCCAGTAACCGACTCGTAGATCCTGCAACACTGCAATTTAAACTTAACTGTGATATGCGTTTGAATAGCTGGATGTCAAAGGTTATTGTTAACAGTTAAAAAAATGCCAGGTCAAGTGAGATGGAAAGGAAGATTTATAAAGAACAAAACTTTAGACTATGAAGTGCGTCGAAATTCGGGACTGGTTGAAGCGAGAGAAAGAAAATATTCTGCCGGCAATTCACGTATGCTTCCTAGCTGGTTGTGTGTGTGTGTGTTGAGACCTACAGCAGAAAAGCTGAAGAAAGGGAATGTATTGCCGGGTCACGATACTGTTACGCTTATCTGTTTGAATATGACTGAAATTTAAATGTTCTAAATTAGATTATCTATAAATCTGCACGGTGGAGAGATTTGATGTTTTTTTCAAAAATTTATATTTTCAAGCAGCACAAATACCAACATTTTTTAAATTTCTCTACCAGAGCGTTTAATTACTACAAATTAAAATGTGGAGAGTGCCTATGCATTGCCCATGAATTACGTGTTAAAATAGTCAACTTTGACATCAATTATCTCTGCATCGGTACGCTTGAAAATTTTGAAATTAATTTAGCATATAAATAATTATTCTATTTAAATATCAGCTTCTTTTTTAAAAAATTCTACTAGAGATCGATTTTTTTTACATACAACCTTAAGTTAACAATTCATTTCAATGTAGAGTGGCCACGAGTCTATTAGAGCCGTATGGTAGGGAGTTAAGTCACTGATCACATATGGCAATAAAAATATGTTTTACTAGCGGGTTATAAAGTGGATTTTATTACCCCGTACGGGGCAAACAAATCCATTTTAGAAAAAAAATCGTGTTGCACAATATAATGATTCTTTTAAAAGCTTCCCGCACGAAATATTCTACAGTTTCACGAATATTGGAACTTTTAAGTCATGAGACCTTAACAAACATGATAACGGAGCTAAAAATAATCATACTTTGAAGAGAAACAGATGAAATGAAAAAAAAATTAAAAAATTATGATTTCTCAAACCAGTTGTTTATAATCCAAAATATAGTGCACTTTTTAAGACCAAGAATGGGGCTCGATTTTGTTCACAGGAAGATAATCAAGGATAGAAGAAACCTCAGTTCTGAAAGTACATTTATATGCTTGTTGTTACAGATATATCAAATGCAGCAATATACTGGATGTCAGACTAGAAGATTGGCTGCGAGCCACACGTAAAAGGCTAGAGACACTGTACTCTATTACGCCCAAGCGATACCAGCTGTGGTCTTATGTTAATAGAAAAAGGCGTCCCAATGTTGGTACGAGTCTTTGAGCTTGACTAAATGACCAGAGGATGATGTTATCCTGCCTGGGACGATATAAGGTTGTTGTTAGCACGTTGTTTCCCCTCCCATTTGTGATGGCTTTCTTCAGTGTCATCAAGTTTACATGTTGACTACATCACTTTACCGATATTTCACTTAAAGCAATCTTTAACATCCACCCACTCACCATTCGATTTGAGAGAAACCCGTAATAAATTGATACTTCATGATATTCAAATTCAAATGAATATGCTTTACTGATATATTATACATTTTTGAGAAATTGAACTATTATTAATTGTAACATGTAGCTTTTAGAAAGATATTCGAGTGAAGAAATGTTGCAGAGGATTTATTAAAAAACGTAAGTGTTTGTTGGTGATAAAGTTCGAATGAAAATTGCGAATATTTATCATGGATAAATTTAAAAACACAACATTTCAAGTAAGTGTGGTTTGATGAAAAATCATGAACAATACATGACTTACTCTCTAAATCTGATTTAGTGAAAAGTGTGCCACTAATTCAATTCAAATTTCTACTAATTATTAGTCATTTTCCTACTAATTACTTTTCAAACCTTATATAACTACTGATAGAATTATTAGGAAATTACTACTATTTAGTAAAAATTTGTGCTAATGTGAATTAGTGGCTCACTTTTAACTAATTCAGTTGAAAAAACAATCTTTCTTAAGTGCAATACTACGTGAGTCCCTAACACACATTTAAGTCAAACCTGATTAGTTTGCCTCGAATAAAAAGCTTTAAAATATTTTGGGCTCTTTGTTATTCAGATGGATATATGTTAAATTTTGAGTTATACTGTGGAAAAAATTCAACTGTTGATAATAAATTAGCTAAATGCGTAGACTGTAACTATTATTAAATCCTGTTTGTCAATTATATCAAAATTTGAAAAACACACATTGAAAAGTAAATTTGTAAATCCAGTTTTGAAGCGCCAGTAACCCGAGCCCCTTGACAAAAGACCTCTGACGTAGCTTATCGCTGCTCAAGAAAAAATCATGTCAATTTTATCAAAGGTTGGTTAAAAGAATTAAATTTGGATGTAAACTTTGTAATCATGCTGCTTGTCTACTCTGAGAAAAAAAATGTATATATGGGGCATAATTTCTCAAGTGATACCACTCCAAAAAACGAAGTCGTCCGATCGAGCTTAAAGTTTGGCTGATTAGAGTCCTATTTGATGGTACTTTCTACAGATTTTATTTTTTATTTTGACAAATATTTGCTGAAATAGTGGGGAGGGGGGGGGGGTGCAATTTTCAGGCTTTCGATGGGAAGCCTCTTCTTCAAACGAATATAACTTATTTCTTTTTGCATTAAGCAAAATTTTACTTCATATGTTTTCTTCAGTCTTTTTCGTGATCCTTCAACTGGTTGTAACCATTTTTTAAAAAAATCAAAATTTGACCTCCATTTTCGAAAATAAAAAATAAATTTGACGTTTTCTCAAATTTAAACCCATTGTTTTTTTTTAATCATCTAGTTAAAAAGCTAAGATTTTTTCCTATAAAATAGCAAAATTTCAGGATGGCGTTTTTTTTGTTTTTGAGCAATTGTGCGATGAATAACCGGATGCCTCGCCGGAACTGAGGCAGCGCGACCGTTCGCTACTGTCTTCACGCCGGGAACCCGTAGAGCACCCTCAAACTAATTTTTTACATTACATAATATCATACGCGGTTAGTGTAACTGCTCTCTGCATTTACAGAGCTGGGACTGTCATTGTTAACTTACATGTTACAATGCCTGAATTACAGTTAGTGTAAGATTAATTTGGAATATGCTTTGAAAATTAAATCTATTGAATTTATATCTAGTTATTGAATGGGTAGGAAAGTGATGTTTCTGTTTATCTGGGTGAATTTCTTGAATTTGAGTTTGATGGATTTTGTTTTTTTTTTAACCTTCTATCTTTTTATACATAGCTTGTTTCGTAGAATTGTGTTTCTTGGCGATTTTTTTCGCTTTTGGAGGTAATTTCGCGGGCCTCTTCTGTGGTTTCTTTTTTTGGTCTTTCGGGAAGATGTCATACTTTTCAGATGATCGCAACTTTTTTATTAGAAGTTTTCTATCCTGAGTAGAAATGAAAGCGTGGTATTGCAGTGTACGCGGAATCGTTACTGCTTGGTCAAATCTTCCTTTCAGAATCTTGGTAGCTATGGCGTAACTTTCATTGCTGCTGAAGAAAATTTCTGTTTCCTTGCAATTACTCTTTGCCCACAGGAATAAAACTTGGGGGGTGAGTATGTGATTTTTTGAAGAACTTTGTAAGCTAGAACGAGCTGCAAATCTCGCTATATTCACCCCTATGCCATCACACGCACCTTTGCCATGAGCTGTGCCATGGAAGTGCCATTCTGCTGGGATATCAAAACCTTCTTCATGAGCTTGGAGATTAGCAAAGCTACTTTTATTCTTGAAATGTTGCCCAGCACTATCAGTGAAATAGTAGATTTTCTTTGGCTCAAACTTATTTTCAGATAATTTATTATAATCTTCTGATATTCATGAACAGCCACCGTGTCATGAGCTAAATTATCGGACATTATCGCGATACTTCTGTGTTTCAGCTCTCCACCATCTTTAAAATAAATTATGACAGTGAAGATTGTAGCTTGCTCGTTATTCTAGTGAAATAATTGAACTGAATTCTGAACGACGAAGGCGTTATTCTTTGCAAAATCGAAGCAAATCAAAAACTCACCTGCCAATAAATTTTCTTTTAGGTTTTTAAAACACGATGAAAGCATCTTTGAAACAAAGTAATGAATTTTTAATTTTAACAACCGTTTACAGAAATCATCCGGGAATTCTTCGGTATCCATTACCAAAGTTTGCAAAGTACACCTGTCGGTTTGTAGACAAATTTTGAATCTTCATTCATCGATTCCATGTCCATCGAAAGCATTTCTCAAATTTTCGTCCAACTTCACAGTACCTGGGCAGATTTCACACTCTCCTAGAAAACAGGAACTTGAAGATTCAGGGCATACACACAATCGTGATAATTGTTTAAACTCATGTCAGTATCCTCTGTCAAATGTTGAATATTGATGTTATGTAGCATCAACTTGATATTCTCATGGTGCATACAAACGCACAAATTATGACTGCGACTGCTTTCTGCCAGAACACAATGACGAGTTCTGAGTTTTGTAAATTTTGAAATACTTTCATAGGACGCAAACATAATTTGTTGTGTACAGAATAAAAAAATAAAATACTTTCAAGAAAGACTTTGGTTTGAATTTTTAGTTTTACATTGGATCGGTGTCCAAAAATTTGGACATGAACAATTTTTTTGGCATCTGTGTGCACATTATATATTCTAATAGCCGTTTGTCATTACATTTATGCCAAAATACTTTTCTTCTACTATAAATTGATGCACGGAGGGAGAGATTAAATTATAAGAACAATCATAAATCTCATAAGAAATAAGTAAATAAAAGTTGTAGACTTTTTCTAAGCAGAGTTTTACATTATGACGTTTTTTTCGTATATTAAATAATTTAGCTTGAAAATGAGATTTTCTATTTTCGATGGCATTTTTGAAATCAAAACGAAAAATATATATCTTTTCAAAAACCCACTTCCAGTCAGATTGTTATGGTCTACCAAAAATTCATAAATTGTATTATCCATTGAGGCCCATTGTATCCTTCTATGGTTACTTACAACCTCGCGTCATTACCAAACTTAAAAATTGTTACATGGTTACCAAACCCTAGAGAATTTCCCTCTGCGTGTTAGAACATCTGCAGTGTTGCTAAATGTGGCGATTACTTGGCTGAACGTGCAACATCAAAATATGGCAACACCGCACTCTAGAACTCAAGCTAATTCCATTGAACGAAAGCCAAACTATGGAGGGATTCCCTCAGAATTCACGTCACCTTTGGTCTTGAAAAATGATTATTGAATGAGTATTCTACTTGAACATTTTTTATTGCTACAAAAAGCTTCAGGAATAATTCGTGGAAAGGTATTCAAACGGACCAGACTGTGTGAAGCGTAAATTAGAAGTTATTTCGAAAAAACTAACCCCACTGAGGGAATCCCTCATATGTTTGGTAACGGAGGGTTAAAGCCAACGGTGCGCGAGTTAAAGTCAAAACTTTCACTTTTGCGTATGCGCAAACTAATTTTACATTGTATTGGATCTATAACTTAATTCGTGCGGTTTGCTAAGAGATGGCGTAACGTGATTATTATTCTATCGTCCCAATATTCCGAACATGCGTTGGAAAGCTACTGTCATTGTGCGTCTTTTTCAGTATATATCATTCATTTAAAGCGTAAGCAACAATAATTTTATTTCACTTAAATATGTCGAACTTTGTGCCTGAAAAAGTGTTTTTGCGGGGAGTTCTTCTTCATTACTTTAATATGAATAAAACTGCTGCCGAAAGTCATCGTACTTTGGTGGAAGTTTATGGTGAACATGCTCTAGCTGAGCGAACGTGCCAAAAGTGGTTTGAACGATTTAAAAGTGGTGATTTTGGCTTGGAAGACAAAGAACGTCCTGGGCAGTCAGAAAAGTTTGAAGATGAAGAACTGGAAGCATTTATCGATGAAGATTGTTGCCAAACACAAGAAGAACTCGCAGAATCTTTGGAAGTCACTCAAGCAGCCATTTCAAAACGTTTGCAAGGAGCCGGATACATTCAAAAGCAAAGAAATTGAGTTCCACATGGACTCAAGCAGAGAAACGTTAAAAGGCGGTTTTGCATGCCCTGAATGCTGCTGGAAGGCCACATAAAGAAGTCATTTTTGCATCGGATTGTTACTGGTGATGAAAAATGGATCCATTACGACAACCCTAAGTGCAAAAATCATGTGAAACCCGGCCAACCAGCCAAATCAACGGCAAAGCCGAATATCCATGGCGCGAAGGTAATGCTCTGTATTTGGTGGGATCAGAAGGGTGTGCTGTATTATGAGCTGCTAAAACCGGGTGAAACCATCAATGGAGAACACTACCGAATACAATTAATCCGTTTGAAGAGAGCAATAGCCGAAAAACGCCCGGAATATGCGACCAGACACGAGGCAATAATTTTCCATCATGACAACGCTCGGCCCCAAGTTGCTATTCCGGTTAAAAACTATTTGGAGAACAGTGGATGGGAAGTTTTACCCCACTCGCCTTATAGCCTAGACCTTGCCCCTTCTGACTACCATTTGTTCCGGTCGATGCAGAACGCCCTCACTGGAATACGGTTCACATCAGAACAGTGTATCAAAAATTGGCTTGATTCATTCTTGGCCGCCAAGCCGGCGCAGTTCTTTTGGGATGGAATCCACAGATTGACAGAAGGATGGGAAAAGGTCGTAGCTTCCGATGGGCAATACTTTGATTAATTCCAATGTACATGTTTTTCTTAAATAAACGTTCAAATTTTGAAAAAAAAACCGCACGAATTAGGATATACATAGATCCATTATTTCAAATTTTGTATGTGGCATCCGATTTAACAGGACAATAAATCGATTTGAGTTTCATCCGATCTATCAAGTTAAAATTTTTGGGTGGGATCACTTGAGTAATAATGCCTTATGTAAGGGAACCATGCAATCCTGACCCGTGTCAAGTTTGCAGCATTCGTCTGGAATTGCATACTTCTCTCACTTCTTACTCAATATACTATTGCATTTCAACATTTCATCGTATGTCCAATAGTTCGACTGAAAAATAAAATTTGATTTCTTTTTTTGTTTAAAAATACTGTCATTTAAAAAAAATTTATTTGTCTGGTAAATCACATCGCAACTATTTCAGAGCTTTTTAAGGACTTTCAAAAATCAGTATTGAATTTTTTGATCTTTTCAAAAAATAGTTTTCAAAATACCCAAAATGAACTAATTTTCAAAATTATTGTCATATATGGCACGTTAAAAAACATGTCCTTTCTTTTCTATCCTTTATAAATTGTACTAAATTAAATACAAATCTGATGAATCTCAGGATAGTTATCATGTTTACAGACAACGTCGACAGACAGACAGGCTTGATAAAACATTTTTTTTTTATTCAGAGGGTCATCAAACGTGAAACTTTGTTAAAAAAAGATTTCACATTTTACATGAACTGACGCGGCGCTTCAGTTAACTAAACGGCCGCGGGGGAGAGTTCTAGGCGAATGGATGACGGAAGTGTCGTTCACGACTTAAAGTCGGAACCAGCCGCTCGTGAAGCTTAAAGCCGAAGGGCGGTCCCGCGAGCGGGTTTTTCGTTTCAACAGGTAGGACTAGACCCGTCATAGAAGAGTCCTGTATTACGTTTTAAAAATATTTCACCATTTTTCGTCCTCACCAAGAAAAAGAAAAAGAAAACAATATATATATTTTCATATGTGATAAGAGTTTAGCAAGAAGATATGAAATTGAAAGCAGGCTGAGATAGCAAACTGAAACAAAACGCCTGGAATCAGTGGGATCTAAGTGAAGTTTTCCATTCTAGTAATTGGTTCGATGCAACCAGTCATTGGACCTCAAATCATCATAAACTTTAGTTCAGATTTCAAACTGTGTTTCATGACAGTAAATCAGCTTGTTTTCACTTTAAATAGAAAAAATCCAGTCCGCGTTTTTCAATTGAAGAGACGTTTCGAATGATTTCTTCTTATCAGCTATTAACAAGTCTAATGAAAAGCGATACATGTAATTTTCACTCAATAATAAATTTTCTGAGAGTTTATCAGTTGAATTTTTCTATGATATATAATTGGAATAAGGATACAAATAAAACACTTTGTAATGTTTAAACTTTTTCAAGATCTCTGAAATATTTGTCAAGAAGATTCAATGTAAGTAATTTTTATGAAAAATATATTTATTAATCTACTCCAAATTTGATATTCTCAAATTCACTGTTTAAAATTGGTGTACACGAAAAAATCCACGTTTACAAGTTTTATTCAACTTTATTACAATTCAAGGAAAAATTTGCCGTAGTGAGAATTTTTGTCAATAGTAATTTTATAGTTTATGTGGACAACTTAAGTTATTCAAAAAATTATATCATTCTTTTTAGGGTAACAGACACAGTAATGGCAACCCGACTTTGTTCAGTAGCATTTTTAAATTTATGAATGAAAACTTTTAATTCACCCAAAAATGCCAAAAGGCAATACAAGAGCTTAGTATTATTTTTTTAAGATTTTTTCTTAAAGTTGAATTACATTTAAGAAGGGTTGACCCATTGATAAAACTTCAAACTGAACCACACTAAAGAAATTCAGGAAACTTCACGGAACTAGTTCGAGACTAGCAGATGACAGCGACTACTGAAACAAGTTTTGTATATTTCACAAAAATTTCAAGATATGATGTAGAATTATTGAGGAGGAATTGTCTGACAGACATGTTTATCATTTGATATTGTCTCGAAAAAGCTTGCCCAAAAATTTTTCAACCAATACAATACACTGAGAGAAATATGCTGTTGTTGGAAAAACGGAAGAAGTTCTGTTGATTCGAATTCTGTCTTAGTAACCAAAAATGTCAGTTATGTAGACGGAAAACTGTCGTTGGAATAACAGAAACTTTTATGTCTGCTATTTCAACCGAACTGTTCTGTTATTTTTCGTGACAACAGAACCGTTTCGTTGATCCAACGAAATTACTATCATTAATAGTTTGGTTTAAATGACAGAAACAGGCGAGCGAGCGGCCGCCATTTGAGAATTCCCAAAATGTAATCCTTAAATTCAAATTGAATCAGAATTTTTTTTCAGTATTCAATGAATTTTATTGAGCAGCTTCAGCAAAAAAGTTTCCGTTGCAGTAACAGAACACTTCTGTTGATATGGCGAAGTTAACACTTCTGTTGACACAACATACATCTTTCGTTGTCCCGAGAATCAACGAAACCTATTTCGATGTTCGAACTGAAAATTTCTCTTAGTGTACGTTAAAATAGTCGTGATCCTTGGTTTCTAGAACTGAAAGCATTAGACCAAGGATGGTAGGTTTGAATCTTGCAGCATTCAAGATTTCATATAATATTAAAAATTGTTGATGTTCTTAGTTGGCTTTAGCGTCTAGAAAAAATGTAATTCGAAGTTTCATATTTTCAAACATTTCGACTGAGATTGGAGTCCTCATTAGTGAGAATTCATTTCCATAAAAAGCACAAAAGAAAGAAACTTAAAAACTTGCACGTATGACGGGTAAAACATTATGGTAACAAATAATATAAATGAATTGTACGTGCTAAAACTATAAAATCAGTCTAAATAGCTGAATTCACAAAAAAAACTGTACATGAAATTTTTTTTAAACTACCCTAAGAAAGAATATATAATATACAGTAAAATTGTAGAAGTTAAGAAGAATTATTATAGAATAAAAAGTTCTAAAAACTGCGATCTAATCACAATAAAATATTACCAAACAAAAACTGATTTATTATACTGTTAAGAAGCTGGAAAAAACGTCGCTGAAAAAATCAATCCATGTGACGCAGTAAGAAATTTCTATTTTTTCCTTCTTCTCTTTCGCCGCAAACTAAATGAGTACATAATTCTAGAAAAGTACTCTTTTCACTCTTAGCCGAGTGTTAGCCTTCATACCTTTTCTGTAATTTTCACTTTTAAAATGCTACTGGGAAGCTGTTTACGCAGGGTCATTCCTAGAGGGTTCATATACAGTGTGTTTTCTTAGCTGCATAAGATCTTTCAATAGGGATAACTTTTGAATGACGTTTGTGAAAGTAACATTTCATTGGCATGTGTAATCAGTAAGGTTTTCTATTTGATCATACACCTAAACAACGCTTCCAAATTGTGGAAATTTCGTTTCAAAATCAAAGTTCCGTTCGCGAAACTTAGACCTTTTTGTCCATTTAATGATTGACATAATCGACCTTCTGAGCAGGATATTCGTTATGTGATGGATGATTTTTGTACCACTTATTCATTGTATGTTGTAAGACCACCAACAAGACAAAGAAATCTGCATACCGAAGAAGTTACACAGCCACTTAAACCATCAATTGTAAGGACAATTTAGTGACAACGTTATTTCAAGAAATGGTCCTGTCAATTGAGGGTGCGCATGCAATAACCGACTAGGCGCTCGGCCAGTAGCTCAAGTGGGGAGAAACGCAACCTCTGATAAGCCGCATTTTTCCGAAAGGAAATTTCAACTAATCATAGGTCGCGCCCCCCTACCGCTCGGCCTACTGGACGAGCGCCTAGGCGGTTATTGCATGCGCACCCTCAATTGGCCTCCAAGATTGTGTGATTTCACGCATTGAGATTATTAATTTTTTGGGTATGTTAAATCTATGGTTGATGCTGACAAACCAACCAACTCGATAATAAGCATTAGAAGCACACAAAGATGCGAGCTCTAATTGCACGCGTTTCATGCTCTTGGAGCATGAAATTCCAGTAACGACAATTATGAAACAAAAGACAGTGCGCAATACATATAGTTTCCGCGAATGATCTCGTCATTCGAGTCTCATGCCGAAAAAAAATGAAATTCGTGCATTAGTGCTTTCCTCGCAAAGACATTCCCTTGACTTATTAAGTATAAATTCGTGCGTTGAAAGCATGCTACGACCCCGTAATAAGAGCATTGATCACTCTCATGCTTCTAGAGTTCGTTTTTTCTTTTAGTGTACTTTTAAATTTATAATCATCATTGTGGATCAAACACTTGTCTTTTTAAATTCGATTATAAAGTCTTTAGATGAAATTTTTCTTTGCTAGTGATGAAGGTGATTAATCAAAGATTTCATATTTTTAATTCAAAAGAAATAAAGCAGAACCAAAAATATTTAAATATTATTCTCATGTTTTTTCTGCTAACTTTGGAAACACTAAAAATATTTGTTAATGGGTGGTCTCACCTCTTTGTCGATCGTAGGCATTAATGCACTCGCTCGTCATAAATTGACTGATAAGGGCTGTTTTTCCCACACCTCGTGCTCCTAATATAGCCACTGTGTAGGAAATAATTCCCTTGGGTGGTGAAGCTGGTTTTTCTACCGTTTCTTGATCAGCTGGTGCCAGAGAATTTGACCTCGACCTTCTTCTTCTAAAAGAATCACCTCTGTTGATCACACCTGTAACAACAATAACAAATATTCTCAACTATTATATCGTTTTTGAAAATTATGTTTCAATCCAGAAGAGTATTAAAGAAGTAAAAGAAACGGATTGAAATGAATCCACCTATCAAATCAAGATTAAAACGTAGTCAAAAGTACCGCTTTAGTGGAACGGAATTGAACAGAATTAGCCTCAAAAAAGAAAAAAAAAAGTTTATTTATTCATGTTAAGTTTACACGTCATTTTAATTTATGAATTGAATTTATTCTCAATTATGTATAATTTTGAATTGATTAAATCAATGCGCATTTAATTTTTACAAGAGTTCCTCACTTTAGTTTTTTGTCATATTTAGTAAAAATAACGTTTATTGTATTATTTGGCAAATTTATTTAAGATATCTTAATTTCATATTTATTATTTCTCTATTGCATTTTTTAAGGGAATTTATCTAAATTATTTAGAACAAATTTGCAAAATAATTAATTAGAATTCAAACTCCTGCCATTACAGTGGTCAAAACGAATTAAATTGACTTCAATTTTAGACGAGAAACAACAGAATTAGTTTGTTCCACATATCCACTCACAGGATAAAATTAAAATGACTTCAACTTCTTAAGTTATCCTACGTAATTAAATTGAATTACTTGCTTCTACATTTTGACTCATAAAAACGAATTAAAATATCTTTAATATTATAAGTTGCTTTACGAGATTAAACAGAATCATCTTGACTTCAAATCTTTCACCCTTGTTAGAATTAAAATGTGTTCATTCTGCGTCGCAGGATTCAACGGGATTGAAACGAGCACAAACGTAGAACGCTAAAATGAATTGAAGTGTTTACGTTCAAGAACGGTATTGCTTTAGATTAAAAGAGTTGAAAAATCGCCCATATTCAAACTACTTTCAAGTCAATTTAATCCATACCTTTTCACCAGGGTATTGTGGTGTAATTCAAATTCAAAGAATTTGAAATCTTTATGTGGAAAAAATGACGCTTTTGACTGCACTGAGTTGACGAAAGCGTCATTTTTTCCACAGAAAGATTTCACATTCTTTAAATTTCAATTTTATTTGCATTTATTTGCGATATAAGAGTTTGAAATTGTCTACGTGGACACCTGTCGGGAACGTATCCTATCTGATACGCGACCAGTGATCCTCCGATAATGCAGGCAGTGGCAGAAAT
The DNA here is from genome assembly GCA_030998225.1 of Diplolepis rosae. Classification (NCBI taxonomy): domain Eukaryota; kingdom Metazoa; phylum Arthropoda; class Insecta; order Hymenoptera; family Diplolepididae; genus Diplolepis; species Diplolepis rosae. The sequence goes on from JAPYXD010000177.1 coordinate 863,801, forward strand.
TTCAACCTTAACTAATTAATTATAACATAATATTAAAAAATCTACCTAGCTCTCTTCGGGTGCGCGAACACGTAACAATATAATAAAAGTGGTCGGTAAAACAAATTAGGTAGATTTCACTGAGGAGATCGAAAAAATTCCTGAAGCAGCAGGACTGCACAAAATTTTAGCCAGAGACCCAAGCACTCGTATGGTAACTAGTAAGGGGGGGGGGGGGGGGATACCAATTAGACGGCCTAAATCGTCACTTAACTTTAAGCGTAGTTAGGAAATAAACTATGAATGTTAAAAAGACTAAAATTGGAACTTATGAAGTATTTTATTTGCACTCAGCGCTGAGGCAAACGGCGTGCCAAATAGAGCCTCAGGACATGTTTCTATCTATTAGCCTAACACCTTTCTTTTCAAAAAGTTGGAAAAACTGGTCGATCGGTAAGTCAGGAATAAGGCTGAGGACAAAGTAGAAAGTGGATTACTGAAAGGGGGCTACGCAATTTTCTTCAAAGTAAAGGGTGAGTTTACAGCACATCCTTAATGTAAGCCAGTAGGCACATTTAACGCCCCTTGATTTATTTTTCCTAGAATAAGTTGAGGAATTTTCGTCTAGATAATTATCCAGGAAAATGAAGCGCGCGTCCGGTCAGGTCACCACGATTGGCTGATGGACTCAAGAGAGAGTAAGTTGCATGCGAGCCCCTTCTTTCTCCACCAGCTCTTTTAAGGGCTAACGTTTTTTTCGAAAGAACAAATTTTTTTTCTCTCAACATCTTGCAGCATGGGCTCTCCGGACCACTTGGTGAGTAGACGTCGTTGCAACGCCTGAGGAATTCCTCTCGCCGTTTCCGGTCTCCGTGAATCTCCGTGGTGAATATCTGCTTATCGTGGACGTCTCCAGATCCAGAAGGGGACGGCGAGCAGACTTCCGGGCAGCAAGTATCGGTCCTAAACAAAAAAGGAGAAGACAATAACCTAACCTCTTCACAGACCCGGAGAGAGCGAAGACGACTCCGAGACCAACAACGGGCACAGGCCTACGCAGGACGTCCGCCGCTGACGGAGCAAGGGTACGGCTCCCAGCCGACACGTCCGGTCTTCCAGGGCAGGCCCACCAGGCAGCCCGGTGAGAACTTCCAGCTCCTCCACCTGAAATGACATCGACAGGATCTCCGCTCATCACCTAGGCCACAAACCGACACCGCCCAACGAGAACCAGCGAGGTTGAGGCTCCTTCATTAGGACGTCCGGGATCAGAGGCCGGATCCTGAGAGACGTTTTCCCCACGGCTCCATCGACACGTCTCTCAACCCTCCACAACCATTTTTGAGGGAGTTGGGACGTCATCGAGACGTCTCAAATCTGGGGCCAGATCCGGGGAGACGTTACGTTCAGGAACCCATCCCACCTATTCCCAGCGTTCCATCTCTCTTGTCAAGGGAGATAGGGGATAAGATACGAGACGCCTCACATCTGAGGCTGAATTTAGGACTTGCCAGCGCCACATCACCGTTATCTGGGGAGATAGGAGAAAAAAAGCAAGACGTCTCAAATCTGAGGCCGGATATAGGAAGACGTTACGTCCCAGAAGCCATACCAATAAATTCCTTTTTAGTTGCAGTCGAAATTGCTAGCCGTCCTCTGAAATCTTGGTTGCACGTCGCCAAAAAATTTCAATTTGAGCGGTCAAGCGTCAACCTAGGCTCGGTTGAGCCCAAAAAGCACATATTTTCCCCAACTGAATTTGACGTGAATGCTGCCGGATTTTGATTAACTTCTGCCGAGAACCAGTCGTTGGAGGAGGCAAAGAATAGAGCCCCTCATGCAAGTGGTGCTATAGCATTTCCCCATCATTGTTTCTTGTGTCAGACCGAAATAGTTAAAGACTGAACCTTTTGTTTCTTGCTTTTTTCCTCTCATTCTCTTTTACACTTGCACAAAAGCAAAGGGTAGGAATCTTGAGGATCTCTGGTACTACATTAATAGTCAGAAAGAAAAGGACGACTTTACAGAAAATATCTGAGCTTGAAAATGAACATTTTTTTCTAACCAAAGACCGGAGTAGATCACCTCAAGGGATTTTGCTGTCCTAAAAATGAATTTGTTACCTAAATTTTCCCTGTACATCAAAATTCTTCGGGGTTACCTACACTACCGTCGGAAATTGTGCGCACGGTGCTTGTCATCGCTATTAAAAATCACTGCTGACTTTGAACCACGATATCTCGGTAAAAAAAAGAGATAGGGCATTTTTAAAAATACAGTTGGAAAGCTTATGAAATTCCACGTCTAGTGATGCTCGACAAATATTTTTTTGACCTTCTGAAAATAATCCAGCACGTGAGGAGTTAAAAAAAAATTCAAGATTTTCTTAAATTCTCTACCTCAACTTCAACTTTTAGCATGACCTAGGGAAAATTTTTCCAAAATCTGACAATTATACGACATAGAGTCTAAAATCTTATCTTTAATATCTTTAATCGTATCTGAGTTGAATTTTAATCGACGATCACGGTTCTCGGCCGGTTTGTTGCTCGCCTCCTTCGTTGAGGCAGGGCCGAAATGGCCACGCACATAAGTGGCGCTTAAGTGGAGCCCTCTTATATGTATTTTTGATTCGGTTCATTAGTAATTTTTATTTCTAATTATTCTAAATTTAAAAAAATATTTATTGTTATTTGTGATTATTAAAAATTATTTAAATCCAATATTATCCCCATATTAACGAATCGAACAATGATATGTAAACATTTTTTATTTCTTAAAGTTCTTATAAACTAGAACATTAATAAAAATTTTAATAGTCATTGTAAATATCAACTAAGAATGAAAGGAAATGAAATATAGGAAACACGTTCTTGGATCAAAGAACATATAAGAGAGCTCTAGTTAAGCGCCACCTTTGTGCGTGGCCTATTCGGTCCTGCCTCAACGAAGGAGGCAAGCAACAAACCGGCCGAGAACTGTGATCGTCGATTAAAATTCAACTCAGATACGATTGAACATTTTTAATCGTATCTCGGGTACCCATCAATATTTTTCAAGTTTTCTTGGCTTAAATTAAAGTTAAGATTTTAGACTCTATGTCGTATAATTGTCAGATTTTGGAAAAATTTTCCCTAGGTCATGCTAAAAGTTGAAGTTGAGGTAGAGAATTTAAGAAAATCTTGAATTTTTTTTTAACTCCTCACGTGCTGGATTATTTTCAGAAGGTCAAAAAAATATTTGTCGAGCATCACTAGACGTGGAATTTCATAAGCTTTCCAACTGTATTTTTAAAAATGCCCTATCTCTTTTTTTTACCGAGATATCGTGGTTCAAAGTCAGCAGTGATTTTTAATAGCGATGATAAGCACCGTGCGCACAATTTCCGACGGTAGTGTAGTCCCGTCTTAGGTTACGAATTTTGTCATCCTGTGTAATTCGTGAAGTATATTTTAAAATTTGATTGTTCATTATTAAAGTTTACCAAACTGTGATTCATTCTTCAACAGCTGGTACGTCAGAAATTATTACAATAATATTAGATAATCTGAAACTTGTCCATATGCCCCAACTTTGCTAAAAGTTGAGTAAAGTTCTTCGAACTATTTTTCCCCTTGTAACAAATGATCGGCATAAGGCTATTTGCATTAATATCAAGTGAAAAGCTGCGTATTGAAGCACAAAGAAACATTTATTAATTTTTTTTTCAATTATTTTTTATTATTTTTTATTTATTTTATTATCATTTTTTATTAAATTTTTATTAAATATATTATCATATTGTTTACATTATTTGTTATTATTTATAACAGACAATTTTTTACAGTGTATTGTCATTAAAAATTACTTTTTTCCAATACATCCACGGAAATCGTTTTATTTCAAACCCGTTTCGGAAAATGAAAGTTGCGAATTTCAGGCGAATGTAGAAAACTTGTAAGAGCTTCGAGAAAAAAAGGAGGGACTAGTCTAAAAAGTCATAGCAACGGCCTGAAAAGTCGTAGCAACGGACTAAAAAGTTATACAAAGCTTTTCAGTGCAGTTGAAAGGTGAATTCAGACTCGTTTGATGCACAACTTTAAACTCATCTAAAATCTGCTTCTTTCAACTCTAGTTGATCGATCAGTATTTCGATTCAATAGACATTACAATCAGCGAACTCAGCCAACTGGACTCACCTGTAGGTTATCAATAAAGCAACTTGCGGTAATCACTAATACATAATAATTCTCCGTTAGCCAATTTTATTTATGATGTTTATTTTGGATTGATGTTACTTCTAATTATAGCAAGCATATTAACTGAATTTAATGTTTCCTTTATCTCCTTCTCCCTTACAGAGGATCGTTCTGAACCTTACATGAAACGAAGAATACTTCTGATTAGAGGATCTTTATGTTCCTACTTTAACAATAATATGAGAGGCATGTACTTGTTTAACTTGTGCTGTATGAGGCTATATCAGACACCACCCTGTATTGCAACAATAAAACATCACTAAACTATTTTAATTAGATATACAATTCAGGCTATATATTTAATTGTGCTAAGATACACGATTCCGAAGAACAGTTTAGTACCTTTAAAGTTATAAATTATAAATTGTGAATACTAATTAAACTTTCAATGTGGTCTTCGGAAAATTTGTATTTCTAACTTTCGTATTTTTGGTCTGTTACCACAAGCTACGTACTTTCTATTTGTTATCGTAAGATATATATTTTTCTTACTACCCTAGTCGAAAGTACGTGGTTTCGGCACCAAATTCACGGCAGAAAGTCTAACTTTCATGCATTGGTCAAGCTATATGCGCGCCCTCTATAATAGCGGGAGTAAAAACGTCGATAACCTCAAACGTCAAAATTTGTCCGCTCTCTGCTAATGTTTATTAGTGGCAATGAGTGGATATTATTTAGAATGTAATAGTAATGACTGAAGTGTAACAAAAATAAAAATAAAAAAATGAATGACATATCATCTGATGAATCGACAGATGAAGAAGAAATGAATAAAAACTTTGAAACTGAAGCTCAATTAATAGTAGAAACTGACACCTTACCCAAAAAGTTCGTTGACAGATGCATGCTAGTCTATGATAATTACCAAAGATGGAAACAAGGAAATAGAAATCTAAACCTTAATTTATAGATGTATTTGATGCCTGCCCCCCCGACCAGCAGCACTCGCTCCGCTCGTGCCGCAAATGTCGGGGCAGGCATCAATATATTCCAATGGACACATGCAATTATTTTCGTACTTTCGAACGGGTAGCAAGAAAAATGGTATACACTACATGGGCAGAAATTTGAGAGCCCTGAACTGCGTGCCATGATGCCCTCGGCTTCGCCTCGGGCATTATGGCGCGCAGTGCAGGAATCTCAACTTTCTGCCCTTGTTATGTAATATACTATTTCATCTGCAGCGTGCCTTACGTTTTTTCTATTTGTTTGCGAGAGTAACAAACTTAACACTTTTTTTAAATATGAACGTACAATGATTTAATTTTTCTTAAGTTTTAAAGCCATTCAGTTCAACCTGGCGTTCACAGTATAAAGTAATTCTGACTAACGTTTCAACGCCCTTTTCAAAAAATCATCAGATTAACCTTATTCATCATGAAAAAAACTTATTTCGCAATTGATGCCGATATTGCTTTATATGTATATTTCATGATTCCAAAAAATTACAAACTGTTGCAAGGACTATTTAAAAAGTACAACCACTGACTATAAATTTGTATTATCTCCAGGATTAACAATTTTACGTTCGCGGATTTCTTAATAGACTAATAGTTTTCGCGCATTGTCAAGTGATTACATGCATCGATCTAAGACAAGCAGAACAACTTAGAGCATTTATATCATTCTGGACGAGTTTTCCCAGATATCAATGTGTGTAAACAACATTCATACATACATATATTTATAGATTTGTATACGTAGATGAATGCAAGTTTGTCAACATGAGAGAACAACGAATATTCCGTTAAGCCGCTGAGAACACCGATATCCGTTCGTCAGTCTATCCATTCGCGCCTTTGTTTGAACATCTATAATACTGCTTCGGGCACCAGTATGTGTCTAATGAATAGAACAAATCGATGGCACGTAAAGACATTCGAGGGTTGAAGTTGCATTTGCCTTTCTTCTCCAAACATTTGTTCATCCTCTTCTTTCAAACTTTTTATACTTGATTTTAATTATAGTTTAGTATTTTTTTAAAATTGATTATATGTCTTGTTGTAATATTAGAATACAAATAAAAAAATAGATTTAAATATATTGAGCTATTAATTCTTGAAAGTATACTTTTAGTTTTGACTAAAATGACTAAACTACTTTTAATTTCAACAATACTTTTGGTATCTGAATCATAGAATACTTAGAACCACTGTATAGCGAGCAACTTTTTATTCAAGACTAATTATAAAATATTTAATTTTAACGATATTTTTGTTCAACCTTATATTTAAAAATGCCTCAATTAAATGGGTTGAACGACAGTGTTTATGGGAACGTATAATCATGAAACGTGCTAATGTATAGGCAATAAGGATATAAATAAAACGCAAAGCATTTAAGTGATCCTCGTTTGCCAAATCGCTTCACATATATGAGAGTAAAAATTTTGATGGCGTCTCTATTTGACTTTTATTTATTTGTCCTTTTAATGGTTTTTTTCACTATATAAAAATACAGTATCATTTTTAAACTAACTGTTAAAAATAAGTGAATAAAAATACAATGGATGTTAATGCATATTTTTTTTAACACTTTTTTGACGAATTCTTTATGAGCTATTGAATTTGAAAAAATTTTAACTTCCCTATAAATGCCTATCTGTAAAAGGTGTATATTACAAGGCTCCTTAATCTTATACAGCGCTCTAATTTCACCTTACTCTTTTTATCTGATCTTCAGTGAGAGGAGAGTTGCCAAGAGTTCAATTTTAGCTAAAGTCTACCGACCTTTTAAGTTGAATGGTTCTTTCGTTTGTGGCAACATTTAACACAAAGTATAAGGCTATTGAACACGATGCGAAATTCGGTAGAAATTAAATCTTCTGAAAACAAAGGAGCCATAAGAACTCAACATAACTGATAGGCTCCAAACTTTCATTTTTTGGAATTTCAAGCATACAAAAATTTATATTGTCTCGCTTGAAAGCTATTTTCAATACAAGGAAGAATGTTATAAATGATGATAAAAAAAGTATTATTAGAAGTAAATATTTTTCTAAGAAAGTTTTGAAAGAAGGCACGTTGAAAAAAGCACGTGGACTCTTGATAAAACCCACCCATTTCATAAGATTGACCGTTAAAGCAGGTATGAAAAGATTCTCTACGCTCGCCACGTCATTCTATAGGAAGAGAGAAATTGGGAAATATATAGAACATGGATAGTGAAACCTGGCGTGATTTAATTCGGATGGATAGACGGGCAATTTGTGACAGCTTGGACGCACGACTGTTTAACATGGAAACAAACTCTCTGTCTGTATTGCCATAAGTAACACGAGAATTTTCTGTTTTTAAATAGCAACTATTTCAGTTTTAACGTTTATTTAACTTAATATCTAAAAAGATAATTGATTACGTGCATTACAATTTTTTGGAGAAACTCCTATAGATTATACAATAGAAATTTTGGGTTATTCTGCAATTCTTCTATAAATCTTTCCTATGGCTATGTGAAAAAACTAAGTAAGGTACAGTCTTACACTAAGTAACACAACTTACAATAAATAATAATAATACAGTTATTTATTCATATTTTGTTAATTAAAATATATATAAACTTTATTAGATTTATAAAAATAGGTTTCTTGAAATTTCAACCATTAATTTCTTAGAGAAATTTAGTTAAGTTGTAAAATTACTTCAACAAGTTTTACATTAAGAATGGGTTTTTCCATATAACGCTGGAAATAAGTATTTATATATTCATTAATAACTTTTTTCTAAAAGGACTCTTGTTCAAAGTGTTCTCTTTCTTGACAAAATGATCCCTGACTTTTGGTAAAATTGGGAAAAAGAATTATGGTCCCGTATATACACAAAACCGTTATCATATAATTTTTATTGGAACAAATGAAAGTGAAAAATTGAGAATTTTAAATATTTTCTAGATGATTGTCACGTCCTGAAACGTATTCAAATGTATTAAATACACACAGGCTAGGTAAAGTAGAAATCTATGAGAAAATCAATAAAGGGGAATCAGGAGTAGGGAGAAGTAGGGAGAAACAAAGGGACCCTTCTCTTCTAAGAAAATGTGACTACGTCACGTTTAACCATAGACCCCACCAGCTCTTGGCTTCTTCCTCGCTCAACTGCCATAGGTTGGTTGAATGAGGAAGACAGAATGAGCTCGTGGCATCTATGGTGGGGGCCGCCAGCTCCCACGTTCTGGGATCACTGGCAAGCCGTCAGTTAATTCATCGCCTAGTTCGTCTCTTGAATTTTTCCAGGGCAGGTCAACCTCTAATGTATTGGGTGTCCCCGTAGGGTAGTTCAGGTGCAGGGATATACGCGGCGCTAGTTGTCGGAAGCGGATGGAGTGCGGCAAGAGGAAGGGCTTCGTATGAGTTCCGCCATTGTTGTATACTCTTTCTGAGCTACATCAAGCTACATGCCATTGGTGAAAACGTTTTAGAATTAAATAAGACAAAATATTTTATTATTGTTAAAATTTAAATCTATTTAACTGTATGAAAGGAATATAAAAACAATGGAAACTGTTATTAACATATTGGTTTATCTATAAACATATTTTTATTTATGATCTTTCGGCATCATGAAAGTTTAATAAGAGTGCAAATTCAGAACAGCACACAAATATTCACAGTCGTTCGAAATTAAATACACACATATAATATGTTTTTATTAATTTCCATTGTCTTCATATTCCTTTCATACAGTAAAATAGATTTAAATTGTAACATTAATAAAATATTTTGTCTTATTTAATAAAAAAAAAGGTCGTAATCGGTATCATTTACGACATCGTAAACGATATCGGATATGGTCCCAAAATCCTACGTCGTTTACGATATCACTTACAACAACGTTTACGATATCGCTTACGATAACGTTTCCAATGTCGTTTCCAACGTCGGAATTTTCAATAGGAGATAGATTAGCCGCCATTTTTGGACTCACGAGTCCTCAGGTCGATAAAACCAAGGAGTTTTCTAATTATATGATTATGTTTATTGAAGCCTTGTATAAGCTGTAAAATTAATATTTTTTGTCTCTCCGATTTCCGTTGAAGTCAGCAGTATTATCATTTTTTATAGCATTTTTTATTATTAGTATATTTCGTATATTTTCTGTATATTTTCTGAAGATAAAAATCAATAAAAATACAAATTACAGATATTTTTGATTTTTACTTATTACGACAAAACCAAGATTTAAGGCAAAATTGTGAAAATGTAATTCAAGAGTGAGTTGTTATTAACTTCTCACTCTTGAATTACATTTCAAAATTTTGTGTTAAATCTTCAATTTCCTTTTAATTATATTTAAATATATTCTCTGTAACACATTTAAAGAACCTACGTATGCATGTATATGCACTAACACGTGCACACATAATGGTAGTTCATGTGCAGGGATATAAGCGGCGCTAGTTGCTAACGGTCCACCACCTTTCCATTAGGTTTGCACAGCCTAAATTTTGCTTCGAAATTATCACCGGTCTCGCGACAATAGCGCAGTGCGGTATATTCAAGCCAACTCCGAAAATCTCTTAGTTTCAGATCAATAAAATTCGATCGAGACAATTTAAAATCCAAGTTCGGAAGTTATAAAAGTCATCGTGGATTTGTATAGATCTTTTTAAATATCTTTGGACTGTGTCATAAATAAGAATCACCGCCTTTACGGAACATACCTGTACGGACTATATCTCCATCTCTTTCGCACACCTTGTCTACACCTGTGGGGATCCTTCATACTACGTATTCACCGCCGTGCGGATTAACCCTCAACGCAATTAATGAGTAATGAAAAAAACGCTATTGTAATTATTTTTCATTTAATATAAACTTTAGATTGCATATATAAAATTGCATAATTTTTTTGCATGTAAATTCCTAATTGTGACGTAACATGATGATGAACAATTTAATAAATTTAATATCTAACTTATGATATGTCTGTGAATAAAAAACCTAGATTTATATTCGAATTTAATATTATTGATAATGAACTAATTACTTATTCATATTGAAGGAACAATAATTGGATTACTAATGAAAACTTTTTTTATTTTGATAGAAATTAAGAAGTTTGAAAATTGTTTAAAATGATTAGTTAAGGATATTCGACGCAACCACTATTCAAAAAGCACTGGAATTTTTCGGATTTTGTGTATTTCTTATCGTTTTATGCATGTCCAGATATTTTTTAAATTTAAATTCAAACATGCGGGAAAAAAGGTTATGGAATTTTCAAAACGATGCTACATTTTTTGGTTCTCGCATTATTTTATCGCCAAATAATGCGGGAATTTATGATTTTCACAATATTTTGATTTGAAGTAGGGCGCCCGTATGAAAAACTTCCCAACTCAGCCCAGTTTTCAGTTGGGCGCCACGTTGGACCCAACTGGGATTCCCATTTTGAAAACAATTTAAAAATTACTGGGAAATCATACAATTAGTATTAAGTTGAACGTTATGTGGCTTGAAGGTTTTAATCTTGCTTGGTGTTCCAACTTTATAATCATTGAAATTTGGGTAAATAAGAGCAACACAATGTTAATACGGTTAGCTGGCCTTACACTTAACGTCCCCATAATGACGCTGTAAACAGGGCTTTATCTTCGAGATCCCATCTTTTACCAATATAACCTAAAAGTGGATGAAACAGTAACGTGTAGTCGATGACATTATAAGTGTTATCAAATAATTAAAATGAATAGAAATCTTCGTGCAAATGACAAGATATAATTTCTCGAAATAAATTCTTGTCTATTTCAGAATCTGTAGAGCACAATGCAGAAGAACAGAATATTCAAATGGATAATTTAGTACATTTGTTGAATTTGAAACAGGTACATATGTGTACATACATTCTAGATCTAAAAATTATGCAATCAATACTTGTAAATATGTCATTCATAACAGCTGTATAGAATGAATATACATTTGTATCAATGTTTTACTCATGAAACTGTAGTTAATTTTTGTTCCAAATATTTTTTGAGTGACGAAAAATATAAGTATTTTAATGTTTATTTTATACATCGTAAATTTCTGTACTCGAAAATTTCAACGTTCAAAAAAGTATAGTTATTGAACAAAAAGCATTAAAAAAATCACTTAGAAACTTTAATGGACGATATTTGTAATGAAGTTTTCCTTGTCGAACTAATAATAGATCATATTTGAGTTTTTAGGGCGAAAAAAATAGTCACATTACTCTTGTCTTTCAGGATAACTATTATTAATCAGAAAAGACGAATCGTGCAAAGTACATATAGAAATAAATAAATACACGGAGAAAAATAGTTGAAGTAATTTTCCTCGACTCTGTCGATTAAACTTGGGACATAAGGACATTTGAACATCTATTAAATCCTAGTCGGGTAAAATAAATTTGAGTAAAACGTTATCGACGACAGGGCACCAACATGCGTCAGTGGGTTAACATGAAATGTATAAGTATATCACCGACGCTTGAGGTGCTTCAAACCGTAGTTGGGTAAAATGAGCATCGGGCGTATTATTTGAACTGGTAATGGTATGGTTCTCTCAAATAAAAAAAAAATTCTTACCTCGAGCCTGCCAATAGTCATCCGGTACATACATAAACAACTTACAAATACATTCACACCATTCAGACGTAGCCAATCACATTTCAAATTACAAATACACTTAAACATATAACCTTAAATATATAAACTTAATAACTACACTTATATAGAGTACGATACGCTTTCGTCGAATCACGCACACGCTCGCTTACAATGCTGAGATATAAAACTTGGAACTTTCTTATATAGTGACTGCATGAGTTATTCAGAGCTTGCGAGAGTAAGTGCCGTCAATAAAAATTTTTAGCCTTACTCAAGTAAACATAATATATAATATACATTTAAAAATTTGTAATGCACGCTTTCATACTTCACCCTACACTTCTGAATTTTACTCAACTTTGATTCATTTTCGAACATTTAATATATCACAAATAAATACAGTGATACTAAATAACTTCTAACCTGTCCTTATGTCCCAAATTTGATCGGAAGTTGAGTAAAATTACTTCAACTATTTTTCTCCGTGTAGCTACAATCATAAGTTTTATTTTTTAATCTTAATAATTATCAATATTTGATTGCATCACTCATAATTATTAATATTATAATGCAGGTAATGAAGAAATTGTAGAAAGGAATTGCGATAATAGGGAAGAAGATAATGATGATGATGACGATGAAGGATAAGAATTACTATCAAAACAACAAATTCAAGCGAAGAAGATAACAATTACGTCGATGGGCAACGAAAAATAAAATATATCTGTCGCATTTAGACGAACTCCTAGCTATTATTAGAGTTCGATTAATACCAGATTTGCCACAAAGTGCCAAAGCTTTTCTCAGAACAACAAAAGCCCAGTACAATGTAATTCCTATGCCTGACAGTAAAGGTTCGATGGGTGAATTTGTTTACTTTGGTGTAGCAAAAGGATTAATTGAGTGTGTAAATGATGAATTGTTTTTTAAATCAAGTTAAACAACTTTTACTGGAATCCAATCCACTTTTATGTGATAAGAACAATCCACCGAAAGTAGTATTTCCAAGATGCAGTGAAAGTGAACTTGCAGGTTGGATATACAATATATTAGTCCGATTATTGTTTTGACAATGATGTAATATTTCGGATAATTTGATTTATGTGCCTCAGCCGCGGAAACTCGTTTTTCCGTTACAGCTGAGAGTAAAGCAATGTTGTATATTCCATTACAGAGGAATACAATGTAGAAATTGAACTGCGCATGCGCATTATAGTCTTACAGCGGAACGCAATCTATTTCTTATTCTTCTTCTTCTCACTTATTCTTCGTACAGCGGAACGCAATTTATTTCTTATTCTTCTTCTTCTCACTTCTTTTTCGTACAGCGTTAGCACTGACTACTACACAAGACCGATAAAATCAAAACGGCCGGGACTAGTCGCCAATTTGCGCCCGCTTCGTACAACTAGCGCAGCAAACAACTACAATAAGTACTAGATTAGATTCCACTGTACGCATAAAAACTCGTATCCGCACCACAGTCACATAAAATAGAATATGTGCTAATGCACACAATTCGGGACATTGCGAGACTCGCGACAATGCTCGCAGGACTGATCGCGCCTCGGATTCGTCTCGGCTTTGTCTCGACTTCGTCTCGGCTTTGTCTCGGCTTTGCCTCAGCAACGTCTCGGCTACGCCTCGACTATGCCTCACCTACGCCTCGACTACGCCTTGGCTTCGATCTCCTGCGAGCATTGTCGCTCGTCACGCAGTAACCCTCATTGTGTGCCTAGGCACGTAATATACTATTGTATTTATTGGTGATTATTTGTATTCCACTTCTGAAAAATTTAATTTTGAAATCAGCCATAAAACTTTTAAATGTTTGCTACACTAACCAAACTTTCGTAAGATGGTTATTAATTATTTATTATTAATTAATTAATTATTATTATTAATTAATAACATCACTAATCAATTTTTGCTTTTATGTATTTCACAACACATTATTCTGGGTTTCCTTCCCCTGTAATCTTTGAAATTGAAATTGAAAATGAGTTTCCCTCGATAATTGAAAACAATGAGAAATGTAATGGCTTACATTCGAAAAAAGATAAGAAAATGACCAAGGATACCAGAGATCAAATGAAAGTTTAAAAAAATAATGCAGTCATGTCACCTGGTAAAATGAAATAAGAAGTTTCAATCTAATCCTTATTCTCTTGAAACACATTTAAAAAGTAGCAATTCTAATAACATTAGTTTAGTTTTTTTTTATCATAGTGTGATTAAGAAAAATAAGACACATCTTGGAGTTTAAGTTATGCTGTTGAATTTTCATTGTGTTAAAACCTTATTTGAAGACATTTTTTAGTATTTCTATCCAACTTCCATCATGTTCCAAGTAAAAGACAATTTATTAATTTTTCAACACAAAAAAAATGGGAAATCTTTCATTCTAAGTCATAATCATTTATCACATCTTATGTTTTTGTTTCAACTAACAGTAATTTTTCAATATTAAGTCCTCTAATGCATTAGCCTGAATAATTATTTCAATTTATTTTCTCTTTGGTTGTTTTTAGTGTCTATATGTTTTGATTGGTCGCGGCTTGGTACTCTTTAATTTTATTGGAACTGATAATATTGTGTGTGAGTTACGGCTATTTGCTAAATAACAAAAAGCCACAAACAAAAAAAAGAAGGGTTATTAATTTTCTACGTCACATGCCACCTCGTCTCGTCGTTCTTTTATTTTCCGTAAAGAAAAGAACACAGCACAGGCTGCTAAAAAGTTACGTGTTGTGTATGGCGAGGAAGACTTAGAATAAAGACACTGTCGAAATTGGTTTGATAAATTCCGTTCTGGGAATTTTTCACTTCAAGATAAGCAACGTTCAGGCCGGCCAAATGCAGTTGATGGTGACTAAATCAAAGCCATAATCGAATCGCATAGTCATGTAACTGTGCGAGAGATTGAAGAAATGTTAAAAATACTAAACTCAACAATCGACCGTCATATACAACGTCTTGGACTCGTTAAAAAAACTTGATATCTGGATTCCATATGAATTGGAAGAAATTCATTCAACAAAACGCATCAACGCTTGTGATTTGCATCTTAAACGCAATGAATTCGATTCTTTTTTTAAAAGAATTATCACTGGTGATGAAAAATGGATTGTTTGCAATAACCTCGTTCGAAAACGATTATAGTCCATGCGTGATGAACCACCACAAACAACATCGAAAGCTGAATTGCATCAAAAAAAGATTATGTTGTCTGTTTGGTGGGATTGCAAAGGGGTGGTATTTTTGAGATGCTTCAAAAGGACCAAACGATTAATTCGGATGTCTACTGTTGACAGCTGAAAAAATTGACCGCAGCGGTAAAGAAAAACGGCCAGAACACCAAACATATCTTTAGCCACTCTCCAAAAGTTTTTAAGGCTTGGTATTTATTTCGATTTTTGCAGAACTCCTTGAATGGTAAAACTTTCAATGATGAAGCTGCGAAATCGCATTTGGTTTAGTTTTTTGCCGATAAAGACCAGAAGTTCTATGAGCGTGGAATCATGAATTTACCAGAAATATGGCAAAAGGTTATTGAACAAAATGGAAAATATATCATTGATTAAAGTTCATTCCTTGTATTTAAAAAAATCCTTTCAGGCAAAAACTTCTAGAAGCACTATAGTAGAATCTTCTTTAGTGTATATGCAGACTTACAACGCCATTTTCAGTTTATACTCAAGGAATTAATTCTCCATTCTGTGCTTATAAGTTATTTGTCACTCAAAATTCGTTTTACCAGTTTTTTTTTCATAGAATGAATGATTCCAGAGTATTATTAGTAAAATTGTTGAATTAGTGAATTTTGGAATATCGATCGAGGCCTGTCGTATATGTTTGTTCTTGTCGACGGAAGAGTTTGATGGTTGAGGGCAGTCTTTCCCGAGGTGGCTCGTTCAGGGCCGAGCCATCAACATATGGCTTGAAACAGTCAGCTAACTCTGATCGGAATCGACGTTCTTCGCGTATGTGACATTCTGAGTTCGGACTAGGGATGTGAAGGCTGAAACATTTTAATGAAACCTTTCAATGAAATGAAAACTTTAGTGAAACTTTTTAAATTTCTGGGAACTTTTCATTTCATATTGAAAAGTAGCTTCCTCCAATCACCTAATATTCCTTTCGATTATAGCCTACGATTGGTTCTTTTTAAGGGGGCATACTCAGTCAGAAATTCTGAAAAAAACATTTTTTCAATAATTTTATATATTAAAGCAGAACATCTTGAAAATGTTGTCTCAAAATTTCAAGACGATTGGAGAAAAATTGATAGAGGTAGAGCGTTTTGAGGCCCCGACCCTCTGAGAGACGCTCGAAAACTTTAAACGCGTTTATCTCAAAACTACATTAAAAAAAAAAAATGGTCGATTTTTTGGAACAAGAATTGTGATTTTCACTTAAAAAGTCCTCCAAAAATTCAAAATTCATTTTTTTCCTAAATCCTTCGTTCAAGACTACTAGGTTGTAAGGACAAGTTCGTTAACCAGCCACATCCAATCAAAATTGAGGGGTTGAGCACTACTTTTGTGTTTTTGAAAATAATTTTTTGAAAAAATCAAAAATTTCAATACTGGTTTTAGATAGTGCTCATAAATGTCTAAAAATTATCCTGATAACATTTTTTGATTAAAGCAAAATTAGAAATGTTACAGCATATTCAAATTCGAAAAAAGTCAATATCAAAATTCCATTTTCCAGTTAAATTATACGAGATACGAAAAAACGTTATGATACGATATTATTGAATAAATAAAGACCTACAAATTTGAATTGTAACATTTTTTCATAAGATGCATATTTTTCTTTTTAATTAAAAAAAAAAAACTATTGAAAATCCAAAATTCAATTTTTTAACAATAATATGTAAAATAAGAAAAAAACGCATGAATACAATGTTGTTAGTTTCAAACAGATCTACAAGTTTTGTCTCACACAGTTTCTGATAAAAGATATATTTTTCGTTTCAATTCCAAAAAATACGATTAAAATTTAAAAATTCCATTTTTTAGACAAAATATGTGAGATACAAAAAAAACTTTGAGATGAAAAATTGTTTGGCTAAATAAGGTCTACACATTCTTATCGAGAAATTTCTCGACAGGATGTATATTTTAATTTTTTGATTTTTAATATTGAAAAAAATCGATTTGTTTCACCAAAATATGTGAGATACGAAATAAGCGTTGTTCTGCAAAATCGTTTCCTTAAATAAAGTCTACGATTGTTTTTCCTTTTTGAGATATTTGGAAGAAAATAAATTTATCAATAATCATGTAATTTATTAAAAAGTTACAAAAATGCATACGGAAAATCGAGCGCGAAGCGCGAGTGTCGTGATGAGAATGTGTTCCTTAAGGCCGATAGAGCCTTAAGTAAATTGAATTTCCTGTTTCACTTAAATTCAAAAAGAAATAGAGTGACTTTGAGAAAAAGACTAATTTACATCATCTTTAATATCATTAAATTGGTTTGAGCTTCAGTATTAAATTATAAGAAATAAACTTAAACGTATGCGAAGAGCATAAGACCGAGCGCGAAGCGCGAGGTCCAGAAAGAACAGAGCGCGAAGCGCGACGTTCAAAAATTCCGAAGCGCGACGATCGAATCGCGCGCCCTAGGCGCGCTCAAACTTGCGAGCGAAGCGAGCTGCGCGCGAAGCGCGTAATGAGAATGTGCCCGCGAAGTGGGCAGATTTTTTCTACCTCACCGGAAAGATTGCATAAAAACTACTCGATCGATTTGTCTGAAAATTTAACTGAATTTTGTGTGGATGCTTTTCTGAGGAACAACATAACCGTTGTTTGATATCTTGAATATTTATTTTGTTTTAAACAAAAAACTGATTTTTTTTAGGTAAAAAATTCGTTTTTAACTTCCAAAGTTCGTAATTTCCAAAAAAATGTATATTTCGCAAAAACCCCACGATGTTCGATAGACAACTGAAATACATTAATGAAAAGATTTTCGTTTTTGTTGTATGTTACATGTGTGACGAGAAAACCTTCCAGTAGTAACGGTGGTTATCGAAAAACATCAATTTTTATTCGTTAAAGTTACAGAAATTGAATAAAAAAGTGATATGTTTTAACTCGCTTTGTTTCTCTGGAATAAAGTTTTAAAGTTAAGCCTAATTCCCATGCCGTCACTGTGGCGATCCCCCTCAGGCGCGAAATTGATGATCGTGACCCAATGGACCGACGCCCGTAAACTTATTCTGTGACCGATAATCGATGGTCGCGATTCAACAAAACTCAGAGCTGATTAACCGTCAGAGCAACGCAAATCGATGCTTACGGCCCAAAAGATCCGACAGTTATCGACTTATCCGTTATTCCTTGACAATCATTGGTATGAATTACAATTTGTAAGCAGGAATTAAATAAACTAACATGACACGAACATGAAAATATTTGTCGCTCGAAACCCAAGGTGGGGAGCATTTTCGGGATAAATCCAGATTTACGAAATTCTTAGGCTTTTGTATATATTTTCTTGCAAACAATTTTACATTCACAATTAAATACATTGAAAGTAACATTTGCGGACTTATGATAATTATTAATTAATATCAACAATCATTGTTCACGATTAATGTCAATTATAGCGGGGATACGTTTCTTCAGCAGCGTTTGCGGCCGGTGTATATAGGCCCACTTGTTTAGTAGTGTCTGTAGCAAGCGTATTGGGATGTGCTTCTTCAGCGGCGTCTGCAGGCGTGATAAATTGATCGGCTTGATGGTAAGGATCACGCTGTAGCTGGGTTTTTGGTTCTTCACCGTCAAGCTGTGCTGTAATCGTACGTGGTGGAGCAGTGATCATCGATGCCTTATGAATTTTCGGGTAAGCCCCCTCCTCAAGAACCCAATACACGTTCCGAGAGATGTTCCCGAGGACTTGGTAGGGCCCAGACCTTAACTCACTCAACCTTCGTTCCACGTTCTTCGTAGGTCGAATAGTATCTTGGTCAGGAATCTATCCCAGGTCTATTGGTTATTTCGGTAAAACCAGAGTGTGAGGCCTTGCTTTGTCTCCTCATTACAGCGTTTTGTTGCGTTTGCTCACAGATGGTACAACAGCATCGTCTACAGCTTGCCATCCCAACCCTGGCTGGTCTCAGCCCAAATCCGGCCGACAAACTGCGGACCATTGTTGCTTAAGACCCGTCTAGGGTATCCGTACCGGAAGAAAACCTGTTCCATGAAATCAATCCTGAGTGCCTCCCTCACGGTCCACGATCGTCTCGGACGCCATCCAGATGGTCTCTGGCCATGCACTGGCTTGCAGTAGATGCACAAATGACAGCCAGTCACGTAATGGCGAGTCTTGTAGGTCACCCTGGGCTAGAAGGAAATTCGCGCATGAACGGAAAAGCCTTGTCGGCTCCAGGGTTTCCAGAGAGTGGCGTGTCGTGGTATTCTCATCACGCTAATGCGCAGGGTTACCGGTCGACGAAATTTTCAGGATTTTATATATATTTCCTTTTAAACAAATCAACATTCACAATACTGAATAAAATTCTAAATTTGTGAACGTAAGGTGTATAATTATGAGGAATTGCCAGGTGAAAGACAAGTCGACTATTGAACCAGAAGAAAATGAAAAATCTAAATGGTTGAACTTGAAACTTCATAAGGATAAAATTTGGAAATTTGAAGGAAGCGAAAGGGAAAAAACGGAGAAGAAAAATAGTAGACGCTTGTTCAAACGAAAGAGACAAGAATGAAGAAGAAGGCGCTAGCTGGCTACCAACAATAGCTTCTGGCGGTGTTTGACGTCGACGGATTGCTTGAAATCAAAGGCAGCAAGCTATGATTGTATTAAGTAACGGAATGGATTCTATTCCATATTTACTTCCATCGACCCATTTTTCTTTAATAAAAGAATCTTAACCGATGTGAACAATAAACGAGGATAGAGATTATTCCGCGCTTTAGGTTATATTTACGACTTTTATATATCAGATGTTAGTTCACTACTTTACTATTAAGAAACATATTTTGCACTTTTTTTTTAATCTTTGAATTATGAATTGCAGATTAAAATATTTGTACTTCACTTTATCTCTCGCTTTTTCCAGTTCAAATCAATTTTACACCCGTCTGATTCCATCAGGTCAAATGAAAATCTGCAACGAATTTTGGTTGATCCCTATTCGCTCTGGTAAAAATTCTAATTGCTTGTTAGTGTCGAACGTAATTCCAACTGTCAACGTTTCCAAGAAGTATCGTGTAGTCGAGTGAAATTGGCTAGTGTGAAATATTTGAATTTATGTATTTCACACGCGTCATTCCACTTGTTCTCAATGGTTGGTACCTTTCATGTACACGACACTAGTTATTTCTCTCCGTGTATGATTGAAAATTTTAGGAGTTATTTTCATTAAAATCCTTTAAAGTATAACACATAAATAGGAAATATAATATAAAAATAAAATATTTGTGGTTCAGAAATGTACACGGAAAGACTTTTTGTTGCAATAATTGACATCATAATATTCTAATTTACATAGTTGATTACAGAATGTGGATATTCCAGCTGACATGTTAAATATTGATAGTGTGCTAGGAAAGCTTAGAATTAAAATACGACAGTATTGGGAAGTGTTAAAATGATTGAACTTTTATGTAATAAAAATGACATAAAACGATATAAATGTTCGAAACATTAATATACAAGTAGTTTATGTGAAAACTTGATGGAATACTGAATACTGAATATATTGAATATATTGAATACGGAATATTGAATACTACACTATTAATGATAACAAAAAAATTATTAATTTTCTGAGATCTCCGACTGCTTCCAAGTTCAGTTGACAGAAAATGAAACAAAAACAATACGAGTATTTATATAGAAAATTTGTATCAAAGATAAAAATTCAATTTACCCCAAAATGTTCTGGTAATTTTTCATATAAAGGGTTTCCCAATAGGGGTGATATGATTTTGAATGTCCCTATCGGGCTCATTTGAACTGAAATTTTTGACGTCTGCTGTCAGTTGTCATCAGTAAGGTTTGCCATTTAATCATGAGTAGTTTCACGCTTCCACAACGTTTGGAAATTGTCCAATTATTTTATCAAAATTCGAGAAGTTTTGTCGGTGTTCAAAGAGCATATCGTGCAAAATATGGTCGTCATTCTGCTCCATCCGCGCTCTCAATTCGTCGAATAATCGATAAGTTGGAGAGTGAATTTACTCTATTGGATACTAAGCCTAAAAATCGTATGCGTACCGCTCGTTCTACACAGAATATAGCCGCCGTACAGGCCAGTATCGAGGAAAACCGTGAATTGTCCGTGCCACGCCGATCTCAGGAATTGGGCCTGTCCAGGATGACTACCTGGCGTATTTTGCGATTGGATCTTGGCCTGCATCCCTATAAGATGATTCTGGCCCAAGAACTGAAGCCTAATGACCATCGTTTGCGTCGGGAGTTCGCGGATTGGGCTCTGGAATCAATTGAAAATGATCCCAATTTTCATCAAAAAATCATCTTTTCTGATGAGGCGCATTTTTGGCTCAAGTCTCGGGGGACATTTGGCCGATATATTGTTTAAATCATAAATGGCATAGAATATCCAATATAATAAAAAAGATTTCGATCAATTCCGAATGAATATTCAGTGTTTTTTTTCAATTTCAAAACATATCACCCTTAATGGGAAACCCTTTACTTGTCAAATTTGGCAGAATACTTTGGATTCAGAAAAGAATCACAAATAACTGATGTGAAAGAGGCTAGGTTAAGTTTATAATTTCCATTCAATAATATATTAGTACATTACTATGTTGTTGGAGGCATAATTAGTGCAGGTTGAAATACATATATTGAGCGAAATTGCGTAAGTTTAAGATTTGTGTAACGCTTCAAAAAATTCTAGACGAATCTGGAGATTTTACTGCAATTTTGGGGTCTTTACAAAATTTTAGAAGATATTATAACTTTTCACTAGCAATTATACTTTTCATATATTTTAATTTATTGTGATAGATTGTAATGTATATGTTTCATTGTAAAAATTGATGTGGTTGCACTGACAGACTTTTCGTTAGACCAAATCATAAGAATGAATTATATTTTAGTATGATATCGTTACAAAGTGAGGCAAACAGGGTTTACGTATTTTTACGTTTACGCATTGTCCTAGTGAACCTCTTTTAATTCCCCTAAGAGAACGTCTCTAGTACGACGGATTGTCATTATACAGGGGTTCGAATTTTCAACCTTTTACCGCGCACGCTGATACTCAATTAACCATGACTTCTATAAAAGTTATCCAAACTAATTTTTTTATGGAAGTATTGGAAACGTTTTTTCATCAGCTTTACGCTGAAAGCAATGCTTTTGGATAAAAAAATTATTTGAACTTCATTTTTTAATTAAAAACATATATTTGAGTTTTTCTCCAAGTGCGGCCGTTAATTTTCTTTACAAAATTATGTTTAAAAAAAGCTTGACTTTTTCCCTTTAAAATGAGCTGTAAAAGAGTGAGGTTTAAGCTTAAGAAAGCGTTCGCAAATCTGTTCAGCAAAAGCTTCTGCGTTTGTTATTTCTGTGCGTAACGTACTTCTTTCAGTTGTTTCCAAGTCTGGAATTCTACTCTGTTAATACACTGGTCTTCGAGAACTGATGTTATAAAGTCCTTAAGTGCGCTTGTACCATGACACGCTGTGCATTCATTCAAGTAGCATTCTAAAGTCGGAACGCTACACATAATCGTGTAATCAGTTTTAGATTTTTCGAACTTGGATGTCGAAGGATTGGCAAAGATATCTTCGTCTTCCATTAAATTATCCTTCCCGAGAATAGGAGATGAATTATCGTTGATCACTGAAGCATCTTCAATGGTTGGATCAGTATGAGAATACAAAGAGCATGGCAATGCAAATTGAGAAATTTCTTTTCTGCAATTTACACACAGTTTTGCATCGATGAGTATACTGAGATACGTTTTTCAAAGAGTTGCAGAAATTGTTCTTAAACTGCACGGATCACGCTTGTAATTTTCCTTAGAAAAAGGATTGTAACAACGACGACCCAAGCTGGTTCTTCTTGGCATGATTGAAAATTAAACAGAAGAAAAAGCTAAGTTGAGGCACTCAATAACAATGCGAGTCCAACCACGGAAGGTGGGTAAGTGTTCGAAATATAGTATTCAAGTAATACTATGTCTATTTTGAATAATGAGAAAAGTAAATGAGAATAAATAATATACGGGAAAGTACAAACCTGCAGTATTATGACGTCGAAATAAGCCGAAGTTAAATCGCATAAAAGCAATTTCTGATCGAAAAATAATTGGCAATTATAATAACTGACAATGAGTTTTGTTGCAAGAAAGGTATCGAAGACATCCATCTAGTGGTCAAAATCAAACAATAATAATTATGTGGTTAAAAAATGCAGTTTGTAGTCGACTAGAAACCGTACATTCTGAATTTGAAGCATGGGCGCTCGCGAGTCAGAAGCCGCGCGCAAGGAGTGTTATATATCTCCACCAATTTCTTTCGCCCTTCTATCGACCATGGCTCATTTTAAAGCTAAAAAATCAAGCTTTTTTTAAAGCATAATTTTGGAAAGAAAATAAACGGCCGCACTTGGAGAAAAACTCAAAAATATGTTTAAAAATAAGAACTGAAGCTCAAATATTATTTTTAATCTGAAACTATTGCCTTTAGCGTAAAGCTGATGAAAAAAAGTTTCTGAGACCTCCATAAAAAAATTAATTTGGATAAATTTTGTAGAAGTTATGGTTAATTGAGTATCAGCGTGCGTAGTAAAAGGTTGAAAATTCGAGCCCCTCTATACTGACAACCCGTCGTACTAGAGACGTTCTCTTAGGAGAATTAAAAGAGGTTCACTAGGACAATAATTTCGCCGACTTTCAAGGAAATCGGAGACAAAATGTTTTTAGGTGGGTAGACTTGGCGAATTTTGCCCCATAGTGGTTTTCAGGGAGCAAAGTTAATATTTTCGTTTGAATAAATGGAATATATGTTCTATTAGCTGTTATAAAAATTACAAGAATTTGAAATTGATTATATCAGTTCTGAAGCGAAACAAAAAATGTGTAAATCTGGAAACCACTATAAGAAAAATCACCCACTCAACCAAAAGATTTGACCTTCAGAAGTGATGATTCTGGGATAAAAATTCTTGTGTCTTTTCCTAACGCGTGCAAAACAAAAGGAAGATAGAGGGGAGTTTTGACACTGGAGAGAGGAGAAGTGTCAGTGTAAACACACACACAAATATTATTATCATACCTTATTTATGTTCACATATTTAATTACGCAATGATAAACTAGTTATAGTCACACAGGCTTGAATTAAATTTCAGAATCACTTTTGGGTTCTAACCCTCTAAACTACCTATATTTACAAATTTAAACGCATTCCTAACACCTAAAGCCTCTCGGTTATTCTCGCTTGCCAAATTTCGAAAGAAATCTCGCTTATAAGCTACTGCTGAGTTGGACAGACTTGGATCAAGTCTACGAACCCAATCGAGAAAAGACGGAAAAACTCGGACGACATTCTGAAACAAATTATATGAAAAACCTAAAATGAATGTTTTGATTTTTGCTGCGTGTCGCCAGCTTTCTGGAAAGTACATATTCATGATATGAATTTCTCAAGTATGGTTTCCAGGTTATAATATTCATTGTTCGACTTATTAGAATTATTTTTAGAAACCTCATCAATCATAATATCATTTTTTCGTACTATTAAGGTTTTGAATGGAGATTCATAATATTTGGTAACGAAAAGTCTCTCATTGTCAACCTTTGTCCGAACCATTTTTTCGTAGATTAAGTATTTTAGAAGATATTTGGAATTATAGATTAGAATGGGTCACCGTGTATATATTAGGTGGGCAACTAAGTTCCCGCTGTTTTTTTTTTATGAAAATTCAACTTTATTGGGAAAAAATGGTTATAAATAAATCATTCAAAGTATTGACCATCGTAAACTTTTTGGAGCTCTTGACGCTCTTCAGCCGCCGTTTTCTTCAAATGAAAGAAGAAAATCAACACTTCCCGCAAATGACACAAATTTGTGTCATTTGATTTTGTGTCAAATTTGACACAATATCAGACATTTTCACACAACCAAAAGTATATGACGCCAAAACAAAATCACTCATGTATCAAAACGGTTTGTTTACCATATGTCTAAGCTTAGTTCATGACGTTTTGAATATGTCAAAATCGACCAGCACTTACAGCTAAAGCCATCTGTTGACAAATAGCGGGAACTTAGTTGCGCACTTAACAAAAAAAATAGTTTTTTTTATATGGATAGGTATGCGAATAAACTTCGAAAGATAGCCGAAAATACTTCCAGTCACGAGTTTTTCAAACATATACATAAGTTGACAACACTTTAAAGGCATTTTGTGGAGACAATTTTAACCCATTAACGCCTGTATGGACGTTTTTTCCTGCAAACTTTCCGGCCATAAAAAAAATTATGTAGAAAGTTTATAAAAAATCCAGTCAAGGTTTTTCTGAAGTCGAATTTCATCTTTTTTGAGAATCTCGCCCTAATTTTCCGATAAAACGTAAGCCTTCATTGTTATTAACAATTTTATTGGAAAAAAGTGAAATTATCGAGATCGATCACTTTTAAAACCAACGAAACACATGCAAATCGAATTCCAAGAACTGCAGAAATCGTTTTTCTCGCGTCCATAGACATAAAACTCGAAGTTCACTTGCTGTCCGTTAACATTGCACAGATGGCGCTTTCTGACACAGCTTTACGTGATTTATAATTTATCTGATTTTGACATCGGAGAGTAGCAATTCGTTTTCAGGTAAATTGACGTACTTCATTTTTTATAAACTTTACATAATTTTTTTTATGGCCGAAAATTTTGCAGGAATAGCAGTATAGCAAGGATGAAAAACTTGTCTGCCTGTCCATCTTCAAAAGATCAGCCGCAACATATCGATACATATGTTCCTTCTTTCTTCTACCAACACCAAACACAGTTAAA
Organism: Diplolepis rosae; assembly: GCA_030998225.1. Taxonomy (NCBI): domain Eukaryota; kingdom Metazoa; phylum Arthropoda; class Insecta; order Hymenoptera; family Diplolepididae; genus Diplolepis; species Diplolepis rosae. Next base: position 889,610 of record JAPYXD010000177.1, read on the forward strand.
AAACTTCTGCAAAACATCAAACTTGACACTGGCGTTTCGACAACAATGAAAAAATGTTTAAAGGAAGCTGCACAGCAGATGACAGATCCTTTGGAAAAAGTGTGCCTCTTAATTTGGGACGAGGTTTCGCTGAAGTTAATGCTAGAATATTCCGCTGAAAAAGACAAAGGGGTAGATTGCGAAGATTAGGGTACGGATCGCACCAGGAAGTACGCCGATAACGCCCTCGTTTCCATGTTGAGAGGAATCAATCGTGGGTAGAAAATTCCGCTGAGCTACAATTTTTGTGCTTCACAAACAAAGTCGGACCAATTAGCCTGGTGTATCAAGGAAGTCGTGAGAGCAGTAACCGAGGCTGGATTTACTATTGTGGCAACTATCTGTGATCAAGGTTCATCGAATATGAAAGCCATTAAATTCTTACAATTTGACACAGATAAAATTCGAGAGGAGAAAGGACTTACCAAATGTAAGATACACTCGCTTATAATTCATTTTTGTTTTATTAGACCTTAATTCTACTTTCTATTTACAAGACTCTTTATCAATGATTCCTTGTTTAAAGAATTTAGCAGATACATTACAAGGTTTCCGATTACTCTGGAAAAAATAAAAAATACTTGGTTTTGACAGTTTCTGTACGCGCAATATTAATCAAGATCCCTTAGAAAACTTCTTTGGCTGTATTAAAAGTCATGACTTTAGGTCTAACAAACCGACTTGTTCTCAATTTTAATCCATCTTTAAGTCAATTCTCATCACAAGTTTATCCTCAAAACACGATCCAGGTTACAACTGCAAAGAAGATTCCGGTGAATTCATTCTCAATAGCAAAAGTTTGTTGTCAGGAGATGTGACCAAGGAAGACGGCGAAGAACAATCGAAGCATAATGACGAAAGGGAGAAGCTTCCCGACCTTTCAATATGTCAAACCGAGACGATTCCTGAAAAAGGTCATATATACAGTTATACGCCTAATTTGATCAAAAGTATACAGACAATATTTCCTGAAATAAAATCGTGCTCCGATTGTTCAGCTAGTTTTCAAAAGGACGCAGTTAAGAGTCCTAACTGTACGTACTTCAAGGGCATGCATTTCGACGCAAAGCGTGTACTGGGAAAGATTATAATTTTAAAATTATCTGTTACGCAGCTTGCTCGAAAAGCAAAACGTTGGCTAAAAGCAAAAGTCAGTTCCGCATTTTACAAGTGGATTAAACGTAAGGAAAAAGTTTTCGAACTCTTCAGTCAGCTTTGCGTCGTAAACTTGTTGTTTTCCATCTTGACGTACGTGAATCGAATTCTGAAAGGCAAAATTGTACCACGAAACAAAAATTTGTGTCCCCCAGTAAAAGAAGCTCTAGAAACATATTTGAAAACCCTTCGGAAAGAAAATAGGGACGAAAAACTTAAACCCAACTGAATTAAAGTCGTACCTAAAAAGTGTTCAAAATCGGTTGATAAATCTGTTTCTGAACCTGCGTGAAAAATCGCCAAAAAGCGGCTCTAAAGATTGGTAAAATAGCATCTACTAGTACTCCTTATCAAAATAATAAACCGACAAAAAATAAGCCAAACCGATGAACCAAAGTTTTGCGTATCCAGCATTTATTGCATTTTCTTCACTTTCGAAACAATTATTTCACGATAATAATAAGTTAAAATATATGAGTAGCGTTGTTATACTTTGCGTCTGCATACTCAAAGAATCTCTTTTTTCGAATTTTCAAAAAAAAAAATTTATTCTGATTCATAATATAATGGCTTGGAACATTTTTTCAGATAAAAATAATGATTCATAATATAAAACTATTGATAACTTCACTCGAATTAAAAATGTTACCGTTTTGTTTCTCAAATGTAAAAAACTTGAAGTACTTAGAACTTCTACCAAAATAACATTAGGTACCTTTCAATTTCGAAAAGTTTACGAGAATCATCCTCTGTGTATTTATATTTGCTTTTTGTTTTGGTTTCTTTCGATCAAATTAAATTTAAAAACTTTAATTAATTTAAAACAATTATTCAAAATCGAGTTCTGGAAAGCCAAATAGCAACTACGATGATTATGATGTTGAATGCTCGCAGAGCTATCGTTGGCGGCGTCACATGCTTTCTTGTCAAATTCACAACCCGCGAAAAAAAGTTGATCTTGTTAGATCTGGTCAGATCAAATTCCCAGATATAACCAGATTTTGATTTTGTTGAGATTTGACCAGATCTACTTCAGATCTGACCACATCTGCTTCAGATCTGACCAGATCTACTCTAGATCGAATCAGATCTCGACAAAATCAAGATCTGCTTCGATCTGGGAATTTGATATGACCAGATCTAACAAGATCAACTTTATTATCGCGGGGCGCCGTTACATTCCAGCTCGATTGTGACTGAATTGTTGGCTAAACTTATTTGCATAAGCCATTTTTATCTTCAATAATGGTTTTCAAGATTTCAGCATCATTCTGATTTGCAAGATACGTTCCAAGCATATCTACTACATAACCATCAGTAGTACAAATGGTAAAAGGCTTGCAAAGGGGAACTTGCTTTTATCCAGAGAAAGACTTTCCTTGATATTCAATATTTGTGCTTTTCTAATGTCGCGCATATGTACCATCACAAATCAATAGTAAGTGATTATGAGCATCAAATAAATTCTTTGCAATTTCCGTTGTATGATTTTGAATGAGGTTAGCTCTATCAAAAGAATTTAAACCAAAACCACCTGGTAGAACGTCATTTTCAAAATTTGAATATCCCGTACGGAGTTTGAAGAGAAATACAACGATAGCTTGGATCACAGATCGAGATTGACTATTTCGCATAGAAGTCATCATTTCCTTTATCTCCAGAAGATTTTCCCAAGATAAACACGTGAAAACTTGCACTTGTTTTTCTGAAAGGCTGAATTCACCGATTTTCTTAAGCAATGTGGAATCGCATTTGATGGAAAGAGTTTCCATTAGTTTAGATCATTCTAACACGGTGAGTCTTGTTATGTTGGAATGCGTTTTCAAACGCTTTAAGATCTTCCTCGTAAATTCGCTTTTTATCAGATGCGTTTTACAGCATCGATTTTCAGGTGGAATGAATTTTTTTTTCATAATATAACATTGCGTACGGGCTTCTGCAGGAATTACAGTTATATTATTGGAAGAAAAACAAAAACAGCAGTATTTATGAGTAGCAATAGACCATTTATCAAGGTTTTTGTCAGAATTATCCTCTCTATAAACAGTGAGTCGACATTTACAACAAAATGTCACCTAAAACTATTACTCGTTTAAGACAGGAGGAAAAATCTTTCGCTTCATTCGTAGTATTCATTGAATTTTTGTTACCCCTCGTTTTTCTCAAAATTACATCGCAGCCAGCACACATAAGCTTATCAGTGATGGAGCCATATTTCAGTAATAAGATCTTTACAAGTATCAAAATAAAAAAGTTCACTTTTCAACAGATTAAGACAGCACATAAACAAAAATCAGGGAAAAAACAGTGTATGGACAAAAATATCGCATAAAAACAAATGAAAATCGCCAAGTGCAATGACAGAAGAATAATAATCACGGTTGATATAAAAACACAATGAGTTGTAAGATCATAAAAGTAGTTTTTTTTGTAGAGTAAAACAGTGTACTAATCGGAAATACGGATAAAACAAATGAATATCACAAACTAAAATGGCGCAGTGATCGGGAAACAAATGAAGCTGATAAGAAGATTCTTGCGATAACAATAAAATCTCAATGAGTTGTGAGATCATAGGTGTCTTTGCAGTAGAGTGAAACTGTGCACTAAGTAGAATTACGAAAACAAACAAATGATTATCGCAAAGTGAAATGGCGTAAGGACGACATAATTATGATCGGGAAGGAAATGAAGTTGACAAGAACACTTTTGAGATAATAATGAAAAAACTATCAATTGTAAGAAAGTAAAAGGTGTCTTAACAACACAATAAAACAATGCACGAACTAAAATTACGAACAAATTAAGATGGCAACGTGAAATGGCGAGAAAACGACAATAATTATTGAAAATCACAAGAGAATTTCGCGCTACTTCATTTTATTTTCATTTATGAACGGAGCATATACCTGGGAGGTCTCGCACCAAGTAAGTAAGACGAAAGCAGTATTGTTCAACATATGAGACTTCGGATTCCATAACCGACGGAGCGCGTAGCCAAGTAGGCAAAAGAGGGGATACCGCAATGAGCTAACTTTTTTTTTCACTTAAATAAAAACTTCGGAAAAATGATCAAAAAAACGTGGCAGTACATGCCATTCCACATATGTTTTCTCCCATAAATTTTTGTGTCAGAACTCTAGTTTTTTTTCTGATCGGAAAAACCGTATTTATTTAATGTACGAAATCAATCGTTTTTTTACAACCAACTCGCTGTTTTTTGTACAAATTGGTTCGGAATAGCCAGAAATTTTATCAACAGACTCCAAAAACTCTAGATCTTCAGAGCTTCAAACTTTGTTATATTATTGCCAATATAAAGTGTATATATATATATATATCATTTCTTCCCATTCGTCTAGTGTTTGTAAATAATTTTTACAGAATAGATATAAATAAAGAAAACGAATTGGAAAAAATGATGTTGCAACTCTATTGAATCGCATGCTCTCGGTATAGGTGCATCCCTTTTTTTCCGCGCTCGATCGATATATCTCTTGACGGTATCGGTGCGCTTGAACGCAGTTAAAGAAATTCCCATCCTGACCGCAGTTTTGGATTGAAAAATCTCAAAATATATTAAAAAACTGCCTGAGTTCTCTCAACTCTAAACTTCCTCGCATACTTCTTTTTTTTCAAGATGGAAAATGAGAATTTTGCCAGCCGCAACTGTTATAATAAAAATTATTAACTAATTGAGAATTTTGTTATGTTGAACATAACCATCTGAAGCTCTAGAGTTTTTGGAGTTTGTTTATAAAATTTCTGGCTATTCCGGACCAATTTGTACAAAAAACAGCGAGTTGGTTGTAAAAAAACGATTGATTTCGTACATTAAATAAATACGGTTTTTCCGATCAGAAAAAAAACTAGAGTTCTGACACAAAACTTTATGGGAGAAAAAATATGTGGAATGGCATGTACTGTCGTGTTTTTTTTATCATTTTTCCGAATTTTTTATTTAAATGAAAAAAAAAGTTCGCTCAATGCGGTATCCCCTCTTTTGCCTACTTGGCCACGCGCTCCGTCGGTTATGGAATCCGAAGCCTCATATGTCTTGTTAGCCTGTTGAACAGACCATACAGAGTAAAAAAATAACGTTGACAAAGGACAGATGAAAAAGGGTTGTTTCTGAAAGAAATAGCCGGCCAGTAGAGTATACCATAAAGGTACACAGTTACAAAGTGTCCCGGGTACGATTTTTATTTTTTTCACTATTTTGCACCACTTCAAAAAATTTGAAAAAAATACATGTTTTTACTTTTTTATTTCTAAGCAAAAAAGGTGGATTTGATAGGATAACGGCATGCAAGTCTGCCAATAGTTACGATAAATTATCCTCTCAAGTATCTTGCTCAGTACACGAGAAAGGGTCTAACGATGCACATACCAGCAGGATAGGTGACAATCATTGATAATGATTCATAAGTTCATGAATATTTATGCAAAATATAATTTTTCATGTGACCACCTTACTGCTTGATTTTAAGAAATTACAATAAGTTTATGTTTTATTTTTATGATTAAGGGGACTGGGCTAAAAATCGGGCTGGAAATTTAGCGCTCACGATAGACACCCGCGAAAAAAAAGTTGATCTTGTTAGATCTGGTTAGATACAACTGAGAGAACGCGACTTTAACAACCATCAAATTTAGTAATTGAAATATAGTCACCGCGTGAGAGAGAATACAATAAATACCGAAAAATATTTAAATATAGAGAAGGAGCACTCGCGAACCTAAGAGAGAAAGCGAGGGAAAGTGGTCTCGGTTGGTGTATTAGACGCCATCAAGCGTTAATCTCAGTTCTATAATGTCCGGTAATTCCGGACCTCTTGCCAAGAAAAATAGATAAATCAAACTTACGCTACCTGTATAACGTTTCCTAATTCTGGAACAAACCTGAGAACAAATTCTCCCTCCGTTTGGATGAAATCCGCCTTCTGTAAATAGTCATCAGGAAATTTTCCCCTTCATGACACTTTTCTCTAAGAGTCGCAGGACGAGAGTGAATCAGGAGTTGGCGACGCCAGCAAAGTTCCCGATCTGACCCACGAATTAATCGCACTATGTTAGATAGTGCCCAATAGCGTTATACGACATAAATTTAGTACCCCTAATGTCGGTAAAACCAAATTTAAAGTCCTGAGGTCTGTCTGACCCAAACTACATCTTCCGGGTCACGTGGTTGAAGCTGGTCGTCCTGTACGTCGCTCTCCAGTGGTCGATGGAAGCGATAATCGAAACATCGATGTATCGATGCTCGTAAGGCGTTATGGCGGCTAGTGTTTACTTTTGCTCGCAACCGGTTATATCGCTTCTCAAACGCCGCTGTCCTCTAGTGATTTCGTCCTCGTGTTGTGCATGGGGCATACGGGACAGGAAGCGTAAGTGCGGGTAGTGTAAGTTGACTTTCTTCTTTCATTTGAAGAAAACGGCAGCTAAAGAGCATCGAGAGCTCCAAAAAGTTTACGGTGATGCTGTTCTAAGTGTAACAATGTGCCGTGATTGGTTCCGTCACTTCAAAACGGTCACAATACGAGCAGTGGCACGGAAAAGTGACTCTACAGCATGAAAACGCTCGGCCTCACGTTCCCAAACCCGTTAAAACCTACCTGGAAACGCTCAAAAGACAGTATTCGAGCTCTACCAGAAAGATGAGCAGAAGTTGTAGCTAACGATAGTCAATACTTTGAATGATTCATTTGTAACCATTTTCTCACAATAAAGTTGCATTTTCATCAAAAAAATAGCGGGAACTCAGTTGCGCACCTAATATATTATATATGGGTCATTTCATGGGAGATTTACAGTCAAAATTTTTTTTTCGACGAAACATTTTTTTGCCTTTTTACTTCGAAAATAATCGACACGTATTTTTTTTTCAATGTGATACTTGACAATTTCTAGATATAATTTTTTTAAGTTTGGCACTCGGGAAAATTTTTTTTTTCCAACAGCTCACTGTAACAGCAGTTTTGAATATAAAATGTAACCCTTGCACTTGAAATGCGCGAAAGAGTACAAGCTTACAAAAAAGTTATAGCACACATTTCGCTGTTTTTTTTGTAATAACAATATAGTACATTTTTATAAACAATTGAATTTTTTAAATTTGGAACTAATTTTTTTCCGATTTTTTTGTTTCTAAATCTTTGTTGAAGTTTTTTCAATATGCAGGCAAAATTTTGGAATGGAAAAATGAAAACTGTAGGTAGATACTTGAAAAATTGAAAATTTTCAAACCGAATGATTTTTCTTGTACACAATGCAGAATAGAAGCAAATGAAATGGAAGATTTTTGTTGTAAGTACATTCAAACTTGTGCGTAGACTATTTCAAAACGAATCATTAGTTATAATGATGAATTGATGAGTGAAGTTTCACGATAAAATTACTCTAAATGATACACTTAAGACGCAAATTTTTTTTTGCTTTTTTCCACTATGATTTTTTTTATTAAACGGACTGCAGCAGACATGTTTAAATCGAGAGCTTGGCATTTCTGTATTAATTTGAAATAGGTGAAAACTTGAGGAACATTCACAGAAAACTAAAACAGCGGTTACTGCATTCACTACCACACGTGCTTCGAGTCCGAGCATGCCTAATCAAGCTTAAGCGTAGTTGCAGCGTGCGAGCTCGCTCGTTGCAACGTGCGGGACAGATTTTATAAATTAATTACACCTACAGTTTTCATTTTTCCATTCCAAAATTTTGCCTGCATATTGAAAAAACTTCGACAAAGATTTAGAAACAAAAAAATCGGAATAAAATTAGTTCCAAATTTTAAAAAATTCAATTTTTTATAAAAATGTACTATATTGTTATTACAAAAAAAAACAACGAAATGTGTGCTATAACTTTTTTGAAAGCTTGTACTCTTTCGCGCATTTCAAGTGCAAGGGTTACATTTTATATTCAAAACTGCTGTTACAGTGAGCTGTTGGAAAAAAAAATTTTCCCGATTGCCAAACTTAAAAAAAATGATATCTTGAAATTTCCAAGTATCACATTGAAAAAAAAATACGTGTCGATTATTTTCGAAGTAAAAAGGCAAAAAAAAATGTTTCGGCGAAAAAAAAATTTTGACTGTAAATCTTCCATGAAGTGACCCATATATAATACACTGAGAGAAATCAGCTTTGGTTCCTGTGCACATAGCACATAAATTTTTTGTACAGTAGTTGCCTTGACCAAAAAAGTTCAGAGAAGCTACTACTTTCATAATTATCATGACAGTAATTTGGACTGTTTTGTGTATTCGGTTGTTGTGACCAAAGTTGATGATTAGAATCAGCTTTATACGTACCCCAACGGTTAATACACATACATTTTCTTTATATGTACTGCCAAGCTCCTTTGGTTACTACAACAGCAGCGTTCGCTGTTGCGCTAGACAAATCAAGTATAACTATTATTTTTTACAACGAGGTAAGCCTGTCGTGACAACTATTAAATCTTGTAATAGTCACACAATTTAACTTGCACTGCACTGGAGATAAGTAGTTACTTCCAAAAAGATATATTTTGTGAAAACTATAATCAGTCAAAAAAAGTTTATGGTGATGAAAAAAGTGACAATTTTTTGACTTAATCGACGAAAGTTATCATAAATATCATTATACCGGATTATTTTTCTAGATCTTTTCGGTGAAACTTTATTTTTTGTAATCAAATTGAATTCGTATTCTGATAACTAGCAGAACCATACCTATAAGCTCAAAAATAATTTTGGCTGGGTATTTACTCTCCATAGACAATTCATTACAAATTAATCTTAGAAAATGATCATAACCTAGTGATTCTGATTTTTATGCAGAAAACTTAAAAAAATAAAGATGAATTTTCAGAAAATAATGTAGATTCTATAAATAAGGCAATTTGATAAGAACTGTACTTGGTCATTTTAACTAAACTCTATGCGCGGCTTTACGATGGACTTTTGTTCCTATAACCGCAGCTCTTGCGGTATTTCAAGTACACAAGAGCAGTTACCCCGAACACATTAATCAAGTTTCTGCCACTCGGCCTACCAGAATCGTGGTCTCAGTATAACGTTCCTTGCAGTTGGAGTAAGCACTTTTCCAAAGTATGACAGCCACTACCATGATTGTCATGACAACTTTAACATTTTTTGTAAAGACAATTTTAACAAAAAAACTTTGGTTTGTGAAACCCGAAATTTCTCTCAGTGTATAATAACGATCCGTCTTTGATTTCAGCTTGAAGAAATTTTAACATACGACTTTGAATAAACACATACATAATATTCAATGTAATTCAAGGACGCTTTACAAAATAATTTTAAAAAGGGATGACTGATAATCCTTTGTTAGTAAAAGCATCAAAAATAAATACATTTATAATACGTCGATTGTCAGAAGCAATGAAAAATGAGGTTGAGTACTGTTAAGCACAAGACGATGTACACTCACTCATGCGTAGGCGCTCTTTGCCCATTAGCTTACAAATGCAATATTTTAACAGTTACAGAATTTCTATTCAGAGTCAAATGAAATCGTTCATCGGTAAAACTATTTTCGTTTTACATTTTTGTAGATAGACAAAAGAAATCTGCTTAATTTCAATGAATGCATTCTGAATGGAACGTAATTTCACTATTAACAGACTTTATTTTGGAGTGCAGAATGTTTAAAAGGCATAGAAAACTTTTACGAAGCTTCAGCTGACTGAATCAGCAATAAAATTACGTAAATGACTTTTATTCTTCCGATGAAAATGAATTGAAGTTTTTCTACATAAAGGGTTTCCCAATAAGGGTGATATGTTTTGAAATTGAAAAAAAACACTGAATATTCATTCGGAATTGATCGAAATCTTTTTTATTATATTGGATATTCTATGCCATTTATGATTTAAACAATATATCGGCCAAATATCCCCCGAGACTTGAGCCAAAAATGCGCCTCATCAGAAAAGATGATTTTTTGATGAAAATTGGGATCATTTTCAATTGATTCCAGAGCCCAATCCGCGAACTCCCGACGCAAACGATGGTCATTAGGCTTCAGTTCTTGGGCCAGAATCATCTTATAGGGATGCAGGCCAAGATCCAATCGCAAAATACGCCAGGTAGTCATCCTGGACAGGCCCAATTCCTGAGATCGGCGTGGCACGGACAATTCACGGTTTTCCTCGATACTGGCCTGTACGGCGGCTATATTCTGTGTAGGACGTGCGGTACGCATACGATTTTTAGGCTTAGTATCCAATAGAGTAAATTCACTCTCCAACTTATCGATTATTCGACGAATTGAGAGCGCGGATGGAGCAGAATGACGACCATATTTTGCACGATATGCTCTTTGAACACCGACAAAACTTCTCGAATTTTGATAAAATAATTGGATAATTTCCAAACATTGTGGAAGCGTGAAACTACTCATGATTAAATGGCAAACCTTACTGATGACAACTGACAGCAGACGTCAAAAATTTCAGTTCAAATGAGCCCGATAGGGACATTCAAAATCATATCACCCCTATTGGGAAACCCTTTAGTTAACATTTTCAAATAAAAATTTATCATTAATTTTCTCATTTTCAATAGTAAAAGAATATGTTGCGTAAAGATATGTTTGGTAATATTAAATATCATATTGGTGAGCAAGGATAATTTTAGATTTTAGGTAATATAAACATTCTAATGAAATAGAAGATAAATCAGGATTTGCAGAAACGAATACGTAGAAGCATCTTACTTTAAATTTTATAATCAATAAAAAATTGAAATTCTTGCGAACTTGTTTATTTGGATACGAAATTCTAGAGATAAAAAAACTAATTTTTATCATATATTTTATTTCAGATAATTTTACTATATTTAAAATAAAAATAATTAAGCGCATGTATCAAAATGGTCAAGTGACTATACGACGGGCAGTATGACGATCTTCAACAGACGCTGTTACTACATAACCAGTTTTATATAGTTTCAGAGTATACAAAATCAAATGAATTGCGTTTATCCTAATGCCGAAGAATGACTATATTATAGCATATGTTACATGTCAATTCACCTCAATCATTTTACGCACAGCATCGATGTCAGCTGGAGCAAAAGTAGTTGATGGCCGACCTTCATGAAGTTTATCACTGTGAATAGTTATTTACATTTCAATCCATCGAACCACTAATAAACTGTTCTTTTCGATGATGCTTCATCATCTAAAGCAGAAATAAGTCGTCGCAAACACTCGTCTACACTTAATTACAGCTGTAAATCAAAAATCATAAAAATACATTTCCCGAAAGTGTTCTCTTCTTAAATACATATACATGTTTTCCACCTGGCATACCTGAAACATCCGTATGAACAAATTTTCCGGAGAGCCCCATGTCTTAGTTTTCGTAACTTTTTTTGAAAATAAGAATTATTCGTTTGTAAAAGTTCGGGAAATAATAGAGGACCTTCAGAGGAATGTCCTGTGACTTCTGTCAGATTGTACAATCAAAAACATTAATTTACTTCATTCGGTCGGTATTAAATCCGTGAATAACTTTTTTGAATTTTATCAATGTAAAGAAAATTTTTATGAACTTGAAATTACATTTTTTGCACTCCAACTTTGATAAATTTCCCGGCAATCTTGGAAACTTTAGCGAAGAACAAGGCGAACGGTTCCACCAAGATATCAAGATAACGTAAACTCGTTTCCAAGAAAGATGTGACGAAAATATGATGGCAGATTTCTGTTAGATGCTGAAGAGAGACACAGAGAAATGTGATGAAAAGCGCAAACGGAACCCATTGCTCAGATAATTCGATCAAAAAAGAACCCGTTATATTTCAAAAAAAGAGAATGACTAAAATTCTATCTACTTGTCATTTGTTATTCGTTATTTATAATTCTTAAGGTTATGTGGTTAGTAGAATTTTAGGTTATAGGGTAAAGGTGTTATGGGCTTGGGGTTCTCTACATGGGTTCAAGGGGTTATTTGATTCAATATATTCGGTATAACAGGCTTATTGGGCTTGGATTATAAGATTTTTCAATGTTATGTCAAAAACCTGACATTATGGGGTGAAATGGACTTTGGATTCGGTTCAGCGACCCCAAAAACATATGATAAACATAGTCTGAGCCCCAGGCCAGAAAATGTTTTTTTGTGTTGCTGTGTTATTAGCAAAATTAAAAACAGAACATCAGTTATTGAACTTTAACCATCATATATGAATTTAGAAAAGTATTTGTGTTAACTTTGCATGCCTTGCAGAACTATTAATTAGTTTACATCCAACCCGTGATGTTGAAATCCCTGACTCCGTCACCTCCAGCCAATTGTCATAGTTGTAACTCAATCATAATTCTGTCATGAATAGAACGTACTTCCTGGATATACAGATCTGCTTTAATTTTTATAATTAATTTTAGTAATCAAATTATTCCATTCATTGATTCAGTTTTTTGCCTCTAAGAACCAAACTTTTTACAAAAGCGGAACTATGAAGCTGACTGAAAGATGGCAAAGGGTCATCAACAAAATGGTCAATACAAAACTGATTAATGTTTGTTATTTGTATTAACTTGCTTTGAAAATCATGAAAAATGAGCTCCGCGAGTAAGTTTAAGTTGGGTACACAAAGAGAAATAACTAGTGCCGCGCACGTAAAAGCAAGTGAAATGACAAGTTTGGAATACATTAATCCGAGTTCATCACACTAGCCAATACCTATGCGTCGTACGTGAAACTCAAACGTTTGGTACACTGGCCCTCTGATGTTTGCAACGAGTCATTTTGTGGCTAATGCTTGAAGTTCACATAATTAAGGTCCGATCAGCTGGCACTTCCACAACGAAATATCACAATTTATTTTATGCCACATTTTTGGGCTAATTATGGGATAATTTTGCGCGGTAATGCCGATTTTTGGGCTCTTATATTTTGGGCAAAATAAACTACTACAGAATTTCAGGCTCTTGAAATACCCAAAAATAATTTTTGAAAAAACAACCCCTATCACTGACAAGCAACCCTTAATTTTGAAAAATACTTTTTGATAAAAAAACTTTTTCAGAATTTTGGGCTACATTCGGGCTCTTCAAAAATTTCTACATCGATTTTTGGGCCCCAACACTTAACATAAAAATTTATCCCTGCATGGCCATGTAGACACGACTTTGACTAAAAATCATCTTTTTGGGAACTTTATCATCTGGAAACACTCTGATTTTCCTGCTCTTCGAAACTGTATATATCGATTTTTGGGCTTCAACCCTTAACATCAAAATGCACTCCTGCATGGCCATGTAGAGACAAATTTAACTAAAAGTTATCTTTTTGGGAACTTTATGGTCTAGAAATACTCTCTTATTTACGAGCTCTTCAAAATTGTCTATATCGATTCTTGGGCTCCAAACCTTAACACCATAATGCACCCCTGCATGACCATGTAGAGACGACTTTAACTTTTTTGAAGAGTCCGAAAATCAGAGAGTATTCCTAGACCATAAAGTTCCCAAACATATGGTTTTTAGTTAAAGTCATGTCTACATGACCATGCAGGGGTGCATTTTGATGTTAAGGGTTGGAGGCCAAAAATCGATGTAGACATTTTTGAACAGCCCGAAAATAGCCCGATATTCTATAGAAATTTTTTTTTGTCCAAAAAGTATGTTTCAAAATCAAGGGTTGCTTGTCAGTGATAGAGGTTATTTTTTCAAAAATGATATTCGGGTATTTCAAGAGCCAGTCAATAGTCTGAAATTATAAAATAGTTTATTTTGTCCAAAAGGTATTTTTCAAAATTAAGGGTTGCTTGTCAGTGGTAGGGGTTGTTTTTTCAAAAATGATATTCGGGTATTTCAACCCAGGAAAAAAAAATCGATAGAACGCGCGTCTCTTTGAATTGTGTATCTGTCATTTGCATATTCAGGAAATAAAAATTCAATCGGATGGTGACACTTGGAATCTGCCATTTGTGCGCAATGTTTTAAATCTGCCATTCGACATTGGTTAAATCGTTAAGTGAATAGGGTTGAATAAGACTGATTAACCTCAAATAATTTCTAATGGCAATGTACGATTCATTGATGTTCGCATGAATCGGTTGAAATTCCAAATGAAATGGAAGTCTTAAAAGGTCACTCTGAATAAGAGAAATACAATAAAAACAGAATACGAATTGTATTGTAAACGATTGTTCACTTTAAATACATTATTTTCTATCGGAAATATTGGTTTTCAATCTGTTAATGCTGAAATTCCAGTGACTGATACGCAATTCAGAACACCTCAAAGCCCATTCAAATTTAACGCAAGTGAATGGTTTTTTGTTTCCTGGGAAGAGCCAGAAAATAGCCCGATATTCGGGTATAGCCAGTTCTTTAAAATTTAAGGTTTTTATGTACTGGAGGTGCTAGCTGCCTGGGCACTCAGCACCTCCACCTAAAATTCGGTTTTTTGAGAAAAATACAAGAGCCCAAAAATCGGCATTACCACCCAAATTTAGCTCATAATTAGCCCAAAAACGTGGTATATAATAAATAGTGATATTCTGTTGTGGAGGTGCCAGCTGACCGGACCTACATAATTATCCAGTGCATGGACAATACCGTGTGTGTAAACCATGAATATCAAGCTTTTATCGATCGAACCTCATGGTTTCACCACTTGAATGGGTCTAAGTATTGAACAGTAGTTTGTGTGATATGTGTGGCGCTCGTTATTTTCCTCCCTTTAGAATTAGCTGATTGTTATAAATAAATTCTTTTCACTTTTCCAAATATTCGCACCACTTATTTCACCAGTCAACTCAACAGTAATATCTTTTTTTCCATTTTTATGTGATTTTTTGTGGAAATATTAATGATACGAAAAAAGGAGGTTAATTTTGGAATCAGCGCTTCAAAAACCATAAATTAATATTGTACATGCCATAAAAATTGAATGAACACGAATTACGTTAATAAATAGAATTTTTCTTCACTATCGCTTCTTAGCAATTTTTTAAAAATGATTGGATTTTTACAAATCAAAGCTTATTATTTCGGAGAAAATATTTGCTAAAACTCCACTGTTTCTAGTTTTAAAAATAAGTAAAAAAATCTTCAAATTCAAATATTCTTGCCATATCCTCCTGATTTTTTGCGAGAGCTGTTTCAGGGTGAACACACGTTTTGGCGCAAGCTTCCTCTTTAAAACACTCCAGACATTTTCGATTGGATTCGCATCGGGGGACTGTGATGGCCAGTCCAATGTTGTGATGCCATTTTCTGCTTTCCAGGCGGTGCAGAGACGGCTTCGATGTTTCGGGTCGTTTTTTTCTTGTAAGTTCCAATCGGCCGTATCGGCTCCAAACATCTTTATAGCAGACATTAGAAGACCACGTTCATATATTTGGAGCATTTTCTGAGCATTCAAGTTCTCGGTGAAGAGCTCTAAACACCCAAAACCGCGCTGTGAGAAGCATCCCCAAACATGGACCTTCACGGGGTGTTTTTTATTGGCTTTATAACGCTCAACCCACTTCTTCACGAACGATTTCGACTTTTTGATGTACTATATTTAGCAGCAGCTGTATAGGACATTAGTGGTCCCTTTGGATGGGTACACAAGAAGACCGCTTCAAAACGTTTCGCGTACACAGAACTCATTAAGACTCACGTCTGCTCTCTCCAACGATTCGAGCGCTACTGAATCGCCTTGGTAATTGCGCCGTAGTCCTTTAAATGTACTTTCATTAAAAAAAAAAAGTTCAAAAATCTCTAATAGTTTTCGAAAAACCGAGAACTCGCTCTTGTTGAACAGACTGTATATGACAGAAAGAGCAGAGAAAGAAGCAAAAGAGAATCCAGAAAGTATCAAGAGAAGCAAAAGAGAATCAAAAAAGTATCAAGAGAAGCAAAAGAGAATCAAGAGAGTATAAAGAGAAGCAAAAGAGAATCAAAAGAGTATCAAGAGAAGCAAATGAGAATCAAGAGAGAATCAAGAGAGTATCAAGAGAAGCAAAAGAAAATCAATAGTTCGACTCGGGATATCAGTACTTTAAGCTTTAGATGTATTTTAAACTAAGATTTCTGTGAACATCTTGCTAATTTTATGTGAGTTTATATTATATGAATTAAAATATCATGTTAGGTATAAATGCACTATTATTAATTTTTTCTTAATTATAAAATCAGAAGCTAGTCATTTATTATGAGAACATGTTACATTATAATGTAACATGTTAGAAAATAATTTGGTCAACAGTCATTTGATAATTATCAAATGACTGTTGACCAAATATATAATATAATTGATACCACTAGTTAGTAGACGCAATTGAAATTAATACACACAGACACCTCTAGCTACTTTTCTGTTTATCTATCTATGAAACTGATACCATATTTTCAATACCCAAACGTAAAATCGGTATCACAGACAAAAATAGTTCAAGTAATTTTACTCAACCTTCGATCAAAGTTGGGACATATGGACAAGTTAGAAATTATTTAGTATCACTGTAATTATTTGTGATAATTAATTTTTCAAGAATGAATTGCAGTTGAATAAATTCAGAAGTGTAGAGTAAAGTATGAAAGTGTGTATTGAAGATTTATAAAAATATATATTACTACTTGTAGTATAATTATAAAAAACCAATCTTTTATTCAATCACAAAAATACTAGAGCTTTCTGTTTATTCTACTCAACGCTTCGTTCGAGAGTTGAGTAAACCATGAAAAAACAGTAATTTATCATCAAAAATGGCTTTATTGTTTTTCAAAGTATTCTCCTTTATGATCTATACACTTTTGCATGCGCTCGAACCATGTGTCATATCACTTTTTACATTCCGCTTAAGACATCTCCAAAACATGGTTTCATCAAATTATGTGGGATCCAACGAGAACAAATCTTTTTCACGATGTTGAAATACTAACATGGAACAAAGAGCTATTATTAAATTACACGAAAAACTTTGTATGAATGCATCAGAAACATTCTGGTTGATGCAGCAAGTGTATGACGATGATTGTTTGAGCACAGCAAATGTTTTTTTGTGGCATAAATGTTTTTTGAAAGGCAAAGAGAAATTAGAAGATGATAATCGCGAAGGAAGGCCAAATTCAGCAATGCTTATTATATTCTTCGATATCAAAGGAATTATCCATAGGTAATTCGTTCCAATTGGCCAAACAATTACTGGCGCATATTATCTCGAAGTTTTTAAGCGCCTGATGGCCAGAATTCGTCGTATTCGACCCGAATATTGTGATCCAGAAACCTAGTCTCTGTTGCACAATAATGCACCGAGTCACACCTAACTCATTGTTCGTAAATATGTGTCGAATAAAATAACCCATGCTCAGAATCTTTGTTTATTGTTTTTTTAAATGATTTTAATCAAATTCCATTTACCAATAATGTCGTTTATAGTTGATAATGCAATTCATAGATGTTATTGTGTATTTCAATTTTTGTATTTAATATTATCAATAAACGGTTTTATAAATTATTGACAATATTGTTACTATATGCATGTTGAAGCGCCATCATGTGGTTTTAGTTTTTGGTATGTGTCATTTTGCCGAAGTGTAAAAAACATAGTTTTTTCGAGCATTAAATATGTCAAATCACGTACCAATAAAACACCATTTGCGGGAAGTATTATTTTTTATTTTCAATTCCAAGAAAAGTGCTGAAGTGCTGCTTAAAGTCATCGATTACTTTCGGAAACTTACGGTGATTATACCCCATCGATTAAAACGTGTGAGCACTGGTATAGACACTTTAAATGTGGTGGTTTTTATACGGTGGACAAAGAACGTTCAGGCCAAATGAAAAAGATCGAAAATGAGGAATTGGAAATGTTACTCGATAAAGACCCGTGTCAAACACAAGATGAACTAGGAGGATCATTGGGAGTCGATCATTCAACCGTTTTTAGACGATTACGTGCACTGGGTATGATCCAAAAGCAAAGAAATTGGGTGCCGTACGAGTTGAAGTCGAGAGATGTCGATTTTACAGCATGACAACTTGACGACTTGACCTCGTTTTGCTGCCAAAAAACTTAATAGAGAATATTCATTATTCAGAAAAGATTGTTTAAATTTTCTTGATTCAGTTAAATTTATTTTTTAGAAAAACTGAAGAGATATTGTTTGGTTAACTCTTAACCCTAGGCCCTTGTTCGTTCACTGCTTGAGGTTATAGAAGGTCAACGTTTAGGTGAATGCATGTTAAACGAGTGAGAATTTATAATAGAAGAAGGCAACGGAGAATATATGTTAAAATACGGTTTATGCAGGAATACGACGATCTAGACATTCTAGACTTTAATTCGAATAGGTTCAAGTTTTTGATAGATCAGTTTTAATATTCTTGGAATTGACTTAATAAATGTGATATTTTATTGGGCATGCACTGTGTCTTCGAATTTGATTAATCTCCCGAATTTCTAACACACGAAAAAGTAGGTTTCGTATCGAAAATCTACTTATAGTGGCTGATCGCTTTGATACTATTTATGGAATTTACGGTTGAAGGCAACTCCGCACTCAGAGTAACCTCGATATTTTTCTCGAAAGGAAAAATAAGATACACAACTTTGCATCCAATGAAACATAAAAGTTATCGTAACAACAGAATATCTCGTAGTTTTTACAAGGAATAAAAAGCATTCAGAATTTTCAGATAACTGTCCTCCAAATTAAAATCATATTACTAATGATATAAGAATATTTCTTTAATCTTGATATCAAATAATAATTCATAAGTATTCAGGACACTAAGACAAGTTTTTACAATTTTTTGAGAAAAAGATAAAGGTCTACATATTTTACTTGACACACTCAAACCAGTCAACAATAAAAACTTTGCTAACATGTCACATCCTTGTCTAAATAATGCAGCCAAATTTTGTTGGTACCTTTCTTAACTGCTTAAGAATTCTTTTCTCGTTTCAAGACTCAACCTCAGCTCAATCTAATATCAAGTATTAATATTTATTTGCAGAATTTATAAATGATATAACCACACTCTAAAAACAGTCTGTCGAAAAACTGTCAAATGATTCCTTCTATTATTAAAGGATTTTCTATTCAAAATTGGCATGAGAGGAAATCCTTTAACAGTTAAAGGATTGTCGTTTCAAATTCTGTTCTTTTACTGTCAAAGTGTTCCCTTTGGTCTGGAAATTAAATCCTTTGTCGTACAAAGGAAATATAATTTCGAGAATAAGAGAAAAAAAATTGTATCATATAACCTAATAAGAAATATACACAATCCCAAGTTTGACAAATGCGACTATTAAATCGATTATTTTCAATACTATAATAACGACCCGTCTTAGATTTCAGCTTAAAGAAATTTTAAGATAAAACTTTGATGAAAACCATAATATTCATTAAAATTCAAGCACGCTTTACAAAATTATTTTATAAAGAGACGACTGATAACCCTTTGATGGTTAAAAACATTAAAAATTTATAAATTTATAATAATTCGATTATCAGAAGCAATGAAAAATGAGGGTATGTGGATAAAAATTGTTTGTTTTGGTGTACGTACCTTCCAGAATTTTTACATCGCACTCTGGGATTCCTAATATTTTAAAGAAATCCATTTCCTTGACGCATCCACGTTAATTAACAAAACACGATCAAACACGACTGCAATACGATGAATTTTTAGAATCACTAGTTTATAAGTAGAATCCAATATTAAGTGAATGGTTAATTATACACTACAGGGTGGGTTATCTAACATTTTGAATTGTTTCAAAAGTATGTTTTCATTAGAAAGATTGAACCTTTCTATTTAAGAATAAAACACAACATCATTTGAAAGACTGCCACGGCTGGCCTTACAGTTTCTTATTCAATCAACCCAGTTTTTCAGTACATTTTCGATTGTTTGGGCAAAAGGTCAATAAGGTCAATAAGAAAAATTGTCGCATTTGGGGCTGAGAAAATTCAAACGTCATCATTGAGAAGCCGATGCACCCACAATGAGTGACTGTTTGGTGCGGATTTTGGTACGATGGCATCATTGGGCCATTTTTCTTCGAAAATGAACAAGGAGCCGTCGTTACGGTCAATGGCGAGCGTTACCATGCCATGCTTAACGAATTTTTGTTTATAAAAATTGAAGAGGATGACATGGACGACATTTGGTTTCAACGGGACGGGACCACTTGTCACACAGCCAACGTCACAATCGATGTTTTGCGCACTGTTTTTGAAAATCGAATAATCATCCGAAATTCTGATGTCAACTGGCCGCCTCGGAGATGTGACCCCGTTGGACTATTTTTTGTGGGGAGCCGTTAAGGATAAGTGTTATGCTAACCATTCAGAGACGATTGAGGCCTTGAAACACGAAATCGAAGTTGCCATTCATGGGATTGAAAAATAAAACTCCATATTTTAAAATGTAGTAATTAATTTAAATTTACGAATTTGGAATCTTTCTGTGGAAAAAAGACGCTTTCGGCTTAGCTGGAATTCGAGCCCGGGTCTTTCGAATTCAAATTCGCTCCGCTGATGTCATTTGACGGAAACCGAACTCAGGGCCGTTCTAACATTACATTTTTCTCTAATCGCCTAAAACTAAGTATCGCACGCTTATACCACTACGCGAACGCACTACATGTCTATGTCTCGAATAAAATATCGCCTAGAAATGCGACTAGATTGTACCGAGTTGCTATAACCTTTAACTTTAACTTCTAAACATCAGCGAATGACTACTACCGAGAAAACAAAAAGCGATTAAAAATATTTTCGTTTAATTGTGTTGTGGGCATTTGAATCGGTAAGCTTTTCCAATCGGCAATTTGATCCCAGATCGATTAAATCATTACTTTGTTGAATTGTTTTTACGCTTCTTCCAATCATAAAAATTTGTTTTACTGATGTTAATTGTAATTTCACAATTGAGATGAACAATTCACGAAACGTATCTTAACGATTCAAATTTTATGGACTGTGTCAATTAATCGTAAAACTACGATTCAACGTCATTGAAACAAATTTATACGATTGAAAAGTCCTAAACGCAATTCAACAATGTTTCGATGCAATCGTTTTCTGATAAAACTACAGATTTTATGATACGCAATTCACAGAAATTTCAATCAATCGTTTCTTTTTTCCTGGGTACTCTTGAGAAAATTATTTACTTACGTTCAAAACGTCAAATTTTAAATTGTCGAAAGGTCATTATGAGGAACAATTTTTCCGCGTTTAAGACTTTTTTTCCTAAGCGTCAGTAAGTATCTTGCTGAATTTCAGCAAGTCTCCTTTTTCTACCGACTCACTACAATTAAGGGTTCCAGTGATAACCGCCTAACCTATTAATCGGTTAGGCGCTCGAACAGTAGAATAAAAGGAGGGGATAGTGGTCAAATACCGTCGAAATTTGAAATCACGAAAAATAGAAATTATCAGTCTATGTAAAATCACAAAACGCACAAAATTTCCAAATAACATTTTCTTACTAGACCTACGGTTTTCGAATAAAACAACAATAATCTAATTTCTTTTAATTACAAATTTCAATCTTTTTTCAAACTCAAGTCACGATATTTTTGGTGAAAATTACCGCACTTGGCAGAAAATGAGATACGCATACCAAGATAGTTGTGTCAGTTTATGTCCAAAATTTCGTTAGAATGTTTGTACCATTTCTTGTTATAGGAATGAAATACATAGAAGCAAGCAGGCTCAGTTAACTCCCATGTGCAGAATCGACCACGTATTATTATTACTATTTCTGTAGTCCCTCATATCCACTTTAGATTCGCTAGTTGTTATACTGGGCGCGAGGTGAGGAGGGCTCATCGTCATTGATACAACGACACGTGATAGTATTTTTTATCCATTTTTGAGAAGTCTTGGTGCTTATTTCTTATATTTACAGTTATAATTTTTTTAAATAGTGCTCTAATTTTTTTATATATCATTTTTTATATATGGAGAAAAAAATCGGTAGCCAGTGACTGAATTAGTCACGTGACCTGCATGTCTCATGGCCTTAAACATTCTGCATTTCAAATACATATCCCATTCATTAATTAAATCATATTTTGCTTATTTACATGTGTATTTTACTTTGCAATACACAAAAGGTCATGTTAACGAATTAAAACAGGATTGAAACGTCGTCCATATTTTTTGCGAAGAGCAAGTGGTACGCCACGCTCGGGGAGTTCGAAACTATACGTACATGTGTATGTGCCTACTTCTGGCAACTGAATTTAAAATTCAAATATAACAATTTGAAAATAAATAAAATTTATCAATAAAAGTAGCTGTCAAAATTTAAGTTTGTCAAAGTGACTTGTTGAAAGAAAGGTTGAAAATATTGCAAAGATTTCAAAGCGCTCAAACAAGAGAAATACGAGCTAATGCAAGACCATGAAAAGTGCGCAAGGAGTTACTTGCATTGGAAGGCTCTCTCATATAGATTCAAAGGGGGTGGTAATTACAAACGTAGTATGCAGGGGCTATGACTTTGTAGAATCAAAATAGAATGTAAATATTATATAGAGGGGTAAAATAGGAGCTAGTAATAGATAGTATAATAAGGAGTCGCAAAGCAGAGGTAAAAGTTATACTTGGAGGGATTAAGTAGCGCCATATTTCGACTCTGGTAAATACATTTAAGTTATGTGAATAACATGTAACAACGGAAATATTGTTTTTGGAAATTTTATTATTTTTAATAAAATAAAATACCTTTTATGTGTGGTGTTACCGCAGTCGGTAAAGCTGCATACTTTAAAATATAAAATTTTAGAATTCAAAGACTTAGAACAACATTTTGATACCTTTATGCATATTTTATACAATCCCATATTTTCTTACATCAATTCTGTTATACAACCACAAATCATCTACTTTTATCCCGAAGGTATGGTGAAAAAGTTATTATCAATTCCTAAAATCAATGTACACTGAGAAAAAAAACATGACTCAGTAGCGTCCAGAAAGGAGTGGTTCATGTCCGAAGACGAAAATTGAAAATAGACATCACTATGTCCTCGCTAGGCATGAACCACTCATGTCCAGAGCGTACACACTAATGTCTTAGGCATTAATAACGCGCACAGGACTCAGCCCTGTCTAGACAGTAGTCAGTCATGTCCAGCACCGGAACGACAACGAGCTAAACATTACTGCATATGGTGTCAGTGTCTCGTTTCCATGATTGGAATTGTGCTCTCGAAACTCAATAATCATGAAAAATACGTGGTATTAAATTTAGTGTACTTTTTCACTTTATATTTGAAAATTTTTGCTGCTAATCATCAATACACACAGTCGACGAAACTTTCCACATTCAAACACTGACACAATATTCAGTAATGTTTAGCGCGTTGTCGTTCCGGTGCTGGACATGACTGACTACTGTCTGAGTCCTGTGCGCGTTATTAATGCCTAAGACATTAGTGTGTACGCTCTGGACATGAGTGGTTCATGTCTAGCGAGGACACAGTGATGTCTATTTTTAATTTCCGTCTTCGGACATGAACCACTCCTTTCCGGACGCTACTGAGTCATGTTTTTTTTTCTCAGTGTAAGAAGTAAAATTTATGCAGTTTGAATCTCTCATGCCCATTAACATCTCAAAGTTTCTGTTTAAGATTCAATGTAAATGAAGCTTGTTTCCAAAAGACGCTGAACTATTTCGAGAAACTGTGACCCATTTTGTACCAAGACAAGAAACCTCTTCCGTGAGAAGATTCCGATAATAATTCCATCTCGTCTGATACTTTGAAAAAAAAATATTTTTATTGGAAATTCTTGGTAATTATCTTCAAGCTCTATGAAAGCATAGTCTATGCAGTTTCCATTAGTAATTGTTAATTCAGATGGTACATAATCATCATTGTTTATGATGAAATTAACTAAATTAATTGGAAATTATGTCTATATCATCATTATTACATCAGAAGTAATTTGTTTTATTTAGAGTTTAATATTTTTTATACAAGAAAGATTTCATGAATCCTGAATTTTCATTTTCTGTAAATCTAGGATGTTAAAGTTCTCAGAGAAATAGCCTTCAGGCGCATTTAGATTTGATTTGAAGGAGCACGGCCATTTCTACTTAGAGTTTAAATTGCTTGTACCAATTTGTAATTTTTTAAACATTAAACCTCATTCCAAAACATGAAATCATGGGTTTCAATCTTGAAAACTCAAATCTTTATTCTTTTTACATATATGTGGAATAATTAATAAAATAATACAAATTAGAAAGCTAGAGTAAATTAATTATTTATGATACATTAATAATTTTTGAGAAATGGATAAAATGAAAAATAATAATTTCTGGAAATAGCAAGTCTTTATTGATAATACATTTATTAATATTAATTATATATTATGATTTTGAATAACAACAAAGCTTAATTTCATAATCTTTAGGTCTGAGAAAGCCTAGAGTCAAAGGCTGTATGGTGATACCTTAAGGCAATAGACCAACCTGGTCACGTGACCTTATTATTATGTATTGTATATTTACGTAAGATCAATAAAATACAATAAATAATGTCGGACAGTTATAATTTTTTTGCAAAACACGCAATAAAGAAGTACTTTGAGTCCCTGTAGAGCGGTAGTAAGGAAGTCCATTTACGACCCACGTTTTCACATTGTATCTGTTTTCCTTCCTTGGGTACTACTTTTGTTCCTTACGTCCGCTGAACACGTATGACAATATTGGTTACATTTTTCAAATGTATGTCGTTGGCACGCAACGAATAAGGTTACCATTTAAATTAGTTTAAACACAATGCTCGTTAATAAATTTAAAATATTTATTTGACATATTTTTGTACTTTTGATAAAAGATTAACTATGGTAAGGTAATTTGCCTATAACTATAGAGAGACATTTTCTATTTATCGTTTTCCTCTACAAAGCTTAGTAGAAATTTTTAAGAATTAAGGCACAGTCTTTTTGGTATAATAATTCAACTCCTGAATCTTAAAAAGTACTTGAGGCCATACATTATGTTCTCGAATTGTATTACGCGAAATTTAAAGAACTAATGTGTAAAAAAGTACTTTTTAAAATTAAAGCTTATGTAGTATTTAAATTTTTTTATATAAACTCTTTCATTAAGGGGTTACTCTACTATCTTTTCAAGTTTAAAAAATTTCGCTTTTTTCATGGAAAGATTAAATTTAAATGTTCAATCTTTTTACACATTAAACAAGAGGTTTTACACTTGTACAACAGATGTTTTATTTTTATTTTGTGTGGAAAATCTGGCTGACCCAGCTGCCTGAAGTTGACCTTGCTGAGAAATGGTTGACACGATATCTCCACTTTCAAGAGCCTGAGAGCAAAAATTCCGCCATATTATTAAAAAGTAACCCATCCGTTATGGCCGGTACCTCAATAAAAAAAAATTCGATAAAAAATAACAAAATGACTGATACTTAAAGTTTTTAACCCTTTTTTGCAACTTAAATTATTTGAAAAAACATAGTTAATATGATTAAATATTTCTAATTCTGTTACCGGCTATAGCTGTATATGTGTAGAATATTCCATGAAAATTTGAGCTTGATCGGTCAAATAGTTTTTTCTAAATCATGTCAACCTGGTCGAAAAACATTGTTTTGAGAAAAATGCGATTTACTTCTTTTTACCAAAATACTCTGTAAGAGCAGTGATTCTAAAATTTTTTTTTTAATTTCTGACCAAAATAGTGTTTCCAATAGCATTTCTACACATGTCTACTAGAAGAATCTGTGATTTTTTCAAAAAAGATAGTAGAGTAACCCCTTAAACGTTAATATTAAACTGTCTGAAAATGATATATGCAACTTAGACGGAATCAAATATCTTCTTAGGAGTACCGTTATACCGCCTCTAATAATACTAAAACATTCACACATAGCTTGATCCAATTTTGACTGAAAAGTGCTTGCCCATCCCATTTTTTTCTGAATATGTTCTGGGGATGCCTCCCGAGTATTTTAAGCTGTTAATGTAAAAATCGTAACATTCATGAATCTTTAAACTCTTATATAATAAGTGCAAAAAATTTTCTTTTTTAATTATTCCTTCACGGTGTATTACACGCCTAAACGGTCACAAAAATAATTGAAGTATACAAAGTTTCCTGTAAAATAAAAGTAAAAATGACGGTTTATCTTGAATAGTTCAAGATATGTGGAAATTCTGTGCAGTTTAATTTTTGTTATTAAAGATTACTTCTGAGTAACGTGGTTCGTAATCCTACACTCTTCTTCAGTCGCTAAACTCAAAAATGTGAGAACTGATAAGAGTTCTGGGTGGATTCTATTACGAAGATCATTTTGTATGTATCCGGCCCTCGAAAACAGTCTTTTCGATGAAACGGGAGTAGCCACAACCGATAAATATCTAACGATTACTTTGTAGGCAATTAGAAATACGTGCTTGACTTGTTCCCAATATGCTAAAGGATCTTCAGTCAGCAAAATGTCATTGTTTTCCATATTATATTTTGATAGCTTTCACTATATCTGAACCATTGTCTGATATAAAAGTAACTATAGCGTTATTACTGATGTTCGAATCTTTATAGATTTCGCTGATAGTTCCACCCAGATAATTCTCTGTATGTGACTTATCCAAGGAAAATGTACTAAGCGTAGTTGATTTTAATGCTCCTTGTTTAAAGAAGTGAACTGTGAGGCCGAGTTTTTTTTTGGCAATTATCTCTTCAGGTGTCTGTCGTAATTAACAATTCTTTTACTTCACCCAGTTCAGCTTTGACCTTTTGTTTTAAGCTAACATACTTTTCATGGATACATCGCGTGGTCGTCCTTCGACTGGATGGCTTCTAATGCAGTTGTAAGGCTCTTATGAATTTATTCATGCCTCTTTTTTCTGGAGTAGCCAGAAGCATATTATCCGCAATTATCATATATGTTAAGACATCAGTTATTGTTGTCCCCCTCAATCCTCCAGCTATAAAATAAAAATTCCATGTAAATTTATATGTGAAAGGAGATTGTCACCAGACATTATCATTTAAAATGTGAAGTGAAAATTCCTAACGTTGAAAGGAATCTATATCTGTATGAAGTTTATCAATTAGAATCTGATTCTTTCTTTCCCTCGAACTCGAAGATGAAACTAAAGATGCCGTTGCTGAAACAGAGTTCTTCAATTTTTAAGAAATGCAACTAAGCTTAAAATTGATTGAAACTGAATTTAAAAAAAAAATTTAAGACTAAAGCAGAAGTTTTTATTTACAATGCATATTTCACATTATTTGCCTTAGAGTAAAAAAAGGTAAGTAGAAAATATTATTAAATAATAATTAATTATAATTTGAATATAATAACCTTTTGTTGAACAGATTTGTTCGCAGTCTGTTCTGGAATGTTTTTATCATCCGTCGATGTATTTTCCGAGCTTGCAATTGGATTTGATTCTTCTGATTTTTTTGGTGCCAGGATTCTTTGATATTCTAAGGCTGACCGAGACGGATGATTATTTAAATTTATAGTATTTCCATAGTTATGAAATATCCCACGACGAATTTTACATTTTGCATTACTGTCATTTAGTTTGATAAAACTATCCTACACATAATTGCCTCTTTTCGTTGTCCCATTCTACTGAAAAATGTTAAAATACTATTATAGGAACACTATACACACGTGTTAGCTTAAACTTAATTAACGTTAAACTAAAAAACAAGAAGAGTAGACAAACCTTTATTTCCAAATTACTTTTTTCCATCAATTTAGCAGATGTATTTACATAATTTGATTTATAATAAAAACGATCAAAAAGATTAAAACGTGCAATCAGATCACGTATAGATAACGAGGTAACGTATGAGAAAATTGAGGTTAGCTCTACAAATTCTAAAAATCATAACTTTGATTAGTTTAAATTTAAAATTCAAAGTTTAATAGTAAACAAAACACATATACAGCGTGTCCAACCACTTGTTTGACAGCCGGTAATAGGGGTTAGAAAATAAAAAAATAAGACGAAAATTATAATGCAACAATGTTGTACGGTGCTTTGTTTAGAACCTACAGAGCAACAAAGTTAAAAGTGGTGGGACACGCTGCAGAAATAGTATGTAATAAAGTTATAATTACTTACCTTTTCATATCTAACCATCAAAAATAGTCACAGATGAAAATATATACGTGAAATTCATGTGGGAAATCCGTGTGTTGATTTAGAACCGGTTAACGTAGAATTTTACGTGAAATTCCGCGTAAAAATCCGGTGGATATTCCCGTGAACTCTAACTGTATGTGAATAAAATTTTTCGCCTAGATTTAAATCACATGCTTCAGTCAAAGTTCACGGGAATGTGCACGCGGATTTTTACGTGGAAACTCACCTGGAATTCCACGTCAACCGGTTCCAAATTAATACATGGAATTCCAGGTGAATTTCTACATGACTTTCACGTGGATATTTTCACCTCGGGTCTCATTGATGGACTTTAAAAATCAATACAAACAAAATCTTTATTCAAAGTTTCAAGTATTCGAAACTATATGTGAACCCTTAAAATATTAAAATGACCAAATTTGGACCAAAGCAATTCCTTAAAAGAATCACTAAAAATGAATCGATTCTCGCTATTAATCAAACTCTATAAATCGATTTTTCATCAATTATTTGGCAACTAAAAAATTGATTCTTAAACAATCGAGTCGAGATCGCTCATCTTTAGTTATATCACGTAAGCACAATTTGAATTATGTGATAAGAAAATCAGTATATGTAGCATAACCTAAAAATGGAATTTCATATTGGAAGAAATAAATTATAGAAGAAATTGTGGAAGAATTGCAGTCAATTTTTAAGTGTAAAAGTGGTAAAAGTCATTCACATATATACAGGTTAAACTTTCATAAGTGACACAATAGCCACAGTAAGTAGACAAATATTGTTTTAGTTCATGGTAATTTTATAGCTTCTAATGCAAAAAATTTATATCTGAGTTTTTAAGTGACATCTGTTGAGCATAAAACGCAACGAAAACTAATTATTATCATTCATAAATGAATATTGTATTTCCAAGAATCGAATTCATTTGTCAAACACGGACCTAAGTAGTATTTTGTTCAGATTTGTTGAACAAATAAATGTTCAACATGGATTCATTAAATATTCTATATTGAATTCCACAAAAGAATAGTATTGATATTATCTGATACAATAGTAGAAAATATTAATGCTACTTTAACTGAGGGATTCGGTCAAGAAAATTTAATAAATTAATTTCAAATGTTTGATTTAGTTTGACATGTTGGTGCTTTGCTCGCTTGGGGCGTGGATGGTAGGTGGATCGTTGGTGGTTTCGTGGGTCGCGGGTGGCCTGGCAGGGGCTTGTAATGGCTCCAGATAATCCGCGTGGCGGGTCCTCGCGGCTTGGTGAGGCGGGTGACCCTTCGTCGTACTCCCGGATCCTCTTGGGTTGGTGGAATCAGGAGAATCCTCCTTACTGCCGCTGGCTTAGCCCGAGCCTGGCTGACCGCATTGCGTGTATCAGGCACCTTTCTCTTAAGTTTGTCTTCTACGAAGAGACGGCGAGGGATGGTGGTGCTCCGGTGTGGACTGGCTCCCTGGGAATTTCTCTCTAGAGTCAGATGAATTGGGGAGCAGGTGAGTTCGAGGTTCCAGATTGGGGACCTCAATAGCTGATCGAGACTCCGTCCGTGTTCCCTGGCTGGTAGCTCTGTTGCCGCACTGGTCCTGGCGACGCAATGGTCAGCAACCCGGTTAAACAGTGCGGTAATCTGGCGACGTGGCGAGGCTGGGTCAGCTGTGACACTTGGGTGGCGGGCAGACTGGATGGCCGCGAGAAGCTTGCATGCCTTGTTCGTCGGTCTTAAGCTTCTCCACTTTTCGTAATTTTTCCTAGCTTTTCTCAACATGGGGCGTTTGAATCTTGGGACCAGAGGAGGGGGAGGGGAGAGGGCTACATAAGTACTTGTAGCTTACCGCCTAGGAGAGAGCGAGAAGGTGTGCGTCAGAGAAGAAGAGGGTGAACGCTGACGTGTGTGGTTAGGACTTTTCTACCTGTTATTTAAGGGTTTCGAAGCGACTTAAGCTTATGGCAGGACAAGCGGCTTCACAATATAATTTAATATAATTTTTTTGAAGTAGCAACGATCAAATCTAACCTGTATGTATGTGAATGACTCCCTACATAAAAAAAACCAGTTGAATCAAGTAGAAGTGGAACTCTACTTGGTTCAAGTTGGTTATTGTTACGTAACTTCAAAGCTGAACCAAGTACATTTTGTTTTTC
Source organism: Diplolepis rosae (assembly GCA_030998225.1). Classification (NCBI taxonomy): domain Eukaryota; kingdom Metazoa; phylum Arthropoda; class Insecta; order Hymenoptera; family Diplolepididae; genus Diplolepis; species Diplolepis rosae. The sequence goes on from JAPYXD010000177.1 coordinate 920,063, forward strand.
AGCTTGGCGTAATCTGGAATTACAACTAGTAAACGAACTGGTTTCAACTTGACTAATGATTTCGATTTGGATTTTCAAGTTGGCTCCAGTAGACAGAAATGACGTACCTGGCTCAACTTGGAATTCCAAGTATAGACAACGAACTGGTTTCAACTTTACTGATGATGTCGATTTGGAATTCGATTTGTAATCGATTTTAATCTACTTGGTTCGGCTGGAAATTACAAGTAGATGACGAACTGGTTTTAAATTGACTGTCTCTTTCAATTTGGAATTCCATGTTGACTCCAGTCGATGGTTTCAATCTACTAGGCTCAGTTTGGAATTACAAGTAGACGACGAGCTAGTTCCTGCTTAGCTTATGAAGTCGGATTGGAATTCCAAGTTTACTCTAGCAGACGCGCGCGATTTACTTGGTTCAGCTTAGAATTTCAAGTTGACAACCATCTGGTTCCTACTTAGTCATTTTTAAGAAATGTTGCTAATCTCAGGGAAATATTATGCATGAATTTTTATGGTGAATTTCTTCATTGAGTAATCAAATATCAATTATGCTTTTACAAATGAAATTACAAAATTTGTTGGAGTGAATGTATTCAACATTGAACAATTGTAAATGAAATTTAGAAAAAAAAACAAGAAAGTGCTCTCTAGCTATTAGTCAGCTCTATTGGATTGCAAAAAGAATATCAAGCAATCACTTCCAAAAGAAACCCTTGTGAAATGAATGATGTGCCTTCAAACAAAGGGGACCTGAGATACAAAAGAGTAGATAAATACAGTATATTCAGAAAAAAGAAAAAATCAGTATACTACTTATGTCCTCATCTGAATTTACAAATTGAAAACGTGACTGGAAATACTGGGTTGGGAAATCCAAGTTGAAAAAAGTTCGATCTCTACTTGGAAATCCAGGTATATTACAGCCAGCTAAACAAATGTCATTCTATTTAGATTAAAATTAGGTTACATTACCTTCTAACATTTTTAATATCGAATTTTTGAACAACGAATACTCTAAGCTTGTCTACAAGTCGTATTTCAAGCATATGACAAAAATTACTCACACTACTGTCCAAAATTGTGAGATCCTCTTTTTTATAGTAGCCTAATAAATATGACCTTAATAACAAACCTAAGAAAATGTTAAATTGTTAAATATTTGCAAACATTTTTTAAGGTATAATAAGAACATTGAATTTGTATAACTATTATTATATATATATTAAAATTTTAGCCCCATGATATTTCTGAATTGACAGTCATTCATTCAAATGATATCATTCATTACTGAATATTTCAAGAAAAATACTCACACATACCATAATTACATGTATGAAATTTAATTTGTACGCTTTTTTCTCTTCTCAGGTTATCAAAAATGACTTTGACTTTAATATTTGCATTGTTTTATATATTTTTATATGATTTTTCATTATTTTTAAAATTTTTGCGGGAAATCGAGTTCATGAATGGAATTGGAGTTTGACGAGAAGTTACAATAGAGGAAGAGAGATAGACGGAAAATCATATAGAACTTTCTCATCTCACTAGGGAAACATTTCGGTGATATTCAGTTCAAAGAGCACTCACATTTCCATTCTCAACTTTCACACTATCTGGAAGTTTTATCCATGGACGAACTCCTTTCGCGATAAACTACTTGAAAGTGACTAGGTTGGACGTCAGTGCACCACTAACAGGTACTCTATTTTTGCTTATCTCAAGCTTCTCTTACGCAAACGTGTTTTTGGCTCACCACTGAAGAATGGTACACGTTCAGAGTAGATCGTAAGTACACTATGACGTCATATTCATCTACTTGTAGTGTCAAAAAAAAACGAATACAAAAAGTTTCAGGGAAAGCAATAAAAATAAATGTCGATATATTTTCTTGGAAATACTTAGTTGAGTGGAAAGGAAATTGTTTGAGAATTACATAATAAAAGAATCACTTGGATATTTTACACAAAAAATAAAAAAACTATCCAATAAACTATAAATTAAAAGGTTTGAAGTCTATTGAATGTGATTTAGTGTTTTTGAATTCAAAGGGTCAATGCTCTTAATTGAAAGCAAGAATATTATAAACAATTTTTCAAGGAATTCCGCTTTCATGGATTTTTTTAAAAATCATCCAACTTTTATAAGAAATGAGAAATTTATGCACGGAAAAAAAGTTTAAGGAAATACCTTTAACACTTGAGCAGATTATACTACATAGTGCTTCTAGAAGATGGTACATTTTATTATTCTTCATCTCAGAAGATTATATCTTATTAAATTATTTTAAAATAAAAAGTGACTAACCTTTACTGGTAAGGCTGAAACTTCTGAGTCTATAGCTGTCCTCATCTTCACCTTCTTCCCTTTGAGGTAGTTGAATAGAAGCGTCAGGTACATCCAGAAATGCATTACTCTTTCTGTGATGAGCATGATGCATACTTTGACCTCTTCTACTTCCGCGTCTCCTGAGACCAGGACTAATATCATTTTCATTTAGTCTCGGTTCACTGCTGCAGTGGGCAGATTTTATTGTTCCTTCATGATGATGTTGTGCGGCAGCTAAACCAAACCATCATTTATTGATAAATATTCCTCATCATGAATCAAATTATCTTCTATATTTTCGCTTTCATATAGTTTCATGATAATTTTGATTTATTAATTACGGACAAAAAAATATTTGGAAAATTCAACAATATTATTTCATTGACTTAACAAAATTTTTTGGTTTGTAAAATTTGGTTGATTAAACCAAAGTTTCTTTGATTTAACCAAATATTTTAGTTACTTTGAATACATCCATTGGATTTAACCAGAAAATTCAGTTAAGTCAACAAAATACTTCGTGAAATCAACAAATCAGTTTTCTTCAATAAACAACATTTTTTTCCTAAGTGTGTTTTCCGTCATAAGCAATAAAGGTTTATTTGAAAAATTTGATGTTTATTTATTATGAGTTGGTTTTATGAATAACTTGGTTTAATATTAAAGACAACAATTTTCAACATAGTTCTCTCGAAGTTCAACACACTTGCCGCAACGTTTTTTCAAATTGCTGATTCCTTCACGGTTGTGGGTTTCTTCGAGTCCCTTAAAATATTCGTTTACGCCCTGTAACACTTCTTCACTTGACCCAAATTTTTGATCATCCAAGAAAGTTGTAAGTTTCAGGAACATATAGTATTTCTAGGGAGCTAGATCAGGCGAATATGGCGGATGCGGAAATTTAAATAGTTGAAGCATTTTTTTTCCAGCGGCACGACTTGAATGGGCCGATGTGTTGTCATGGTGAAACAACGCCATATTTTCTTCAATCTTCAATTCAGTCTTCAATCTATCCAAAAGTGCCGTGTAGGAGTCTCCACACGGAAAAATGTACTTTTTTAAAATTCAAGTTACTTTTGAAGACTCTCGGACATAAGAAGCAGTCGCAGAACATTTCAATGACTTTTTATTGAACAATAGAAGAAGTTCATTAAATGATAGAAAAAATTTAACACTATTTAATGAAAATTCACTGAAATTTTCTGCGACTGCGTCTTATAAAACTCTATGTTCAAGAGTCTTCGAAAGTAACATAAATTACAGGCGAATAAATTTTTGCGTGCAATAATGGTTTTCCCCTTTTCAAGGTAATCAATGAAAAGAATTTCTTTTTGGTCCAAAAAAACTGATGCCATCACCTTTTCAGCGAATGGAATGGATTTCGCTTTTTCCAGAGCCGATTCACCTCGTGCTGTCTACAGCTTGAAATATGTTTTAAATGTTTTTATGTTTTATATGTTTTAATGTTTTTATGTTTATACTGTTTTAAAATACAGTTTCATTCCCGGTGTACAGTGGTCAATCCAAGATTTGTCCATGCTTATATAACGCCACCAAAATTCCGTTAAATTCTTCATGAACACTTAGAAACAGTCGGCCAATGTTCGCATACGATGTTGTTTTTGCTTTATAGTGAGCAGACGCAGCATCTATTTTGCGCAAAGTTTTCTTTTATATAATTCATCATGGAAAATGACAGAAAGCCCAGAGTGCACTCCAGTGGTCTTCCTGACTCACCTCAGAACGTGGTGCATTTTTCATGCTTGTTCTGCAATGCTTCAATTCATTTTCTCAAAGTCAAATGGTTGCATAAGAAGGTCAAGAGTCACCCTCAGTCAGCAAAATTCTCTCATGGATTTCCTTCGCGGTTTTCCCCTCCAAAAAAAAGAATTGAATCATAGCACGAATTGCAATTTTTTCCATTTTGCACTATCACTCGAAGCGCTTGAATTTAAGCAACTGCCAAACAACCAATTGGTGTCAGAATTACTTGTGATCATTGAATATTCATCCCTACAAATGAAGCTTCATGACCATATATACAGATGTTGCGGTTCGATTATATTAATATGTAAACCAAGTTACTTATCGAACCAGCCTAGTATGTTAGGAAACATATTTATGCTAAAGCAATGATTTTTTATAGAAAATTTTATTAAAATTGAGGAAAGTAATCCAATCAATGGTACAAAAATCTATCCGAAGTGATACGTTGGATAAGGATTACAAATGAATAATCATTTTCGTCAAATTTTGGTACAAATACGACATACTCGTAGATAACTTGACATAAAATTGGTTTTAAATGTCCGAGAAGTTGGCACCGTCATTTTATATTTTCAAAAAAATGAAAGTTGTGCTGAATTGTGCTAGATTTGTGCTGCATTGTGCCGCAAAAATTTTTTTGGAAAAATTAAAACTCGAGCCAAAATACCCAAAAAACTATTTTTTTACTAGCACCGCCATTTTGTTTTTTTGAGATAAAAAAAGTTGTGCTAGGTAGCCCTTAATATATCAAAGAACGTGCCGTAAACTAAATTTCGATATCACAAACAGTTTTTGAGAAAAATAAAATTTTGAAAAAAATCTCAGCACCGCCATTTTGTTTTTTTGAAAAACGAAAACTTGTGCTAGGTTGCTCTAAGTATACACAGTATTGTGCTGCACATAAAAATAATGAAATTCAAATTTTAATCCAAAAAAAGGAATAAAAAAAAAACAAAAATTTTCGAAAATGTGAATTTAAAAAAAAGAAAAGTTGTGCTGAGTTGTGCTAGGCAAACAAAATAAATCTCTTCCTCAGCAATTATCTCTCAGATGTATCATTTTCGAAATAAATACATATTTGTCACTTTCAAAATTTGTTTAAACATATAATTTTCAAAAAAGCGAATTTCGAAAAAAGAAAATTTGTGCCGAGTTGTGCTAGGCGAGCACAATAAATCTCTTCCTCAACAATTTTCTCTCAGACGTATCATTTTCGAAATAAATACATATTTGTCACTTTCAAAATTTGTTCAAACATATTATTTTCAAAAATGCGAATTTCGAAAAAAGAATAGTTGTGATGAGTTGTGCTAGGCGAGCACAATAAATCTCTTTCATAACAATTTTCGCTCAGACGCATCTTTTTCAAAATAAATACATATTTGTCACTTTCAAAATTTGTTCAAACATATTATTTTCAAAAATGCGAATTTCGAAAAAAGAATAGTTGTGATGAGTTGTGCTAGGCGAGCACAATAAATCTCTTTCATAACAATTTTCGCTCAGACGCATCTTTTTCAAAATAAATACATATTTGTCAATTTCAAAATTTGTGCAAACATATAATTTTCAAAAATGCGAATTTCGAAAAAAGAAAACTTGTGCTGTATTGTGCTAGGCGAGCACATTAAATCTCTTCTCCAACAATTATCTCTCAGATGTATCATTTTCGAAATAAATACATATTTGTCACTTTCAAAATTTGTTTAAACATATAATTTTCAAAAAAGCGAATTTCGAAAAAAGAAAAGTTGTGCTGAGTTATGGTAGGCGAGCAAAACAAATCTCTTCCTTAACAATTTATTTCTCGATAAAATCTCCACGATTAAAGATGGGCATTTTTTGTACACATTTTTAATGTAGGATGAACGCAGTTTTTTAGTAGAAACTATGAATAAACATGTTCAATCATCAAATTCAAAAAATTATATAAACACTTTTACTTACCTATAGCTTAAATCACATTTCCAACTAGCACAATAATTATCCACGACTTGAAAAAAATATATATGAGCAATCTGAATCAGATAAAACAAATATATCTCGAAAATGTCTCAATTTCACTCAGGGCACGACGGAAAATGACGAGTCTGTATAACCAAAACGTCTGTTACTACGTCGCTTCACCATTAACGGATATATTAAAGAACCAAAATTGCATATATAGTATTGTAACAAGCAAAGATGCGTCTGAGAGAAAATTGTTATGAAAGAGATTTATTGTGCTCGCCTAGCACAACTCAGCACAACTTTTCTTATTTCGAAATTCGCTTTTTTGAAAATTATATGTTTAAACAAATTTTGAAAGTGACAAATATGTATTTATTTCGAAAATGATACATCTGAGAGATAATTGTTGGAGAAGAGATTTAATGTGCTCGCCTAGCACAATACAGCACAAGTTTTCTTTTTTCGAAATTCGCATTTTTGAAAATTATATGTTTGCACAAATTTTGAAATTGACAAATATGTATTTATTTCGAAAATGATACTTCTGAGAGATAATTGTTGAGGAAGAGATTTATTCCGCTCGCCTAGCACAACTCAGCACAACTTTTCTTTTTTCGAAATTCGCTTTTTTGAAAATTATATGTTTGAACAAATTTTGAAATTGACAAATATGTATTTATTTTGAAAAAGATGCGTCTGAGCGAAAATTGTTATGAAAGAGATTTATTGTGCTCGCCTAGCACAACTCATCACAACTATTCTTTTTTCGAAATTCGCATTTTTGAAAATTATATGTTTAAACAAATTTTGAAAGTGACAAATATGTATTTATTTCGAAAATGATACTTCTGAGAGATAATTGTTGAGGAAGAGATTTATTCCGCTCGCCTAGCACAACTCAGCACAACTTTTCTTTTTTCGAAATTCGCTTTTTTGAAAATTATATGTTTAAACAAATTTTGAAAGTAACAAATATGTATTTATTTCGAAAATGATACGTCTGAGAGATAATTGTTGAGGAAGAGATTTATTGTGCTCGCCTAGCACAACTCATCACAACTATTCTTTTTTCGAAATTCGCATTTTTGAAAATAATATGTTTGAACAAATTTTGAAAGTGACAAATATGTATTTATTTCGAAAATGATACGTCTGAGAGATAATTGTGAATTATGTCTGTCGATTTTGCATTCTCGTCAATGTCTTTAATTTTTAACTTTGAAAATAAGAAATTTTATTTTATTTGAAAACTACAAGAGATAGCGATAGTTACAAAAAAATTATTTTTATAGAGCTTTTTGATTTGCATAACTCAATGTAGAATTTCCGGACTCATGGAGTTACACCCTTCCATAACGTTGAAAAGTTATAAAAAAACAAAAGGTTTACTATCCAGAGACAAAATTTTGAGGAAATATGTTTAATTAAATTAACGTCAGTGTTCAACGTGAATTCAAAAAATTCGAACGCTATTCTGTCGCGGTATAAAATTTCAGAAATAGCGCTTACCCTCTATAGACTTTCTACCCTTCAATTATGTTCGTGGCTGAAGTAGATTTTATTTTGTATGTAATATTATCATCCGTTTATGTGAGAACATTTTCAATTTGTTCCAAAAGTAAGAAGACAGTAAAAAATACCTTAAATTAACATTTTTTAAAATTATTTATTTAGAAAAAGTAAGATGAATTTTGAAGTTCAGCGAACCATTATTTTTGAAGATTTTTTCGTGACCAAATCCCAGACCATAGTCTTCAATCCGACATTATACAAATAGCTTAACAAATTTAAATTCTTAAAAAAAGACATTAACCATTGATGATAAAATTTATTATTAGAGGGGATTTCAATTCGGAAATAAATGGATTGAACTACATAATGTAATATTCGTTAAGGATGAATTTGAGTACTTAATTCTCGTGCAGAGCACCCATGGATTCATCTTGTCATCTTATAGTACCTTTGATGTTTGAGTCAAATTAAATATAGAACTTGCGCGTTTGCACGCTCAACACGCACGGATCACTTAAGGGGCGGGATAATCAACATTTTACAACCTTTTTACGTAAATTTATAATAGTAAACACATTTTGGTGACATTAATCATTATAAATAAATGAACGCAGAATTTTTTGAATTCTTACAAAAATTGCTATCGAAATCTTTTGAAAATTTAGAAATAATTTTATCAATCAAAAATTTTAATAATGTTGATAAGAATTTTTATTCATTATGTTATTTTGGCATTGGGTCAGATTCTTTTTATTTTCATATTTAAATTATCAATGGCAGATATATAAAAAAACCGTTAAAAGTAAGGCAAACGTTTCGGCGACATATCGGGGCACTCTTCAGTGCCATAAATTAAAAGATTAATTTAAATTTTTATTTAAAGATTAAAATATAGGAGATTACTGAGTAAGGAAAGGTATAAAAATCAAAAACTTATCTCATAGCTTGCAAATCAAAATGAAGCAGTCCGGTATGCACAACACGTATTGAAGAAATATGTCAAATTCACTGTATGCAGAAAATCGTATACAACGAGCGAAACTTAGAATTTTGCAGAACGAATCGGCCGGAAAATTAACTTTTTCATTTATTTTATTGAATAAAAATTCTATGAATTTTGGGTCAATATAATAGCAGACATGTTTTCAAACATGTTAAATTACATAGATAAAATGGCATTTTCCATACTTTCAGTATAAACGCGGATTTTTTCATAGTTCTGAACATTTTTAGAACTAATGAAGTTTAAACATCTAAGAATAAAACTAAAGTTAAGAAAATTATAAATAACCTTCAATCTTATTTCATCACCAAACGTACCCAAGTAATTTAAATTTAAAGAATTTTGAAACCTTTCTATATTGAGTAAAATAAAATATTCAAATACAAACAATAATTTATATTTCTCTAAAGACTTGCTTGCAAATTCATTCTAAAATGGATTGTCCGAAAAGCCGATATACCAAAAAAATTTTCATTCAAAAAATACACGCTTCCCTCCACTAGTAAAGATCACCACAACCGTCTCGAATTTCTTAACTAGGTATAGGACAATTGTCTTCTTCAAGGACGAAAAGAACCTCTCAGGATAGCGTTTAAAGAAAAAAAAAATGTCAGTCACTAAAGCCACATGTCCCGAGTCGGTTTTTAAAATAGTTCAACTCGATTCTTGAGAGACTCCGGTAAGAAAGTCCGTAAGAAAATTCTTAAAATTGACTAGTGTTCGGTTGACAAGATTTACCTATTCACATTCATAAAAAAAAAAAAAAATTAAAATTAATTAAAAAATTAATTTTCCGGCCGTTTGTTCTGCAAAATTCTAAGTTTCGCTCGTTGTATACGATTTTCTGCATACAGTGAATTTGACATATTTCTTCAATACGTGTTGTGCATACCGGACTGCTTCATTTTGATTTGCAAGCTATGAGATAAGTTTTTGATTTTTATACCTTTTCTTATTTAGTAATCTCCTATATTTTAATCTTTAAATGGAATTTTGAATTAATCTTTTAATTTATGGCACTGAAGAGGGTCCCCATGTGTGGCCGAAACGTTTGCCTTTTCGAATGTTTATGTCTTTTATGACATAAATAATTAGTAACTGAACTGACCCCATGCCAAATTAACTATCACAGAATTATAGCGAAAAAGTGTATGTAAAATAATTCAAATATCCTATAAGTTTTCATTTAAAAGGGTACTTTTTAAAATGAATTTTAATTTTTTAACATGTTCACACTCACACTCGTGCATCACGTTCGATATTTACAATCGAAAAGGAATTGGAACTCGCAATTTATGAAGGAAATGAATAGAACTTTTGATTTGTAATAATTATTGTCACAATAGAATGAAAATATTATTTAATTAAAACGATAAATATACATCTTATTGAGAAATGCGTAAATAAAAATGTGTAGACTTCCTTTATAAAAACTATATTGTATTATGACATTTTTTCGTATCTCACATAGTTTAGCTAAAAAATAGGCTTTTTTATTTTCAATGTTATTCTTTTTAATTGCAAAGAAAAACATAAATCTCATAAAAAATGTTCGATTTGAAATTTATATATCTTTTTTCTAATAAACAATTTTATATCATGACGTTTTTTCATATGTCGTATAATTTTACTGGAAAATGGAATTTTATTTTTGATTTTTTTCAAGTTTTAAAATACTGTAACTCTTCTAATTTTGACTTGATTGAAAATAATCATCTGGGCAATTTATAAAGCTTTTAAATTACTGTCAGAAACTAGTATTGAAATTGTTCGCTTTTCCAAAAAGTAGTTTTCAAAAATATCAAAAATTCTCTAATTTTCAAAACTTTTGTCAGATATAACTGATTAACGACCCTGTCATTTCTTTTTTGGCCCTGATAAAGTGCACCAAAGCATAATAAAATTTGATAATTCTTTTAAGAGTTAACATGTCCATAGACGACGACAACGACAGACGGACAAACTCGATTCAAGAAACCCTTTTTTCGGATTCAGGGGATCATAAAACGTGGACATTTATTGAAAAAAGTGGATGTTAAATTTTACACAAATCTAATACCTTCTCATATATGTATATCATGAGAATGGAAAAATTGAAAATATCTACCATAAATTAAAACAATTTATAGTTATAAGAAACTATTTACCCTGAGCAGCAGCTCTTCGTCGAATACTTTTACCTCCACCGGTAACTCTTGCACTTTGAGACCTCGTAGCTGGTCTTCGTCTTCGAGTGGGTGTGCTGCTTTCCGGTGTGCCACTTCCGCTATCCCTTTCTCTTTCTTTATCTTTCGCACCGGAAGGTGGAATAGACTCTACCATTTTTTCTATACTTGAAAATCCTGGTGCACAGATCGAAGCTGATCGAGTTTTCCTTCGAGGAGTTTCGTCTGCCATCATCGTCTGAAAACTTGACTTGGAAACACTTTTCTCCAATCAAATCACTGCTTTTCTGTTCGAATCAACACTGTTTATCTCTATTTAAATTAGCATATTGAAGAAATAATTTTAAAACATCGCAACCCTGAATCTGAAATTCTTAAAAGCTTGAAATTTTCCTTCAAAAATTGTTAATGTAAACACTATTTATTCCAAGTTGAAAAATTTCATTTGAAAATTACAACAGGTTTTGAATTCGCACTTCTTTTACTATCATTCTTATTATTTCTGACCGTTAGTTTTGTTATGTCATTAAAATTATTTAATCCATACAAAAGTTTGTTTCAGAAACCACTATTCTAATTAATTTGAATATTTCCGATAGTGGTTTTTCTGCTATCTAGACAAATAACGAATTCCACTAATAAAAAGAACTTTAATTTTAATTTCACTTAAAACTACTCAGTACAATGTTTTGGCAATAATTTACATTTAATTTGTTAATTGACAACCATGTTTTATTTAGTATAACAGTATCAATCAATCAATTCTCATCTGCAGCTTTTGTGTGACTCATATATTTGCGTAAGCTGAAACGTTCAAAGAATTATTTTAGAATATACATTTCTGGACTTTTTAAATATACTCCAATTATTTACTTTTTCAAATTTATGCAAATAAAAGTATAAAAATCATCCTATTTATAGACCAAGGAACATTAAAACAAAAATTTTTAAGTAAGGAAATATCTAATAAAACAGGAATTCTAATCAAAACAATTAAAAATTCGTTTTAAAAAATTTTTTAAAACAATCTTCAAAATTTCCCTTATGTTTCAAACTCATGTCACTACTAACTTTTTCTTTAAATTGCCGATGTTTTATTTGCAATAAAAATAAACATAAGATTCAAAATTGTAACCAATAAAAATTTACTGTAATTAATTATAGTTAGACATTTTTTGAAGCGGGAAATTTGAAAGCTTCTATACAAACATTTTAATGAAACATATACGATAAAAAAACAATCCTGGTTTCAAAATAAAATCACTTTTTAGAGTCAATCGCCATGTGATTTCGAACCTCACGTGTCATATTACTAGTATAATCGAAGGATAACCGGAGCTTTAACGAAAAGGCTTGACGAAATTTACTAACAGGAGCGGTTTCCGCAGCACCGCGATGCGTTTCGCGAGATACTGAACGACGCACGGCGTCGGGACGCCGACAGATCGAGCGTCGTGCAAGCTCGGTGGTATTCGGTGCGTACGGCCCTGGCATCCATCCAATTCTATGCGCCCTATCATTTGCCAACCCAACGAATCTGGCCTGTCTTTCACGATCTGACTCGCCAGGAAGTGCAACACAAAAAAAAAATACAAATTTCTTGTTAAAGTTCAACGTTTCCACGGACAAAAAAGATAAATAAGCTTCTCCCGATAAAAGGGGAAAAATACAAAATATCAAAATTTGGAGATGATTGATCTTTTTCATGTGAAAGAAGTTCAAAAATGAAGGAACTTTGGAAAAATATTATCTTAGATTAGAAACACAACAAGAAGTATATTTATGCTTTTATATTTTTCCAGATGTGGGTTCTAAGATCAGTCTCAAATAATTTTTTACTTTCAAAATTTTGTAATCTATAAATGTTTGAATTTTATAAAATTATGCACTTTCTGACTTTTTAACTAAAAACTGCACACATTTAATGATGTATTAATATTTTAATTGTGATCTAACCAGTTATAATTTTTCAAAAATTATTGTCCTCAGAAAACTTTTAATTTCATACGTTTTCTTGCTTTGAAATTGATTGAAAAGTAAAAGCTCTAGGTGTTCCAATTTTTAGAAATTTCATCATCTTACTTCCCAAACCAATTTCTTCTTATTTTTAAATTTATAATTTTTTACTTTTGTGAACTCTGAAGCTCCAAATATCCTTATAAAATTAGGCATGAAATAAAAAATCATGAAACAATTGCGGGATAAAAATTTCCATATACTTTAGACAATGATTGGATTGAATATTCGAAAAGTTATTAAATAAAACAAAATATATGGAATTTATAAATTTATAAATCCCAAGAAATCCTTTTTATAAATAATATAATTGTTTGAAAACATTTGAATTTCTTAGTTACGTGATAATTAATTATTTGATTATTAGACTGATTAGATGAATGAATGAGAATTGATCAAGTATGAAGCTGGTCAAGTTCGGTTAATAAAGAATTTATTGGCATTTGTGATTAGTTTCTTAATCAATAAAGCATCCGGAATGATCAACTACACATCACTAATTGTTAATAATAATAATTATATGAATTATTATTATCCTGCATTTATTATAATAATTGTGTAATTATTTTTACCCAATACTTTTTATAGCATTGCATTATTTTTATTGTAAAAAGGTAATACAAATCTACTTTTACCGTAATAGTAATAAAAAAATAAAAAATACTTTTAATGCGAAAATGCAATTCATTTCGAGATTCTATTTGCCATTGATAATTGAAGAACTCTTGAATGCGCATCAAATGCAATAATCACATGCGTGCAGGAAAATTCCTTTAAGATTGAAAGCCAATTCTAGAAGAATAACAAGAAATCCCAGAGAACAGTTAGCAAAGCAAAGCAGCCATAATTATGATTGACCGTGGAAGTTCATACGGAGAAACGAAATCTTATGCTTCTCATTGCAGCTTCTAGACGATAGATGGACCAGAGAGAATATTTTTGACTTGTAGCGGTTGAAGTTATTTCTGTCTTCGCAAACACATATAGCTTCAACTCTCTCCCGATTCTCGACTCTTTTTCTCACCCACACTTTATAAACTCTCTTCGCATTTAGCTTCAAACTTTTCGAAGAAAAGATTTTTCAAATAATTCAATCACTTTGAAGTAGCCCTGTTAGAAATATGATTTTACAATCAGTTTTGTTGTCCCTCAGTTTTAATTCGTAGTTTTATTAAATATTTTATTGAGTGAGTTAATATTTCTAGTTATTTAACTAGTTTATTAAGTTAAATATACGACGAAATCAGTCAAAATCAACTGATTAAATAGCTAAAAAGAAATGAGTAAAAAATCTACTTGATAAATAATTGATTTAATTTTAATACTCTGAACGAAGAAAATTTTTTCTTTAAATTGAAGAAAATATTTCTGTGAATCGTATTATGCATTTACTATTCGAGTGCTCAGACGTTCATTATTTTAGTTCAAAGAAAAATAACAATCGAGGAATTTCTTTCAATCAAAGATACTTTTCTTTGACCGTATTCTGAAACCGGAAAATTGAGCTTTTGTTAAACAAATTAATATTTCAGTAAATTTTTAACTTTTCAGGTTGAGGTTTGGTGGAAAAGTAACCGACTTTATGCTCTTCAAATGAATAAAAAAAAGGACACTTTAAGATAATACGTTTCCGCACTACTGACACTATAATTTATTTCATGCGTTAATTGTAAAATGTCTGCTTGCCGCAGAGGTGGTCCGATTTTTATTTTGAAAACGGCTTTAAAAAATATAAATCAAGGAAAACAGAACGTCAATCTTGGTTTTTCGCTAAAATGTTGCAAAGTTTATTAAAAAAAGGTCCAAACATGGCTCTAAACGCTTGAACGCAGCAAAGTGACAGTGGTGGGGGGAGACGGAGAGTAGGCTCACTGTGTCACTTTGCTGCGTTCAAGCGTTTAGAGCCATGTTTGGACCTTTTTTTAATAAGGTTTGCAACATTTCAGCGAAAAACCAAGATTGACGTTCTATTGTGCTTGATGTATATTTTTAAAAGCCGTTTTCAAAATAAAAATCGGACGACCTCTGCGGCAAGCAGACATTTTACAATTAACGCATGAAATAAATTAAAGTGTCAATAGCGCGGAAACGTATTATCTTAAAGTGTCCTTTTTTTTATTCATTTGAAGAGCATAAAGTCGGTTAATTTTCCACCAAACCTCAACCTAAAAAGTTAAAAATTTACTGAGATATTAATTTGTTTAACAAAAGCTCAATTTCCCGATTTATCCGAATTTTCTTCGCTTCTAATTATCCAATCAGATCGAACGACGGCTCATTTTGTTGGCAATTCAATTTTCTACAACTTTTCAATTAATGTCATTAAAATTGGATAATTACCTTTAATGTTATAAACAAAAAACTAAAAAAGTGCGATATTTTGGTCTTAAATGTTAATAACAAATTTATAAATCATATTTCGTTGTCCAAAACATGACACAATTACTCTATGACCAACCTCTCTTCTGATGGGGCAGTCCGTTTTCTGAAATAAATAATGTCATAGCAAATTCCCTGTTGCTTGGTCTATAGAGTAACAAGCATTCAGGCGCTATCATGAAGCGCACGCCCTGCATCTTCCACCAGCGGCTAATGGATCAAAGTTGGAGGATCAGCTAATGGAAATAAAAATGGGATGCTGGACCTGGGGATGGGAAATACTCCGTTTTTTCAAGAATCAATTTTAAGTCTTTCCAAATTAATTTTATCAATTAATCTTGAAAGAAGAATCGATTTTCGAATCGATCTTATAAAAATCGAACTTTTTAAACAAAATAAGAACCAGAAAGACTTTATAATGTTTCAGAATAGTTAATAATAGCTCTAATTTTATAAAATTCATAAATACAGCATCGAAACTTCTACAAAAGAACATAACTGTTTGCTTTGAAATTTAACCCTAACCCCTTTTTTCCAAATTAATCCAACATGTTTCTGCATATTTAAACAGTGTTTTTTATTTGAACAAGTGGTAAGAACGGAATAAACGTAATTCTTAATTCATAGTACACTGTTATTAAATGAGTTTAAAGGCAATGCGTGTTAATAAATTTAAATTATTTATTTTACGTATTTTTGTACTTTTATTCAAGATCAACTATGTTAGGGAAACTTACTTACAACTATAGAGAGACATTCCCTATTTATCGTTTTCCTCTACAAAACTTATAAGAAATTTTTGAGAATTAAGACAGTCTTTTTTGTATAATAATTGAAGTCTTGAATCTTAAAAAGTACTTAAGGTCATACATTAAGTTCTGGAATTGTATTACGCAAAGTTCGAAGAACTTCTGTGTCCTAAACATACAATAATTCTTTAATGCATAAATAACTCAGTCCACGCGTTTCTTAGTCAGCATTAATAAGGTACTTTTCTTTAGCACAGTTAAAAAACTAAAATTCATTTTAAAAAGTACCCTTTTCAATGAAAACTTATAGGGTATTTTAATTATTTCACATCAACTTTTTCATTACAGCCCTCGCACTGCTTTGTGACTTTTAAAAAAGTAGCAAAAAGTAGCCTCAGTGTCTAAAAAAAGTAGGAAAAAGTAGCCCAGGCTTTTAGATAGAGAAAAACAGTGAAATGTTTATTTAGTTATTTTTGAATATAAAAAATGAGCCTAATTTTTAAATAAAAACAACAGGAAAGTAATTTGCTAGTTTCCATTACACATATTTAATTAAAAAAACGTGTTTATATTAAGCATATGTAGAAATGCGCAAAAAAGAGCGATTACAAAAGTTCTTCCATCCTAATTTGTTTCTTAACCAGATCAATGAAATCAAAAATTATTAAAATAAAGAAAAGCATAAAAATCAAAAATTTATCTCATAGCTTGAAATCAAAATGAAGCAGTCTGGTATGCATAACACGTATTGAACAAATATGTAAAATTCACTGCGGATAGAACGAGCATAACTTAGAATTTTGCAGAACGAACCAGCCGGGAAAATTTAAAAAAAAAAATTAAATGTGAAATAAATAAATCATGACAATCCGAACACTAGTCAATTTTGAGAACTTTTCTTGAGGACTTTGTTACCGGAGTCTCTCAACGAAGTTTGAATTAATCTTTTAATTTATGGCACTGAAGACGGCCCCCATATGTGGCCGAAACGTTTGTATTTTCGAATTTTTATGTTTTTTATGACATAAATAATCAGTAACTAAACTGATCCCATGTCAGATTAACTATTACAGAATTATCACAGTGGGGCAATATAACAAAGAACATGTACAGGAACATGTCACGATATATTTTTCATTATACTTTAACATTAAACTGTTTGAAAACAGTACGCAACTTAGACGGAATTAAATAATTTCTTATGAGTACAGTTTTACCGACACCAATAATACCAAAACAATCAAGTCTAGCTTGAACCAATTTTAACTAGAAATTATTGTATTAAATTCGATCTCTTCAAACTCAAAATTTACCGCAGAATCTTAATTGAAACAATTCAAATGTTTTTTATGCTCTTTCTATTCATATTATTACGAGGCCAGGAAATGCTCAATGAACGGTCAGTGAAAATGAGCGAATTCGCTGATAGTTCACTGGGCTGGGTCCGCTACGCCGAAAAAAATTTCTTTCGTATTTCGTATGAGGTGCCGTTACAATTTTCGTAAGCGACTTTTTTATGTGATATTGGTATAAAAGATGATGCATTTTTGGATAAAATCAAACGCTTATAGTATGGCAGTGTTGTATCCTAAAATAGTAAATGCATACACGAAATTCGCACAAAATTGCGGATACTATAAGCGCACCTTCAGTGTCTTACCAAGAAAGCACCCCACTCTGCTTCCCCCAAGTGGCAAATTCGGAGGCCAGACAGTTTTTACAACCAGCGCAGTATTATGCCAGTTGTAACCGAGCAGTAATGCCAGTACTGTCTGTCAATACTGTTCCTAACATTGGCATATTACTGGCTTACTACTGGCGCAGTACTGATTACTATTACTGGCAAAATACCAAAATAGGAGCTATGCCAACCTTCAGAACAGTACTGATTTAGTGCTGACTGTATAGAGGATCCAAATACCGACTATAAACCAACATAGAAATCTCATCGAAAGTTGGCACTCTATACTCGTTTGCTACTGCCGCAGTACTGATTATTATTATTACTGGTCAAATACCGACCAGTGAGTTATCTCAACCTTTAGCACAGTACTGGCTTAGATCTGGCGGTAAACAGAATCCAAGTACTGCCTATCAACCGCCATGGAAGTCTCGTCGAAAGTTGGTATTCTACTGGTTTATCAATGCCGTAGTACTAATTACACAGGTCTGAAAATAATGGGTTTGTAATTTTGAGGTTATGTACAGAGCGCAAGAAATTCTCTTGCTTTTTTTCTCAAATATCATCATTTGGCACTACTCTTTCCCTTCAAAATGAGCTATTGAACAGTCACGAGTGATTTTTTTTCACAAAAATACGGCCATATCAAGTTTTGACATTTATCCGAACAACCTTATGAGCATTTTAAAACGGCTGGCCATCTTGTAAATGACAATATCAATCTTGCTACCCCATTTTCGTAATCAGCAATTCCGAAACCCCCGTGTAAGAGTTTTTAGAGAGCGAAATCGTTTAATTTCGTAAATTTCGATCCGCCATCTTAGAAATGGAAATGTCAATTTTCTGACTGTAAATTCTTATTCACAGACCATCAAAACCCGCAAGCACAAATTGTCAAGATAAATTTTCGAATGCAGAATGATATGCACCAAAGAGTCAATGTGAATGCTCATAAGGTTGTTCGGATAAATGTCAAAACTTGATATGGCCGTATCTTTGTGAAAAAAATCGCTCGTGACTGCTTAATAGCTCATTTTGAAGGGAAAGAGTAGTACTAAATGATGACATTTGAGAAAAAAACCAGAAAAATTTCTTGCGCCCTGTACATAACCTCAAAAGTAGCGACAAACTTCACTTTTCGAGCACATAACCCCGAATATCTCAAAATCCTGACGTGATAAGCAGATTCTGATTCCGGATTCGGATTCTACGTCAAACATTACTCCGGAAACGACCCATAGCTTTTCAACAACAAAACCTTGCAGACCTGTGTTATCATTACTGGCAAATTGATGACGTACTATTTTCACAACCTTTAACTTATCTATTTTTGACATATCCATTCAAAATGTATTTTTATAAATAATTTCATAATTATTTTTCGTTGAGTGTTCCATACATTTTTCAGTTTTTTTGCAACAGAACTATATTCTTCAGTACAAAATATTCATTAATGTTTTTGAAGAGATACATTCAAATTCTTTTTCTGATATAGTAACAAAATGTGAATGATAAATATAACATTCATTTCGGCGTCTGTTTTACAATTTGTATTCTTTGCATTTTACACGATATGCTCTTTGAACACCGACAAAACTTCTCGAATTTTGATAAAATAATTGGACAATTTCCAAACGTTGTGGAAGCGTGAAACTACTCATGATTAAATGGCAAACCTTACTGATGACAACTGACAGCAGACGTCAAAAATTTCAGTTCAAATGAGCCCGATAGGGACATTCAAAATCATATCACCCCTATTGGGAAACCCTTTATTATGGTGGTTAAGGAAGAAGTAGTGATGTATATGCAATATGATTTTAAACAACAAACAAAAAATTAAAAGGGAAAGTTTTTTAACAAAAGTTACTAATAGATATTGTTTATATTTAGAAAAAAGAATAATAAAAAATATGGATTGACTTATTATTTTTATTCGTTGTTATTATAAATAATGGTGGATGCTTCGGAATCGACGTCGTTATACAATGCTTCTTGTTGGTATAAATGAATTACACGTTCGGCACAAGTTACGCATAAATCTGCTCTTTCCCGCATGTAAAAAATTTGTGTATCGTAAAGAGAGCAGTCGTGGCTAGATAGTTTTAAGGTATAATATAAGTACATACTGCCTTGCAGGCTAGTTTTTTTTTTGAGAGCCTATATCAGCGGAGTCTCATTCTTACAGTTGACGTAAACTAACTTTAACTCACCTAAACTAACCTTAACTCACCGAATCTAATCTAAACTGGCCTTATATAACCCTTATCTTCTATCGCAGATTTTACTATTCTGTAAAAAGGTAAATTTCAACACGATAAGCAATGTCTTTACAACGAAATGAACATGAAATTTACTGTTTTATCCTCTCTATTCTAGGATTTCTAAAAGAATGGGTGAACATAATGATATTGCTGACCATTTTAGCACTTTTCGCTTGTGCCTGTAACGGGGGCACCTCCACGTGGTGACGGTGGGCAACGGATCCATACCGGCTGAGTCCCTGAGTAAACGGCGTTCATGCCGTCATGGCAGGCACAGACAGAAAGTGTTTTACGATGCAGGGATTCGGAACCCCAGTATCGGTGTCGGGTCAGGGTGGGAAAGCGGGCTCGACGATGTCATCATCATGCAACCGTTCCTCTTCATCAATGGATAACTTGGTTTATGGAGAGTCTCATGCTACAAGAAAAAAGACTTTGGGCTCTCTAAACGCGCACGACTGCCACAAAAATGTAAATTCCTTTTGTTATCTTTGCACCAGATATGAAGTGACGTCTTTGCGGAAGAAAATTGATGACGAAGTTAGCACGCTCTATGAAAAATGTTTCGGTCATAAAGTGTTACACCAAGAAACAAATTGCGTTCCTCACATCATCTGTAATTCCTACAGACTGATGTTGTATCGTTCTCGAAATTCAGGTTTCCAAAAGTATTGCAGATTCTCCACACCAGCTATATGGAAACAACCGCTTCGTATGAAAGACTGCTACTTTTGCATGAATGACGTCACAGCCAGGACTACTAGTAACACAAAGAGTAAAATCTAATACATCAATGTGTCCACAGTAATAAGACCAACTGAAATAAGTCCAAAGGCACGAAGAAGTTCGAGTTCTGTTGAAATAGATGATGTCATGGAAATCGACAACCAACCTGAAGAAGATAGCGATGACACAGATGGCAATGACGAGAAAGAAGATGATTATGTTGCACATAACACAAAGTCGAAAGTTTCATTATTATTGTCGCAGCTGGAACTGAATGATTTCATTCGAGATCTTGGCTTACCAAAAGATGGAGCAGAATACACTGCTTCCTTTCTCAAGAAAAGAAATTTTTTAGAGCCGAACACAAAAGTCTCTTTTTATCGTAATAGAGACCGAGAATTCCGGAAATTCTTCACAAAAGATAAAGAGACCTCTCTGGTTTATTGGACTGACGTGAAAGGCTTGATGAATCAATTAAAAAAAGATACATATGAAGATGAAGACTGGAGACTTTTCATTGATTCATCCAAACGAAGCATAAAAGGAGTTCCACTACACAATACCAACTCTTACGCTCCAATCCCAATTGTTCACTCCACAGTGATGAAAGAGGAGTATAACAATGTGAAAATGCTTTTGGATAAAGTAAAGTACGCGAGTCACAAATGGCTAATCTGTGGAGATCTTAAAATAATAAGTATGATACTAGGGCAACAATCTGGTTTCACAAAAGAGCCATGCTTTCTGTGCCTGTGGAATAGCAGAGATCGTGCTAACCATTATGTAAAAAATATTGGCCTAAGAGAGAATCATTAAAACCCGGTTCTCACAACATCATCAACCAGCGTCTGGTTGATCCTCAGAAAGTCTTGATTCCACCCCTCCACATTAAGCTTGGATTGATGAAGCAATTTGTCAAAGCCTTGGATAAGGATGGTAAATGCTTTACATACATAGGGCGAAAATTCCCATCAATATCAGATGCTAAATTAATGCAAGGTGTATTTAATGGACCACAAATCAGAACGCTATTTAAAGACCCGAATTTCATTACCCAGATGAGCAATTGTAAATAAGATGGTAATGAATTTAAAAAAATTGGGGTGTTTAATGAATTTAAAATTACACTTCCTCGATTCACATTTGGATAGGTTTCCGGACAATATTGGCGACTACAGTGAAGAACAAGGCAAACGGTTCCATCAAGATATAAAAGTCATGGAACAACGATATCAGGGTAGATGGGATGAAGTCATGATGGTTGATTTTTGTTGGATGCTGAAAAGAGAAACTGTTTTAAAGAGGAAAAAACGAAGGCGAAACCCTTTGCATCGATCCTTCGAAGAGAAAAGGACACGATATAGTGGAAAGTAATCAGACTGAAGACATTCAATCAATTTTTTTGACATGTTGTCAACTGAGATAAGGGTTATATAAGGCCAGTTTAGATTAGATTAGGTGAGTTAAGGTTAGTGTAGGTGATTTAAAGTTAGTTTTCGTCAACTGTAAGAATGAGACTCCGCTGATATAGGCTCTCAAAAAAAAAAACTAGCCTGCAAGGCAGTATATCACAATTTACTATCATTTCATTGCGTTTTTTCGAGGTTAGAGTCAAAAGAACAAAGTGTGCGATCGATTCTGAGAGCTTATTTAAATTCAATGCATCGAAAAACATGAGAATCGACATGCCTCATCCCCAGAACAGGAAATACTAATTTTTTCAAGTTTTTTGAGGTTAGGTTGAAGCGCGGACCTGGAGGACAAATTCTGACATCGGATTCGGATTCAGCGCGTCAAAATCCATAGGAAAGCATATGTCGCATCCCCAGATCACGACACTTTTTTTTTGTGTGGCTGTGTAATTGATGTTCAAAATACGGCTGAACATCCTGCTCACTTGCTTCTTCTGCTTCGATTGTTTCGATTTCTTGGGGCAGCATTTTTCTGTTGAGGAAATTTACAATATGTAAGGAATTTGGAATATTTGCAAAATTTACAATTTTTTCGCGGAGTAATTAATAATTCTTGACAACCGTAACAATTCATGTATATGCATTCCAGTTTACAGATGGAATGCAATGACGTAAAAAATTCACAATTATTTTGATTGTCTTGATCTAATTTTTCAAAACAGAATTGACAATATCTTTTTGTGGCTTGGTGATTATAATATAAAAACAATGTCGAGGGTTCTAATTCGAAGCAATAACTTTGTAATAGGTGCACGTATGCTATCGGATATTCTTGCGGACATACACCGTCTGCTGGTCCAAGATGGTTAACAATAGGTTCAGTTGGAGTCGGTATCATTTTCTACAAATTGTTAGAATAGATTTATTTTATTAAGGTCTGATAAGGAGGTTGAATAATAACTTTATGTGCCTCAGCTGCGGAAACTCGTTTTTCCGTTATAGCTGAGAGTAAAGCAATGTTGTATATTCCGTTACAGAGGAATACAATGTAGAAATTGAACTGCGCATGCGCATTATAGTCTTACAGCGGAACGCAATCTATTTCTTATTCTTCTTCTTCTCACTTCTTCTTCGTACAGCGTTAGCACTGACTACTACACAAGACCGATAAAATCAAAATGGCCGGGACTAATCGCCAATTTGCGCCCCCTTCGTACAACTAGCGCAGCAAACAACTACAATAAGTACTAGATTAGATTCCAATGTACGCATAAACACTCGTATCCGCACCGCAGTCACATAAAATAGAATATGTGCCAATGCACACAATTCTGGAAATTGCGAGACTCGCGACAATGCTCGCAGGAAAGATCGCGCCTCGGATTCGTCTCGGATTCGTCTCGGCTTTGTCTCGACTTCGTCTCGGCTTTGCCTCAGCTACGTCTCGGCTTTGCCTCAGCTACGTCTCGACTATGCCTCACCTACGCCTCGACTACGCCTTGGGTTCGATCTCCTGCGAACATTGTCGCTCGTCACGCAATCACCCTCATTGTGTGCCTAGGCACATAATATACTATTGTATACATTTTCTAATCATGCAAGGTAAAAGATTTTACTAAAAGTATTTTACTTTCCGTCAGAAAAACAACTTTTATATTACAGTTTGTTTTTTCTTTAGTAAGAAATATTAAAGGCGTGGGTACAAAAACTGTCCTTCTGACGGTATAGGATTTACAACGTTCATGCACATGGTTTTGAGGAAGGTAAGGACGGAATGTGCCTGTATCTGAAAAAATTTCTAAGGTGAGTTTGAGTCTATATAAAAAAAGGGTAAAAGGAAGATAGAATAAAGGGATGGTCAAAAGTAAAGTTATAAGTCATAAAAAAAAGGTTTCGTTCGAAAAGGGATTATTTGGTACAAGGTAATAAAATTGTTATTACAAAATTAGTTACGAATTTTCTCTATTTGCTGGTAAAAAAAACGAAAATGGAAGGAGGAATATGGTTAGCAGTTAGAACTTGGATTTTAAGCTTTAGTCTTTCAAGTTTCAAGTATTACGTGGGATCGAAATGGAGAAAATTTTTGAATTGTTAAGTGAAGTTGATTTTAGTTCTGTAGAGTTTGAGCGTAGTGACGAAGATATAGACAGAGAAAAATTGATTGAGGAAGTTAGAGATGGAAGTGTCGCGGACAGGAGTGATTATAATAATTTAATTAATGAGTTAGGTTTAATTTGAAATGTGATTGAAGTGAGTAATAGAGAAGCAAGAGACAGCAGTGCTATTATAAGGGAGTTAGAGAGTGTAGGTTTAGAATTTAGACAAAAAAGTGGTGTAAGAGTTAAATCCGTAGAGACTGTCAATCTGAATTTATATCCAGTCAACGAACAAAGAATAAAGATTTTTTGTGGGGGGGGGGGGGGGGGTAATAAAATGTCCCTTAGGCTGGAAATAAATACTCTGAGGGAGCAACTAGCTTTTCATGGAATAGCTGGTGCTCTCTATTTGCAGAATATTTTTTATGACGTTGATGAGAAGAATGACCTGAAGATTGTAAGTATTTAAGACGATAATTTTTCTCTAATGTATATATTTGAATATTTCTTATATATATTTATTATTTTTTGTATACAGTTAGATCCGGACAGAATTCGGTGGATGCCTGATGGTCGGAGATTGAAGAGGGCATTGCCGAAGTTGGAGAACAACGTTCTTCAACCTCCTTTGGCATGGACATCCAATCGTCGTATGAAAATAGACGATTGGATAAGGCCATATTATAAAAATCTTAGGAGTCCTTTTGATTCCGGTGGCATGAGGTGGAAATTACAGGAAGGACGAATCGTATTTTTCAGTAAGACCTAAAATTATCTCAAGATTTGTATTTATTAATTGTATTTGTTTTAGGTGGGCAGCGAAAATTTAAAATGGACTGGGCAGGATTCATCCATGTCTATAACTGAAAGGGACCGTATCTTCGAATAAAGGGGCAAAAATATAAAGGTGCCCCTGGATTGGATGTACGTTAACCCGAGTAGGTTAAAGAAAAACAAGGCCCTGCTGAAGGTTATCTTAAATAATCAAAGGGAGGGGGCTCGATTTATAATAAATGAGCAACGATATCGTCTGGTCAACGGCGAGATTATAGAGGTAATAGTTGCAAATTTAGTCAATTTTGTTTTTAGATAGCGAAATTCAATAGTATTAATAAGAAATTTTTATGCTTTTTTAGTATTGGGACAACTGCGAGGAATGATTTTTAAGATAATTTTGTATATTCATAGTTTTTGTGATGTTTATTGGTATTTTTATTGTTATTTATGTATATTGTAGTAGTAGTGTGTTCTGTATATCTTTTTTTGGTAAATTGGTACGTGGGTAGGCTCGTCGTAGTAATGCTCCATTGAAGTTGATTTCCTGAATCGGTATGGAATGTTTATATTAGAATTTATTGTACTGGTTGGGAGGTCTATATCCGCATTTAAAACATTTTTTAAAGCTTTTTGTAGAGGAAGATGATGTAGTATGATTATTTTTTTTTTCATTTTATATGAATTTGTATTTTTATCACGATTGTTATTTGAAGTAATAGGTTTTGTTATTTGGCTACTCGTTGAAGGTTTTGGATCGTTTATAGATGATTCTTGAATTGTTACATGCAAATGTTCTAGTGAGTTTTTCAAACTTAGTTCACATTTCACGTCTTTTTGCGAAAGAGAATTAATAACTTTTATGACAGACAAATCCTTAGCTGATTTTATCGAGTTTGCTATTCCTATTTGTTTTATGTTTTTAATGAAACAAATTGCTATGTATGTTGAGTCTTTTGATGAAGTTTTTATTCGTAATACTGTATATTTTGGATAATCAAATTTATTTTGAGTGCAAATTTCGTTTAATTTTTTGCAATTTTTACTAATAGAATTTGGTTGGACGTTTTGATTTGTTTCCTTTGATTCATTAATTAAGGCATTATATAAAATTTGTGCTACCTTTTGCTTAACATTTTCTTTATCTTTGCCACTATTCATTATTATATAATTTTTATATTGTAAATTAACGTGAAATAGACATTCATTATTATTGGTATGTTCAATGAGTATCTCATAAATGAGGGGTGGATCTCCTCTGTGTTGAATAATTTTGTTTAGTAAGGTTGTAAAAGGAACATGCGACATTCTGAAGATGTTAAATTTGGAATGAGTAGTGGGTTCTACTAAGTTCTTCTTTTAGTTCAGAGTGAGAATAAAGAGTTGTCTTTGTATTATTGTGATCTTTACCTGAAGTAGTATTTGCGTAAGACAATGGACTTTTAGGTTCCTCTTTCGAGCTTTTTGATGCTGAAGCTGTTAGCAGTTCTTGATGGCTCTCAGCAGGAGATCCAGAAGGTCGATGGGTACCTAAGTGTAATAAGAGGTTATGACCGATTCGCAGAAGGCGCCTAGTAGGTGGAGAGACCATCCAAATAATCTGTGTAGTGCATATCCATGAATAATGGCATCCGCTATCAATTTAATCCCTCTAATTATTATTATTAATTCAATTAGGCCTGCACTAGTAGTTCCAAAACTTGTAAAAATTGTCCAAAATCTACCCCATGCAGATTCAGCAATTTTACCAATTAAATCTCCATTGAATTCTCTAGCTAAAGAATTTAGAATCATTGGTTTTTCTGCTGGAAACATAATATGATCTCGCAGTTTATCAAGATCAGATTGAGAATAAATGCCACTTGTTGCTAAGGATGAAGGATTTGTGTATTTCCAGGTTGCTTTTGTGAGCGGTTTAACTATAGTTGGTGCTATGGATTCGACAGGATTTGGAAGTAATTTGTACCAGGTTTCTCCAAAAAGGTACATTGGTGGAAGGAAAGAATTGCAATTTGTCTGGATACCGGATTTTGTTAATATATGAGTTCGTGGAGAAAGGAAAAAGGACTGATTCCCTCTAAATATTGGTAGTTGTAGATAACATTCTTCAGTTTTGCGATATTTTACTTCAACCGGTATACATTCTACGATATGTACTACTTATCCTGCAATTACTGACATATGTCCTGGACCTTTCATTAAATGATATGCAGATTCGTCTGGTGATTGGGTTGCTAAGGTTAATGTATTTCTAAAAACTTGCTGTTCAAGTATGCATCGTTGAGTAAGAACATCGTGATAAAGTATATTTACTTCAGTGCGTATATGTCGTTCCACATATATAAATTTAGAGTTAACCCATGTAAAAATGTCCATATTTTGAACTTCTAAATGTTTATTTTCTAAAAATGAATTTCCAGGTCTGGTTTTAAAAATTAATAATTTTGGATGTTCGGTTTGCATTAAAAAATAACTGCAAACTGGTTTTCTTGTTTTTTCAGGGAATACAAAGGTTATATCTTCAGTGGTTAAAGAATAAAAGTTTTCAGAATTGTCTGTCGTGCTGTCATATGTTTTATTTGCTGGTCCTTCATAAATAATTTCATATTTGTCAAAATTACATACGTCATTAGGTAATGTATCCCAGAATGTTTGTCCATATTCTATGTCTGTACAGAATGCGTCTGAAAGTATGCATATAGTATTATTCCAGACCCTAATTGAATTTTATTTGAATTTAAATGAATAGTAGCCTAATGTCCTTGTAAAGTTATTTTGAATATGGCTTGGAATACAACATTATTCCATGTTCCGTATGGGTCAGAAAATTGTGTACCAGTACAGTCTCCTTTAGGTGTTTTTTTTTTTTTTTTTTTTTTTTTTGTGAGGAGGAAAAATGGCAAAATCTTTTATAGACGTTGTACAGGACTCTTCAAGGACGGGTCTAGGCATACATGTTAAAACCAAAAAACCCCCTCTCTCGAACCAATACACCACCCGCAGAACCGCCTTTCGGCTTTAAACTTCACGGGTGGTTGGTTCCATTAAAGTCGCGTACGCCTCTTCCGTCATCCGTTCGCTCGGAACCTACAACCGCGGCCACAAGCCCACTAGGCAAACCGACTAGCCGCGCCACCCAGGGGAGAAAACATACAGATTCCACCCCCGAACGACGCGGACAGCCAAGTCTACCCGAGACGCAGGACCGCGGGTGCAGGCCCCGATGCGATTTCTACTGGCCCTCCCCGTTGTTTTGATCTCGACGCCCATCAAGCTCTCTCGTCTTCATCACAAGTGTGACGAATGACTCGATGAGCATCCAGAACCGTTCAGACTGGAGCATTAGAGAGACCATCGTGTCAGGAGTAAGTTCGGAACCCACCGCCTGACCGAGAACCTCCCTAGCCACACCCCATTTTGCGCAGACGAAGAGTGCGTGCTCTGCGTTATCCACCGGGAAATCGCAGCAGCAACACGTCTCCTCGTCTCTCTTCTCAAAGCGCCTCAGGTACGCGTTAAAACAGCCATGGCGCGAGAGCGATTGCGCCAAATAAAAGCCGACTTCCCCGCGCTTTCTGTTCAGCCAGGTGGCGAGCTCCGGGATGAGGCGGTAAGTCCATTTCCCTGTCTGCTCACCATGCCATCTCATCTGCCATTTCTCGACGAGTCTGCGCCTTCCATCCTTGCGGATGGCCTCCTTCGCGCGAGCGATTTCCTGCAGGTCTGCGCCGGTAAGCTCCTTGCGAAGCTGAAAGGTCTCTTTCCTTTCCTCTGCCAATAAATCTATTGGCGGGACGCTCGCCAGGACCAGCGCAGCGTTCGTCGAGATAGTTCTATATGCCGAAACTATTCTCAGCGCGACAAGTCTCTGCGCCGAGAACAGCTTCTTCTGGATAGCATGGTTTTGCAGGGCATTGGCCCAGACCGGAGCAGCATAAAGCAGCTTCGAATGGACCACGCTCGCCACCAATCTTCTTTTCGCTTCCCTGGGTCCACCAATGTTTCGCATAAGCCGGGCCAAATTCGCTCCACATTGGATGGCTTTGGCAGCTGCGATCGTTAGGTGTTCGCCCAAGCTAATCCTACGATCCAGCTGCACCCCCAGGTACGTAATGCTTGTTTTCCACTCGACTTCATGCTCTCCGAGAATGATCCTCGGATATTTGAAGGATCTCCTGTCCGTAACGAGCAAAGCCTCGGTTTTCTCAGGGGCCATTTTAAGGCCTCTGCCATCCAACCAGCGCTATGCTCGACACAGATTTTCATTGATCCTCACCTCTAGGATTCCGACGTCGTCAGTGGCGCACACGACAAGTGCGTCATCCACGAAGCCGACGATGCTCGTTCCAGCAGGTAGGTCCATGCGCAGAAAGTCATCGTACATGACGTTCCCAACGAGTGGACCCACCCGCGACCCTTGAGGAACGCCACATGTCATCTCTTCTTGAAGAGACCATTTGTCGCCCTCGTATATCACCCACCGGTCGCTCAGATAGTCATCTATCATTCGCAACAGGTAGTCAGGAACCTTTTTCCGCATCATCGCCTAGATGCAGATGTCCCATCTCGCGGTATTGAACGCATTGCGTATGTCAACGCACAGAATCCATTACGCTTACCAGTTCCTTTTCTTGCATTTGTGGCGATGTTAACCACAGCTTGGATGGCGTCCACAGTGGACCTGCCTTTCCTGAATCCGAACTGGCTTTCCGAGAGCCCGTTCTCCCCGACCAAGAGAGCCTGAAGCCGTTGTAGAATCAACTCCTCCAGAAGCTTCCCCAGCGTATCCAATAAGCATATTGGTCTATACGACGAGGCAACCGCTAGAGGTTTGTTGCCCTTCCTCAGCGGGACCAACCTCTGCCTCTTCCAATTCGCGAGGAACCTCCCCTCCCGAAGACAGGAGTTAAATGCTTCTAGGAGGATCTCCGGGTATGCCCCGATCACCTCTTTGAGGATCTCGTTCGGCACCCCGTCGATACCCGGCGCTGTATTTGCCTTAAGCCTTCCACCCGCTCTCTTTAGTTCTTCGAGAGTGAAGAGTTCCTCGCGCCGGACCACGCAGGAACTCCGGTCCTGTCTTTGGAACGGCTTCAGATGTGGGAACAAGCTTCGCAACCACCTTCTGCCTCACCGAGCGCACAGCAGCTTCAAAGGACCCAGTAGGGCAGACCCAACCAAGCTCATCGATGAGCCTGGTTTCTTCGAGGTGTTCGCGAAGTCTCTCCCTGCTGAGTCGTCTCGTGTTCCAAGAGGGGCTCCTTCCTTCGCCGCCCCTACCCTTATCTACCGCCTGACACCGTTGTTCTAGTGTGAATTCGATGCACTGGTGGTCACTCAAGGTTATTAACTCGAGGACCGACCAGTCGCTTATCCTTGAAGCGAGGCGAGGTGCGGCAATCGTGAGGTCAATTATTGACCCACCCGCTCCTCGTCTGAACGTGAAATCCCCGCATTTCTGCATTGTATTACTTTTGTATTTGAAAATCCAGTTAATTGTAAAAGTTGTATATAAGTTCTTTCAACATGTACTTGAGATCGAGGTTGATCACATTCTCCTACCTCTAGTAAAGATAATGTCGTAATATTTGATTGATTTGAACCGCAGTCGAATCCTATGACGGCGTAGAATGTTGTTATATAGTTGAAGTTGCAAGTGAGCGGTGCGAAAAGGAAGTCTCGTAATCCCATCTCTGGAAAAAGGAGGTTCCAATTAGCAGCTTGCTTTGTAATATAAGATTAGAAAAATGTTTTATAGTTACATATGTATATTTTTGAAGTTATTGATTTACTTTTTGTATTTTGCGTTCCTAGTTCATTATATCCAACATGTCGGCTATGACAATGTGATTTGATAGCCGTAAACTGAGAATTAAATTTTTGTATGCGTCCGGTCCTCTTGTTTTCATTGTTGAAAAAATGTCTTTTATTATTTCTGGATTGTTCAGGTTTCTGCTCCATGTGGGGATATTACAGTCGTCTTGCTTAAAAATTCCAGTTTGAATTAAGTATGGGCAGAGAGCTACCATGTCGATAAAACAGGGGCCTATTTCAATGAGATCATCTATGCGTTTGCGATGAATTTGTTCCATTATGTCTGGAATAATGTGTTACGTCTGAGATTTCATTTTTATTTTGTTTTATATATATATTTTTTTATTTTATATATAAAATATATATTTTTATAAAAAAAATTTTATTTTTTATTTTTACCATTTATCGACAAAATAAAATTTCTATATATTTACTTAAACTAATATATATATATATATATATTTTATAATTAAAGTAAAGATATTTTGTTTTATTTTTATTAGTTTTGTACTTGCACATGTGAGTGTTTTAGTCTATTAATGTGAACTACAGTGGGTTTGCCTTTATAGCTTATTTTGACATTCCCTTTTCCTAACACTTCCAATATTTCATAAGGCCCTGTATAATGGCTGTCAAGTTTTTTAATTTTACCTCCTTTTAATAAAAATACGTTATATCCAATTTTTACTTCTAAAGGATTTATTTTTTTATCATAATATAATTTCGATTTTTCTTTTGCTAAAATAAGATTCTCTCTTGCTTGTGTTCGCATTTCATGTAGTTGTGTTACGAAATTAATTAAATAATCGTCATATGTTTGTAATTTTTCTTGTTGTGATAAAGGTTCACTGGAAGGTTCACGAGCTATTTTACCAAAAACCAATTCATAGGGTGTGCATTTTGTGTCTTCATGTACACTAGTATTATACGAGAACATTGCTAATCCAAGCCAGTCATCCCATTCTGAATTTTTTGCAACAAATTGTTTGAGATATTCTCCTGAAATATGATGTGAACGTTCTAATGATCCGTTTGATTGAGGGTGAAAAGCTGTGGTACGAACTTGTTTAATTCTAAAACGTTTTGCCAATCTTTTTAATAAATTACTTTAAAAATCTCTGCCTTGGTCAGTAAGTACTCCTTTTGGTGATCCAAATATGCAAATAAATTTTTTCACAAAAGCATCTGCTATTGTACCAGCTTGGTGATTAGGAAGAGGTATTGCTAAAGAATATTTGGTAAAATTGTCTTGTATCGTTAGTAGATAGAAGTTACCAGATTTTGTCTCAGGTAGTGGACCAACAATGTCCATTGATATTTTTTCAAAAGTAGTAGTGGGTGTGTCAGTGATTACCATAAGATTTTTTGTTTTGACTCTGATTAATTTTTTCAGTTGACATTGCAAACAGCCTTGAATATATTTTTGAATGTCTACTTTCATATTTTCCCAAAAAAATTTTTGGCGAATTTGGCTATAAGTATTTGTAACGCTTTTATGGCCTCCTAGTGCTGAAGATTGAGCTTCTTCAATTAAATGAGTTTGTTGTTCCTTTGTTGGATATTGCGTTATTCCATTGCAAACTATAATTTTTGTAGTTGAATTTGAAAAAATTGAATCGAAAATTGATTTTACTTTTTCTCAAGGTATATGATTAATTCTGGAAGTTTTTGAAATACTAATTGATCGTAATTTAAATTTTTGAGATAATTCATGTAATGAGTGAATTGATAATTTCATATTATTTAAAGTTTCTGATAAATTGTCCTTAGTTTCTTCTTCAATTGGAAGTGCAAAATGATAGTAGTTTCCTTTTTTAGTTTCTTTTGCTATTCCCTTTTGTAAATTTGTAAATTTTTAAATTCTGGTAAAGTTTCACGTTTTTCTAAAGTTTTTGATCCGTTGTCGCGAGGAGTTCCATTTGTTGTAACAAAATATGCATAATTGTCTTTTCGCATAGTTAATTGATCGCGACATTCAACTAAATTTTTCCTTGTTGTAATTTTTTATGTTTGAGAGTTTATTGGAGGAGGTTCTGGGGGTGGACGATTATAGTTATAATGATCATTATCGTTTTTTCCAGAATTTATTTGAGATCTTCGGTTTAGTTTCAAATTTTCATTAAAATAAGGCTCTTCAAGTTTTTCTTTCAAGTTTTCTTCTTGGTTTTCTTCAAACTTTTCTTCAAAATTTTCCTCAAGATTGTCATCAAAATTTTCTTCAAAATTCTGTTCAAAATTCTTTTCGAAATTGTCTTCAAGATCATCTTCAAAATTCTCTTCCAAATTTTCTTCACAATTTTCTCCATCATTTTCTTCGTGTGAGGTTTCAATGTCATTGATTTCATCTTCTGAGGTTGAAAAATAATTCTCACTTTCTTCGTTTTCAAATTTATTAATACTTTTTGGCTTCTTAGCATTTTTCTTTTTGTCTTTTGCTTGAGTTTGTTTCATATAATTTAACAATCAGCATCAGAGTCGGAATCTGATTTTACTTTTGTTGGGCCTCCCTTTTGCATATTTATTTCTGGTAATTCATCTTCATATATTTGTTTCCTTGGTCTACCTCTCTTTCTTTTTGTTTGAGAGGGAATATTTTTTAAATTTGTAAGTAGATTTTTTCTTGGCCTACCTCGTGGTTTTTTCACAAGAGGTTTAGAGGAAAAATTTTCATCTAATTTTTCTTGAGTGTCATTTCCATTCAAATTTTTTGCTTTTTCTTGTTGTATTCTCTTTTGAGCTCTCGTAGTAATAGTTTTCCATGATAAATTTTCGTATTTTTTGGAAAACATTGGACTTAGTAAAAATATTGTCATAAAAATAAGTCTTGAAGCCATATTTTTGAATAAATTTGTGTATTTTAAAATATTCTTACCAATCTCACTAAAGTATTCCTCACTACGAAATTCTTGGAAAAATTCTGGAATTTTTGAGTCAATATTTAATATTTGGGTTTCCGGGATTTCACTGAAATGATCTACGTCGTCTGGTACGATTTCTGGATTCAAATTTCTTCGTTTTGAAGGTTTTACGTCATTTTCAGAGTTTTCTTGTTTATTTCTTGTAAAGGTTTTCTTGGGAAACATTTTTTCATGAGAAGTCATAAAAGTATCATTGTCATCAACTTGTAAATATCTTGATTGCTCTTTGTTATCATCAATGGGGTTTCTTGAGAGAGCGTCTGCATTTACATTCATTTTTCCTGCTTTCTAAATTACATCAAAATCATTTTCTGTGAGTTTAAATCTCCAACGTGAAACTCGTGAACAAGGGTCTTTAGAATTTTGAAACCAAACTAGAGGTTTGTGATCAGTCACTAAAGTAAATTTTCTGCCATACAAATAAGGACGAAAATGACTTACACAAAATATTATAGCAAGGGCTTCTTTCTCATATGTATCATATTTTTTCTCAGTATCACTTAGACTACGTGAAGCATATGGTATTGGCTTATCTTTACCTATTTTACCTTGTGATAAAATACCTCCTATTGCAAATCCTGAGGCATCTGTTGTGAGTATAAAAGGTTGAGAAAAATCAGGTCGTTGTAAAAGTGGTTCTTCACATAATTTTGCTTTTGAAATGTCGAAAGCTGCTTGTTGTTTTTCTGTCCAATTAAAAGGTACATCTTTTTTCAGAAGTTGATTTAATGGACTTGCAATTTTTGAGAATCCATCAATAAACCGTCTATAATATCCTGCTAAGCCTAAAAATTTTTTAACATTTATCTGTGTTTTTGGAATTGGAAAGTTTTTTACAGCTATTATCTTTTTTGGATCTGGACGTACTCCATTTTTATCAATTATATGACCTAAATATCCTACTTCGGGTCGTAAAAATTCACATTTGTCTGGTTGTAAGTGAAGATTCGCTTTTCTAAGTCTTTCTGCTAAATTGTTAAATTTAATTTCTTGCTCTTCTAGAGTGCATATAAAGGGTTTCCCAATAGGGGTGATATGATTTTGAATGTCCCTATCGGGCTCATTTGAACTGAAATTTTTGACGTCTGCTGTCAGTTGTCATCAGTAAGGTTTGCCATTTAATCATGAGTACTTTCACGCTTCCACAACGTTTGGAAATTGTCCAATTATTTTATCAAAATTCGAGAAGTTTTGTCGGTGTTCAAAGAGTATATCGTGCAAAATATGGTCGTCATTCTGCTCCATCCGCGCTCTCAATTCGTCGAATAATCGATAAGTTGGAGAGTGAATTTACTCTATTGGATACTAAGCCTAAAAATCGTATGCGTACCGCACGTTCTACACAGAATATAGCCGCCGTACAGGCCAGTATCGAGGAAAACCGTGAATTGTCCGTGCCACGCCGATCTCAGGAATTGGGCCTGTCCAGGATGACTACCTGGCGTATTTTGCGATTGGATCTTGGCCTGCATCCCTATAAGATGTTTCTGCCCCAAGAACTGAAGCCTAATGACCATCGTTTGCGTCGGGAGTTCGCGGATTGGGCTCTGGAATCAATTGAAAATGATCCCAATTTTCATCAAAAAATCATCTTTTCTGATGAGGCGCATTTTTTCTCAAGTCTCGGGGGACATTTGGCCGATATATTGTTTAAATCATAAATGGCATAGAATATCCAATATAATAAAAAAGATTTCGATCAATTCCGAATGAATATTCAGTGTTTTTTTTCAATTTCAAAACATATCACCCTTATTGGGAAACCCTTTATAACTATGTCATCAAGATATACAAAAAGTTCCGTTCCGATTAATCCAGTTAATGTTAAATCCATCAATCTTTGAAATGTGGCTGGTGCAGTTTTTAAACCGAAAGGCATTCTATCGAATTCGTAATGACTGTGAGGTGTAGAAAACGCGGTTTCATGCGAGTCTTTTGGATCCATTTTTATATGGTGAAAACCGGTAGCTAAATCAAACACTGAAAAATATTTTGCAGATTCTAGAGAATCAAGTATATCGTTTATATTAGGTAGAGGATACGAATTGCCAATTGTTTTTTCATTTAATTTACGAAAATCAAGAACCATTCGCCATTTTATTTTTCCCTGAGAATCAGGTTTTTAGGAACTATCCACACTGGACTGTTATATGGTGATTGTGAGGGCTTGATTATTTTATTTTTTGGTAACTCATCGACTTATCTTGTAATTTCTTCCTTGTGAACTGGGGGAAATCTATATTGTCTTTAAAAAATTGGAGCTTCATCTACATTAGGAATTGAATGTTGTAATACATTAGTAGCTTCAAGTGGTTCTGCTGGGATTTGAAATCTGTCTGCACTATTTTTTATTAATTTTTCTACATGTCCATATTCATCTTGATTTAAATGGTCTAATCGAAGAAGCTTTTTAATACATTCTACTCTGTCTTCGTCTGTTACATTATAAAATTTGCATGAGTTAATTAGAGAATTGTCAGTTTTTAAAAAGTTATTTAATATTTTACTTGATAAATCTTCGTTATTTGTTTGTTTGAAATTAATTAAATTTTCAATTTGTTCATAACATTCTTGTTCTTCAAAATCATCCAAATTAACTAATGGGACGGATAATGTAATTGGGATTTCATTTGTGTTTGCAAATTTTAAATAAGCTTTTCCTCTGTGATTTTTTACAGCTGCGTTACCTTCGTAGACGCCATCTTGGATATGTAATCGAGGTACAAACCCTTTACTCTTTTCTGTATTTTTTATATTAACATAAAATGTTGTAACTGTTTGAGCTGGAATAGTAAATGTATTGGTAGATTTAAAAGGGTAACAGTGGTTCTCAATTTCTAAGCATTTTGAAGTATAGTTTATATTCACACTATAATCTTGAAAAAATTCTGATCCTAATACTCCATCTTCTCCTACTGGGACTTCATTGGGAATAATGTTAAATATCGCTGGATAACCGAAAATGTTTATTTTTACCTGTCCTAATGTATAAAGTGGTAAATCAATAATTCCTGTAAGTTTCAATACGTTTTGGCTATTTATTGGTACTTCAGGGTTTAGAACCTTTTGTTTAATTAAATTTCGAGCAGCACCAGTATCAATCATCATGTGTGTTGGATTTTTTGAACCTTCCGTTGATATTATAATTGATGGAATTGAAGTGGACTTTGAAATATTTATTGTTGTTGTATGATCGTTAGAAATGGATGCCAGTGGTTCTCAATTTATGCTTTCCTCAGTGCACCCGTGCTGGGGAGAGCTTTAGAGTTTCCCTGATGAGCTGTTTGTGATTGGCTATTTGGTCGTATCTTGCAGTCTCGTACTAAATGACCGGGTTTTTTACAGTAATTGCAAATTATTTCAGTATAATTTAAATTTTGTTGAGTGTTATTATTTTGTAAAAATCTATTTTCATATGATTTATTTCTATTTTGGAACTGTCCTGAGTTGAAGTTTTTATACTATCCTGGATTCCATTGTCTATTATTATTATTAACACTATTGTTATTATTGTAAAAATTTCTAGGAAAATTATTATTATTGTTGTATCTTTGTTGCAAAAAATTATTATTATTGTTTTTATAATTATTATTTCTATTTTGCAAATTTTTATTGTTATTGTTATTAAAATGATAATTTTTTTTTCTTAAAAAATTGTTATTCGGAATATTATTGTAATTTTTTCTTGAAAAATTATTATTATTACTTCTTTGACTATTTA
This sequence comes from Diplolepis rosae, assembly GCA_030998225.1. NCBI lineage: Eukaryota > Metazoa > Arthropoda > Insecta > Hymenoptera > Diplolepididae > Diplolepis > Diplolepis rosae. The sequence goes on from JAPYXD010000177.1 coordinate 957,341, forward strand.
AATTACTATATCCTTGATGGTTAGGATGCAAAAAATTTTTTTGTTTATTATTAAGAAGTGCATCTTGAGCTTTACTTAAATGAAAACATTTTTCAGTTGTGTGACCTGGTTTTTTACAAATTAAACAAATAGTTTTGTTATCAAGTGCTACGTTAAATCGGGTTGTTTTATTATTTATATTATTAGTGGACTCGTCACGATTTGAATAATCCATGTTTTTATTTCCTCGTCGTGCGGAACTTGCAGCCAATCTTCGTTCTATATCAAGACTGTCGCTAATAACATCTTTAAAAGTATCCTTTTCTTCAACACGATTTTCTAACTCAGGACGCAAACCGCGTATAAAACATTGAATTACGTCTTTTTCAAGGTTTAGTTTAAAATTATTATCTACCTCACCATTATTATTGAGCCTGTGAGCATCTTCGATTTTTTCGGCAATTTCTTTTATCCTAGCAGCATAGGAAAGTACATTTACTCTTTCCCACATAAATGTATTACCTAATTCTCCCTGTAACTGGTACACGCTTTTCGCAGGGGCATATACTCTTTTCAATTTTTCTATCAATTCTTCTATTGTTGCGTAAGTTGATGCAAAAATGCATTTTCAAGCTTCTCCAGTTAATTTACCTCTTAATAACCTTGCGAGGGTTTCTTGAGCTGCGGGTGTCGGTAGCATTGCCTTTGCCTCCATGCAACCCTCAATATAATGTTACAATCAATGGGAGGTTGCTTCCGTCGAACAATGGGACCACCTCTAGCGCGTCGCGTTAGGATACCTGCTGGCTGTTGGGTATGACTACGGCCATTTCTTCGTTATTTACTAAAGGGTTTCCCAATAAGGGTGATATGTTTTGAAATTGAAAAAAAACACTGAATATTCATTCGGAATTGATCGAAATCTTTTTTATTATATTGGATATTCTATGCCATTTATGATTTAAACAATATATCGGCCAAATGTCCCCCGAGACTTGAGAAAAAATGCGCCTCATCAGAAAAGATGATTTTTTGATGAAAATTGGGATCATTTTCAATTGATTCCAGAGCCCAATCCGCGAACTCCCGACGCAAACGATGGTCATTAGGCTTCAGTTCTTGGGGCAGAAACATCTTATAGGGATGCAGGCCAAGATCCAATCGCAAAATACGCCAGGTAGTCATCCTGGACTGGCCCAATTCCTGAGATCGGCGTGGCACGGACAATTCACGGTTTTCCTCGATACTGGCCTGTACGGCGGCTATATTCTGTGTAGAACGTGCGGTACGCATACGATTTTTAGGCTTAGTATCCAATAGAGTAAATTCACTCTCCAACTTATCGATTATTCGACGAATTGAGAGCGCGGATGGAGTAGAATGACGACCATATTTTGCACGATATGCTCTTTGAACACCGACAAAACTTCTCGAATTTTGATAAAATAATTGGACAATTTCCAAACGTTGTGGAAGAGTGAAACTACTCATGATTAAATGGCAAACCTTACTGATGACAACTGACAGCAGACGTCAAAAATTTCAGTTCAAATGAGCCCGATAGGGACATTCAAAATCATATCACCCCTATTGGGAAACCCATTATTACTGGATTATCTTTATTTCTGACTTCTGTGTCGCTTTTGTCGTCGTCGCTGTCGTTGTTACTAATTATAGATTTGCGTGCCAATGAGGTTTCCAATTTTTCTTTTAAAGTTTTGTTGTCTATTGTTATTACTGTCGAGCTTAGCAAATTGAATTCGTCAAAATAAGATAATTCGTTCGTTAGAGTTTGATCGTGATTACTAGATCCTGTTACAATGCTTGAATCTGGACAGAAACTTGAATGGAACCCGCTAATTTTTTCTGAATTTTCACTTGATATACTTTGATTATTAATTAGAGTCTTGTCTAAACTTGAACCATCTAACTTAAGAGTGTTATCTAATTTCTGTTCTGTAGGGATTGGATCAGGGATATTTTGGCACTTATCAGTTAAATATTCTCTATTTCTAATTGGTTTTATTTTTAAATTACCCTTTTGATTCAAATCTACTATTTTTGCAAGCTGACTATCCTGTTTAGCTTGACTACGTGTTATAACTTTCGGGGTAGATTCTAAAGGGATATTTGGTTTTGACATTGAGTCATTATAAATTTACAATATTTTGTATTGAGCGTTGTCTTAAATTGTTTATTGTTATTTTAAATTATAAATTGTTTTAAACAATAAAAAAAACTATATATAAAATTTGTTTTTCAAGAAAAATAAGATGAGATTAGTAAAATTTATTTTTAATTTGTTTATTTATTTTTAATTACAATATAATTTGAAATGAAATTTGTATTTCTTCATTTGGAAATAAAATAATTATATTAAAATATAATTATTTCAAATATTTAAATTAAATAAATAATCGCTCAATTGATTTTAAATTTATAATTTTTAATAATAAATTTCTTAAAATAATAAAATATTTTTCTTTAGCAACTGCATGTGCCTTATATGTAAATTAAAATATTTTTATTTATTTATTTATAAATTGTTTATAAAAATTAAACAAATTTGTTTATAACAATGATCATTCGAAATATTCATAAATTATTTTCATTATATTGGACAAGTTAACTTGAGTGCAAATCTTTGGACAATTTTTTTTTTGCGATTAAAAATATCCTGTTTTTTAACAGAGTTAAAATTAAAGTTATAATCAATACAATCACAAGCACTTCAAACATTACCTTACCCAATGATCGTAATCAATTGTGACCGTTCAACGTACCCAAATAGGACTTATACTCTCGTGTGCTGTTTTTTATGTTTGTTCTAACTTAAATCAAAACTTAGTTAACAAATTAGAATAATTTTTTAAATAAGATAAGTTACTTAATCACTTAGCTTAGCCTCAAGGCCAGATCGCTGCGTGATTTTTCAAACTTATTTTATTCTATACAATTTATATGATTTATAAAATTTCAAAGAAATGATTTGATTATTAAATCATTAAGGTTAGTCTCAAGGTCAAATCCCTTTGTGATCTAACAAATCTATTTTATTGAAATTTTAAGTTTTCAAGTTGAAATAATATTTCATAATCATTTATTTACTCACTATTAACAATCAATGTGTTAAATTTCAATTGACTTGTGTTTCCCGGCCGATGCACCAGAAAAAAGGAAGTATGTTACGTCACAAGTACGTAAATACTTACTTTGATCGAAGATTCCTCGCTTTAAATTAGGATCGAATGATCCTCGCTTAGGGGTGAGGATAAGTCAATGAAAAGACCTCCCCTCGGACTGGTACCTTGACGAAGTCCTTCTCTTGGCTATGCCAAAAAAGGACGGGTGGGGAGGCTTAGCAGACGGCCCTCGGGTCATGGAGGTTGTAGTGTCCCGATGAATCGGTGAACAAATGCAGGGGGCTCTATAGACGGGCATCTTCCCATTGCGTGAAGGGTGCCCTATAAACGGGTTTATCCCAGGATGAGAGTGGGGGACGCTATAAACGCGTCCATACCCATGCATGGAGAAGGATGTATGCCCCAGGTAGCGGCGCTGAGAGAGAGTCTGCGAGTGCTTGTGAGGAATGAGTGAACTGAACGAATGTCAGCGCCGCATGACTGTGATATGTGTCCTTCGAATGTGAGAGGAGAACCTATAGACGGACTCCCACTTGAAAGAGGCTAAGAGCGAATTGATGTATGGAATCTCCTGGGGGACATTGCAAAGCCTCCGCAGTCTGTGATTAAGAACAGTCCAAACGATCGCTTCCGTATGGAATCCCACTGGGAGTGCTTCGTCGCAGAGTGGTGTCTTCCCCGGCCTACGAGGAGGCGAGGCTGCTGTGAGCCTAGCTCTGCCGAGGTGGTGTGCCATGCGGGATCAGAAGCCAGCCCCTTCGGGACCTTGATCAGGTAGTGCGTATTGAACACAGGTGTCGGAGCCTGTGTTGCCTCGAGCGAGTCCGGTCTGTCCGTGTATTCCGGGACCGGCTAAGCGGAGGTTGGGCCTCAGGGAACTGGGGCAGGACTTCGGTCCGAGGGTACACCCGTTCCCAACTATTCCGACCCGCTCCTCTACGCACGATGCGCTGGTAAAAATGATTTATGGATTTAAGGAACACATTCTCATCATGACGCTCGCGCTTCGCGCTCGATTTTCTGTATACATTTCAGTAACTTTTTAATAAATTACATGATTAAATTAATTTATTTTCTTCCAAATCTCTCAAAAAGAAAAAACAATCGCAGACTTTATTTAAGGAAACGATTTTTCAGAACAACGCTTATTTCGTATCTCACATATTTTGGTGAAAAAAATCGAAGTTTTCTAATATTAAAAATCAAAACATAAAATATACATCCTGTCCCGAAAAATCCTGATGAGAATTTGTAAACCTCATTTAGGCAAACAATTTTCCATATAAACGTTTTTTTTGTATCTCACATATTTTGTCTAAAAAATGGAATTTTTGAATTTTAAGCGTATTTTTTGGAATTGAAACGAAAAATATATGTTTTATCAGAAACTGCGTTAGACAAAATTTGTAGATCTTTTTGAAACGAACAACTTTGTATTGTTACGTTTTTTTCGTATTTTACATATTATTGTTAAAAAATTGAATTTTGGATTTTCAATAGTTTTTTTTTTTAATTAAAAAGAAAAATATGCATCTTATGAAAAAATGTTACAATTCAAATTTGTAGGTCTTTATGTAGAAAATAATATTGTATCATAACGTTTTCTCGTATCTCCTATAATTTAACTGGAAAATGGAATTTTGATATTGACTTTTTTCGAATTTTAATATGCTGTAACATTTCTAATTTTGATTTAATCAAAAAATCTCATCAGGATAATTTGTAGAGATTTATGAGCACTATCTAAAACCAGTATTGAAATTTTTGATTTTTCAAAAAATTATTTTCAGAAACACAAAAGTAGTGCTCCATCCCTCAATTTTGAAATATCACATAAATTACTCAGGCAGAATAATAATTTGGAATTTGCAAATGTAAAATTCATATTTTGAAAATATAAAACACAGAAAATAAAAGAACCTTCTTTTAAATGTTTTTATACAAGATACTTCATAATAATAATGCAATTTTTTAATGTACATTTGAAAATTTAGTTTCACTAAACTTCATACGTCGTTATAATAAAAATGTATACTAAATGTAATTTAATAATTATATTATATATATCAATAACCATAGTTATAATAATTGATTAATTATAATAATTTTTAAAAATATTTTATGGATTATTTATGAAAAAAGCTGATTTATTTTTACTTCAGTAAGGCTCAAAAACATTATTGACGGCACTTACTCTCACAAGCTCTGAATAACTCTTGCAGTCACTATATAAGAAAGTTCCAAATTTTATGTCTGAGCATTGTAAGCGAGCGTGTGCGTGATTCGAAGAAAGCCTATCTTACTATATATAAGTGTAGTTATTACGTTTATATATGTAAGGTTACATTTTTAAGTGTATTTGTGATTAAAAATATGATTGGCTGCGACTGAATGGTGTAAATGTATTTGTATGCTGTTTATGTATGTATGTATCGGATGACTAATGGCAGGCTCGAGGTAAGAATAATTTTTTATTTTAGAGAACCATACCATTTCCAGTTCAAATAATACGCCCGATGCTCATTTTACCCAACTACGGTTTGAAGCACTTCAAGCGTCGGTGATATACTATATTTATACATTTCACGTTAACCCACTGACGCATGTTGGTGCCCTGTCGACGATAACGTTTTACTCAATTCCTGACTATTCCCTATTTAACGCTTATTGTTATTCACTTTGGGTGAATTAGGTATATATCAAATTGATTTTACCCGACTAGGATTTAATAGATGTTCAAATGTCCTTATGTCCCAAGTTTAATCGACAGAGTTGAGTAAAATTACTTCAACTATTTTTCTCCGTGCAATCATGTAATTTCTATAAATTGTGTATATATATGTTATAAATATATTATTATATCAAAAGATTATATATATTATATATAATTTATATTAATTATCCATAGTTATAATCATTCTCGTTCCTTATTACTTATGGGAATCGCTATATATAGGCTTAATCATCAAAAACCATATAAATGCAGGTTGTTATAAGATCTATTCCGGGAATGACTTTAACAAAAATTGAAGGGTCACCAGCAATAACTCGCCGAGCGCACAAATCGTGGAAAACTATTGTCTGCGCACCAAAATCGTGATAAAAATTGGTTTTCGGTCATTCACAATACCAAAAATACAGTTTTGGAGAATTTATCTTGACGCATTTTTTATCTTAGTACAATTTTTATGGAATCTTAATAGTTTTTTAGGTAAAAATTATAAATATTTAATTTTTCGTCATAAAAAATGATCGAAAATCAGTGTTTTTCAAAATATAGATTGCTATTACTCAGTCAATTTTTGACGAAATCGTTTGTTTTTTTATCATTAGGCGTGGAGTACTTCAGCGGAGCCAATGAATTAAATGAAACATGTTGAAAAATTTTTCTTTGAACAATATTTTAATATAATAAATAACCATGTTTTTGTCGTTGTCCTGGTAGAAAGTCTCTAATAAATTTTTAATTTCGGAAAACTGCCAGCGACAAAGTTGTTTCCTACCATTGGAGGGAGTTTTCTGGAAATGCTTCATTTAATTCATTGGCTCCCCTAAATTATTCCACGTTCAATGATAAAAAACAAATGATTTCGTCAAAAATTGACCGAGTAATAGCAATTTATGTTTTGAGAAACACTGATTTTCGATCATTTTTAATGACGATAAATTGAATGTTTTTAATTTTTATCTCAAAAACTATTAAGGTTGCATAAAAATTGTATAAAACTAAAAAATGCATCATGATAAATTCTCCAAAACGGTATTTTTGGTTTTGTGAATGACCGAAAAAAAATTCGGATCACGATTTTCGTGCGCGGACAATAGTTTTCCGCAATTTCGAGCGCTCGGCGAGTTATTGCTGGTGGCCCTTCAATTGAATGATAACATTTAAATAAAAGAATCGATCGTTCTAAAAGTTATTCGGGGATCATTTCCAACTGCAATAAAAATACTGAAACATTTAATTTGACGGATTATCGCAGTGTTTATTTTTTTATAAACAATTAAAATTTAATATAACTAAATTACTAATCTAAAAATATTATACAACTATCATGATTTTCCAAAATTCAAATAAATTTAAAAAACAACAAAAAAACAATGAAAAACTATTTATTTATTTATTAACACCAGCTAAATAATAAAAAAGGCCACGATTCAGCAGTAAAATAGGTTTTAAACTAGCCCCTTGTGTAAGCCTACCTATGATAAAAAGGGAAAGTTGTCCACGTTTGAAAAGTTTTTCAGAGGTAAAAATTACATTGAGTTTGCCCCTGCTTTGACCTTGACTTTCAGCAGCAAAAAATGAAAAATTGTTTTCAGATTTCGACTCGGGAATATATGTATACAAAATATACGTGCCCCCTTCAAGGCGCCCTTATTTAAACCCACGACCCATGTCTTCTTAGATGTTATTGCACCAAGATGGAAACTCTGAGCCTGTACATGGAAAAAAGTTCATTACATTTTATATAACAGGTTCTAAAGTAGAGGATATAAAGAGCAGTTGAGTAAAAGTTAAAACCTTATTCTCTGTTCAGAAATCGTTTGTATCGACGAGCCTTGAGATAGTTCAAAAAAGTTTAATTAACTCCTTTTCCTATGAGCCCTCTTCAAGAAGCCTTGTTTTCTACCCCTAATCGTTTGCCTTCAGGGAGCCCTAGTTATGGCCTCCAATCACTGAACCCTGAAATGTTGAGTGCTTTGACTATGATTCTTGAGCCTGGACTCCTATCTAGGATGTCTGATTCTGATCTGCAATCTTAGCCTGAAGATCAGTCCCGTGAAGTTTAAAGCCGAACGGCGGTTCCGCGGGTGGTGTATTGGTTCGAGAGAGGGGGTTTTTTGGTTTTAACAGGTATGCCTAGACCCGTCCTAGGAGAGTCCTGTACAACGTCTATAAAAGATTTTGCCATTTTTCCTCCTCACCAAAAAAAAAAAAAAAAAAAAAAAAAAATATCGTTCAAACAAACAATTATATATGTAGTGACTGTGTGTGATAGTGGGTTAGTATGTACTTAAAAGTAAATAAAGTGTTTAACAATAATAATATGAGAAATACATTCTTTCTGTTCAAAAATCAGTCATCATTTTGAAGAACTTGTTTCTAAAATTTCAAGGCTGCCACAATAGATTATTATTATATATTGCTTCCAGATTCAGATTGTATAGAACTATTACACCAAGTTTTCATACATTAGCTTATTATATCCTACAACAGACAATTTTAACTTTTATTAAACTATTCTTTGTATTCGCTGATCTAAAACTAGTTTTCTAAACTTTAAAGAACTCTTTTTCCGTGTATATTCACCCGGAGTTTGGTGACGCGTCCATTTAATATCGCTCTATTTGCTGACAGCACCATGTATCGCTAAATCGCTCTATTGTATTTATGTACTCTCTGTTTCAAAAGAGCGATACACAGTCTTTTCAACAAAGGAATCAATATTGAAAACAGACGTAAATTTACTCAGAGTCTAGTGTAGAAAATAGTAAAATGTATATTCTATCCACATGAGTCCGCTGGGTGAATATACCACTTAGTGTTTTCTTTGACTATAATATAGATTATACACTGAGAAAAATTTTTGATTGAATGAAAGAAAATAATTTTTTTGAAAGGCTTTTTTGATTCAAACAAAAAATTTAGTTGAATTAAATAATATTTGTTTTATTCAAACAAAATATCGTTGGGACAAATAAATATTTGTATTTTATGTATATGGTCAAAGATATAATTTGTTTGATTTGAGGCAGAAATTTATTTTATTTGAACAAATTTTTATTTGGTTGAAAGATACTTTGCTTCAATCAAACAAATTTTATTTAATTCAAATAAATAATTCTTTTTAAATCAAAGAAAGTCTTTCAAACAAATACTTTTCTTTGATTCAATCAAATTTTTTTCCTGAGTGTGACATTCCATATATACTTACTCCACCAGAATATTGCATCCTGAAATCGACTTTTTCAATGTGACGAATATGTTTTACCATTTTATACACAATTATATATTATTTATGATGTAGAGCACATATATATAGACATAGTCGTGTATGTGTTTTATTTACCATTATTCCGCCGGGAGCTAGTGTAATTTTCTTGAGTGTCATCTGATCTGAAGTATATAAATAATATTATATAAACTATAAAATGTATTGGAAATAACGTGTGGAAAATCTGTGACAAGCTATAGAAGTTCAACTGTAACCATGTACCATGAGGAAAATCAACCGGTCAGCGAAAGGGCGATTTAGACGAAGATCCATTAAAAGCACTTCAAAGAACAGCAAAACGATGGTTTTCAGAGTAGGTGATGACGCACACATTCTCTGAATGATAATTCTTATAGTAAAACAGGCAAGATAAACGGAAGAATTTCTGCCACGCGTATCCAGAGAACACGATATCTATCCTATTCACATTGAAACTGGAGGATTAATGAATCACGGGAACGAGAAATTTCTCTTACTGGATGATGAAGAAAATGAAGTCCTTTATAGTCTTAGCAGGAGGTACCAGCAGTAAAATGCAGGCCTTTACCTCCCATCTGGCACCATCAGAGACTGCCAAAGCGGCGAAAAAAAAGAAGGGAGAGACGGTTGCAGAAAAATCAGTCTCCGAAGAATGGATCGTCGTATAGAATGGCGGAAAGAAGAAGAAGATACCCCATAAGAGTATAGAGAAGAGGAAAAGAGGAGACGCAGGAAAAACCCTGTTAGCCCCCATGCTCCCAAAAAAGAAGCCAGCGAAACGGCTATGCTAAATAAGCATAAGAATCGAGCAACCATAGCGTGGTGAATAAAGCTTTTCTCGAAAACATATTACTCATACTATTATAGGTACATTTTTCTCCGTACAGGTAATAATAAACAAATTTTAATTATAAAATCATGGAGAATAGACACAAGGAAGTACATTGATTGAGTGTGGGAACTTCCCAAGAGAGTGCGCTCCTGCAAGTAATGTAAAAAATGAACTCTTCGGGTACCTTTGTATGCATGCAGATTGTCATGGTAACATTTTATATTAATAACTTCTGTTTGTTGTTCTTTAATTATATTCATGTATACAAAACACAGTAGTGTATTCACGTAATCGAAACATTATTTGACACTCTCATTATACACTTTTTTTAAACAACCTCAAATATACTAATTATGTGAAAAATGCATCAACGCTTTCAATTTTATACTTCAAATAATAGTTTCAAATAAGGGATGTTTACAAGCATTTACAAATATTTACTTTAATTTGCGGTTATGTTAGAATATTTTGAGCGAACAGAATGAAGCGGCCATTTTTTTGCGCCACTTGCATTCGCGCCATCAATCGGGAAGTTCTTGTACCTTTTTCATATACTTCCGACAAAAACGTGCTCAATTTTTGCGAAGTTCATGCATAAGAGATTGGTCTCCTTATGTCTATTCTCCATGTACAAAATTTAAAAAAACTGATAAACCGAAAAAAATCTCTTCCGAATTTCGCAAATATCTGAATTTACGAAAATCGCAACACATTTATTTTACTTTTGTTGCACAAATTTAAGCGATTTTCGTATGGACATTAGTATGCTAAAATAGCAAAGCCGATATACCAAATTCGTTCCAGAGTCGTACTAAGAAAGCACACCACTTTGTTTGCAAAAAACGAACGGAACCCGTACTCTCTCGGTATGGCCAAGTTGGTTTGGCAATGTATTGCAAGAATATTGTAACCGAGAGATACCGAGAGAGTACGGGTGACGTGCGTTTTCGCAAGCAGAGTGGTGTGCTTTCTTGGTAAGACACTGAAACTGCACTCATAGTATACGCAATTTTGTGCGAATTTCGTATTCGCATTTACTATTTTGGGATACAACACTGCCATACTATAATCATATGATTTTATCCAAAAATGGTAAATCTTTTATACCAACATCACATAAAAAGTCGCGTACGAAAATTGTAACGGCACCTCATACAAAATTTGAAAGAGATTTTTTTCGGTGTAGACATTCATATTTTTGACATCATCTACCGATAAGGAAAAAAATGTTTTCCTACGCAACCGACTGGAGGCATTTAACTTCCTCCTGAAGCTTCCAAAGTATCAGAACCTAACTTACCAACCGCTGCGTTGTTATCGTATCAGTTTTATTTCCTTACTTTTTTTATAAATAAAATAAGTGTTAGAAATTTCTGTAAAACAAAAAAATATTGTCAAGATGCAATATCCAAAATACTAAAATAAATGCAAGATATCGATTGTTAATTATTATTTTTTACACCAATCAAGTTTTCTAAAACCTAATAATTGAATAAGGAATAATTTAAATTTAACAAAGAAGTATTTAAATATCTGTTTTAAATTTATAATTACTATCCCCTTTGTAGTGTTTGTGAAGCAGTTATAAATTATTTTTCCATTTACACTTATAACAAGCAGTAAATTACGTTAATACATATAATGTCAAATATGTTGTTACTGGTAATTGTACTTGAATGAAATTGTGATGGCCTTTCCGGTATGTTGTTTTCAATAAAGTTTTTAGTATTATACATATTTTTCTGTGAAAATAATATTTTTAGTATTATACTTGTTTTCATTGAAATACTAATTTTGTGTCCAGTATGGAATATCACTTCTAATCTTGTTTCTATTTTCAAATGGTATATTATGGATATTATATTCTCCATTAGTGATAATTTTGGAAATTGAAAATTCTTTTTTATTGTAGTTGATTTGCTTTGTTGACATATTTATTAACCAATTTTGTTTATCTGTAAATATTTTAGGAATTTGCATAATTTATAAATTTTTAAATTTGTGATGTATATTGTTGTAAAATTTTTGTTCCTGATTATTCTATAGTAACTTTGTTATTTGTTTCTAAATTTTCGTAAAAGGTAGTGGATGTTTGATTTAAGATTTCATTGTTGTAATAGTAAATAGCTTTCGCAGTTTGTTTAATTTTGTGTGAAATGTCAGTTATTTCGAAATCTAGAATTTTTTTCACAAAGAGTTTGCAGGGTAGTTCTTTATTACAGATGTTTAAAAATAAAACGTTTCATATTAATGTGAGTTTGATTTAAAATGTGATTTGATAGGATATTGAAGGATCTACACTGGAGAAAAACATTCTTTGGATTTCTCTTTTTTTTAAATTATTTGTGAGTTGTTCAAAATTTATAATATAATTAACGAGTTCTTGGTTATATGTGTACTCCTCTCACAGGCAATTGTAGATCCCTTGCGCACAGTGTGTAGAATGAGAAAATTGGGGTTCAAAATAATTCAGAGCCTAAAATTTTCCTACGATTTAACTTTTTTTTTTCAAATTAAAGCTAATTAAATTTTCAAGAAGTCTGTCGAGGCCGATTTTGCAGAAAAGACGCGGTTATTTTGTTATTTAAGTTGCAAATTGCAAAAAAATCATAATTTTCCATACTTGTGCTACCTGCTCCATGGTATTCGTCGATATTACCTCTAAAATGTATGAAATTGTTAGATTTATATTCACAGAGAAAATTCCGATATTTTAGGTGAAGTTCGTGTAATCGGTTCAATTGTTGTAAAGAAATTAATGGAAAAAATCTTTTTTTCTATATATTCGAGCCTGAAAGTTCTTTTCATCACGTTTTTTCCACGGAGTCGATTGGAATCAATGTTCTATTACAATCCATACCTGGAATATAATTTTTCATATTGTTATAAACAAATTTCATGAAAAAATTCAATGAACAGGCGCCGCTGGATATATAAAATTCTTTTTTTTCTGCCTGATCATCAATTTCCTCTGCAAAAATGATGCTTCAATTAATGGAAAGCATAATCAAGGATATTTACATTTTTTATTAACAATACTGATTAAAAAATTTATTAAACGGTCACTCTTTGATAGAAAAAATTCATTTTTCTTCGTGAAATCGTCTATTATATACAAAAATAGAATTATAATGAAAGGACTGACATTAAACAATATCTTCCATTTTTATTAACAATTCTTTTAACAATTCAATTTGTTTCCAGATTGGAAAAATTCATTCTCCGCTCGACTGTTCATTTGAGATACAGGTTGGTTACCCTTGAGTATTTCGATTATCAGTTGTTTTAATTTTCAGTTGTCCCGTTTTTCATTTGTTCCGGATCTCACATGTTTCTAGTCGCCGATAGTCAAACTCCGAATTGATGCGCTTTCATTTCTTGCAGGACCAGAGAGAAATGAGTATACTCATTCAGTTGATTCGCATGGACGTTTTTCGTTTTTTTTCAATCATTGCAGTTTCAGTTGCTTCGGTTCTCACGTGTTTTTTGTCCCTAAAGGTTCATCACAAAATAGATAGACTTGCATTTTCCGTAAGCACAAAAATTGGATAAACTTATTCATATTCGTTCTATGTGCTTGGGTTGTTTGATTTCATTTGTTTCGTTTTCCACTTGTTCCGGTTCTCACATGTTTTTCATTCACTCAACGTACAATTGATACTCTCGTTTCTTTAGAGGGTCAGTGAAAAGTTTGGGCACGTACCCATTTGATTCTTGTGTTTTCCCAACTTTTTTTTCCCACAATTCTCGAATCCAATAAGTAATGCAACAACATTCAGGGCCCGGAATGCGGAATGGCTACTCTCAGATTTCTCTGTACAATTCTTTGGAGTTGGTCCCAGCAGGAGACTTTCAGATGATTTCGAGAAAAGCTCAAAATCAACCAAAAGACGTAAACTGCTTCAAATTCGGGAATGTTATTCTGAGTCGGAAATACAGTGTGCATTCCTGACTATTTTGCGACGTTCTGGTAAAACTAAAATTGCTAATGACATCATGAAACTTTTGCCAAAAGACGATGATGAAAACAATGAATTACCTGACAAGTTATCAAGTTCAGAAATGGGAAAAGTCACGCATAAAATGATTATGTCCGTGGTTGATGGAAAAGTATTGACCGAAAAATTTGGCATTATTCTACAAGCTATGACATCTGGAAAGAGAATAGACTTCATCAAATTTGAAAAATATTGTGAGGGAACTGCGAAACTTTACGTTAGCTTATATGAATGGTTCAAAATGACTGTGACAGTACACAAGGTCCTAATCCATGGGTCTGAGGTAATTGAAAATGCCTCATTGCCTATTGGTCAGTTGACGGAAGAGGCCCAAGAAGCAAATAATAAGATATTCAAGAGGATCAAGGAATTCAATACCCGTAAAATCAGTCGGATGGCAACTAATGAAGATTTGGGTCACAAGTTGTTGATCATGACCGATCCTTATATAAACTATTTCAGAACTCTTCATGAGAATCTCACTCTTCCTATGAAAGAGGAAGCTCAAGATTTGCTGATTGAAGATAATTGAAATGGAATAAACAACTCTACTGAATACCCAAATCCTTCCTCTGAAAGAATACATGCTCGATGAGTTTGTTTGAATAAATCGTTCATAGCGATGGAGAAGAATGTTGAGTGTGAATGTTTCACCATCAGATTTTTTCAATACGAAATCACCTATTTCGAGAATTATTCGAACGGAATTGTTAATATCAATAGAAAATGTTGTTCAATGCAAGTATATTTCGTTGGAGTTTCATTTCTGAGGATGAAATGAATATCCGAGCGGAGAATGAATTTTTCCAATCTGGAAACAGCTATTGGATGCATTTGTTGACCAGAATCGTTAATAACAATGGAAGATATTGTTTAATGTCAGTCCTTTCATTATACTTCTATTTTTGGTATATAATTTAGGGATTAAGCGAACTTACCTGTAAGTGAAGTTCTATCCTAATTGTATGAAGCGCCTCTTTCGAAATGATCAAACATGTAGTGGGTCCACTTCTCGCCAATTTCGCCACGTATTTTAAAGTATTAAAACAAAATACAGTGTGATCCCTCGGCAACCTTCCCTCGTTGACGAAGTATCTCATTATTTTCAAGTTTCGCCGGAACAATTTTTAGGGCTCAAATTTTTTATTTGAGATGGGAAAAGGCAAAGGGCGGCAGTGATCATTTCGGAAGAGGCGCTTCATACAATTATGATAGAACTTCACTTACAGGTAAGTTCGTTTAAGGGGGTACACCTGTGTAAAATTTTCGAAAAATCGATTTTTTTTTTGACATTTTTTGCATCTTTAAGATATGGCTAATGGTGGTCCTGGTATTGCAGACTAAATGTGAGTCTACAATACAAAGTTCTGTTGTGTTTCCAAACTTTAAACGCGTTTCTCTAGAAACCATGTTTTTGAAACTTGTGGACAGGATTGAAACAAATCTACTTAACAGATTGACTTGAAATTTTAACTGACTCATTTATAGAGATAACTGAAGGTATCCACCTAGCGGTTTTTTGAAATCTTTTTTTTTTAAATTTTACAGCATATATTATATCGAGAAAAGCATGAAAATGTTTAATTTTTATAAAAAGTACTGCCATTTCTTCAATTTTTAAAATTTCGTCAAAATGATACGTCAGTACCTCGACAAAATAAACAGAAATAATATTTTTTTTACTTTTTGTGTTTTAGATAACTGGTTCGAGCGGAATCTTGCCTATAATTTCGGTATTCCATTTTGAAGGGGCCACTTTCAATGCCCTTAATGAATACAGGCCTTCGGATTACACTATTGGAAAAATGTACTATTATAATAAAACCACAAACCTTCAAAATAACGTTAAACTTATTCTCATTTTCGAATTAGTTCTCCTAACAAACATTCCCGAAAAAGCGTTCGAAATACCGCCCTCACACAGGTGGACCCCCTTAATCCCTAAATTGTACTTTGCGCCTCTTCCGAAATGATCAAACATGTAGATGTTTAAAGCATGTTCCGGCGTTGTAGGGTAATGTTTCAATACTAGGATTTAAATTAAACATTTTTTTTTTTATTGACTCAAACTAGTATTAAACTAGTATTAAAATGAGGACTGCGTTGGCATACAAATCTTTTGCAGGAACTAGCTTTAAATTATAAAATTTTGATAATGTGTTGGAGTTCGGAGTCCAACCCGCTGTTCTACGTGTAAGATCTAAATCTAAACCGTTTCTATTTGCTGCAGAAGTCGACGCATATCGTGTTGAATGAGCTGTAAAAATCTGTGTATCTATTCCATTTTTTTGGAGACAATATTTTACCCACCGGCTTAGAGTTTGCGTCGTGACGTCCCTGTACGGGTTTTTAAACGAAATGTAGAGCGATACACTGTCTTCTCTCATATTTCTAGTTCTGTTTGAATAAGATCGGAGAGTAGAAGCAGCACAGATTTTTTCGTCTTGTAGGTAATAGGGCAAAGTCAATCATGGTTGCTTTTTGTTTGGCCCTGACGTTTTAATTTGATCAGGGATTTTAATTTCCGCTCCCTCTATTGTTGTTTTTATATTAATTGTTTTAATTTGTGCAAACGTTTGCATTCTGTGACCCGTTATTAACGCTAGTAAGCATATAAGTTTTTTTGTTAATTGTTTTATCAACAATTCTTCATTCGAAGGCAATGAAGTAAAATATTTAAGTACGATCTTGGGGTCCCAAGTTGAATCGTATTTTGGTTTCGACGGGCGCAGTTTTGAGATACCTCTAAAAAAACGTAAAATTCTCGAGTCCGTGACCATTTCTGGCCCAACTAACAAAGAAATCGCTGACCTATAACAATTTATCGAATTATGTGCTGCTCCGTTATCAAACAATTCAGATAAGAAAACTAATATTTCTGGAACTGAACTTGAGAAAGGGTTCAGGCTCCTTTTCTTACAAAAATTCCACTATTTCTTAAAACAACAATCGCATTGTTTGAAGGAAGAGTTGCTTAGCGATGACATTGAGATTTCAATTGATTCCAATGGTGTTCCTCTTAACTCAAACGCCCTCCTGACAAGATCCCGGCCACCAGGGTAATCTTCTGCCAAAAAACATCTTCTTTCCTATTAAAGACAAAAAAATTATCTTTAGCTACTATCTGAACAGTATCTGAAATTAAAGCAGCCTTGAATAGTGGGTACCATGACTGAGAAGGCTATTCTGGTACCACCAAAATGCTCCTAGCTTTTTCGTCTCTAATGTTTTGTAACGTTCTTAATATTACTGAGAATGGTGGAAATGCGAAAAAGAAATAATTTCTCCAAGAGATTGTGAACACATCTATCGCCACAGACTCAGGATCTTTCCTCCAGGACACGTACCTGGGGCATTTTGCATTTTTTCTACTCGCGAAAAGATCTATCTCTGGATGGCCGAATGCTCTAACTATCCTGTCATAGGCAAGGTTGAACAGTTCAACTTCAGTATTTGCCTTTAAGCGACGTGACTCTTCATCCGCTATTTTATTCATTTTTGATGGTATGTAAGTCGCATAAATCCAGATTCTTTTTTCCTCGCACCAGTCCCATATAAGTCTGGTGATCTTGTTTAAATTTTTAAATTGAACCCCTCCCATTCTATTTATATACGAGATTGCTGTAGTATTGTCGATATGAAGCAATACCTGACAATTCTCGTGATTTCCTGCAAAACATTTCAAGCCAAAGAAGGCAGCTAAAAGTTCTAATTGGTTAATGTGAGTTGACATTTCCTCATTCTTCCAATATCCATTAGCCCTTTTCCCATTAAAAAATGTTCCCAAGCCTGATAAAGAGGCATCGGTGAATATTTCTAGTTGAAAATCGTTTCTCCTTATTGGATTATGAGCTAGGGCTCCTAAACGCTCCCACCAGTACAATTCTTCTAATACCGGGTTTGTTATAATTAGTCTGGAGTTATAGTTATTATTACTTTTTAATAATGCTAAAAATTTTATTCTTTCGCAATCTTCGGTGTGGCCCCATCCGTAATTCACCGCAGGGCAACAAGACACTAGAATACCTACGATTCTCGCAAAATCCCTAATTTTTATGCTCTGATTTAATTTAATTTTATCAACTTCTGTTATTATTTGATTCCTCTTGGAGTCGGGTAACTAAACTATCATTTCCTTCGAGTTGTAAAGAAAACCTAAGTATTTACAAGTTTGAGATGGGTTCATTTGACTTTTTTGTACATTAATTACAAATCCCAGTTTCTTTCGTTTAGTTGTGGTTTTTTCGATATTTCTAATGCATTCGCAATAAGATTCCCCGAACAATAACAAATCGTCCAAATAAATGGCAGATGCAAGACCTAACTTGCGTAAATGTGACATTACCGGTTTTAAAATTTTGGTGGAGACATAAGGAGCTGTGCAAAGTCCGAACGGCAAGCACGTAAAATCGTACGTATGACTCTTAAAAATAAACCGTAAGTACTTGCGATGTGATTTATAAACGGCTACCAAGTAGTAAGCATCTTGAAGGTCGAGCGTTGCCATAAAGCAATCCCGATTGATCATTTTTGTCACCGTTCTACCGTCTTCAAGCTTGAAATAATTCGTTGGAATAAATTTGTTAAGAGCTTTTAAGATAAGAATTAAACGAATCGAACCATCCGTTTTAGGTTTTAAAAATACATCAGAGATAAACTGATCTTTTTCCGGGTTGCATTTCTCAATGGCAGCCTTCCTGAGCAATTTTTCAATCAGTTGAGAAACGTGAGGGGTTTCCACTGTTGTCCAGACTCTTGGACAAGGAGGTGAGTTTTGAACGGGCAAAGATTCAAAAGGAATCTTGTAACCAACGATCCACGAAAGTATTATAGGATCCGATGTGATTTCATCCCACTCAGTCTTGAACAGGCAAAGTCTGCCTGCAATATTACTTACTGGAGCTAGTGTCGTTTCCGATAGCGATTCGATTCCTTCCATTGACGAGTGCTGTAATGAGGTCTGTTGGAGTTCTGGTTTGTCTTCAATGTTTGTTGTTTCTGTTTCTGCGCGCCCGATGACCCTGGATGTGGGCGGGGCGGAACTTTCTGGTTTTTTGGCTATTTATTAGGTTGGTTTCGAATTTTAACCCTTAAGTCCTTTGCTGAATTTTCTAAAGCCTTAGCCGTCTTCAAAGCCTCTTCCAGTTTTTCGCCAAAAAGGAAACTACCAATATTCGTAGCTTGTAACGTATCCTTTAGTCCGGAATTGACATTTGTTAAAACCAAACTTCTACGAATGATTGACTCATCGTGATGTAAGTCTGCAAGGAGTTTGCTTGCATCGCTTAGATACTCAATGCACTGCAAATCCTCTTGAGACCTTTCTTTTTTGTCAGATAAGAGAGACAAAGTTTTGCCAACAGCCGATAGGCAAGCAGTTATCTTTTCTTGCTTTACGACTATACGATTGTCTCTCTTTATTACGCCTTCCTTATCCTTAGACGCTATCTTTATTTCTTGGTTCAACTTTGGAGAATCAATTAGCGTACAGTTTTCTGGCGGAGGATATTTTTTTATTAGCTCTTTTTTGCTATCTGTCGGAAGACCTTGGTTGATAAATCCTCCCAGCGGACGACAAAATCTGCATGAATAGCATGACCTAGTGTCCTAACCTCGCAGACTCGATCTCCAATCAATTTCAGGACATCTTCATCCAAGTGGGCTTCTGTATTATTTATGGTGTTAGGATCAATTTTCCGAGCATCGTGTTGTCCATCAGAAGTGCTTGACTTGTCTGAGTCTCGATTACCTGGAAAAAAACAATCGAACTGATGCCTACAATCTATAAGGACACCCCCTTTTATAAGATTATATTTTTATTAATTTTGTATCAATGGAATCAAGAAAAAACTAAACATTTACAGGTTAGAGCCTGTGAAATGTTGAGAGTTAGCCGCTTATAGGTTAGAGCCTATGCGGAAGTGCAGTCTCTGCAACTGCATATAAGTGTCTTTTGATGATTTTTCCATACTGCAAGATTTGGCAATATCGTCTGACAAGACGAGTACTATACATATATCTATATGTAGCTTAATCTTCAAATGTGTTGTAAACAACACCTTCTGAATGTTTGCTTAGACCTGATTATGCGCTTGTAGGTTAGAGCCTAAAATGCGTTTATAGGTTTGAACCTATATGACTCGTCTGCAGGTTAAGGCCTACGAGACAAGTTTTGGCAACTTTGACAGCTCATTCAAGGTCAACTGAACTCATTGAATTTCTTTTTTTTTCTTTTCAAACTAATGATCCTTTGTCTGGTATGAGTTAGAGCCTGGCCAGTGTTATCGGTGTTATCCAGATAACGATTAAGCTTCAAATTTAATTACAAGCCTACTTACGCCTGTGAGAGGACGATTCGGAATACGCACTTTCTGAGTCTCTGTGCGGTCTTGATCGCTTTTTTCTATCAGATTTCTTGTACCTCCGCTTCTTCCGTTTCAGTTTTGATAGGCGTTTCTTCAGGTATTTTTCCTCAACAGTTGAACTGCTACTGGAGCTGGAGCTTCTTCTTAAACTTCTTCCCATTTTCCATTAACGATGTAGCTACATCGGCACGAAGTAAAACAGTGACGTACTTCGTCAACGAGGGAAGGTTGCCGAGGGATCACACTGTATTTTGTTTTAATACTTTAAAATACGTGGCGAAATTGGCGAGAAGTAGACCTACTACATGTTTGATCATTTCGGAAGAGGCGAAAAGTACAATAGACGATTTCACGAAGAAAAATGATTTTTTTCTACCAAAGAGTTCATTGAATTTGTTCATGAAGTTTGTTTATAACAATATGAAAAATTATATTCCAGGTATGGATTGTAATAGAACATTGATTCCAATCGACTCCGTGGAAAGAACGTGATGAAAAGAACTCTCAGGCTCGAATATATAGA